>CM057340.1:811293730-811943764 GCA_030015575.1 Agapanthus africanus | reverse complement strand
AACGTTATTTTATAACTATCCTGATATTTTTCCTTTTTATCACTAAAAGTATATTGTTACAGCCTTATAGGTAACTTTCTTTTTATTTAATTTGTTTAAATATTAGGCTGAAATGAACAATCGGAACCCAAATACTAGCAGGTTGCACACAACATAGACCTGCAAGTTGCATGTTAGCATTAAAACTCAAGTCAACGATCAAATGCATTCACATGTTACTCGTTACATTTCAATTTTACTAAGGTTTTCTTTTATACTAAATGTTAGCCCAAAAGAAATACTTGATAATTACTGTTTATTCTTCCGAAACTTTAATAAATAATTTATAATAGGTCTTCCGACTTGCCTAAATGATTCTCTTTCTTTCACTTTGATATGGCATCCAACAGAGGTATTCTATTTCTATCTTTCTCTTTGATCCTCAAATCCAAATCTCAGTTTCTTTTTTCCAGCCAAACAAGAATTTACAAATCCAATACAAGAAATCCAATACCAACCAAACACAAAATCAACTGATCCAAAAAATTTCAACTTATTCAAATTTCACAATCTTCCAACCAAAGTGACCTTCAAACATGCAAACAAATTCAAAGTATCCTTTCAATATCCAAAAAATAAAAATAAAAATAATAATAATTCCCCAGTCTCTTGTGGTCCCCACCATCACTCCTGTCCTACTCAACTCCAGGTCTTCCCCTCTTACCCCACCCTCCTTCCTTCTTCCTACTCACTCTTGATTCTTTCCAAGTTTCAAACTCAACTACTTTTATTTTTAAAAAAAGTTCATTGCTCTCCTTTATATTAAAAACCCTCACCAAATCCCTCAGCTCCTCCCATCTCTCTTCAAATTCCAATTTTGATCCTTATCCACATCCCAAAATCCAATCTTCTCAATAATCCAGATCTCAAAATCCAATTTTTATCCAAGAATCAATTTAAATAAAGTAAATTTCAATGGGACAGCCATCAGATCACCAGCCAATGTTCTCACCATCAGAGACTGTGGTGATGTTCAGCAGCAAGCTGATGATAGCAGCAGTGATTTCCCTGTTCATGGCGATCCTCTTCATCTTCTTCCTCTATCTCTATGCAAAGCACTACATGGGCTCAAACCCTAACCATCTTCGCCGCTCTCGAACCCGCTTCGTCTTCGTCTCTCCTGATATAATCCCTGTCCCTCGTAGCGGCCTCGACCCTGAGATACTGAAATCTCTCCCCATTACAGCCTTTGATCCTTCTCAGTTCAAAGATGGGCTTGAGTGCTCGGTTTGCTTATCCGAAATATCCCAAGGCGAAGAAGCCAGGCTTCTTCCTAAGTGTAACCATGGCTTTCATGTCGAGTGCATCGATATGTGGTTCCATTCTCATTCGACTTGTCCATTGTGTCGAGCCCCGGTCACATTGGAGCCTAGACCATTAATGGAGATACAGGCTCAAGAGAGCGAATCGCCTAACATCCCGACGAATGTGCTCTTTTATGGGAATCAAGAAGAGACTAGTTCGAGTTCGAAAAGGAATGAAGGGATGCTTGTGATTGATATACCAAGGAGAGGGATTGAAGAAATTGTGTCTCCATTGCCCACTAGTAGATTTCCTATTGAGGAGATGAAATCTCCGAGGGATGAGAAGACGCCAAGGTCGGCGGGGTTGAGATCTTTTAAGAGGTTGTTGAGCAGAGGAAAGATGGTGATGGGTTCTTCTTATAGTCCAAGGGGAGGTGATGTTGTGCAAGGAGAAGGAGAGGGGAGTAGTGTGACCCCAAGAGCCCTGAGCAAGGCGGCAGTCTGATTACTCGCATGTCTGATGATATTTGATGCCGTTGAGTTTTGTGATGAATTGGTTGCTTGCCAATCGCCAAATTGTATTCTTAGTTCATGTACAAAGAAATTTCTTAAGCTCATTTGTTGATTAAGTTTAGAGAATTGCTTCTCATTCTTCATATTTGAAGGCATATATGTTGTATAGGTAGGATTTCATTGAAACCATGATTAAAGTTTGTGAATTGGAGTGGTTCAACTCCAAGATCTCCTAGTAAGTGATGGAGTGTTATTCTGATAGATCGCTTGTTTATTAGAGACTGATATTTGTGGATTTTTGAGTTTGTGATGAGTTGGTTACTTGTCGATTGCCAACTTGTAATCTTAGTTCTTGTATATACAAAGGAATTTCTCAAGTATAATAATTTGTTGGTGTAGAGATGTTTTTTCTCATTTAAACTTTGCTGGCATAAATGTTGTATCGATTTATTTCATAAATTTTGAACTTTGAGTTCATTGAAACATAGATTAGGAATTTGCGAAAGAAAGTATGTAGTGCTTAATTTTACTTTAGTTCACATGCACATTGAATGATTTTATTTTCCTAATTCTTTGTACAGAGGAATCACTCGGTTCATTTTGTTTGTGATGTTCAGCTCTCATTATTCAGAACTCAGAAGCCATGCATCTTTGAATAGATTTGTTTCTGGAAGTTAGGAAACGTGAGCTATTCAAAACCATGATTCAAATTTGTGAATTTGAGTTGTTCCATTCACAAGGAATTAATGGAGTGCTTAACATCATTTTAATCTCACATGCATGCACATTGGATGAATTTATTCCGACAGTTTATCGATTTGTAGATATTAAAATTCTCTGCGGTAAGCAAAGAGAAATAGATATCGGGATGGGGCCGTCCAACTTGAAACAGAAAGGCTCACCTCTTGTTTTACCATCAATTCTCTCCGCTTAGCGCAAAGAACAGACCTTAATTATCTTCTTCATAGAATTTTGTTGGATATTGCTTAGCATCTTGGACGTGCGATTCACGTGTTCAAATAAAAATTATGTTTAATTTATTTAAAATTTAAATTCAAAAAAAAGAATATGAGAAGATTAAAACTTTCATGCTAGCCGTTGATTTGTTTTCAAAATAATTCACGATAAATTTAGTAGTCATTTAAGATTAGTAGAGATAATTGTATAGTTATAATTGATTCAGTCGATTATATTTATTAAATATTTGTTAAAGAAATTCTACATTTAATTTTTTACGCTGATGTGGCGCTATTTGAGGTTACGTTAGACCATCAAATTGAAATCAATTTTAAGACCCTCAAGTTTTATGGTTATAATAGTAAAGGTAGAGATGTACTATTTATTTATTTTTTTACCTCTAGACACAACATGATCTTAAATAGTTGGTATATGGCGCGGCCTGGATCGCGCCGAGATGTTATCTTCCGTTGATCTGCTGATGGCGGCGATGGGTGGCTGAGATTGGATCTGAAGGCTGTCGCTCCGGAAGCGTGTGGATCTCAATGGGTTTGAGATTGTGGTTGCCGAGCTACCTGCAAGGAAGTCCTGGGGTGGTTGTACCACCGAGAACCCTCCGACGGTCAAGTTAGACTAGAAATCCGAGCAAAGCAACGGTTTAGTGGAGTAAAAATGGCTTACTTGAACCGTCTGGAAGAGGGGTTTATATAGCGGTGGCAGCATGCAGGGCAGGCGCGAGAATCACGCCGGCAGTTACGCTCCCGACGTCACGCCCGCGTGATGAGCGAGATCTTCCATTAATGGCGAGACGGGCTCGTTAATGGGGGATCGTGATGGCATGGAACGCGGGATGTGGCCGGCGGATATCTTGCGCATGGCGAGATTCGCGGGATGACGGTTGCGCCTGTGAGCGGTGTCGTTGCTCAGTCGATGAGACCGGGGAAGATGATCTCGGTGGGAGAGCTCGCGGACGAGCGGGAGAGCCGAGATATCTTAGTTCTGTGGTAGCCCGGAGACGAGCTGGTAGGCCGAGGAGACCAATTGTGCAGGGGCTCGGAGGTAAGCCAGCGTTTGCTTGTAGAACGGGCACGGGAGTGGTCTGGTCGGCAACTGTAGGTCCTTTCTTGTGAGCCCCGGGACACGTAATCTGCCACGTGTCATGATCTGGGAGATCGCCGATATCGAGCATCATCATTAGCCCCCCACTCTCGTCCCGACCAGCTGACGGGTCGGGTCGAGAGTGGTCTGCCAGGTCACCCGAGGTGAGCTTCCTTTCGAAGATATCGTCAGGCGTGTCCCCGGGTAATCTGTTGTATTTTCTAGATGATGTCAGCGAATCAGGGAGAGATATCTGCATTAAAGAGGGTGCGCCGGATCGCGCGTACTTTTACTAAGGCGACAGACCACGTGCCGGGCGCTGGTTGGATGACGCGACGGGCGCAGACCTCTGGTATCTGATGGGATCCGGCCAATGTGCGTGCAACAGGTGGAGCGATCGTGGTCGTCGAATGTGAAGAGTTGTTTTGGCGGGAGTCGACTGTCGCCTTGGGATGAGGACATCGGTGGCTATAAATAGAGGTGGGGTCCGCTCCAGGGCCCATCACTCTTCATATTTTTCTCGTTCTTGATCTTGTAAGCTCAGCGCTCTCCTCTTAGGTCGGATTTCTGCGTTTCCGAGGACCTCTCCATCAAGTTAGATGTCTTCCTTTGACGAGTCTATAGATGTCGTCAGGGTAGATTCTAAGGATCCTTCCGCCGAGTCGGAGCCTTCCTGGGGAGTTAGGGTCAGATCTTCTTCCCGGGGCCGCGCGTCAGGGGCGGATCCCCGAGCGGAGGTGGCGGATGCCCCTGGCGTGCCATCCTTGGTGAGGTACGAGAACGAGCTTGCCACCGCTCGGGTTCGTTTCCATATCCCGTCCGGCTACACTCTACGTTTGGCCGAGGAAGGAGAGAGGGCGGATCAGATACGGGGTAAAGGGATTGCCTTGTATCTGGAATCCTTTTGGGCCGGAATGCGCCTGCCCTTCTCTCCCGAGATCGTTAGGGCGCTAAATTACTTTGGGCTAGCCCCGGGCCAGCTAGTGCCGAACTCATGGAGGATTCTCCTTGGATTCCTGGTCCGCTTGAAGTTGCAGATGATTCCTTTTAGTTTGTCCATCCTCGCATCCTCTCTAGTTTACAAAGGCCACCCCGGAACCCGCGCGGGCGACCCGAGGTGGGTTTATCTCTCTTTTAGGAAACGACCGGGGAGTGCACCCGAGTCGGGTGTCGTCACCTTGCCTTCTTCCATCCACGATTGGAAGAAGAAGTTTTTCTTCGTTGGGTCGCCGGAAGATGAGGACTGGACCATGCCCACCCAGTGGTCTAGGGATAGGTGCCGACGGGGAAGCCCGTCCAACGACCCCGACGCTGTGAGAGTGGCGGAGTGGGAGCCCATTCCCCGGGCTGACGTGTTGCTTTTTGAGCGGGTCCTTAGCTGGGCCGGGCTCAGCCCCGCCCAGTTCGCCGGTAAGTTGGAGCTCGTAGGCGTTCTGTTAGGCTTGCGTTTATTTTCATTTTTGCTTGTGTTGCTAACTTCATTGTACTTTGCCTTGTGCAGAACCCATGGACCTGAGTTACCTTCGAGCGGCCATGCGCAAGCCGAAGAAGAGGTCGAAGGCTGGAAGGGCCAACTCTTCTCGTCAGACGTCGATCCCGGCTCCCCCAGCAGCCGTCCGTCCCAGAGCTCGAGCACGGATCGCGCCCCGGAGCCCAGCAAGGCACCGAGCCGAAAGCGGGATCGGGGGCAGGAGGCCCCGGCTTCGGAGGTAGAGACCAGCCCTCCACCGTCGGCCCTCGAGAGTTTCCCCCGCGTAGTCCCGCGGACCCCGGCCTCCCCGATCTTGGTGGACAAGGGGGAGCTCCGCTTTGAGGTGCTCTCGAGGCTCTCCATCGCTGACAGCTTGCTGTCCGACATGGAAAGGTCGGCCAAGGGCAAGGTCCCTTGGGGGACCCTGAAGGCACAAATGGCGTCCATCGCCCAAGAGGCCTGTTCTCCTCCGAACGGCGGCCTGCGACGTTAGGACGTCACGTGCCTGAGGTTCAGGGCAGATGCTATTTGGTTTTTATCCGTCCACCTCTTCGAAGATGCCAAGTTGATTTATGGCACCGTGTATCGAAGGTTTAGACGGATGCGGCCGATGTAGCAGACTTTGTCAGATTCCCCCTCGCTTGAGGGGTTTTTGATTGTGGGGACGCTCTTCCCTGCAGGCGCAAGCCCCTGCAGTTAATTACGCTACCGCTTTGCGGTAACAACTTTCTCCTTCTCCAGAATTTCACTTCGTGTCGTGTGTGTTTGTTTTGTTTGTGGCTGCCCGTGGATTGTATACGGAGACTGAGTAATGCCGTCGCCCGTAGGGCGTGGATTAGTCCAAATCCGTATTTACTTAGATTTGGGTTTGGTGTTTTTAGTTTAAGGATGCATTAGTCGCGTTGCGACTAAGATCAACTTAAACATTCGTCAAGGATACGTTAGTCTTGCTTTGGACTAAGATCAACCTGACGTGGTGATTCATTTAATTTATGGCCATCGGGACTCATCACCTCTCTAACATCGTTGAAGGATTACAACGATAGGTGTCAGAGGAGCTCAGAGATGTACCCTTGAACCAAAGCTGATTGAGGGTTTTATAGTCCATTTAAGTGCTTAAGGATACGTTAGCCGTATTTGGGGCTAAGATCAACTTAAACGGGATCGTTTAGATCCGGCAAAAGAGCAATTGGCTCTATTGTTCCAGTTTAGGGACGTAGTGGTCCCTTATTAGTTTAGGGACGTCTCGGTCCGATACCAGTTTAAGGACGTAGTGGTCCATTATTAGTTTAGGGACGTTTCGGTCCGATGCCAGTTTAGGGACGTAGTGGTCCATTATTAGTTTAAGGACATTTCGGTCCATCGCCAGTTTAGGGACGTGGTGGTCCGTCATTAGTTTAGGGACATTTCGGTCTGATGCCAGTTTAGGGACGTAGTGGTCCATCATTAGTTTAAGGACATCTCGGTCCGATATTAGTTTAAGGACGTCTCGGTCCGACATTAGTTTAAGGACGTCTCGGTCCGATATTAGTTTAAGGACGTCTCGGTCCGACATTAGTTTAAGGACGTCTCGGTCCGATATTAGTTTAGGGACATCTCGGTCCACGAGTTTAAGGACCCCGCAGTCCATATCGATGTGTGGTCGTTGGGACCCGTCACCTCTTTGACGTCGTTGAGGAATTACAACGACGGATGTCAAAGGAGTTCTGAGATGTACCCTCGAACCAGATGTAGATTGATTTAGGAGAGCCATTTTGCTCAGTCAATTTAATTTAAGGACTTATGGCCAAAATTGGGCTAAGTCCAGTTGAAATGTTCAACATTTTATTTGCTTTTGCATTGCATTTCTTTTTATTTTTATTTTTATTTGGGCCTTGCCTAGAAAGGATGCAGAGTATCAATTTGTTTTGGGCTCTACCCTTTTAGGAATGATGCAAGGTATCAATTTTATTTGGGCTCTGCCCTTATATAAAGGATGCAAAGCATCAATTTATTTGGGCTCTGCCCATTTATTGCCTTGCAATTTATTTTGGCCTGTCAGGTCATTTTGATTTGGGCCTGGCCCTTCAAATAGTGCAAAGCACCAAGAATCTTTTGGATTCAAGAAAATGAGTGCAGAGCACTTTTTAATGATCTAAATTTAGATCAAAGAAGAGAAAAGAAAATCTTTTCTTTCTTTCTGTCTCAGAGAACCAGAGGTTCATAGCAAGTGCAAGGCACTATTTTTATTTATTTATTTATCTGAAAACCAGAGGTTCATAGCAAGTGCAAGGCACTATTTTTATTTATTTATTTATCTGAGAACCAGAGGTTCATAGCAAGTGCAAGGCACTATTTTTATTTATTTATTTATCTGAGAACCAGAGGTTCAATTCAAGTGCAAGGCACTATCTGTTGTGCGCACGTGCGTTGCACGTGGTGCCGCATGGCGGGCATACGTGCGTTGCACGTGGCGCACATGCGCATTATGAGGAGAAGCAAAGCTTCTATATATGGAGAACAAGCTCCTTTTAATATTATTAAATATTCTCATGTGGTGCGCACATGCGTTGCACGTAGTGCCGCATGGCAGGCACACGTGCGTTGCACGTAGCGCACATGGCGCTTGCGCATATGCGCATTATGGAGGAGCATGCTCCTATCTTGGAGAACTAAGCTCCTTTGAGTATTGAATCCTTTGAGGATTTTTACTCTACCCTTTCTAAGAGGTATCCCCTCTTATTTATATAGGAGTGGTAGAAAAGCCAGCTCTCCTTTTCCCGATGTGGGACTAAAAAATGCATTCCCCATGTAGTAGAGCATTACTTTAGATTACACGTGTATAACACATTTGCTCATAACTTTTGATCTCGGATGAATTATGAGGCCCATAATATATCAAATCGAAGGTCTTTTCGAGATGCTTTCAATATCATCAGAATTTAGCTGTTTTTCGTTCTGGAGTTTGTCAAAATACAGCTCGGAAAATACTGGTTCGCATCTTCTTCCTTAAATCACATGTGCATAGACATTTGCTCATAACTTTTGATCCCGGATGAATTATGAGGCCCATAATATATCAAATCGAAGGTTTTATCGAGACGCTTTCGATACAAATAGAATTTATCCATTTCTCATTCGGGAGTTTGTCAAAAAACAGCCCGGAAGATACTGGTTCGTATTTCCTTAAGCGTATCGCTGCCATTTGATACCTTGGACTCTTTTGCGCAGAAATTTTTGGTGGGAACAAGGCCGTGCAGGTTAGTGCTCGTACTTCACTCGATTCTTCGCTCAGCGTCTCATCATTCGCGAGATTTGGTGCTCCTTTTTCTTTCTGACCCCCCCTGATTCTTCAGGTCCTCCAGCACATCGCTCTCGTCGTCCGGATGGAGGAGGAGGAGATAGCCCCGGCGATGCGAGCCGTGGGCGAGCTCTTCTCGCTGGGTGAGAGCTCGAAGTGGGAGCTGGTGACTGGGTCGTCTGGATCGTCGGTGACGTGCGCAACTCCGGCGAGTTGATCAGAGAATCAAGAAAAGATCGAGAAAAGCAAGAAATGAAGAAGAAGAGTGGGTGGCTGCTGTGTTGGGCTCTGGGGTGGCGAGGACAGAGGCAAAATGACGGCGAGGATGGCTAACGGCGACGTGCTGCGTTGGCAAGGTGGTTGTGGGTTTCTTGGTCGGTGATCAGGATCGGAGAGTTGTGAGGTTGGTGGCGGCGGCGGTCTGGGGTGTCGGGAGAGGAGAGGGAGGTGACGAGGAAGGAGACGGTGCTGGCGATGGGTGGCGACGACGAGGGCTAATGGTGAGGTTGTGTGGGTTCTTGGGTTAGCGTCGCGGGGTGTAGGGGTTGCTCGGGGAGAAGAGAAGAGGAGGTGGATGTCTTAAAGGTGGTGACAGAGGTGATGAAGGCGAGGAGGTCGATGGTGGTGAAGGGCGACGAGGGGTTGCGAGGGTTTAGCGACGACAAGGTGGGTTTCTCACGGCGTTGGAGAAGAAAGAATAAGAGGAGAGAGAGAAAGGTTATGCTTATATAAATATATATATAAAGATAGAGAGAGACAGAGGGGGAGAGAGACAGAAGGGGGAGAGAGATTAGTTATATATATATATATTTGGTTTATACAGCTAATATCAAATTACTCCGAAAATTACCCGGGTCCTTTCTAAAAATCTTGTTTTTAAATATGGAGATTATAAGTAAAAATTTAAATCATAATGCGATATCCGGTCAATAAAAATGCATACCCCCAAGTACGGATCTATGTAAATATCCGTAGTGATCCAAACGAGTATGTTTTAGCAATTAGGGCATGAACATGCTACATGGGTGCAACCATATGATATGGGGTACGATACCATGCCATGCAAGATATCAAAATATATTATTTGATTTTTATTTGTATTATTTAAAAGATATGCGAATACAAAAATATTATATGTGTATAGAATCTAGATGTGTATGGATCCTCTGTACTAGCAAATATTTGACGTAATTTTTATAAGTCTACGGTAGCGCCCCGGCCGTCTAACAGACGCCAAATGCGGAACAAAAACTTTTAACTGACGCTATCGTATACTATAAGCCGGATCTGCCATTATTCATAAACTAACAAACTGTAAAGAGGGTAGAAAGGTTATACCGAATGATCCGAGTCCTTCGTTTTTCAACCATCATCCCATGCTTTATTGCGGCTACTCCGATCTCGTCGATCTCCGATCTCCTCGTCCAGGTGGCACCACGTCAACGGATCTTTAAACGGGCTCCCGCCTCTGACTCGAGGCAATTCGGTCGTCAAGTTTGCTAAAAGAGACGACCAAGATTAATGTAGAGAATGAGTAGAATACTTTGTCTCATTTCGTCCAAAGCCGTGGACGAACGATTAATGAAGTTGCCTTTTTGGATTGATATGAAAATGAGATATGAATATGTTAATTTCCATACATCCAAAACTCTATCTTTTTTTCAACAACCATAATCCTTTCCAAATGAAGTGGCCGGCCAATATATATGAAGAAGGAGGTGAGGGTAGGAGCAAAGAGGGTGACCACAAGGATAAATATCAAGAGGAAATATCCTAAGGTTAACAAGAATCAGTAAAGCTAAAGCATGAGTCATATAAACCTAGTCATCATGCATTAATTGAATCATTAAATGCAACCATGAGTCACTAATCCTAGTCACCACCTTCTAGATACTTCTAGAACCTTCCACACTCATCTCAAGAAAAGATAAATCCGTATTTAACCGAATTTTAAATACGGGCGATAGAAAACTGGAAACTGGCAACTTCCAAAAGCGATCCCGAAACGAATTTCAGGATAACCCCGTAACAGTATAAATATACCCGCATTTGTATTACGACCGAATACAAATACAACTGAGACAAAGATATTATATCTACTCAATATAATACTCGGATCCGGCTTAAACCAAAGCCCACCAGTATTATCTGTCCGAAATATGACACGTGCATAAACGCACGTGCATTTTCCGAACCCTGCCATAAAATCATACGGCCTCTACAACGTTTCGCCCGAACTTGGGAAACAGTCTGTGGGGGACTCTAATGACTCGTCAGTACCATGGCAGTGGGTTTAACCACAAGCCGTCAGCGGCACTAGCTGTGCGTAACGGCTGCCCATGGACTGACTCAAGGGAGGCCGATGAGCGAACTCATCCGGAAACCCTACTGAGCCTAACAGTGACAATGTATATACAGTCCGGTCCGTTCGTCTATGAGTATCGCATATCTGCCTAGGGGGCTGGTATCGTCAGACCCCCAATAGCAGTATAAGTCGTGTCGGAGTGTAGCCCAATAACACCCTGAGATACTACTGGAGTACCTACCAGTAAATCTCCTGCCACGGCCGTGGGCTTTGTGTAATGGCTCTCCTAGACACAGCACGATCTCACCCCCAATACCGGGAGAGACGAATCCCTTGCCGATCCGCTCACGTGCCTCCATGTGACTCAGGACTGTACCCAAAAACTACCTGTTTGCACGACTCCTTTGAGCCGTGGTAAGGTAGAAATCAAAGCACAGTGGGAACTCACACGAGACAAATGACGACCTCAGGTCGATGAACTAATCTGTATACATGTCACCAGGGAACTGCTATCTGACGATATGTATAATACCAACTAGCAGGTTCCCGGCGAGTCCTGTCCGGTGTACTCATAACCCAATGAGCACCTGTATACATCTTAGGTGATCCAACTGACACCAGTGGCTTGTGGGACCGGCCACCGCCCCTCGTCGGGATCTCGACTGTATACACTAGTTTACTCCGGAGTATCGATGCCCTGTCTCGAAACTCCCACGACTAGGGACAACAATTAAGGATATGCGTATAAACCACCCAACTCTCACGTATATGATCGCCATCATACTGTTGGTAGTAAAGCAAGATCCTAAGGGCTCTATCAAAGTGTAACAGTGATCAGTCATCTGAACCTGTACACGACTGATAAAGGCAAACCAGATAGCATACTATCATTTCGAGTAAGACTGTCCTACCGGTATAGGTCCTCCGCAATCATTGCAATAATGTACCTGCGATCCAATAATTGACTCTGAGGACACTATCTCCAACAATTTTTAACAATGATGGGTTTCAAAAATACGGATCGGGTCGGATATTAACCACAGTTACCAAATACACTATCCGCACCCAAAAGAAACAGTAATAAAGAAATTTTTTGCAAAATTTGAAATACCCTAAATAAGATATAGTATAACAGTGCTAGGGTGTTACAGTCGAGAGGAACATGCCGAGCATCTACGAATTGTGTTGCAGATTCTACGGGAGGAGAAGCTCTATGCTAAGCTGAGCAAGTGCGGGTTTTGGCTCGACAAGGTGCAATTTCTTGGGCACGTCGTTTCGAGTGACGACATTTCAGTGGATCCAGCGAAAATAGAATCTATCAAAGACTGGCTAACACCGAAGTCGGTAGCTGAGATAAGAAGTTTTCTGGGATTGGCTAGATATTACCGACGGTTTGTCCAAGATTTCGCTAGAGTGGCAGAGCCCTTTACAAAGCTTATGCGAAAGAAAGTACCATATGTTTGGTCGGATGAGTGCATCTAGGTGTTCGAACTGTTGAAGCAGAAGTTGACCACGACTCCAATTCTGACCGTGCCAGATAGTTCCGGTGGTTTGGTCATTCATAGTGACGTGTTTGGAAAGGGTTTAGGCTGTGTTTTGATGTAGCAAGATCAAGTGATGGTTTACGCCTTTCGTCGATTGAAGGCCACGAGAAGAACTACCCCACGCATGACTTGGAGTTAGCAGCAGTTATGATCGCCTTGAAAATTTGGAGATATTATTTACTGGGCGAAAGAGTGGAAGTATACATGGATCATAAAAACTTGAAATGCGTGTTCACTCAGAAGGAGATGAATATGAAACAACGCAAATGGCTAGAGCTGATGGCGGACTACGATATTAATCTATAGTATCACCCAGTGAAGGTGAATGTCGTTCTTGATGCTCTCACTCGCAGACCGTTCGCTATGTAGTTGACTTGTCAGAAAGGGATACTCGAAGATTTTTAGAGACTCGAGCTAGAGGTAGTTACATCATGTGTGCCCGCACAGCTCGGGCAGTTGTAGATTGGATCGCATTAAAGCTGCACAGGCTGAAATCTTAAAGCACAAACTCTGAGATTGTCTTTATTAAATGGAAATTTAGGGACGTGTATTTGTTAGTAACTGAAATCTTAAAGCACTGGATCCTCCGATGAGCAGAAATTGGACGGCCAGGATTGATGCAGAGGCCGTGCTATCATTAGTGGGGCCCACAAAAGCTCTTTTCCCAGAAAGGTAATTACACCACCGTCGTCAGTCGTCACGAAAGCAACGGAGCGTCAAATTTGTGGCGATTATTTTCTTCACCAAAAAATTTTTGAAAAAAGGGGAAAAATAAACAGAGTGAGACGTAAGAAAAGCAAAGGCGTTTCTCTAATCAAAATTCGGTATTTTTTTCCATTCGTCGACACATCAAAGGAATCGCAGCAAGAATCTTTGCCTAATTTTTTCCCTTAAATTTTTTGGTTGAGTTTTTCGATTTTGTTGAAAGGGAATCTTGGTTGGCGTACATTGTAGCCTTTTGGATCATTTTCTTCTTCTTCAGTGTTCGATTTTGGTAGCTATCTCAATTGGGTATCTGCTGTTTTCGCTTCACAACCAAATTTGAAGCAGGCCCATTATTTGTTTTCCCTTCAAATCCCCTTTTTCTACTGATTTGAATCGATTTAGGGCTTAAAGATAGGATTTTTAGTGATTAGATTGAGATTCTTTCACTAAATTTTGGCTTTTGGGATGAGCACATGGTTGTGTTAAAGAAGGAGGGCTTGTGTTTGATCACCAACCACTATAGAATTTGGAACAATTGAGGCTTGATGGCTTTGAATAAGGTTCTGCACTCTACAAGGTTTCTTGGGTATAGCTCATTGAGTGAGGCTAATGAGAGGCAAAAGCTTAGTCAAAAGATTTTGGTTGATTTGGCAAGAGGTTCTACTGTCATTCCTAGAAATGGGTCGAGCTTTAAATGCAGCTTGAATCACCATAGACCTGATGAGGGAAGTGGAAAGGCTCGTGTAGTGGCGGTAAATAAAAGTTTGTTTCATGGTGAAGATTTAGGTTTGAAGTTGGTGCATGGAAATGGATCTTGCAAAGATGGAAGGCCTCTTGAATTTCCGAACCAGTCGATGCCGGATAAAATGGTGGTCGCTGTTGATGTCGATGAAGGTATTTGTTCCTGACCCTCTTTTAATATGATGATAGTAGTATCAATTAAAGCATTTTATCAATTTGCCAATGCATACGTTTAATGTTGTCAAACAGGGGTTGAAAGGCTGATTAATCTCTGATTAAATGTCCTTAGCTAGGAACCACATCAAATGGGATTAAACTAGCGAATGGCCCTATAATTGGTTCTATGTCAACTGTGCAAATGAATAGCCATTTAATCATGTGCATTGACGATCTGCATTACCTACACAATATCTAAAACACAATACCCACCGAACTAAAATTCTACTTCATAAGGCTCAATTCTTTCAATTTTCTTTTCATCAAAATTATGGCTCTTAGAAAGTGGTCTAAGCAACCGACTAGATAGAAATGGCCTTAGACCGCTTCGCTTCAGGACTAGGCACCGAAATTAAGCACCTAGCCACAATTTTAAGCAGATTGACCGTCCTAGACAGGAGTTTAGCATCTGTTATGTGTTTAGTACATTGTTGTTTTCATGTTATGTTATACACTTTAACTCCTGTCTTGCATTGTTACATTTATATTCACTATATTTATATACCCCCTTTCTTTCAAATTATTTTTCCTTTGGACTATTGCACTCTAATTTCGGAAAAAAGTGTAATTCCATTTTACTAGAGGACGAAAGATATCCAAAATTGCTTTATTACCCTCATATTGAGATTTGGGAGCGCAGAAGACTATATTTCTTCAAGAAGTTATGGCAGTTTACATCCAAACTGCAATATTTTAGAAACATACTCTCACACATTGTTCTTGATCTTCTAAAAGGACTAGTAAATGAAACTCAAAAAGGTGCCCAAACGGACAAGTAAATTAAAATGGATTAAGTGAGTAACATTTTTTTTACATCATTTATATTCTCATTAGAGTATTAGTGAATTACTAATGCCTTACTTTACTATTTTTTTGTACCTATGGTTATATTTAGTTAAAAAGTTAATACCTCCTAGGCGGCGCCTAGGCGCTAGGTTGCACCCCTACCACCCAACACTGCCTAGAGCTTTTTCCGATGTTGGTCGACAAATTGTATTCTGTGTATTCCATTTTTAGGAATTTCTCTATACATATCCATAAAAAGTTTGTTCTTGCATAATAAGCATAATTATGCATAATCCAATTATGTGTTGTATAATACTCATGTGTCATGCACTCGCCGGCCGAATAGAGGTCAAATAAATGTTTTAGTAAGAGACATTACAATTTTAGATTAGCTGACGATTGTGTGCAAAACTGCATTGGTGATCAAAATATGTTTGAAATCTATAGGCAACATTAGTCTTTCAATATTTTGGTTCCTTAATGCATGATCATGGCATCTGTAATGAGAGTTCGTCATTGTACCGTTAGCAATCTTAAAATTTATTTTATGTTGGGTTAATTTCACAAAACACCCATGCAGTTTACCCTGTGCAGCACTTATGCCCCCTCAAGTAATTTAATTGCACAAACACCCCCTTAGCTTAATCCTAAAAAATGCTAAATTTCAACTCTAAACAACAAAAACAAATTATAAACAAAATTAGACAATCATTTTACTTATTTATAATTTAATTGAGCAATTTTTAGAGTTCGAATCGATTAGCGCAAGGGTGTTTGTGCTAGTAAATTGCTTGAGGGGGTATAAGTGCCACATGAGGTAAAATACAGGTGGTGTTTTGTGCTATAAACCCTTTTATTTTTAATGATAGTTATCATTTTCACAATTTATTTACTTTTGATGTTACTATTATTCTTTTATTACCTATATGTTTCTTGCATGAATATTTTAGTAGGTATCTTTTTCTAGGAAGAAATACCTGTCAAATCATAAGGAATATGGTGCCAATTGATTTCAATCTAGAGCATTATGTGTTTGCACTATAATAGAATGTTCTTTCGAGACGCTCTTTCATAATTTTTTACTTTCTGCAATTCATGAAAACTTGTTTATTAGCGTTGGTAGAATATGCATGGAATTTATGTGATGCTCATGATGCTCATTTTCTTGGGATTATCATTCTTTACAATTCTAGTGGTAGTTTTACACGAGAGTTCAACTTTGTTTTAAAATATTAATGTGCTGTTAGTTTATACAATATTTTTTGGCCTAGGTAGCGCAAAATTGAACAACACTCCTATGAAACTTTTGGACTTCTAGTATACTTGTCATATATCTTATTATAGCAATTTATATTGTGACAAGGGTGCTAAAAAGCAGATTTTTTTAGGAAAAGAAAGGTGGATACTTAGGCCACCCAGATATCATTAAAGAGAACTTAATGATGAAAGTACATCCCCATACACAAATACAGGTTAAATCCCAGCTTAGCCACACCGAGAATACAGGATTTGAAATACCAAGTACCTACATAATCCATGAGCATATGCTGTTATAGGACGTTCAATCCATACATCCATAACATAACAGAACAAAGCAAATAACAGCAACTGGTTAATAAAACCCTATTGCAGAAAGAACCCCCCTCCCCCTCCCCCCCCTACATCAGCAGTGAGCGAAAGACAGAATCCATAATCACAGGCTGACTTCAATTTCATCATGACGGTCAATCCAGAACAGAACAGAACAGAACAAAGCAAATAACAGCAACAGGTTAATAAAACACTATTGCAGCAAGAACACCCCCCCCCCCCCCGCACGCAGGATCAGCAGTGAGCGAAAGCCAGGATCCATAATCACAGGCTGACTTCAATTTCATCATTTCTCTCAATCAAGGAACTTTTATTGGATAAAGACTGCACTTATCATTTCTTTCAATAAATGAGATTTATTGGATGAAGGCAAATTTTTTTGGTCATATGATGCTAGGAGCAATAGAATTTTTTTAAAACTCGTCTGAAATTTGAAGATGTCGATCAATATGCTAACAAATTTAACTATTGTGTCTTGATGCTGAAAAAGACGGTACATTTTTTTTGTGTTGAAATGAGTAGTATATCATGCTGATACTAATTTAGAATAACAGGAATTGCGTAGTCACATATTGCACAAAACCTCGAGACAAGCTTTACTCTAAAGGAAACATTGTTGAAAGTTGAAATGAAGCTATTTCTATCATATCATCTTTATGTTTTAACTTTAAAGCGGTCTAAGTCAGAAAATAAGTTTCAAATTTGATATTTCTATGATTTATATTTGGGTAAATTATCAAAAAAAAAACAAGCACTTTTTACTGCTGTCAAAAACCCCCTGGCCTCGAAGCGGTAGTCAAAAACCTCCTGAAATTTTTTCCTACAACATCTACATATACAAACTATTTAGACATCGCAGGAAACGATTTAGATATCACAGACAACTCCTGCACAGATATCGCTGGCTACTGCTTAGATATCGCAGGAAACTAGATACAGCAGTAAACTGCTAGATATCACAGGCAAGGGTTTTTTTGACATCCAAAAACTTTTTTTATGGGGGTTTTGACTACAATTTCAAGGCCGGGGGTTTTGACAACATAAAAAAGTGCTTGGGTTTTTTGACAATTTACCCTTTATATTTTTGCTTTTATGACCTTTAGCCACTTTTAAGATGCATCTTTCTTCATGAGTGTACTTCCTAATAGTGAAACAGTCAAACTTATTCCTATCTTTCGTTGCGTCAAATTTTCAAGCTTACTTTGATTTTATCAGAACAGTCATTTTGTTTGTCGAGGTATTGGGAAAAAAAATTATTTGCAGTATATACTATTAGTTGAATCCTCATCTCTGCTATGTTATTAAAATATTTGCAACCTGTTTACTAAATCTGCGCGAACAATTCCTTTTGATTCCTTATCTTCAATTGTATATGGCCATGACACCACTTTTTACCACTTAATTTCTCAGTTCGACTTAAGTCCCGGACTCCCAGCTGACAGACATCAATGTCCTAAGATAACGATTATTACGATCTAGAAGCTTAAAAGGCAATCTTTTTGGTGTAATGTATCTGGTATTCATGCCCACAATAGTTGATGTTCAATCCTTATACATAATACATATTTATGGTGTGGCAATATATATTATTATTAACAAGAATATAGTTAAATGAGCGTTGGGAGTCATTAGCATTAGCTAGAGCGAGTTCTCATGCATTGATGAATATTGAACATGGGCTATGATATATAGGTTATTATCCCTATTCAAATATGACATCATTCATTTCTGATGCAAAACCTGTCTCTATGTGTTTTAACATGGAAGCATTTCTTCCCATTTTCAGATCTGAGGGTACTGTTACTCTTCCAATGAATTCTGTTATTGAGACATTTTATTGCCTTTTTATATTCATAGACGCATCTTAGAAAAAAAGGTGCATTGATTTCTCTTATATTAAAAAATGACTTGCTTTCAGTTAGCTTGTTTCTGATCCAGTTCTAACCTCAATACATCTGATAAGCCATTTATATTATTAATTCTTTTTATAATTATGTTCTCAAAATTCACAAATGATTATCACAGAATCCATGTATTACTGCTTATAATTTATTGTTGGTGGTTATGGATCAAAACTCCAATTAAAAGAGCATTTTCTCTCTAGAATAGCATAGAAACCTTCTAAACGTCGAATAACCTATTACCGGATTTTTTTGTGGAATTATAATTCATTTATAGTATGAACGTCATTGATTCTAATTCTCTTAAATGATTTTCAGTTCTAGGAAGCTTTATCTCGGCATTGAACAAATTCATAGCCGATCGTTACTCGTTGAACCACACGGTATCGGAGTACTTTGTATATGAGTTTTTCAGGGTAAGCTTCCGTATACTCATGAAAATTTTGAATATATTGAAGCTTGCTCTATATTCCCTCTTTGGCTGCTCTAGCAAATTGCAATTATGAAACTTATGAATTTTGCAGAGCTGATATCTCTTGTTTCATCCTTGTTTGCAGATATGGAATTGTTCTCGAGCTGAAGGTACTGCCTGATCCATTCTAGGCTTCATTATTAGCCGCAGTGTCATACGACATTAATTTTATGTAATTTGATTTTTTTAATTACTATGGCAGCTGATTTCCGGGTTCATGAGTTTTTTAAAACCCCTTATTTTGCATCGGGAATTCAACCTATTCCTGGAGCTCGGCAAGCTCTTCATAAGCTTTCTACATTTTGCAATCTATCCATCGTGACATAAGTCTTCTTCTTGCTGTAATTTCTTTATCCTGAACTAGTAAGGATTTATCTACTGATACTTCGAGTAGTTTAACTGGAATATATTTTCTTTTGTTAAGATCTCGACAGAATGTGATCAAAGAACATACACTGGATTGGATTGAGAAACACTACCCAGGCCTTTTTCAAGAGATTTACTTTGGCAACCATTTTTCTTTGGATGGGCAATCAAAACCAAAATCTGAAATTTGCAGGTATGATGGATTTTTTGGATGCCAAATTATTACACTTGCAAGCATAAAAAATATGGATGGATGTAGGTTCTTGGCTATATTGTAGGAAACTTCCACCGCTTTTGCTTGTATAGTAGGATACCATATTTTTATAAACTTTCAGCAAAAATGTTTTAAAAACTTGCCCTTTATCCCTATTTTAACAAGAGACATCTCTCCGTTTTTGCCTAACTGTTTAGCGGCTTTAGCCCAAATACCCTGATTTTTATTGTTGCCTTCCATTGTTCCATTAGCAATTTTAACTAATAGTTACAGCGGGAGGTATTAGACGAAAGAAACTTCGGAGACAAAAAGTTTACGGCCTTGCAATAAGCAATGTGCAGGTTCTTAAAAGTGAGGGTGGCATTTTGGTACACGAATGACATTGGAGGTTTCTTGCAATTTAGCTTTGGCAATGTACCCCATATAGCTAGCGCTTATACCCCCTCCCCCTCGAGTGATTATTTCCAAAAAGAAAAAGAAATAAAAAGAGAAAATCCTCAAATTCAACTATCAACTCAAACGATAGGGTTGAGTTCTCTGTTGAACTTGATTATGCTTATAGAATAGAGTTTTAGTGTGTTCAAGGGTTTCGGTTAATGAATAGAGTGTGGTTGCGCTAATAAATCACTCAAGGGGTATAAGTGCTATATGTGGTAGATTACATATGGGTTTTTGTGATGGAAAAAAAGGTTCTGTGCAGTGGACCCTTATTTTCATGCCAGTCTCATGAGACTTGTATCAATTTTCTGCATGCAGATCCCTAGGAGCTCAAGTTTTGATCGACGACAACCCGCGTTACGCTCTTGAATGTGCTGAAGTTGGCATCAGGGTCCTTCTCTTTGACTACGACGATTCGTATCCATGGTCAAAGAGCGACAAGGTCTCTTCCCACCCTCTTGTGACAAAGGTCAACAACTGGGAACAAGTAGAGCAGCACATCATCTCATGGGCCGTTCTGATATAATATAGATTATATCGTCGTGCAGGAAATATAATGACGTTGTGCAGGAAATATAATGACAGAAAATATAATGACGAAATTTTACAATAATTTAGGGGAGATGAAATTTAGGATACAAACTTAGCTTCTGTAAAATGTACATGGGGGCCTGCGTTCCCTAGTTTATAAGAAGCTATATAGCATGGTGCTACATTCTTAATATATGTTGTTTAGAACAGTTAATGTTAGTTTAGACTGTATCTTTGTGTACTCTGTGGCCTGATAAGAAACCCTTTATATGTTTAGAGGCTAAATTACACTAAACCACCCTTAGCCATTAATGATTTTCACTAAATCCCCTCGAAGTTCTTTTTATTACAGTATGAGTACTTGTTTAAACTTTGGTTTTGAGTGAGTACTTTTTAAAGCAAGTACCCCTTAAATGCAACACTTCATGGGCACTTTCTGTAACAAAACGCTTGGAGGTATTTTAGACGTAAAATGACTGGTTAATGGTAGTTTAGTGTAGTAGCTTAGCCTATGTTTGCATGTGTGAGCTGAGACGTGTTTTTGCCAAATGCAAGGATAAAGCCGCAAGCCTCTGTTTTTTGTGAGTTTTGAACCAAGGAAAGAAATACGCGGTGTTATTGTGTCGAGCATCTGACTTTTGAAATTGTGAATTATCTTGAATTTGTATAGTTGAGTTTTCATAGAATTAACAGATGCCTTCAGAGGCGATAACTGCTTGTTCTTTTTTTTTTTTTTGGCCGGGCTGTGAAATGAACACGAATACAAGGACTTTGGAAAAAAGGACCGTACCGTATGCAAACAATATTAAGATGTTTTTGGAATATTAAAGAACAGGGCCAAAACATTTGAAGGCCCAACCTCTGTTTATTTATTAATTTATAACAAAAGCATCAGGGATGCCTTTAATTACAGGCTTGCTATTATTCAGCAGTACATTGTCTTACATATTTATACCTCATCTACAAACATACAGTTCCAATCCCATTAAGTTCAAGATTCATCCAATAATGTGACATTTGAATCAAATCTCTGCAGAAGAATACAACATTTTGCGCAGGAGCTGCTTATTGTGTATTATTAGCCTTTCCATTCTTCTCTCGCTTACAAAATATCGACTTTCTCCAGAAGCTTTGCTCCATATGCTTCTAGGATATCCAATGCTGGCAAAGTAACAAAAACAAATTACAAATCAAGATTAAAAGATTGAGTAATTATAATTAATCGGTAATAGGTATGGTATGTACCTGGCATGTACACCTCAGGTTCGAGCGGTGGAATGACTCCTCTTGTTTGAACCCTTTTCTGAAGTAACAGCTGCTTAATGAAAAGAATCTAATAATTTATTATGATATTCACTACTGTTGATGCATCCTTCCTACTTAAAGCTAACTACTTAATTTCAGGTATTAATCCCCAATTGGTTTATTAGCACATGTCACCCTAAGTTGGTCTGCAATCAGATCAAATTTAGTCCTTTAAATCATAACTAATTCATCGGTGATATTTTCATATGTATCACTTGAATCTAGGCTAAGACTCTTGGTCTTTATTTCGTTCAACACTTATAACCTCTCAACTAGTTTATTAGCACATGACACATCTGAGTCGGTCTATAATCAAGTCAACTGTGCTTTTCTAATTCGCATCGGGACTGACCCCAGAAGTTTTCTTGATAAACGTATTGAGGGTGGCGTTCCTCATCTTTATATCATCTAGGCTTATCGCCCATCAACTAGTTTGTTAGCACATTAAGCTGCTGAGTTAGTCAATAATCAAGTCGAATTTGTTCTTGTAAGTTGTATTAGGATGGGCCGCTTATAATTCAATTGTGGGTGAAAATGGCTTGGTGAAGATGTTGGCAACATTGTCCTTACTTCTCACCTCCACCACACCAATAACTTCATCAAGCACTATCTCACGAACAAAATGATACTTAATATCAATATGTTTAGTCCGAGCATGACAAACCGGATTAGCAGCAAGCTTAAACAGCACTTTGATTGTCACCTCGAATAGTTGGTTTATAAATTGGAAAATGAATATCTTCGACCGACGCCTCAACCATACACATTCTTGAGGTGCAAGAGACGAAGCCTTGTATTCCGCTTCGGTAATAGAAAGAGATACCGAATCTTGTTTCATACTACACTAAGAAACACCGGTCAATCCGCAGTAAAATACTAGCCCAAAGTAGACCTCCGATCATCTAAATCACCACTCAAATCGGCATCGGTGTAACCATGCAACTCAAACTTTGTATCCCTCTTATATAGCAAGCCCAAATCAAGAGTAGGCATAACATACTTCAAGATTCGTTTCGCCGCTTCAAGATGTGGCTTTCGAGAGGATTGCTTATAACGACTCACAAGACCAATTGAGAAAGCAATATCCGGCTTTGTGATCGTCAAATAAATGAGACTTACCACAAGCGCACGATAAGGTAAAGGATCTGGAAGAAGTTTACCTTCTTCACGCTTAATCATTAAATTTGCTTCAAGTGGAGTGGAGCACCATTTGCTTTCATTCAAACCAAACCTCACAATGAGTTTCCTAGCATAACCCTCTTGAGAAACAAGAACTCTATCCTTCACATTCTTCACTTCTAAACCAAGAAAGTGATGAAGCTCATCTAAATCATTCATTTCGAATCGGATAGAGAGTTCCGTCCAAAACTTTGAAACCTCTTCATCATCATTACCCGTAATTATCATATTGACATAGAGCAAAACAACAACATGAGTGGTCCCTTACTTCTTAACAAATAAACTAGTTTCCGAATTAGAAGCTAAATAACCACAAAAAATTAAGTATTTGGCAATCTTATCATACGACGCTCGTGGAGGTTGTTTCAACCCATAGAGCGTCTTCTTTAGTTTGCAAACATACTCCGGACGAGAGTTTGAAATATAACCCGGCGGTTGTTCTATGTAAATATCCTTATCTCACCATAAAGGAAAGCATTTTTTACATTGAGTTGCAAAAGCTTCCATCCAAAGCTCGCCGCCAAAAAAATGACCAATCAGACCGAAGTTATCTTCACAGCGGGACTAAAAGTTTCTTCATAATTTTAGCCATACTTTTGAAAGAACCCTCTAGCAACGAGCTGAGTTTTATACCTCTCCACGCTGCCATCGGCATTTCTTTTCAACTTGTAGACCCATTTGCATGTGACCGGATCCACATCATTAGGTTTAGCAATTAAATCCCGAGTTTCATTTTTCAAGAGAGCACCCATTTCCTCATTCATGGCATCCTCTCATTGCTCGACTCCTTGAGCCTCATCATAGCACGACGGCTCACTTTCATCAACCGGGGCGGCAAAGAGATACAAAGATATACTCACTAAATTTTTATCACGATAATAGACGGGTTTGACAATTTGTCTTGCCGATCTCCAAAGAGTTTGAGCACTTTCTACCTTTTCCAAGTTTTCATCAACTTGAGACATTTTAAAAAAAATGAGAGTTACACTCCCCTTTCAATTTGCTCCATCGTCAATGGAAAAGAAGACCCAGTTGGCGAAGGACCGTCCGATAACATCGGCAACTCAACGGCCACTTTCGCTGCACATCTATCTTATTCTCATTATAAATATGATCAATGGAAACACTATAAGGAGAAAAATAAGACGACGCTTTATCGAAAATCACGTCTCTAGAAACAACAAATTTTCCGATATCCGGATTCATGCATTTTCAACTTTTCTTGCGTCCGTCGTAACCGACAAATACGTTTTTTTTTTCGCTTTCACATCCAACTTGCTTCTTTGAGAGGCCATAACATAAACATAACAAGGTGAGCCAAAAACTTTGAAATGCTTCACATTCGGCTTCTCTCAAAATATCAACTCATAAGAAGACTTGAAGTTAATAAAGACTAAGTGGCACACGATTTATAACATACGCCACACAAGCCATACTCTCCGCCCATAAGGCTTTAGGTAAATTCTTCGCATGCAACAAACTTTTACAAGTCTCCACAAGATACCGAATTTTTCTCTCCACGACTCCATTTTGTTGCGGAGTCTCCGCACAAGAGAGCTCTCTCCTAATACCATTTTTCGACAAAAATAGAAAAAAATCATATGATGTAAATTCACAGCCATTGTCGGACCTCAACCTCTGTAACGCTTTAAAAATCGTTTAGGGTAATTATATGTTAATTAGTGATATAACTCGTGTTTTCCGTAACACCTAGTTATAATTATTTTTTCACATAAACACATTTATACTTATACTTTAATTATGTAATGATTTATGTATGGGTGTTTTGTTAGTTACTTATTTAATTGCTAGTTTATTTAATTATTTTCCTTAAGTATTTATTTTAAATATTATTTTAATCATGCACTTGCACATTTAATTAGTGATAATTACAAATTAGTAAGGGTTAATTACGTATTAGTGCACCATGGCAACTTAACACTTATTTTATAATATATTCTTTCTTTCTAAATTGTTCTCCATGGTTCTAGATAATTATAAGATAAAAATTAGGAAATAAAATAATTAAGAAAATAAAACAATAAATGAGGAATGGGGAGTTTGACTTGAAACACCCACACTCATTCACTCAACTCTCCCCTCACTCTTGGCTGAAACCTGCATCCCCTCCCCCCATCTCGGCCAGCTGCAGCCCCTTCCCCTTTCTTCATCTTTCATTGCCAAAAACCCTACAAAAACTCATAAAAAATCCACAAATCCAAATCTTCACTAAAATTCCTTGGCCTAAACTAAGCTTAGATCTTGAAGCAAGATAGTATTTTGGGAGGCCAAGTTAGCAAGTTAGATCTCCAAATTCTTGAGGTATAAACCTTAACCCAATTGTTACTTTGTTAATTAATTGCTTTAATCTAATTTTAATTAGGTGTTAAAATAGTTTTATTTGCAAGATTTGAATTTTAAAGAGAAGGGTTTGGGTTAAAATTAGGGTTTTGACCACTTAATTAAGTTAGCTAAGTGTAGTTTATTATCTAATGGCTTTACAAATCTAATCTAGTTGATTACTTTGCTAAAGTGGCTTTTAATTATTTTAATTAGGACTTCATGCAATTAAATTAAATGTTAGTGTGTGTTTAAGTGAGATTATATTTAATTAAGTGTTGCATGGCTTGATTAGAATATTCATGTGTGATTTGTGGTTACTAAACTTGCTAATCCATCTAGTTTTGCACTAAATGGCTTAAGGTTGCTTACTAGGTTTTTAAAAGAAAAGGGTTTTAATTAAGTTTGAGGTTGTGATGATCTATGACCTATTTTCTTAAATTCTAGTGCGATATGATTGCGTGATTAGCGTGATTAAATTCTAGTTATGGTGTTTGCTACGCATATCAATCCCTAGTTGTGGTTTGTGGCGATGTCGCGCACGCGTTTTGTGCACTAAGTACATGCACGTCTTGCTAGTGCGCGTTGGTTGTCTTGTATCGTTGTGTGTCCGCGTCTATTTTAATGTTTAACCTCATATATACTTACTATGCGATTCTAGGATCGGTTGCGGAGACGTCGGACGCGGCAAGGAAAGGAAAGGCTGTGATTGGATCGGACTAGTCGAGGCGTCCCGGTGATTAGATGTACACATCTATGGGGGAATCGTCTGAATGGCGTAAGGCGCCCAATAGTTAGGATTACTAGTAGTTTTGTATTTATATGCGTAGTCTCCAAATCATTCATATCATGGCATTGCATCCTCTTACATATGATATTGTTACCTAGGACACTTGCACCATTACCATCGGTTCACGTCGCACATGCACTATTTATGCGAACACACACGCCATTGGTAATTGCTATGTCACGAACACTATAGAACTTGCTTAAATCAGTATCTGACCATTTGCATCATATATGATATGTAACTTGTAGTTGTATATTTATTTCATCGGGATGGATACATAGTATTGATAGTCATATATACATCATTGCATCATTATTCATACATAGTTTTATAGCCAAATATCGCATTGCATATTATCGATATCATAGACATCCGTCATTACCGACATATTCATATATTGTGATTCTTGGAGATTTCAGTATTTATGAGATTTCTAGATTTTGGGGAAAACCGTAAGAATTTTATAAATCTATTATCATTTTAAAAATACAAATTTGTGGTTTTCTCGTGATATGATGTATGTGGAGTCCACCATGAGTTTTCCTGATTTGAGTTGGCTTTCGAGACCCGATTCGAGCAGTAGGATGAACCGTATCGGGTACATGGTGGACCCGGTATGGTACCCCGGGACGAGAAGCTCGAGTTGTAGATAATGAGCCTGGCAGGGGAGCATGACCTACCGGTGATTATTGGCTCGGCGGTTATCCGGGGGATACCGACCGGAGTCGTGGGATGTGATAAATTTGAGAGCCGATCTGATGGACGGCTATTGAGATATTGAGATACATATATTGTATCGATGCTTGACGCGGATTTTCTATCGATTTTATTGATGATACTCCAGTTTTATTATACAAAGGTTTTACTAAGATATGGATATAGATTTTCTCATACCAGATATATCCGGATTTCATGTTTGATTATTCATTCATGTCGCATTCATACTAGTGCATCGCATCATAATTTTATATGTAGGTTGTGACGCATTTGCGTGCATGCTTATGATAGCTTTATTAGATGTTACTTACTACTCACGAGTTGACAACTCATCCCGTTGTGCCACAGTATCTTGCAGGTCCCACCCGTCAGTATAGTAGCGGCGGGTATATTTCTTCTTCTGCTTCCTTTGCATCGACTTGCTTGTAGGTGGGTTGTGAGAATATTCTTTGATTTCACCATGTATATTATTTTGTATCTAGTTTACTCCATCTACCCTTGTATATTGGACTAGACAGTGAGACTTGTATTTTTGGTATCTGGTGTCGAGCTCGTGTGAGCCGACTTATTTTTGGTTTCCGTTTTCTTGTTTTTAAATGTTGGTTTCATTCTTGGATGATATGTCTTACATGTGGTTGTGATTCCGCCGTTCGACGAAGAGCTAGCTCCCGCTTGGGATGCCTTTGTTCATTACTTGTATATATTCATGTTTGTACCGTTTGGGGCCAGTATTTACAAAGGAAACTCTGCCGAAATTTTTATAAAAACTTGAGCTTATTATAAAGACTTTCAAAGTGATTTTCTATGTTAACTTAACGTTTAAACAAGTTTTCTTTCACTCTATTTTCTTTAAATGGTTTAGATTTCTGGGATTTGGCTTACTTAGATTGCGTTACGCCTCTAGACGTTGCGTAATTTAAGTGCCAGTCACGTTCCACATATTCGGGTCGTGACAAAGTTGGTATCAGAGCGATAGGTTTTACCTTTCTGAGTGTAGGATGACCCTTGGTAGACGGAGTATGTGACTTAAGCAGAGTGACGTAGCGTATGTATGTTCCGCGGTATACTTACGTAACGGTACTCCGCCTAAGTGGCCTTAGGATATATATTTGCTTGTAGTTCCTTCCTAGATTCCATATATCCTATGATTCGATTGCAATATTCTTATCAAATCCTGTTTCTTGTTCCAGCCACTATGCCGCCGAAGACTACGAGGGCCCAGAGGGCTGCCGCCAGAGATGAGATTCGAGCGGGCTCGTTTGAGACGAGGACCGATCAGGGCGGTACGCCTACCCCTCAGGGACAGAGTGATCTGCCTTCTCCAGGCCGGATAACTAGGCTGGAGTCGAGTATTCAGGACTTACGACAGATGGTTGGATCGTTAGTCGAGGCTAGCCGAGCTCCGAGGATGTTACTCCCTCTACACAGACTGTGATTGTACCTGCTGCCCAAACAGCTGTTCCTGTTGTTACCGAGACTATTCCTGTATCCTTACAGGAGTTTATGAGGCTGAAGCCTTCAGTTTCTACCGGCACAGATGCAGCGGAGGATCCGCAGACATTTCTCGACAGGATGGCTAGGATTTGTCGTTCATTGAGATATTTTGACGATAGATGGGTTGAGCTTGCGAGTTTTCGTCTAGAAGGTCTTGCTCAGACGTGGTGCGAGTCAGTTGAGAGAGGCCGGGCTGCAGGTCTACCTCCTATGACTTGGGATGAGTTCACCACTGTATTTCTTGCTCGTTTCTTTCCGGAGAGCCTTTGAGATGCTCGAGATCGTAGTTTCGAGTCTTTGCACAAGACTCCTGGGATGACGGTGTCCGAGTACGACATTCAGTTTACTCAGATTCCCGATATGCTCCTTACCTGGTGGACACTGAAGAGAAACGCATAAAGAGGTTCGTACATGGACTTGACATGCAGTTATTTCTTGCCATCGGCGCCCAGCATTTCGACACTTATGCAGCTGCTATGGACGCGGCCTTACTGTTAGAGGAGCGCATTTATGAGACTTCGGTCGTTTCTAGACCGAAGCGGATTCGTACCAGTATGCCAGCTCAGAGACGGTTAGGTAGACACCGTGACAAGTTCTTTCCGGGAGACGGTGGTGGCAGAGGATGGAGACGAGGTCAGTTATATGGCTCTTATCCATAGGGCCAGCAGTCGTCGCCAGGTTGTTTTCGGTGCGGGAGTCAGTACCACTGTATCAGAGACTGTACTGTGAGGTGCCAGGGCACGGCGACAGTTCCACATGTGAATTTACCACCTTCACCCCCTCCTCAGAGAGCCTTACTTCCTACCCTGATGATGTTCCATGCGAGGCAGATGCTCCTAGAGGCCGTGGGCATGGCGGTCCTGTCCAGAGAGGACGAGGCGGCAGAGGCAGAGGACAGCCGGCTACTGGTGGGGGATAGGCCCGAGTGTTCGCTTTGACTTCTCAGGATGCGCAGGCATCCAATGCCGTTGTGACAGGTACTCTTCCGGTATGTTCTTCGACGCGCGGGTATTATTCGACCCAGGTTCTACACATTCTTATGTATCTACACACTTTGCACCGAGCTTAGGCCGAGAGTCGTCCTTGCTAGATCAGCCACTCGTTGTTATTACTCCGGTAGGCAAGTCTTTTGTTGCTCGATATGTGTTTCGTTCGTGTTTCGTTCATATTGGGGAGAGGGATTCTTCGGTTGATTTGATTCTCCTCGATATGTTGGATTTCGATATTCTTTTGGGCATGGTTTGGTTAGCCGCGTGTTATGCGTCCATGGACTGCCGTGAGAAGGCAGTCAGATTTAGTTTTCCGGGTGAGCCAGTTCTTGTTGTTCAGGGAGACCGTAGCGCCACCCTTCCCAGTTTGATTTCTTCTCTTCGCGCTAGTCAGCTCTTAAGAAAAGGATGTCGGGGATTCTTGGCGTATGTTTGTGATGTTAGAGCCGCAGAGGTCCCGATTGTGAGAGAGTTTCCTGATGTCTTCCTTAACGAGTTGCCAGGTTTGCCGCCTGAGCACGATATTGAGTTCTGTATTGACTTGATCCCCGGCACGGGGCCTATTTCTATACCGCCTTATCGGATGGCCCTGGCGGAGCTTAAAGAGCTGAAGGATCAGTTGCAAGATTTGTTGGATAAAGGACTTGTTCGTCCGAGTGTGTCACTTTGGGAAGCTCATATCCTGTTCGTCAAGAAGAAAAACGGCAATTTGCATTTGTGCATCGATTATCGTCAGTTGAATCGAGTGACTGTGCGGAATAGATATCCCTTACCTCGCATTGACGATTTGTTTGATCAGCTCCAGGGTGCGGGGCACTTCTCGAAGATTTGACTTGCGATCAGGTTACCATCAGTTGCGGGTTCGGAAGGATGATATTCCGAAAACTGCTTTTCGCACGCGCTACGGGTATTATGAGTTTTTGGTGATATCGTTCGGACTCAGCAATGCCCCAACAGCGTTTATGGAATTGATGAACCGCATATTCAGGCCGTTTCTTAATCAGTTAATCATCGTGTTCATTGATGACATCTTAATATACTCCCGGAGCCGAGAGGAGCACGAACAACATTTGAGGATCACACTGCAAACGTTGAGGGAGTATCAGCTATTCCCTAAATTCTCCAAGTGTGCCTTCTGGCTAGATAGTGTTGATTTCTTGGGTCACGTGGTTACGAGGGATGGCATACGTGTGGACCCGAAGAAGATCGAGGCCATTCAGCACTGGCCCAGACCCGTATCAGTGACCGAGGTTCGCAGCTTTTTGGGTTTGGCCGGATACTATCGACGTTTCTACAGGATTTTTCTCGTATAGCTGCACCGTTGCCCGGGTTGACCCGAAAGGGAGTTCCGTTTCTTTGGACCGAAGCATGCGAGCAGAGTTTTCAGCAGTTGAAGACTCGTTTGACTACTACGCCAGTATTATCTTTGCCTTTAGGTTCAGGCGGTTTTGTTGTTTATTGCGATGCTTCTCGAGTGGGTTTAGGCTGTATGTTGATGCAGCACAGTAGGGTTGTCGCTTATGCTTCTCGGTAGTTGAAGAAGCATGAGCAGAACTATCCCACTCATGACTTAGAGATGGCTGCGGTGGTTTTTACACTCAAGATCTGGAGACACTACTTATACGGCGAGTCGTGCCAGATATTCACGGACCACAAGAGCTTAAAGTACATTTTTCAGCAGCAAGATCTGAATTTGAGACAGCGTCGTTGGATGGAGCTAGTAAAGGACTATGACTACGAGATTCTTTATCATCCAGGCAAGACGAATATTGTGGCAGATGCTTTGAGTCGGAGGCCCGGAGGTAGCTTGTCTTGTTTGAGCGCAGTTCAGAGACAGCCGACGGCAGATTGGCAGATTCTATGTGACAGCTGAGTACAGTTCGAGTTTACGTCGACCGGGGGACAACTTGCCCATATCCGTGCACGTCCACAATTACTTGACCGTATCCGTGAGGCACAGTCCAGTGATGCCCGTTTTTCAGAGATCATGGAGCAGGTTCGACAGGGAAGAGATTCAGAGTTCGTGATCGATGATCAGGGAGTACTACGACTTAGGACTCGACTGTGTGTGCCAGATTCCGAGGGGCAGAGACACGAGATTTTAGAGGAGGCGCATCGGTCAGTATATAGTGTTCATCCGGGTTCCACCAAGATGTACCATGACTTGAGAGATGTCTACTGGTGGGAAGGGATGAAGAGAGATGCCATAGATTTTATTTCGAGATGCCTGACTTGTCAGCAAGTTAAGGCCGAGCATCAGAGGCCAGCAGAAGAATTACAGCCTTTATCCATTCCGGAGTGGAAATGAAAGAAGATCTCTATGGATTTTATCGTGGATCTACCTAGGAACAGTCGAGGACATAACTCTATTGGGTGATCATAGACCGGCTGACGAAAGCGGCTCACTTTCTTCCAGTGAATACCACTTTCGGATTCGCTCAGTACGCTCAGATATATATCGACGAGATTGTGCGGCTACATGAAGTTCCGACTTGCATCATGTCCGAAAGAGGCACTCAGTTCACCAGTCGCTTTTGGCAGAGACTTCAGGAGGTTTTAGGCACCCGATTGAGTTTCAGTACAGCTTTCCATCCGCAGACCGACGGTCAGTCCGAGGGGGCCATACAGACTCTTGAGGACATGCTCCGAGGTTGCGTTTTAGATTTTGGTGGCAGCTGGGATCGTCATTTGCCCTTGATAGAGTTCTCCTACAATAACAGCTTTCAGGTGACGATTCAGATGGCACCTTTCGAGACTTTATATGGGAGGAGATGTCGATCGCCGGTTTGTTAGACAGAGTTCAGTAAGAGCAGCGTTTTGGGACCGCAGATTATGCAGGAGACGATCGAGAAGATCCATTTGATTCGGGATAGGATGAGAGCGGCCCAGAGCAGGCAGAAATCTTATGCGGATAGACATCATCGCAGACTGGAATTTGCTGTAGGTGATCATGTTTTCTTGCGAGTTTCTCCAATGAAGGGCGTAATGAGATTCGGAAAGAAAGGGAAGCTTAGCCCCAGATTTGTGGGTCCCTTTGATTTTCTCGAGCGTGTCGGCACAGTTGCTTATCGTTTGGCTCTTCTACCTAGCTTCCCAGATGTTTACCCCGTGTTCCACGTATCGATACTCCGTAAGTACCTTCATGACCCCTCTCACGCGATTCAGCACCAGACGATCCAGCTAGAGCACGATATTTTCTTCACTGAGGAGCCGGTAGTCATTCTAGATCGGCAGGTGAAGAAACTGAGGTCAAAGGTCATACCGTCCGTAAAGGTTCTTTGGTGTGGCCCGAACAGCGAAGAGGTCATGTGGAAAGCCGAGGACGAGATAAGGAAGAAATATCCCCATCTCTTCGAAGGTACACGTAATTAGATTTTATTAAATTCGGGGACCAAATTTCCTTAAGGGGGAAGATTGTAACGCTTTAAAAATCGTTTAGGGTAATTATATGTTAATTAGTAATATAACTCGTGTTTACCGTAAAACCTAGTTATAATTATTTTTCCACATAAACACATTTATACCTACTTTAATTATGTAATGGTTTATGTATGGGTGTTTTGTTAGTTACTTATTTAATTGCTAGTTTATTTAATTATTTTCCTTAAGTATTTATTTTAAATATTATTTTAATCATGCATTTGCACATTTAATTAGTGATAATTACAAATTAGTAAGGGTTAATTACATATTGGTGCACCATGACAACTTAACACTTATTTTGTGACATTCTTTCTTTCTAAATTGTTCTCCATGGTTCTAGATAATTCTAAGATAAAAACTAGGAAATAAAATAATTAAGAAAATGAAACAACAAATGAGGAATGGGGGAGTTTGACTTGAAACACCCACACTCATTCACTCACCTCTCCCCTCACTCTTGGCCGAAACCTACAGCCTCTCCCCCCATCTCGGCCAGCTGCACCCCATCCCCCTTTCTTCATCTTCTTTCATTACCAAAAACCTCATAAAAAATCCATAAATCCAACACTAATTCCTAGTTAAATCTTCACTAAAATTGCTTGGTCTAAACTAAGTTTGGATCTTGAAGCAAGATAGCATTTTGGGAGGCCAAGTTAGCAAGTTGGATCTCCAAATTCTTGAGGTATAAACCTTAACCCAATTGTTACTTTGTTAATTAATTGCTTTAATCTAATTTTAATTAGGTGTTAAAATAGTTTTATTTGCAAGATTTGAGTTTTAAAGAGAAGGGTTTGGGTTAAAGTTAGGGTTTTTACCACTTAATTAAGTTAGCTAAGTGTAGTTTATTATCTAATGGTTTTACAAATCTAATTTAGTTGATTACTTTGCTAAAGTGACTTTTAATTATTTTAATTAGGAGTTCATGCAATTAAATTAAATGTTAGTGTGCGTTTAAGTGAGATTATATTTAATTAAGTGTTGCATGGCTTGATTAGAATATTCATATGTGATTTGTGGCTACTAGACTTGCTAATCCATCTAGTTTTGCACTAAATGGCTTAAGGTTGCTTACTAGGTTTTTAAAAAAAAGAGTTTTAATTAAGTTTGAGGTTGTGATGATCTACGACCTATTTTCCTAAATTCTAGTGAGATGTGATTGCACGATTAGCGTGATTAAATTCTAGTTGTGGTGTTTGCTACGTATAGCAACCCTTAGTTGTGGTTTGTGGCGATGTCGCGCGCGCGTTTTGTACACCAAGTACATGCACGTCTTGCTAGTACGCGTTAGTTGTCTTGTATCGTTATGTGTCCGTGTCTATTTTACTGTTTAACCTCATATATACTTACTATGTGATTCTAGGATCGGTTGCGGAGACGTCGGACGCGGCAAGGAAAAGCTGTGATTGAATCAAACTAGTCGAGGCGTCCCGGTGAGTAGATGTACACATCTATAGGGGAATCGTCTGGATGGCGCAAGGCGCCCGATAGTTAGGATTACTAGTACTTTTGTATTTATATGCAGTCTCCAAATCATTCATATCATGGCATTGCATCCTCTTACATATGATATTATTACCTAGGACACTTGCACCATTACCATTGGTTCACGCCGCACGTGCACTATTTATGCGAACATACACGCCATTGGTAATTGCTATGTTACGAACACTATAGAACTTGCTTAAATCAGTATCTGACCATTTGCATCATATATGATATGTAACTTGTAGTTGTATATTTATTTCATCAGGATGGATACGTAGTATTGGTAGTCATATATAGCTCATTGCATCATCATTCATACATAGTTTTATAGCCAAACATCACATTGCATATTATTGATATCATAGACATCCGTCATTACCGACATATTCATGTATTATGATTTTTCTTGGAGATTTCAGTATTTATGAGATTTCTGGATTTTTGGGAAAACCGCAAGAATTTTATAAACCTATTATCATTTTAAAAATACAAATTTGCGGTTTTCTCGTGATATGATGTATGTGGAGTCCACCATGAGTTTTCCTGATTTGAGTTGGTTTTCGAGACCTGATTCGAGAAGTAGGATGAACCGTCTCGGGTACATGGTGGACCTGGTATGGTACCCCGGGGCGAGAAGCTCGAGTTGTAGACGATGAGCCTGGCAGGGGGCACGACCTATCGGTGATTATTGGCTCGGCGGTTATCCGGAGGATACCGACCGGAGTCGTGGGATGTGATAGATTTGAGAGCCGATCTGATGGACGGCTATTGAGATATTGAGATACATATATTGTGTCGATACTTGACGCGGATTTTCTGTCGATTTCATTGATGATACTCCAACTTTATTATACAAAAGTTTTACTAAGACATGGATATAGATTTTATCATACCAGATATATCCAGATTTCGTGTTTGATTATTCATTCATGTCGCATTCATACTAGTGTATCACATCATAATTTTATATGTAGGCTGTGACGTATTTGAATGCATGCTTATGATGGTCTTATTAGATATTACTTACTACTCACGAGTTAGTAACTCACCTCCGTTGTGCCACAGTATCTTGCAGGTCCGACCCGTCAGTATAGTAGCGGCGGGCATATTTCTTCTTCTGCTTCCTTTGCATCGACTTGCTTGTAGGTGGATTGTGAGGATATTCTTTGATTTCACCATATATATTATTTTGTATCTAGTTTACTCCATCTACCCTTGCATATTGGACTAGACAGTGAGACTGTGAGACTTGTATTTTTTGTATCTAGTGTCGAGTTCGTGTGAGCCGACTTATTTTTGGTTTCCGTTTTCTTGTTTTTAAATGTTGGTTTCATTCTTTGATGATATGTCTTATATGTGGTTGTGATTCCGCCGTTCGGCGAAGAGCCAGCTCCCGCTTAGGGATGCCTTTGTTCATTACTTGTATATATTCTTGTTTGTACCGTTTGGGGCCAATATTTACAAAGGAAACTCTGCCGAAATTTAATTTTTATAAAAACTTGAGCTTATTATAAAGACTTTCAAAGTGATTTTCTTTGTTAACTTAACTTTTAAACAAGTTTTCCTTCACTCTAGTTTCTTTAAATGGTTTAGATTTATGGGCTTTGGCTTACTTAGATTGCGTTACGCCTCTAGACGTTGCGTAATTTAAGTGCCAGTCACGTTCCACATATTGGGGCCGTGACAAAGTTGGTATCAGAGCGATAGGTTTTACCTTTCTGAGTGTAGGATGACCCTTGGTAGATAGAGTAAGTGACTTAAGCAGAAACATAGATGTCAATCATGTCGAGCTTGGACAGAAGATGAGCAAAAACCGGTCGAGAAAGAGGTATGGTAAGGATATCTGTCTGTTGAGCCGAAGAGTAAACATGTTGGAGTGCAACCACCTTATCTGTCACCTTGTCAATGAAATGACAATCTATCTTGATATGCTTGGTCCTCTCATGAAAAACTGGATTCTCAGCAATATGGATCGCGGTCTTGTTATCACAGAAAAGTGTAGTCGGAAGAAAAGAGTGAACTCTAAGATCTGTTAGGAGTGAGGTAAGCCATACCAACTCAGTAACTGTATGCGCCATGGATCTATACTCAGCCTCGGCAGAAGAATGGGCCGCTATATTCTACTTCTTACTCCTCCACGTAACCAAGTTTCCTCCCAAGAAGACAGAGTAGCCATTAGTAGAACGACGATAATCAATGGATCTGCAAAGTCAGCATCTACAAAGGCTGTGAGTGACATCGTAGAAAATGGTTTGTAGAGAAGAACCTTTCGTGGAGAACCTTTGATATATCTGAGAATATGCTCAACTGTATTAAGGTGAGAGGTCAAAGAATTCTGTATATACTTACTCTAGGCAAAGGCAATGTCAGGACGAGTAACAGTGAAGTAAATAAGCTTCCCAACCAGACGTCGATATTGTTCTAAGTCAGACAGAGGAGGATCCGAGAAAGAGCTCAATCGAGATAGCATGACTGTAGAATCCATAAGAGTGTCTGCTGGTCAACATTTCAGAAATCCTATCCCAGATAGAAGATCGAGTGCATAATTGCGCTGAAATAGATTTAATCTACCAGAATTCCATGACACTTCAATTCCAAGAAAATATCTAAGTGGACCAAGGTCCTTGGTATGAAAGTGTGAATCCAAATATTCTTTCACCCTGGAGATGCTAGCAAAATCATCTCCAGTAATAATAATATCGTCAACATACAACAGAACAATCACCATGCCCTAAAGACGACTATGTGTAAAGAAAGATATGTCGGCGTGATTATATTTGAAGCCAATCTATTGTAGGACCGTACTAAACTTTTCAAATCAGGTACGCGGTGATTGCTTCAATCCGTATAACGATTTATGTAGGAGACAAACTATAGACTCCCCTGACAGCTCAAAGCAAAAGGCTGCTGCATGTAAACAGTCTCCGAAAGATCGTCATTAAGAAAAACAGTTTTCATATCAAGTTGATGAAGTGGCCATACCTTAGAAATAACTAAGGATATAAGAACACAAACCAAGATCAATTTGGCAACTGGCGAAAACGTCTCAACATAATCCAAACTATACTGCTGAGTAAAGCCTTTGGCCACCAATCGAACTTTGAGACGGTCAATCATCCCATGGGATTATGCTTAACAGCAAAAACCCATCAACAACCGACAACCTTCTTATCTGAAGGTGGAGATATTAATTTTCAAGTCTGATTAGAGCGCGGTGCGGCAATCTTCTCGAATATAGCTGCATGCCAACCTTGGATGCTGAAGAGCTTCCTGAATAGAGAAAGGAAGAGTGATGGCAGGTAAGGAAGAAACAAACCGACGAGCAAATGGTGTCAATGTATGATAGGAAACAAAATTAGAAATCGAATGTGCAGTTGTACAGAAACGCTTATCCTTGTGTAAGGCAATAGGAAAAGAGATTTTCTTCTGAAGGCAGCGGTGGTGGAGAATCAGGAACAGTGGACTGTATCGGAGTACCTGCAGAAGAATCGTTACAAGAAAAAATGGTGGGAGGAGGTGGGACAACTTGGTTATAACGGTGATAGACCTATAGATAAGGGGACACATGCTTAAACTAGGACACACAGGTTGAACAGACGAATCAAGCTCCGAGAAAAATAGGTGAGGAACAAGGATAGTAGGAGTGAGGTCCTTAGCAGATGGTGGAAAATAGACTTGATCTTCTAAGGCCATATCACATGAAGTACAAACTTAAGATGTGGCAGGGTCAAACCAAACATACCCTCTCTGGAATCGTGAGGAACCTACAAACACCATACGGATAGCTCGAGGATCAAGCTTGTTTATATGAGGACTTAGAATATGAGGATAACATAGGCAACCAAACACCATAGAAGGAACATGAAATGGTTTGCCCTATGGAAACCAAACAGATAAATGAGACTGGTTGCCTAGGACTGGAGAAGGTATGCAATTGATAAAAAATAGATAGCTAAGACCGCAAAATTCCATAATCGTTTAGAGACATGCGGATGGAAAAGAAGAAAACGAGCTATCTCAAGCAAATGTCGATTTTTCCGTTCAGCGGTCCCATTTTGCTGAGGAGTATAAGAACATGAAGTTTGATGCAATATTCTACGCGTCTTACAAAATGCAGTAAACTCCATGCTAATATACCCCTTAGCATTATCTGAATGAAGAATCTTTACCGAAACACCAAATTGGTTAGTAATCTCAGCAATATAGATTTTAAAGGTAGACAAAAGTTCAGACTTATTATGCAGAAGATACAACCAAGTCATGCAGGAATGATCAATAAATATCACAAAATATTTATAACTAAACACACTAGAAAATTTAAAAGGACTCTAAATGTCAGAGTGAACCAACGCAAAAAGTAAATCATGTTTTTTATTAACTGAAGAAAAATAGGAGCGATGATACTTCCCAAGAATACATGACTCAACTAAATTCTGATAAATTAAAAGAAAGCAAGATAGTATGTAAAGAAGAAAGGGGAAGATGGTCAAGTCTTTGATACCACTGGATAGTAGAAATAGCTGCAGACGTACTAGGAAGTGATCAATGTAGTACAGTCCATTCTGCTCATTCCCTCCACCAATCCGTTGCTTCATCAGAAGGCCCTGTATCACAAAATGAGATGAATAAAATGTTACGGAGCAGTTGTAATCATTTGAAAGTTGACGAATAGAAAGCAGGTTTTGTTTTAAAGATGGCACAATTAAACATTTTTCAGGTGTAAAGAAGAAGTGATAAATCAACAGAGCCAGAAACATGTATAGTATTACCATCAGCTGTATAGTATTACCATCAGTCATGAAAATAAACTTGTGAGGACTAGAAGCAAGATCAGACGGTCCATCACGAGACATTTGATTTGAAGCGCCGGAATCAGCGACCTACGAATTAGAATGAGACATTAAAGATATATCTAACGGCGTAGAATGGTTGGCAGAAACTACATAAGAGAGGAGACAACGCAACTGGCTCCACTCATCACTGAATAAAGGTACTTGGCCGACAGAAGAGGAAGATTGATCAGTAGCAGCTGGTGTAGATGTCTGGCAAGTTTTAAGTGTATTGTTAGGATAGCCATGTGTCTCTCAACACCAGTCTTCGCGATGATTAGTGCCACCACAATAAGCACAATAAAGGCTGGCACGGCCACGACCGCGACCAAAGAGACCACGAGCATAAGCAATCAGAAGGGGGCGACCGCGTGATGCCTCACGTCCACTAGAGACAGAATCTGAGGAACCACGTCCAGACTGAGTGTAGGTCCACCTTCCACGGTCTCGAGTAACAAGTGCGGTCAAGATAGGCTCAGTAGATGGGGAAGAGACTGTGGGCATACGATAAATGCTCGACGGGATCCTCGTTAATGAAGAAGAACCACTTTGAGAAAGAATGAGGGAGCGGATGCCCTCAAAGCTAGATGGTAGTCGGGCCAAGAGTAAAGTGCTAACAAGAGACTCGCGTTGATGGCGAGTAACAGCCAGGTCAGTGGATATGGGCTGAAAGACATTCCACTGATCAAGAAATCTACTAAAGAGAGCACTAAAATCCTGAACATCTTCCCCCAGAGTAACCGTCATAAAAGTATAGAAGATATCATAGAGTTTCTGTAAATTATCTTCAGACGAGTACAGAGAACGAAAGTGTGTCCAAACCTCCTTAGCTGTTTTCAGAGACATAATAGACGTATAGCAGTGAGAATTCATAGAGTTAGACAATTAAACAATTATCTTATTATCGTTCTGGAACCAGGTATCATAGTGGGGATCCATGGAGGCAACAGGAGCATCCGTCAAGCGGCGGTGAAGGTCTTTGGTGTTCAAGACTCGTTCAACAGCACTGGACCATTGGATATAGTTCTTTACGCCGGAGAGAGAGATCGTAGTCAAGCGAAGATCCGCCTTAAAGTCAACGGAGCACAGAGAAGCCGAATTAATTTTATCATCACCAGAATCCATGATGAATGACGCAGAAATAGATCCCGAGCGAAAGAGAATAAAGATTGTCTAACTCACAAGCTAGTACAAACAAGTCAGAGCAAGATGATCTAATAGATCATTGAGACGGCTCGTGCCATGTGGCTAGGATTTCGAGAGAGTCGGTGACGAAAGGAGGCGAGTGATTTGGAGGCGTCGGCTACAGAGCAGCGTGCAGGTGCAGCGTGGTGCGGAGCAGGGTGCAACGTGGTGCAGAGCAGGGTGCTGTGTGGTGCTGGTGCGGAGCAGGGTGCGCCTGATGCTGCATGGTGCAGGTCGACGTGGTGCGGTTGCGGATGTGGGTGTAGCGTGGTGAGTGCAGAGGAGAGGAGAGGGCAGAGGAGGCGGCTAGGAAAGAAGAGGCCGCTAAGGCTAGAGGATCAGGATTAGGCTTTGAGAAAGAGGATCAGGGTTAGGAAAATTTGGGTTTCCTCTCAATTCTTTTCAAAATTCTGATAACATAAAAAGAATCAAGAAGAAATATTTTATTGGCATAATAATATGAGAGTTCGTACTATATATATATATATATATATATTAGACCACCTCTCCTATTACAGGCAATGCGGGACTAAAAACTAAAACTAATTATATCTATAACATTTCATTTTATATTCCAAAATCGGCTGATCTAAAACAGAGATCTTCGAACATAAATTCTTTATCTTCAAGAAGTATTGAACGATGGATAGATCAACTTGAGTCGTATTAGCTAACTCATTCTCCAAAAATTGCAACCGAGCCATATTCTTCTTATTAAACAACCTATCAAAAGTATTCCAAATTTTGGAAACCGACTTACAACGCATAATGTGGTCGAACAACTCATGAAAGATGGTTCTCTTCAAGACAAACTCCGTCTAAGCATTGACCACCCGCCATTTTTTCAAAGCCTCCACATTTTCTTCACAATCTGCTGGAGCCATCCGATTATTACCTCCAACAATCTCCCACAATTCCTCACCCATAAAATAAGACTCCAAGCACATCCTCCATATCTTGTAGTTAGAATTATTAAGAACCTCGATGTCGAGACCACCGAAACCTCCATGACTATTCGAATCCATTTTCGATATATCACTCTTCGCCAAGGGAATCTTGTAAAGTACCGCTACCACCCTTGTAGCTCTGATATCATGTGAAGAAATACGGATATGAAATACATGGAATCCGACTCTACAATAGTTGAACAAAGTTCACACTAGCCCAAGACTCACAATACACAATTGTAACATTTTAGAAAATATAAAATATTATTTTTGGAAATTTAATATTAAAATAATATATTTCGCGAAAACTATTCGATTTGCGAATAGGGGTTTTTCGTAAAATGGTATAAGTATATACCAATATTTGGAAATTTATCGGAGATTAAAATGATTTATTTATTATAATGATATTTATCGGATTTTGGCATTTTATAAATAATTATATGCAAATTTCGATTAAAATTGATTAGTGCATTACTAATCGCGATTAAGCCAAATCCGTATTTTTACATTTTTCCATGGCTAGTGCACCATATCATGTGCATGTTGTTTTTGTGTTTGTGATTTGTGAGTTAGTGAAACAAAAAAAGAAAAGAAAAGAAAAGCAAAAGAAAAGAGAGTTAAAGAGTGAGAAACAAAAGAGAGAAGAAACAAAAGAGATATTTTGTTTAGGAGAGTGAGTGTAGGAGATAATTGTGAGAGAGAGTGAGCTTAAGAGAAAGACTTGGCTGCCTCTTTCCTTCATTCTCCATTATTTTTCTTCATCTTCTCCATACTTCTTCATTACCACTCTACCTCCATGCATCATCTCCAATCCCTTCTCAAAACCTTATGCCCCCTTCACAATAAACATGCACAAACCTATTCTAAACCCTTTGAACCATTCAAGTTTGGATTTTGAAGACTTTGGTAAACTCAAGAATTTTCCTAAGTTGCCAAATGAGGTAATCTCTTCACTTTAGATTAGTGTTTATGTTAAATATCGTAGTTTAGTTTAGAATTTGATATAATTAGGACGTGTGATCTTAGAAAATTACAAGTTGCTATTAAGTGGTTAATTGAGGTGTAGTGAGTGTTTACAAGACCTTTGAGATTGATTTCCTGGCCTGAAAATGAGTTTAGAACCCGATACATGAACTTAGAATTTGTCCCGTGTCGGTTTTGTGGAGGTTGTTAGCCTACAGGGTATCTGGAGCAACTTGGGTTATTTCTAAGAAAATCAAACAAGTCCATTAACCTAGATAGACCACTAGAAGACCACCACCAAAATACGTACCCATTCTACCCTAATTTGACCGGCAGCGCCGGATTTTGAATGCATCTCGCCGGACCCCCTATCTCCTATGGTGTTGTGGTTTTGTCTGTAGCTCACTTACCCTATAACCTATCCCCTGTACTTGTTTGTTTAGTCCCAATTTACCTGAGCCAAAATCTGGAAAGTACTTGAGAGTGTTTTGGCTATGTTTTCCGATATGTGAATTCTTGGTTTTTATATTTAAGATTTGAATTGGTTGTTGAATATTTGTACGTCAACGACGAGAGTTGTTTGGTTGTTTTTGTATGCGTAGGCTATAGGTTCTAACCTATAAGCAATCCGTGTGCCGTATCGGTTTTCGGATATTGATTTTAATAGTATTGCGATTGTGTATTGATTGTAAGCACCTTCGTGTGGACTTCTGAGACGACGAAGCGCATCGACTTCGGCTAAGTGAAGAGTTTAGCATGTGAGTAGATTTATATCTACGGGGGAAGTCGGGTGAATGGCGTATAGCACCCCCACAACTATTGATATGGAAGATTGTGATATAAATTATAATTTGATAAAAAATATGCTACGAACTTAAGATAACATAATTATAGGATTTAGTAAGATATGATATGATAAAAGTTGACACTAATGAATATATTGGCTTGAGAATATGATATAGGTATATAAGATAACATGATGAGATTGAGATAGAGGTGTTGTGAAATTAATAACATATGACGTTTATACAAATGTGATTTGAGGTATATGTGTAATATATATATATTTATGAGTATAATAAGTAATATGCCGTACGAGACTTTAGATCCGTACCCTCATTATTGTATAGGTCGATAGATTCCCTATTCTGTTTGATGACCCCGTACGATAGGTTACCGTACGCGATGAGATGTACCGGATGATTGATCCGCACTAGTAATTTGAGGATGATGATCAAGAATTATTGTCATATCGGATGTTATGAGGCAGGATCGCCGATATAAAGATTGCCATCTGAACCATACCTATTTTCAAAATGACGATGTGTATCGTTTAAGAAGTGACCGTATGATTCTTGTGTAGGTAGAGATACCCATTTATTGTTCATGTTGTGTAGGATATTACCCCTCGTGATGTACATACCACGTGCCGGTATTTAATATTATATGATATCATTGCTAGTACACCTGCACAATTACCGTTGATGCGCATGTTACACTTATACAGATTTGTCGGCTCACACACATTCATCATCAGTAATTGCCATGCTACTTACACAGTAGAACTGTCATATCATGATATTACTCTTAACCGTAAAAGTACATGCATTGTTCAGTATTATTACTTGACATGCTTGCATGATATACGCGATATGCTCATATTACCAGTCTATGTTGCATACATCGTACTTTATGGTTATATGCATTGAGATACTGTTTTTATGAGATCTCTGGATTTGAGAACCGTAGTTTAATTTCAAAGGAAATTGTGTATTGTTTTAAAAATGTGGTTTCTCTTGATATGATATTTCGAGGTGTCCGCCATGAGTTTTCTCGGTTCTGAGTAGTGAGTATACCCGATTCGAGAAGCGGTAGGCACCGTCTGTGGGTACATGGTGGACCCGGTGAGGTACCCTAGAGCAAGAAGACTCATATTGTTAGGCGGTGAGCCTGGCAGGAAAGCACTATCTACCGGTGATTGTATAGAGCTCGGCGGATATCCAGAGGATACCGTTTTGGAGTTATGATATGAGATGGATATGAGGGCCGATCTGAGTATGCGGCGCCTGAGATGAGATAGATATGAGAGCCGATCTGAGTATGCGACGCCTGATATATGAGGATTTACGTGTCGATGCTGGACACGGATTTTCATGATGTTTCGAGTGTCGGTGTTGGACACTCAGATTCCATGATTTTGATGTGTCGTTGATGGACACACGTGGTTGATATCCTCATATATATATACAGGCTTATGTTTTCATGATGTTCAAGTGTCGGTGTGGGACACTCAGGTTTCATGATATTGTTTGTGTTGTTGATGGACAAGTGGATGATATCTACATACATACAGGCATATGATGTCGGATGTTTATTTATATATATCATTGTATTGACTCGATTGTTGACATATATACGTACTTGGTCACCCTAGATATCATAGTATCACTTTCAGGATATAGTGACCTAGGAAATCGTTGTTTTATTCGATTTCTACTTGCTGATGTTTTCTACTCACGAGTTGGCAACTTACCCCCGTTGTGCCACAGTTCTTACAGGTTTGACCGCTTGGGATCAGTTGCGGTATTGTTGGCACACGGTTTCATCCAAGGTGTTTGCTTTGGTAGGTGGGACACATGTTGGATCGTGTCCACTCTCGTACTGTTATATTCTATTGTATCTAGATAAACTCTATCACATCACATCAGATCAGATCAAATCAGAGACTAGAATTGTATATTGGTAGACCTAGTCAGACTTGGGTATTGTGCGAGATTTAGAGCAATGGGTTTATGATCGGTTTCTTAAGTTTTGATGTCTTGCCTCTTTATTTGTTCTTTCTGGGTTGATTCTTCGTCGTTGGGCGTCGTATATATGTTATTGCATGGTTGTGATTCCGCCGATTGGCGAAGAGCTAGCTCCCGTTTGGGGATGCCTATATATTGTTGTGTATATGTTTTTGGATCAAAATATACAAGAGAGGTGCTGCCCGAAATTTGAAAATACGAAACATGTTTTCAACTCTAGTATAATCCACTTGCATTTTCATGTTTCTTTAGCTATGCATTTAAAGAAAAATATGATTCATTATATCTTTATTTCAAAACTGCACCCCCACTATTTTCCGCAAAAAGGTTTAGATTTTCTGGGTTTCGGCTTACTTGATTTACGTTACGCCTTTAGACGTTGCGTAATTTAAGTGCCGGCCACGTGCTAAATTACGGGTCATGACAACAATAGAAGAAGAGTATCATAAATGAGGGAAAGTAGAGAATAAATTTCATTAATAATTCATGAGCATACAAAATAATTGAGCTTGGAGAACTTGCACAATGTAGAAGCAATGAAGATATTTTTGAGGTGGAATGGTTTCATTAAGAAAATGTTGTCATAATTTAGCATAGGTGATTAATTTGTCAAACATTTTCTTGATTAAGGGAAATAGGGAAATGGAGTTATTAATTTTTTTGGAAAGGATGAAAGGAGGGTGGATTAATTAAGCCAATTCAAACTTACTCATGCAAGCATGGTGGTGGGAAATGTGCAGAGCGAAGAATGGAGAATGGATGTATGGATGTGTCATGTGTCTTCCATATATGTGCAAACTCCAAAGTACAAAATTAGCTCTCAACATAATATCCTCATTACATCCCTCATAAAATAGAAATTAAAAACAAAGATAAAATAATGCTAGATAATTTTCCAGAAACACACTTTAACAAATTTAACACACATGACACCTTCGAGTTGGTCAATAATCAAGTCAAAGTTGCTCTTTTGAGTCATCTCAAGACCGACCCCAAGGGGCCAATAATCCAATTGGGTCTTTTTGATGATAGACCAATTGGTCAATAATCCACTAATAATCCAGGGGCGATAGGTGCTGAATTAGATAACATGAAGCCATGAAGGGTTTAAATGAAATTAGAGTTAATGAAACAATAATGCATACCAGAGCTCCGATTGCAGCTGGGATGCCAACGGTGAGAGCCATTGCGGTGGTTGTCTTTCCATTTTGCGTCTTTCCAAACTCCAATAGTGTGGCTCGGTGGTTTTCAGTGGGGTTTCCATCAAGGAACTCAACTTCCACTTCATGATGTAAAAGCACCATGTCCTATGAGATTAAAAAAGAACAAATAACATTTCATATGTTAGATATAGCAATTCATAATTTCAAGCATATTGCTTGTAACTTCAGATTTTGTGCACAAATGACATCTACTACTTGTAGATTTAGTTCATTGGTTTCTAAATTTCAAAACTTTCTGCATTCGACAATATTCTTGGTTGAAATTTTTTGGTGGAGGCAGTTTCCAATAGTAATTTAAATCATATAACATATTAGGCACGTTCTCGTCAGTAGGAGTGGCCGGTGGGTGGTTACTTGAATATTCAAAATATTCCAATTTTACTGCATACGATTGTTGTATGTAATCAAAGGAGAAATTTTCTGTGTTACCACTGTTTTCTATTTAAATATTTTATTTGACTTATATATTTTTTATGTTGCCTGTATATAAGTGAATATAATAAGTGCCTAGGCCTTTGTCCTTCTTACATGGAGATATTCTAGGTATATTTCAAGTCCCGCCATTCACATTTCGGGTCAATACTGGTGGCAATGTACATAGAAACTCACCAAAATCAGTTTTATTCGGCTTACATTTAGTTTTTCTTCTTAACGTAATTTGAAAAACAAATGATAGTCATTGAAGATATAAAGGGGTATTATATAAGGACGAAAGAATATGTTACCTGCTCTTCACCACTATAGGACAATCTCGCTTCCATGCGCAAACACACAATGTCAAATGCGCTACAACATGCTACCGGGATTTCCTCATCCTCATGAAGTCCCAGAAACCTGGTTCATAATGGATAGCGGTTTAATTAGTAAAATTTGTAAACAATGATTGCATAAATTTCAGCAGAAAATGTTTGAAACATGTAAGATTTTTTCTGTTTTAACTATTTGTTGATTTCGACTTCTTGGCTACAAACATTTCAACACTTCTGATATGAAAATAATCTTCTTCTTTTGATTGGGGCCATGTTGATTTGATTCAAGTTCTCATAAAAATAATTATATATTAAAATAACAGTCTTCAAAATTTAGTTCATCAATACACAAATGCGTTAAGATTGGCACTAGAAGTTTCCGCCTCTAGTTTTGCTTAGAATAATATCTTGCAACAGAGGGAGAATTTATGTATTCTATTATGTGTGGAAAGTAAAATTACTGTAGATTAGTAATTGAGAAAGGCTGCGGTCTCTTACTTGATAGTTTTGATCGTCTTCGTTGCTGTCTCCATTTCTTTGCAGTACCCAAGCATTATAACCGTTTCGACCATTTCTTTCTCATCTGTAATTAATTTTTCAGGAGTTCCCACAGCCGCTGGATCCAAACTTTTGTCGTGTAAAAGTTCATGTAGAAAGTCTCTGAATGATGGTCTTGTCTCCCTTCTCAGCATAGGATGAGCTTCAGTGTCAAAGTAACCAATTTTTGCTAGGCAAGCCATTACTTCACTAAACCCTGCACCAGACAACCATTGGAGAGCTTAAACCTAGGGCCAGATGCAAAGCCAAATGTGAGGGGCACGCGCCCCTCTGAAAATTTTAAAAAGGTAAGACTAATATCGGTTTCGCTTGAGTGTTGGGATTTTTTGAATACAGGTTATATATATTTATTTCATAAGAAATAATGCTCAAGTGGTACAGTGGTTTCGTTCCATAGCGAAGGATTCAGATTCAGTCCCAGTACCAACGTAACCCTTTATTTTATTTACACAGGTATGGATACTGCTGTGCATTTTCTTTTATTCTTTTCTTTGTAAACAAGAAAAAAATTCACATTAAAAATGAGGATTGAATTTTGTTAAATAAGAGCTTGTTCCATCAAATCATTTTAGATTGCTAAAAACTTAAATTGTGTAATGTTGAAAATAGTGATAGCGTAATGTGTGCTGCTCCACCATCAAATAGAAAAAAGCGCAAATAGTGTAACGTAAAGCGTAAGCTATGTAGTTTATTAATATTTTAATTTAAAAAATATAAATAAAATCATACTAAATATTAAAAATAGTCTACAAACTAAGGGATTATTTTGTAAAATTCTATAAAAATAACTAGCACTCCAACAACTTTTCGTAATGTTTAATCTATAAGTTCACCCTTCTCATCCATCACCATTAGTTTACAGGATGGCTGGCGATGGGTGGGCAAGCCCTTAGATGACCGGTGATGTTTGACGATTGATGGGAGAGCCCTTGGATGGCCGACGATGGCCTTGGTTAGGGAGATCCAATTGAGGTGAAGAAGGGGGAAGAGGAAAGTTTGCGGCGCGGATGGCCTAATTGTCGTTCTATGTTTGTGGGTGATAATGTTAATGGGTTAAGGTTCTGGTCGGGTTATTTTAATAGAATACCCACTGAAAACTTAATGCTCCCGTAGCTTAAATAGCTTAAGCTACGTAGCTTACGCTATTTATAAAAATACCCTACGCTACGGTGTATTTGCGCTATGCACACCTTTATATAGCGTAATGGCCACTGCTACGTTACGTAGCACGCTATTTGCGCTACGTAGCACGCAATTTGCAACTATGGTATGATGTTGTCAATATAAATCCTTAAAAATGTTACTGCAAACAATTTTATTTTATTATGATTAAATTAATTAGATATTTCTCCACTTGTTCTAAAGAATTAAATGAATATTATGCATGTAGCTGGACTTCTCAATTAAACCCTGCTGTTTGTTGCATGCCATCTCTGATCAGAATTTCTGCATCTTTCCTGGCTTAAACTAATTTTTTTTCTTCATATTTTCTTGTCCAAGAACTTGGGACCAATTTGCAACATTTTTAACAAAATATTTTTCAACTTTAATAGTGCAATGTGAACATAGAGCTGCTTCTATAGCAGATCCCCTGGTAACATGCTTCAATGATGATAATGATGCTGATGGTGTGAAAATGTGCTTGTGCGAGAAAAGAAAGTTCGGGATCAAACCTTGATACCGAAGGGTGGCGCGGAAAATGGTTGATGCTTCCTTGCTTATTCCATAAAGGTCCCCGTATACCAAAGAATTTCGATTCGGGAGGTATTCCAAAGCGAAAGCAGGAAGATCTGGTATGCGGAATCTCACTGCCGAATCATAGAGGTCCTTTCCTGCACGAAGATTATTAGAAAAGTTAACTTACTTACATTTCTAGACATTTGGCGCAGCTAGAGCATCAGAGAAATTAATTATACTTTAGTTTTTGCCGTTTTGGGTTTGAAGGTGAAAAATACAAAGTGTGTTCGGTTTATCTACACTCTCGAAGAGGATTTGGAAATCTCTTAAAAGATAAATTGACTTTAGATTTAGGCTCGTGCATCAATTGTTTTATTGACTCCTCGCAAAAGCATGTGCATGAATTTAAAGCCCTTTAATGGCTACAAAATTTAAGCTTTTAAATAAATTTTGCATGTGTGTATGCATATGTGAACGGATGTATTAGTTTTATAATTTTTAAAGGTAATAGGTGGCAATTATGCAAATATTTATCATTTTATATCATGTTTATGTTATCTCCATATAGGGAGGGAATGATGTGCACCAGCGAATTATTAGAGCATATAAGCAAGTACACTGGAAAAAATGTAGAATAGATAAATAGGCCATTTCTTGAGAAACAAAGTCACAAAAAATGCAAATTGATAATTGAATTTCTCTCAGTTTGGTTTATAAATCAATTGAGTTAGTTACTAGATGTATCCAAGGGTTTAGTTTGTGATTATGCCATGGATCTGGGCCTCAACACTAAGGTCTATACCATTACAGAAATCTTGAGGCTTTCTAATCGCAGTGATCAAGAATCTTTTACTATGAACTGATACCAACAAATTTTAACATAAGGTTACTATCAATCATACAAACAAATAAGGTGACTCTTCTTTTATTAAGCAACATACCATCAACCTGTATAATATCACCATGGGACCTGTAAATGGCTGAATTTCTCCCTGATCGAATAGCTCCAGCTGGGTTCCAACTAAAACATAATAAACAGACTCTTTAAGAAATCACTCCAAGAATTTTACTAATGAACATACAGATTCTGCTCGGTCAAAATAGGGAAGGAAAAACATATAAAAGAAAGAAAAATATACGAGCAAGAGAAAATGAGAAACGAAAAGCAGAAACATGGCATGATGGGGCTTAAGAAGAGATTGAGAAACAATCGATCAGCTTATACCATGATTTTCTTAATCTTAATATGGCATATATAGATGGTTACAAGAAGATTTAGGAATTTAGCTTCTAGAATAAACTGGTGTATGTATAATGGGCATTGCTCACATGATCTCAAGTAAAACTGTTAACCGTTAAGCAAAGACTGGGAGCAATAATCAGCAACCAACACAGTTTTTAGTAGACCCCTGTTTTGTTCCCTCCTCTCTACTCTACTTCCTTCGAAAAAAATTTGAAACATTTAAATACCAATAAGAATTTATTGGTTTCTTACGACTTGCTTTAATGTTGTACTCATCTTCTCTTTGAATGCATAAAGGTGAAAGTATTCCTGAGAAATGGGATCAGAATGTATTTCACTTCTTAATAGCCGAAACAGAAATGGAATAAGCGCACATTTTATTAACCAAATCCCAAGCTAGCAAGAAAGAACTCAGGGAAGTCATTGCAATGAGAAGCTGTTAATACAGGTGAATCATATATCTGCCTTTTGTTTTGATGTAGTATGTTAAATACAAAGCGTTAGTTGGACATAACCACCCCAGTGAGTTGAGCACTTATTCCCCTTCTATGGGCATATCTAATTCAGAAGTATTTGAGGTGTAAGTTTCTGCAAATACCTGAATTTGTACGCCAAAGGGTTGTTTGCAGCGGCTGGAGATGGAAGGCCACCAGAATACGAAGTAAAAGATCAAATTTTCCCTTTTCTGGTATGTGCTTGGTTAATCATCTTCATCGCCATCATGTGATCTGCACATGAAAATTATCCCCCCCCCCCCCCCCCCCCCAACAACAACAAAAGAAAAAGAAAAAGAAAAGAAAAGAAAAACCGGAGAAGGCAAAGTTAGGAGACACCAAGTTAGATAGTTTGGTTGAACGATAGAGGAATTTAAACACCAGATTTTCATACAGAAGTTACCAGAAGTTTAAACTTAAATCTTTAGGAATTATATGTAACTATACAAAATAATAAGGGAGTCCAGTGAAACTTTTATTTGTTTGTTAACAAAAAATGTCAGTATAATTTCTTGAATAATGGTCAGTGTATGAAAGATGAAAGACATTGTATATATCAAGCCCTACAAATAGTCTTGATGATTCTAGTAACTTGAGTCTTTAAGACTTTAACCATCAGCAACGATGTTGTGCCCTACGCTCCTACTCATATAAAGAATTTGGCTGCTTGCTATGTATACTTAAATATATGTTGAATGAGGAATCATGGCCTACAGTATCATTGTAGGATATACCATACAGTGGAGCTAACATGGCAATACCTCCTGGGGTGTTAGTTACATATTGGATAAAGTGGTGTGATCTACTCCCTCGGTTTCAATTTAGTTGTTCTTTAAGGGCATCTTTTGTGTTTCAAAATACTGGTCCTCTTTTAAAATTAAGAAAAATGTATCAGAACATGCGCCGATAATTAATTCAATTTAGATGTAGAATTCCAAAACAAACCCTAAACCTTTTTAAACAAGAAAAGACTTTATTCATTCTCAAATCTCAATTTGAGGGTAATGCATGACTTTCATATCTCTATCATTCTCTCTATAAAAAAAGTAACACTTTTCTTAATTAGTGTGCGGTAGGCCAATAGGACAACTGAATTGAAACAGAGAGAGGAAAGTGAATCAAATATTTAATGTGAGATAGATGTCACATCTCTTTACATAATAAATATCGTCCAATAAAATATTGCCATGTCAACATCGCTGCATTGACACTTTAACATCTGTTTCTTTTATTAAACAGATGGAAATCATAAGTAAAACAAATTTTAAATCATGTAAATCAATTTTTAATGCGACAAAATACATGTTCAATATATTCGTGATATGAAATAAGAATCAACAGGTTTAAGGGAAGTGTTACCTATGCCAGGATCCAAAGCCCATTTCGCCAAGAATTGTAACACCTGCACCTTTTGCCTTATTATCTAGTCCTGACATCGAATCATCAACATAGCTTGCAGTGACAAGGTGCTTTTTATGCTGTAATTAAATAGGTTGTAATAAGCAGATAATAGAATTAATTGATAAGAATAATCGTTATAGTACTACTGAATTTTTAGGTGAGGTTGATTAAGGAAAACAACCAAAAGTGTGGACCGTGTGGCCGTCTATTATGTATTACCCATTTTTAATCCTCAGTCCGTTTAGTACTTGCTCAAAGATATGGCGGTCCATCTTCTGCTTGAATTTTCCCCATTTAGGCAGCAATTTTTTTAATTCCATCAATAATGTTGAGATGCATGGATTAAAATAGTCCCACATTGAAAAAACTATGAGGTAGATGGGTAAAAGATGTAAGATGAGCCAAAACTCAACAAGACTTAAGTCTTATTGTTGGGACCTACTTATATCAAAAGCTCGTATACACTTATAAATAAAATATATATAATCGCCCCTCTCGTTCATATATATATATATATATATATATATATATATATATATATATATATGGTATCAGAGCCCATAAGTATAAGATATAAGATGGGCCAAATCTCAACAAGGCTTAAGTGTTATTGTTGGAACCCACTTATATCAAAAGCACATGTACACTCATAAATAAAATATATATAATCGCCCCCCTCGTTCTTATATATATATATATATATATATATATATATATATATATATATAAGATTATTATATATCAAGTAATGACAATTATTTTTGGACATCATACTGAGAATCATAAATTATATACACGCACACACGTACGTATGCATACGTATACACATGTACACACGCGTGTGTCTACACACACAAACACGTGTGTCTATATATGTACAGACACATGTGAGTGTGCACAGACACACACTGTGTACAGACACACACTGTGTGTACAGGCACACAGTGTGTGTACAGATACACACTGTGTGTACAGACACGTGTGTGTATTGGACGTATAACGAACATGCTAAAGAACCTAATTAGAAAAAACTATTGAATGCATGCAAAAACAGCCCACACACAATAGAAAGAAGATAATATGGGTTGCCAATAAGTATTTAGCAGGAATGGTGCAGATAAATGTAAAAAAACTCTTAAGAAAAAAAATAAGAGATAACATCAAGAAAAATAATGCATTCTACAGAACTAACTTCCATAGATTTGTTATATTTGGTGACGTAAATTTTTCCCATTTCAACAATAGTAATTTAGTGGTGCATAGTTATATCACAGGAAGAAACAAACAATAAGTGGGAATACGGTATAAAAATTTATCTTCTAAGATACTGAACAGTGAACATTAAGATTCTCATTTAGCTCTATGGTAACATGTAGACTGTGATAGCCCAAACGATAACAACAACTGAGCCTTTTATCCTAAGCTTATTGGGTAGGCTGCATGAACCAACATGAGAATCATGCCGGGTCCAGCACATGAATCCTCCGCCTCCACCCACTCCTATCGAACAATATACTTTCATTGAGGCCTTTGGCAACCATATCTTTTCGTATCACCTCCATCCATGATTTCTTCGATCTCTCTTTCGCCCTTTTGATATTGCCTATATCGATAGTATCCATTCGTCGAACCGGTACTTTTATAGGTCTGTGTCGCACGTGACCAAACCATCTTAGCCGGTTTTCCCGCATTTTCTCCTTCACAGGTGCTACACCAACTTTTGCATGAATATACTCATTTTGCATCTTATCTTTTCTAGTGTTATCACACATCCAACGAAGCATTCACATCTCTGTTACGTGCATCTTCTGTGTATGATGCTTCTTAAGAGCCCAGCATTCTGTATTATATAATAAGGCAAGACGAATAGCGCTCCGATAAAACTTTCCTTTTAAGCATAACGGAAAGTTACGATCGCACAAAATCCTTGTTGCACTCCTCCATTTCAACCAACCAGCTTGGAACTTTTGATTAACATTGCTATCGATCTCCCCATCATTTTGGATGATAGAACCTATATATCTAAACTGATCGCTTGGTGATATCCATTGTCCTTCCAGTATTATACCAATGTGGTCTTGAATTCTCTGTTTGCTAAATTTGCAATGCATATATGCCGTCTTAAATCTGCTCAATCTGAACTCCCGAAATTCCAACGTTTGCCTTCATAACTCCAATTTGGTATTAACCCATGCTTTCGTCTTATTTACTAGAACAATATCATCAGCGAATAGCATACACCAAGCTACCTTATCTTGGATATTTCTAGTAAACTCATCCATCACGATGATAAACAGAAATGGACTTAATGCAGATTCTTGATGTAAACCAATTGTAATCGGAAAATCACTCGTTAGGTCGCCGCAAATTTTGACATTTGCCACTACCCCCGTCGTAGATATCCTTGATTCTGTCAATGTACTTGGCGGGGACCCTTTTCTTCATCATTGTCTTCCATAATACCTCTCTAGGTATCTTATTGTACGCTTTCTCTAAATCAATAAATATCATATGCAAATCTCTTCTTCTCTCTCGAAAACGCTCGATAAGCTGACGAAGCAAATGAATAGTCTCTGTCGTCGATTGTTCAGGCATGAACCCAAACTGGTTTTTTGTTATCTCAATATCTTTCCTTAGCCTGTGTTCAATCACTCTCTCCCAAAACTTCATGGTGTGACACATAAGTTTTATTCCACGGTAATTTGATCAACTTTGAATGTCATCCTCGTTATTGTAGATATGTACAAGAGTACTTTTCTCCACTTATTTGGTATCTTTTTGGTCTGTCAAATCTTATTAAACAGATCCGTCAGCTATTTAACGTCTATTTCTTCTAAGTTTCTTCAAATCTCGATAGAAATCTCGTCTGAACCAACCTCTTTTTTTAATCTCATTCTCTTCAAAACCTCTTTAACCTATGGTATTCTTATTTTACGCTTGAAATCACGGTTTATATCTTGAGATTGTATGAAAAGTTCATCCAAATTTTTAGTAAAATTCTCATTGAACAATTTGTCAAAATAATCTCTCCATCTTTCCTTAATATTCTCATCTTGAACTAAAATCTTCTGATCTTCATTTTTGACACACTTCACTGCATATAAGTCACTTGTCTTCTTTTTCCACATCCGAGCAATCCAGTATATATCATTTTCAGGCTTCTTAGTGTCCAACTTCTCGTATATCTCCTTGTAGACCTTAGATTTAGCTTCCCGAACAGCTTTCTTAACTTCCTTTTTAGCCATTTTATAATTCTCAAATCTCTCTGCATCTCCGCTTTTCTTCAAATCTTTATAATTATCTCTCTTGTTTTTAATAGCAGTCTTTATTTTTTCGTTCCACCATGATGTGTCCTTAAATTGTGGAACACCACCTCTCGACTCACCAAGTAGATATCTAGCTACCCTCGTGATACAACTAGCCATCTTGTTCCATATTTTGTCTGAATTATCTTCATACTGCCAATCAGCCTTTTGAACTACATGGCCTATAAAACCCTTTTGGTTACCTTTTTTCGGTCACCACCACTTAATTCTAGATTCTACCTTATATCTAATCTTTCTAAATTCTCTTCTAAATCGAAAATTTAGAATTAAAAGTCTATGTTGAGTGGTTATACTCTCATCTGGCACTAACTTACAGTTGACGCAACAAGCTCTATCTATCCTTCTCGTCAGAAAAAGTCTATTTGATTTTCACTTGATCCGCTCCTAAAAGTGATAAGGTGAGACTCTCTTTTCCTAAATCAAGTGTTTGCTAAGATCAAGTCATAAGAAAAGGCAAAATCTAAAATCGAGCTACCTGCTTCATTCATTTGTCCAAAACCAAAACCTCCATGGATAGTATCAAACCGACTACAACCAGTATCTACATGTCCATTGAGATCACCACCAATAAATAACTTCTCTAGGTATCCTTTGCACCATCTCGTCTAAATTCTCTCAGAATAGACGCTTACTAGCGTCACCAAGACCTATCTGTGGTGCATAAGCACTAATAATATTAAAGATTTTCCCATCTAGAATAAACTTAAGCAGTAAAATTCTATCATATTTTCTTCTAATCTCAACTACATTCCCAAGTAACCGTCTATTTATGATTACGCCTACTCTATTATGATTTTTATCTCTACCCATATACCAAAACTTATAACCCCAAGACTCTGACTCTATCCTTTTCACCTACATACTTAGTTTCTTACAAACACATAATACCAACTCTCCTTCTAATTATCACCTCCACTAATTTTGTTAGTCTACCCGTAAGGGAACCTATGTTCCAAAAAGTTAGACGGATCCTATGAAACCCTTACTTATTTTTCACTACACCCGGTGTCCGATGTAACGCGCCACTTCTGGATGACAACCTACAAGTCCTCTCATACTTAACATTACACCCGGAATCCGATGTAGCGCGTCGCTGAGTAGGAGATGCCCCAACGATATTCTTATTATGGTTCATGTCATAGAATGTGACAAAAATTTACGTTGGTTGTCACAAGGCCACCACAACCCTTACCTTTTCTCATCCGGACTTAGGATCGGCAACGGTGGGTTTGTGATAGCCCAAACGATATGCCCTAAATAATATGATAGCGCCGGCTGTATAATTTTTTTGTCTGGAGTCCTTTAGCGAAACTCTTCGATATGAGGCCTCTGAAGGACAATATATTAAAATAAGAATAGGAACAAGTGTTAAAATTCTACTGGTTGCAACAATGATGCATCCTATCTTTAAGAATATGGACAGAAAGATAGAGATCCGTTTCCATTTTAAAGGGGATAGGAGCTTAAGAGGAAATTTTCAGAAATTATGTATGTTCCAAAAGAACTTTATAAGTCCTTGTGAGTCTGCGATGCTATATTATGCATAAATAGCACTCACATATCCAGAACCATACAAAATAAAAACAAATGTAACATAATTTTACAAAATATTTTGTAACAGAATCTTTGATCCCAAGTAATGTGCTTATGTTTATAGAATTACACATGTCAAAGAATTGCATAAGCTGTAAATTTACCTCTATGCATGCATTTGCTATGGTAGCATGAAAACTTGGCGGCAGTAAGCTAATCACAACTTCAGCCTGCAAAACAAATAGCATCAAACTGTGAAACATGTTTCATGCCGACATATCGAGAATGTAGCTCATGAGAGCGATAGCCATGAGATCCTTGAGGTCAGTGGCGGAGGTAGGATTATGGTTAAGTGGGGCCAAAAACACATTGGGCTATATTGTGCATGGTTCAGTAGGGTCAAATCTCTATATAAGCCTTATTCTCCTATGCCGAAAAGCCTTATTCAAAACTGAAAAGCCTTATTCAAAGCCAAAAAATCTCAAAAGAAATTTTGTGAGTGGGGTCAATTGAACCCACTCCTCCCCACGTGGATCCGCCTATGCTTGAGGTCAACACACAAATAAAAGAAAGTAGAGATAAATAAGAAGTAATTCCTTTGAACAAGACGGTAGAGTATGTTCAAGCAGGCGGGCGAAGAACTAAGGTAACTGCAAAAGTACAATACAACCGCCCACCACCAATTCCCTTTTTTTTGGGGGTAAATACACGACCCAGTATATAATGAAGAATCATCTAAATTTTTTCCAGGGAACACAATCAAACTAGCCCATGTTGATCACCAGGCAGAGATACTACGATGTATATAACAACATTACAATGATTACCAATTGAAAATTTACCGAGCTAATAATCTAATCAGGAAGATTAGTGAAGAACAAATGACGTGGAAATGAAAAACACTGGTACACATCGAATAAGTGTTTGGCAAAAGACGGGATGTGTGCAGGGTGTGAAGATTTTGCAATACAATCACATTAGTTTGAAAAAAAAATGGTCTCAATTGCTTCACCGAAATTGGCGAAATCTAAACAGGTTTAACACCATATATTAGTGAAATGTTGAAGACGAAGTTACCAGAAATAAATAAACATTTGTATGTACAAGATCAAGGAGTAAATTGTACCTGTGCTATATGCTTGGAAAGACTTCCATAGTCCTGTACGTCAAGTGCCATAGCTTTTGCATTTGGGATACCCTCAATGGTCTACATACAGAAAATGAGTTTAGCCTTTCGGGTTTTTATCTTCAATACAAAAAAAGGGGCACTTGGGCTATATCACTGAGAAATACATTTCTCGTCATGCAGATTAAATTTCTAAAATAAAGCATGCACTTGACATGAAACCATGCACTTGCAAATTTCTGCTGATAAACAATATTCAAAACAAGAAATTTCAGGCCTAGATGCACATAAAAAGACTGCAAATGAAAAAATCTCATGATGAATTGTTCTACATATATGAAGTCATAGATGTGTTTTGTGAAATTAGATCTTTTAATGGCTATTGGGTACATAAAGTGAAGCAGGCTGAGCATTAAAAATGATGGATGATGAAGATGATATATGAATCACACTATAATGCGTATGCAATAGCTATTAGCCTATTACTCCCAGGCAGAGATATAGAATCTAGGAAGACAGACCCTATAGTGGTGCAAATGCAAAAGAACTGTGGTTATAAAAAATTTCAGTATCATATTTATTATCAGCGATTGAATTTCATGATTTAAAGATATTTGATTAGATGCTTAATTGATAATGTTTTCTATAGATAAACAATCTTCAAAAAGAAATTCAGTACTACTACCTGCACATAAATAGACTGTGGCAGTAATCTAATAATAAAAATCACATGCTGTATTGCTTGAAAGTTCTCACATATGGAAGTATAAAGTATCGATACAGACTGAGTTCAACTTCCTTTGCTTTGTATAATAGTATCATATCTGATGAGAATGAGAAGTTAAGGAAACCACCCAAGGACTGATTCTCTCAAACTCAAGAGTAAATGATTATTTCATTTCATGATAAGATTCTGTTACCGGATATCAAAGGATTAATTAAAAAAATTTGATCAATACTTGATGATAAACATCAATCTGATGTTGGGAGGGAGAGTCGATCTACGGAACAGTGCTCGCGACAAAACCCAAATCACGCAAAAATACAATCACGCAATTAAACGAAGAAAGACAATATAAATTAAAGTGCAGGAATAAGAAAACAATCAATCACAAACAAGATAGATTTGTTAACGAGGTTCACCCACCGTATGGCTAGTCCCCGGCAGAGCGGAATCTGCAAACGTCTACTATACTTGAATCAAGTTTGCAAACAAGAACAACCCTAGAAGATTTCTCTCAAATCTCTCTATACAAATCTCTCTTGCCTTTTGCCTTTTGTGATGATACTTGTGATAGATGCGAATGCCTCACTCATAAGATGTGCTTTTATAGCACCTAGGACAATGTCACTATCTAACAAAGTCACCACCTATCATTGTCATCACCTAACAATGTCATGGATGTCAAAAGTAGCACCTAACAAAGTCACCACCTATCATTGTCATCACCTAACAATGTCATGGATGTTAAAAGGTGGCACCTAACCATAGACTTTAATTTGCATCAATTTTCAACAAACTCCACCTTGATGCAAATTCATCACAATCTCGACATTGTCCCACTTGGAGTAATTTTTTGGCTTGATTCTCAGCACTAGTAAACTTCACACGATTCCGCTGCTGCTCTCTCCTCGTTAAATTTTAATGGAGAGATTCACCAATCTGCAACAGAGATTCAGCTTATCTCTGTCTACTATTTTGGTGAACATATCCGCCGGATTCTTTTCTCCCGCGATCTTCTGCAGTGTCAACTCACCATCTTCTAACACCATGCGTATGAAGTGGTACCGCACCTTGATATGCTTCGTCCGAGAATGATATGCTGCATTCTTTGCCAAATGTAATGCACTTTGGCTGTCGCTCCACAAGGTATTAAAGTCTTGCTTCTTACTCAACTTTTCGAGTAACCCTTGTAGCCATATCATCTCTTTGCTGGCTTCCGTGATCGCCACGTACTCAGCCTCCGTAGTTGACAATGCTACCACTTTTTGCAGTTGAGATATCCAACTTACCGTTGTTCCCCCAACTATAAATACGTATCCCGTTGTGCTCTTCCCACTATCTCGATCACCCGAGTAGTCCGCATCAACGTAACCTTGCACCTTTAGAGAGTCGCCCCCGAAACATAAGCAGTGACTAGACGTACCCTTAAGATACCTCAAAATCCACTTCACCGCATTCCAATGCTCCTTTCCCGGGTTTTGCATATACCGGCTCACAACTCCCACTGCATGTGCAATATCTGGTCTCGTACTCACCATTGCATACATTAAACTCCCCACCGTAGAAGCATAAGGCACTCTTGCCATCTCGTCTTTCTGCTCTTGAGTTGTAGAGCAAAACTCCTTCATGAGTTTGAAATGTTTTGCTAAAGGCGTACTCACCGGTTTTGACTTGTCCATGTTGAACCGCTTCAAAACCTTCTCGATATAGTCGCTTTGCGATAACTACAGCTTCCGCTGCTTCCTATCTCGAACGATCTTCATGCCCAAAATTTGTTTGGCCGCTCCCAAATCTTTCATGGAAAACTTTTCAGCCATCATCTTCTTCAGACTTTGAATTTTCTCGAAGTTCGGACCCGCTACCAACATATCATCTACATAGAGTGATAGAATGATATAGTCTCCATCCTCAAAAGTCTGAATATAGACACAGTGATCTGACTCACCACGCATAAATCCCGTCTCTAGCATGAACTGATCGAATTTAAGATACCACTGTCTTGAAGCTTGCTTAAGGCCGTACAAACTCTTTCGCAGTCTACACACCATAGTTTCTTTTCCCTTCACCCCGTATCCCGGTGGCTGCATCATATAGATCTCCTCCACCAAATCTCCATGAAGGAACGCGGTCTTCACATCAAGCTGCTCCAAGTGCAGATCCTCCACCGCCACAATACTAAGGATCACTCGAATTGATGTCATTTTCACCACAGGGGAAAATATCTCTTGCTAGTCAATTCCTTCCTTTTGCGCATTTCCTTTAACTACCAAGCGAGCTTTGTACCGCTTCACACCATCGGCCTCATCTTTTATCCTGTACACCCACCTATTCAGCAACGCTTTTTGACCTTTGGGTAGCTTCACTAGGTCCCACGTGCAGTTCTTCAAAGAATCCATCTCCTCGTCCATAGCTCGCTCCCACTGCTTACTGGCACCGTCTTGCGTCGCCTCTTCAAAGGATTCAGGCTCTTCCGAATCCGTGAATGAAGTCGGTCACAAGTCTTTCAGGTAGTCTCCTTTCTCTCGTAGATCTCCTCAGAACTGGTACATCTGGTTGCTGAACATGGTCGCCATCATGTTCTTGAACCTGATCCTGTACTGCAGCTTCTTCCATGTTTTGATCCCCACTTGAAGACACCTGATTGTTCTTTTGAGTTCCGTCTAACTCCACGAACTCAGATACAACACCATGTTTGGCTTGCTTTTCTTCTCTATATAAATGCTGCTCATCAAAGACAATGTTCCGGCTTCGTATTACTTTCTTACTTTTGTAATCCCATAGCCGATATCCGAACCCGTCTCCACCATACCCGATGAAAGCACATTTCTTAGATTTGGAGTCAAGCTTACTCCTTTCTGCCTTATCAATCAAAGAATATACAATACAGCCAAAAACTTTAAGGTGCGAATAGTTGACCGGTTTACCCGACCAAATTTCTTCTGGAATGCCTCCATCAAGCGCACTTGCCGGGTTTCTGTTGATCAAATATACAGCAACATCGACCGCTGCTGCCCATAAGAATTTTGGCAGATTCGCATCCAAGGTCATACTTCGCACTCGCTCTAGGATCGTTCTGTTCATCCTTTCAGCGATGACATTCTGCTGTGGCGTCCCAGGTATCGTCTTCAACCAACGAATACCCTTTTTCGAGCAAAGCTCCTCGAACTCTTGGGTGCAGTATTCCCTGCCATTATCGGACTTTAGGCATTTAACCTTCATCCCCGTTTGGTTCTCCACCTGCGCAATCCAGTGTTTGAAGATGCCAAACACATCGGACTTTTTCTTCGTCGCATACACCCATGTCTTCCGACTTGTATCATCGATGAACGTCACGAAGTACCGATTTCCTCCATAAGACTCCACCGAGGCCGGACCCCATACGTCCGTATGCACCATCTCTAGTTTCTTGGTCTTTTTCGCTACGCCTCCAATTTGAAATCTGAGCGCGCTTTGCTTCCCACAAACGCAGCTCTCGCAAAACCCTAACTCCACCTTTTTCAGCCCCGAAAGAACCCCTTTAGCTTGAAGAATTTTCATGTTCTTCTCGCTGAGGTGTCCCAATCTTTTATGCCACAACGAAGTCTCCGAATCTTTCTCCGAACTTGTCGTCAATACAACCGAGCCTTCGCTGCTCCCATTGAATGAGTACAACGAACCGCTCAGCTTGTCCCTTGCGACCACCAACGACCCTTTGGAAATCTTCCATTGAGAATTCCCAAACGCTGTAGTAAACCCTTTGTTGTCTAGCTGACTTGTGGAAATCAAGCTTTTCTTCAAATCTGGAATATGACGAGCATTCTTTAATTTGATTTGACCACCTCCTGACAGTTGCAAGATGATCGTACCCTTTCCAACGATCTTACACGATTGACCGTTTCCCACGCTCACATGTCCAAGATCGCCCTGAACATACTCGCTAAAGTGGTGTCTGCCCGAAGTGCAATGAAAAGAAGCCCCTGAATCTAGGAACCAAGTATCCGCATTTGTGTTCTCGCTCGCCGATAGACAAAGACTTTGTTCCCCTTGTTCTTGTGTAGACACCACATTCGCTTCCTTTTCATCCATCTTCTCATCTGAGCCTTTCTTCGGAAGCTTACATTCACTTCTTCTGTGGCCCTTCTTTCCGCAATTCCAACAGGCGCCTTGGATTTTTCCTTGAGATTTACCTCGGCTTTTAGACTTGCCCTTTTTCCACTTTCCCCTTTCCATTGTTCTGCCACGATTCTCCACCGGAAGTGCAGAAGTTCCAGAACTCCCACTCACAGACTTTCTTCGCATCTCATCGTTTAATATGCAGCTTACCGCATCATTAAACGTGAGAATCCCCGAGATAGAGTTGCTAACCGCCATCACTAGGTTCTCCCAACTCTCTGGCAACGAACATAAGAACAGTAGGGCTCGAATCTCGTCTTCAAAGATGATTGAAACGGACTCAAGTTGGCTTGTCACACTGTTGAACTTGTTCAGATGCTCTATCACCGAACCATTCTCTACCATCTTCATGTTGAAAAGCTTCTTCATCAAAAACATTTTATTTGATGTCGATGGCTTCTCATACAACTTCGCTAACGTCGTCATTAGCGCCTTAGTTGTTTTCTTCTTTGAGATATTAAAGACCACCTGCGGAGTCAACGACAATCTGATCGTCGCCAAAGCTTTCCTATCCAAAAGGTTCCACTCATCATCGGTCATCTTCTCGGGCTTTTCTCCTAGCAACGGAAGATATAGATCCTTTTGGTATAGACAGTCTTCTAACTGCATGCGCCACCAACCGAAATTGTGACCATTGAATTTCTCGATTCTTATCTTATCCTCTGCCATCTTTCGTCTGTATCGCAGCAAACCCGACTTCCTCCTAGATCTGAACCAACGCCTTCAAAAAACTATAATCTAAGAAAGTGGGGAAGAGTACACAAGCGTCGTTACCCACCGTTACCTAGATTATAGAATCGAAGAACACTAGGTTCTTTTAACCTTTCTCTGATACCAGTTGTTGGGAGGGAGAGTCGATCTACGGAACAGTGCTCGCGACAAAACCCAAATCACGCAAAAATACAATCACGCAATTAAATGACAAAAGACAATATAAATTAAAGTGCAGGAATAAGAAAACAATCAATCACAAACAAGATAGATTTGTTAACGAGGTTCACCCACCGTATGGCTAGTCCCCGGCAGAGCGGAATCTGCAAACGTCTACTATACTTGAATCAAGTTTGCAAACAAGAACAACCCTAGATATTTCTCTCAAATCTCTCTATACAAATCTCTCTTGGCTTTTGACTTTTGTGATGATACTTGTGATAGATGCGAATGCCTCACTCATAAGATGTGCTTGTATAGCACCTAGGACAATGTCACTATCTAAAAAAGTCACCACCTATCATTGTCATCACCTAACAATGTCATGGATGTCAAAAGTAGCACCTAACAAAGTCACCACCTATCATTGTCATCACCTAACAATATCATGGATGTCAAAAGTAACACCTAACAAAGTCACCACCTATCATTGTCATCACCTAACAATGTCATGGATGTCAAAAGGTGGCACCTAACCATAGACTTTAATTTGCATCAATTTTCAACATCTGAAACTGTACATTAATGATAAAATTGATGGCAAAGTAGAGTTTAAGCCAAGAAATATAATAGAGTAGACCCAAAGTATACCTCTTCCGCATCCTTCTTGTAAAGAGAAGCGACAATGACTTCAAATCCTTCAATCTCTTCAACGCCAATGCTTTGGCATATTTTTAAAGAATCACTTGGAAGAAACATTTCCAACTGATGCTAAAAATTCAGCAGAAGGTCGGCAGACACGGCCAGCACCCAGAATCAAAACCCCTGGTCTCTGCTTGAAGCGATCTCTATCATCTTCTCTTCTTTCATTAAGTTTTCCAACTTTCAGAGAGATCACTTTCTCTTTGTTTATCTCTCCATTTTTATGACTTGGGTTTGCACGAGAAACTAAGGAATCGATTATTTGATCGAGGGTGGTAGTATCATCTGCACCAACCTGTAGAAGCCATGAAGAATGTCTTCAGTCACTAATAGAAATTATATTCTCAGACAAGAATAAATCAAAATTTGCAAAATTTAATTAGGCATAGAATTTAAGGAATTAACTATATGATAGAGGGCCATTATAGACCATATCTGGATCATGAGAAAGACATATAAGTTATTATTTTGCCGAAGTGGATACTTCATAACTACCAATATTTTCTTGAATGTTGCTATTCAATACAACTGAGTTATTTTGTAGACAAGGCCATTTTGCTCCATGTCCGTGTCTTTGCTTCATAGTCAGCAACTCTTTTTTTAATACTAAGTACCAATAGCATTATTTGACAAATATGCTATTGTTCATTTGTGTATTGAGTCGTCACTTAAGCTTGTCCAGAATGTTTCTGTTTATTATTGGCAAAGGCAGAACCAAAACTAAATGACACAATGTCTCTCGTCAAGGAACCAAGAAGTTCAGGTCGAAAACTCTTTGTATATAATATGCTGATGAACAACTTTTGAAAGCAGGGAGATATTTCATACAGTAATATGTTAACCATAGGGGGTAGGTTAATTCATATCCATGAATTTGCAGATGTAAACAAATTAATTGGATCATATAAAGAACTTCATTGGTTCCGGAGGAAAAAAAATCATTGCATTTAAACAAGCATTAGAAAAGTAAACAGTACATAAAGAACAGAAATCAATCATAATATGGAGATGTGCTAAAAGATATTGAAACCATACGTGATAAAGTTCAGAAAACAATTTATCAAATAAGAAGTCGAAATCCAACAGCCACCAATTAAGTAACAAGCATTAAAAAAGTAAACAGTACACAAATAACAGAAATCAATCATAATATGGAGATATGCTAACAAATATTGAAACCATACGTGATAAAGTTAAGAAAGCAATTTATCAAATAAGTCTTGGAAATCCAACAGCCACCAATGAAGTAAACTGGTGATCTACTAAGAACTGGAACTATACAGATTTTAGAAATTCACATACTTCAAGTTCAGAATAGGACATGGCATCTGCACTTTGACCCACTTGACATTTAACCAAGCGAAAAGATCCACCAGCAGCTTCAATAATATCTAAAGCTTTGTTAATTAAGAACTGATCAAACAAATGACCACTGAGAGATACCTGTGAAAAAAGAAAGATACTGTTCATTGCAACTATTCAAGTGTACATAACAGAACGGTCCTCCGATGCTATATATACATATGTATATATACATATGTATAATGTAGAAAAGAGGCCCTAGGAGGCTTTTTGGTTAGGCGGCGTCAAAAAACTACACCCTCCACCATTTTATTCGATGATCGGCACCCATCATCATCATCTTTATCATCTAACATGTGTACATACTAAATTTCATTTGATTCTACTACTTTTTCACCGTTGAATTAGCAATGTAAAAAGTTCTATTGTCGGTAAACCGTTAATTTTGCACCCACTAAATCAACGGTGAAAAAGTAGTAGAATCCCATGAAATTTGGTGTATCCACATCTTAGATAATAAAGATGAAGATGATAAACGCCGATCGTCGAAAAAAATCGTGTAGTTTTTCGATGTCATAGGAGGAAATTCCCACCTATGGTGCCTTTCCTCTCTCTCGACTTTTAGGATCGAGTTGCCAATCACCTAGAACTTATAGTTTGTTTGTTTTTTTTTGGGAAAAAAACTCCTTATGGTTTGTTAAGGTGGAAGTTGCTATAAAGCACACCATGCTCTAAAACAGCAGTAAATTGGAATAGCAAGAAGCGGTAGGGTAAGTAAACCAACTGCCAATATATAACAAACAAACGCAGACACACATACACACACATAAAATGTGTCTGCTCTTGTGCATGTGCTTTTGAGAATGCGTGCACTTATTTGTGTACCTCAGACTAAAAAAGTTAACCAATACAGCACATGTCTTCATATATGCAATCCATGTGTCCAATCATGCATCCCAGGACATGTTTTGTGTGTGTGCGGGCGTGCGCGCGCAGGTGAGTCTCTAAATTATTACAGCTTCACTGTACACACAATGCATGTAAAATTTTGTTTGTATGTGCCCGCGATTTGTAAGCTAGGCATGTATACCATACTTAAATAACTACCAATTCAATGCAATACAAATATAGGTGTACATGTCCTATGCATGAGAGCTGTGCACATGTTTTGGTGTTATGTGTGGGTGCGTGTGTAGGTGCATGCACATACATGTTTAGAATTCCTTACGTATATTACCCACATGGCCACACATACAACGTTCTAAATGTTGGCTGACATCACCGAAATGTCAATTTTAGGAAGAAAACGACGCAGACATGCAAAATAATTTTGGGTACCAATATTCGGTGAATGTCGGCCGATATTTCGTGATTTCGGCCAAAATGTCATAGTGCCAGTGTTTAGGCCAAAATTTACCGTTATGTGGAAAAAAATTGAGGGTAATTTTCTTTTTTAGGCTTTAAGTTTTGCGATTAACCCGATCAATTTGGACCACCTTACTTTGTAGAAACCTCGTTTATCTCCCTCATTTCATCTCCCCTTCTCCGGCTCTCGTTTCAAGTAGGATTCGAACCTATGAGCGTTCGTTTAATAGGCGACCGCTTTACTAAGCTATTGAGTAAGATATAAATTTAATAAAACTAAAAAGCTGAATAAGTTAATATTTTTTCAAAAATTAAGTAATATAAACGACGTTTACATTAAAAAAATGTAGAACCCAATATTTGATAATACCTGCTAACATTTCACGATATTTGATATCCGACATCAAAATCTTCGGACCGACACGACACCGACATATGATATTTCATGAGAAACTGCTCACTAAAGAAAAACTATAGACACCAGCATTTTTTGTCATCCGGATTTGAGCGGGTCATGTAAATTCATGAAATTTGGGGTGTAATCAATATTTGTATCTGGTATATTAGAGTATGAAGATTAAGGGTTTGAAGATAAAGAACTATAGAGATAGCTGTCTAAAGTCGAGCAAGGAGACCCCAAGAAAGATTCCCTTTTTAACCCCTATTCTAATAAAGCAATAATGATCTCATCCTCGCAGTCGACGCAGGTTTGATATTCTCTTTCTTCTTTGCTAATTGTTGAATCTCGATGCCAAATACACAAACATAATACATATGAAATTTCATGCATGGTTTATGTGTGCATGTGTTTATGTGTGCATGCGTGTGCGAATGTGTGCATGCATATCTGAGCGGAAAAAGAATTACCAGTGTATTACACTTCTTCCCAGTAGATGAGCCATTCATAGGATAGGGTGTTGCATCCCTACAAATGATAAGAGTGTACATTCACAATCAGTATTAGTATATATTACATAAAACAAGCATTAAAATTTAAAAGCATTTCGTTGGGAGTATTATAGCATGGTAATTAATACCATCACTAAAACATTAACAATATCTAAAGTTCTAAAAAAATATTTAACATAATATTTATACAAATCATAATATCAACATACATAGAAAGAATCAGTTATTTGAGAAATCTCAGCTGACATAGGAATCAAAGATTAGAAGGGAAAGGTTGAGAATCTTACACAGACAAAGATTTTCGTATTCGAGAAATATATGAATACATGGGCGTAAGAGCTCCTTCATGTGCTATGCAAGCTGCCATTAGGTGAGGTGGCAGTTCGTTTATGTACTTAGTTGAAGCCAAGCTACCAATAAATTCAAACAGGATATCACCGAAGTGTTGGGAAGCCTACAAATGGTTTAAACAACAAATATACTGAATACGAACACTAGGTATGCAAGTAAAAATAAATCCAATGAAAAAACATTCTTAAAGTTCAAATCAACTTGCTGGCTAAATTGCACTAAACTACCCTAAACATGATTGTTTTCACTGAACTGCCTTAAACTTTTTGTTTACAGGAAGCTCCCTAAAACTGCCGCATTTGAGGGTATTTTAGTGAAAAGAAACTCGTTACTAAAATATGATTACGTAGTTTGTTGAAAAATAGCAATAGTTAATGGTATATAACTGTAGTTAAGCCTGATCTCACTCTGAACATGAAATAGGAAGCACATGATGCTCACCTACCTCCCTCGAAAATTCTGTTGGAAGAATATCAACAGCCAAACAAATTACACCATCACCCTCCATATTGTCATGATAGGAATCAGTGAAGGGGTCATACCTGATAATCAAGATTAACCATTTAAACTTATAAACTCTTCAACAATAGAAAAAGGTACACGTTTATTATAGAAATGGGTTAATTACATGAATCCCTTCTGTAGTTCACCCTGTATAGCACTTTTTACCCCTCAATTGATTTAATAGCACAAGCGCCTCTTTGCTCATCGACCAAAACACTCAAATTCTACTATAAACAACACAAACAAGTTCCAAAGTAAAATTAGATATTCACTTAAAGTTGTCAATAGCTGACTTTGAGTGTTTTTTTTAGGGTTTTTCATCAATGAGCAAAGGGGGTGTTTGCGCTAATATATCTCAGGAGGGGCACAAGTGCTATATGTGGTAAACAACAAGGATTTTTGTGCAATACCTTAAGAAATAAAGGGATACCTGAAAAAAGGTTTGTCTATGTATGTGGTTTGGTTAACAAACTCTATCGAACCACCAATATCACGAGTTATATCTGAAATGCCAACAAGAGGACTTCCTTTGCTCATTAGTTCTTGAAATTGTTTCGTGCTCAACAACCTTGGGTATTTCTTTTCCCAATACATGCAATTAACTGAACAAAATTGAATAGCATGTCACCATAGTTTGCAAAGTTGCTAACTCTAGAAACAATAGTGGATGTGATGGATGAAATTTGGAACTAGATCTACACATGCCAGAGTAATGTTTTTTCCCCCTTAAATAAGAAAAAAAAAGAGTGTAGATTGAAAGGAAAAAAAGATGTAATGAATTTACTGCATTAGATTTATAGACAAACCAAAGAATCGGCAAGCTTCCACACTCATCAAAATGCAATTTTGGGTTCTTGAGGTAACATAATAACACTTCAAAGGCATTACTGCCAGCAACGATATTTCTCCTCGATCATTTCCTTGAGGGATTCACAATTCAAATGGATTGTATTAGACTACTTAAATTTATACATACACAAATTTGAAAATCGCCAGTTAGGCTTTCCTTAGGCTGCCTTCATTTATGCATGTCACATCTGCAGCCAACAACTAGATGAAGCTAATATATGTAATAGATGTTTGAATTTGCTAAGGGGTTATGGCATTCAAAATTACTAGGCACCACAGTGGAGTTGATCCTTAAGAAAGAAAGAAATATCGTAGAACGATGAGAATAGATAACAGTCTCACCAATGACAGATGCATATGGAGCAATCTTCTCATGGAAAACAGGCTTATAGTGTTCTGGATGTTCGTAGTAGTCAACCTGCAAAGGTTCAAATAAATGATTAATAGTACTTCAGATAACTAGTGAACTTAGAAAATAACAGACGCCATATTGTAGGACACTTCAGCCATTGCTTTGATATGAGTGAGTTGGAAGGAAAAATTAATTTTGGAAAAAAATACTAATAAGCATATATAACCACTAATCAAACAAGTAAGTCACGATCTGATGATACTCATAAGTGAGAATTCCCCAGATCATGACACGTGATAGATGACGTGTCCCGGGGCATACGGGACAGGAGCAAGCACGATACATTGAAGGCATTCCCTGGGCTTTCATCCTAGGGATTGACCCGACCTTCGATGGCCTCCCAGAACACTCCTATGCTCGTCTTACAAATAACCATCGGCTCGCCTTCGAGCCCTCCTACACGCTGAGCTTCCTCAGTCCTCCCAGCTCACCTCCGAGTTATCACAGAACCGAGCTTCCTCGCCCCCCCCCCCCCCCGCTCGCCTCCAAGCCCCCCGCCGAGCTTAGCCTCCCCGGTTCTACCGAGCAACCAAGAACGCAGAGCCCAAGCGTTTCCGCCACAGCTCCGCGTATCTCGCCAGAAGCGAGATATCCGCCACCCAACATCCCGCGTTCCACACCGTCGTATCTCCCATTAACGAGCGTATCTCGTCATTAATGGAGGGACCCGTCATTCACGTAGGCGTAATGTCAGGGGCGTAAATGACGGCGAAGATCTTGCGCCAGCTCGCTCCATGCGACCACTATAAAAAATCCTCTCCCAGACGACTCAGGTAAGGCAATTTCAATCCAACAAACCGCTACTTTGCTCATTTTCCTGGCTAACTTGATCGTCCGAGGGTCTTACGGTGGTCGCCCACCCCGAGACTTCTTTACAAGTAGCCCGGCTTCACCTAAAAATCAACCCATTGAGATCCACATATTCGAGAAGACAACCTTCAACACCAATCTCAACTCTTCATCAACGCTTACGACAGATCGACGGAGGACAATATCTGAAGGAGATCAGACCTCCATCAGTCTGTGGGAACCAATTTTTTCCACCCATTGAAAGTTGATCTTCCGCTATCGATTTCATGGCGAGCGAAAACCGTGACGATCCCAGCACAAGCCGCCGCCTTTCCCACAACGGTGGCGCGGACGGATCTACTCCTCCTCCGAATGCCATCCACGCCCTCTCGGCAAGGATCGACAGGCTCGCGTCCATAGTGGACGCCCTTGTCGGTGTCTAAATGGCGGGGCCAACCCCCCAGGTCGTCGTTCCCCCTCCCAGGGATCACGACTTCCGCAGAGGGGCGGATGACACTGCCCACGCTGGCACCATCGAACAACGCCGTGTCACCCCGGCTCCCCCACGGCGACCGATTTAATGGCCCGCTGGGCGCCACACGGCTCCACGCCGCAGTCCCGTGAAAGAGCCCATCGCCTCGAGGCCCATCGTGTTCTCGTCCCTCCCGAGGAGGTATCGATCAGCTCGCCTGCTCTCAGGCATGACCGACACTCTCTCCCTCGACGAGATCGCACGAACGGCACTCGCCGCGAAGACTCAAGAAGGACCTCGCCAGGGGACCTAAGGAATTTGATAGAAGGGAATCGGAGTCACAGCCTAACGCAGACCACAAGCAGGAAGGGCCACCACTCTGACTGCGCCGAATTCTCGAGGTATCACGACCGCCTCGACGCCCTCGAAAAGAAAATCGGGGGTATTCATCAGGAGGGTCATCCATCCGATGAAGGGGCCAGGTACGCCACCGACTCACTTACGAAGCCCTTCACCGAAGAGTTGCTCACCGTACACGTCTCGTCCAGGAACAAGCCGTCCAAGGCGGCCCTCTTCGACGGGAAATCCGACCCAAAGGACCATCTGGACGCATTTACGGCGGACATGAGCTTCCAGGATAACTCCGACGCTACCCATGCCAAGCATTTCACGCCACCTTCATCCGGGCTGGACGGGACTGGTTCCGAAGACTCACGCCACGCTTCATCTCTACTTTTGATGAGCTGGCCGCCCAGTTCCTCGGTCATTTCGTCGGAAACAGACGTCGGAAGCGGACTGTCGATTACCTCTTCACCATAAAGAGCGAGGACATAGAATCCTTTAAGGGATACGTCACTCGTTTCTACAACGCTCTTCTCGAGAATCCCGAGCACCGGAATGAAACTGCCATCGCCGCCCTAAGGTCGGGTCTTAGGCACAAAGAATGGCTCCGCTCTTTTGCATTAGCGCAACCTAAGACCATGTCTGAGGTAAAAGCTTGGACCGAATAAGAGATCAAACTCGAGTCGGAGGTGAACGCCAACCAGCCCTGGGACGACCAAGCCGACCAAAAGAAGAAGGGCAGAGAAGAGAAGAAGAAGGTCGACCGGCCAAAACCATACTCTCCAAAATTCCAAGAGTACACTCCTCTTAACATCTCCCAGACCGAGCTGTTAGAGGAGGCGAAGGGCGAGCGATTCTTCAAGCTCCCGCCGGTCATCCATAGAGCGGGTAAACGTATTCGGGGCCCGTACTGCGCCTTCCATAGGTCGCAGGGCCATCCGACCGAAAACTGCAAACAACTCTGCGACTACATCGAGGAGTTGATCCGCTCTGGCCACCTGGCGAAGTACCTGTAAGACAAGCGGCAGGCGGAACGAGAAAAAAAAGACCCGATCTCTCCCGAGGAATTAACCATCTGCCAAATTATGGTCGTTACCTAGGACCCTGCTCGGGAAACTCCGGCCTTACAACGCTGTAAAGTTTAAGTTGTTTAAATAAAGTGTATTCCTTTTTGAAATAATGTAATTCTTGTCGGCACTTAGTTAAGTCCGTAGAATGAACGAGGAAAGAAAATGAAGAATTTTATTCATTAAAGGGTATTATGGGCTCCTCAACCTTACATAAAAACTATGATACAAAATACAACAAAAGGGGCCGGGGATCAAGGAAGCACTGTTCATGGTACTCTGAGGATATCTCCCTCAGCCGAGCTTGAGCTTCCTCGGCCCTCTCCCTCTAGCGTTGCCCGCTGACCCTGGCTGCCACGGAGGCACCAGCAACCCCTCCCGCCGGGCAAGAAGCATCGATCAGCCTCTTCTGGAAACACTCTAGAAGAAGATCCACCGATCGGTCCCGCATGCTCTTCGAGATCAGGCTGTCACGCCCCGCTTCCCAAAATACGGAATACGAGGGGTAGACAAGGCCAGCCATGCTCCTACGGTCAAGGAAAAGTCCTGCCGTAGTCACACTTCGGCTTCTAGTTTTTCATGGTAAACAGTAAATGATGCGCAGGTAATGAGAAATGCAGTAACTGAAAGAAACAATGTAAAGACTGACCTGAAGTGGAACAAACGAAAGTAACTCGGAATGGTAAGTCAAGAAGTCTGTGTTGCACGTCTAGTTCTGGTCCAGGCTAAATCTTCTACTCACACTGAGCATGCATACTCAGGTTGTCAGAGCGACACAATAGCAATATAATATATGTAAATCATGTGACAATTCTAACAATGGTAATAGATATGTGAAACAGTAAATCAATGACAACATGAATATGAATGTGCAGTAATCAATGCAGCGGAACAGTAAAGCAGTAGAACGATATGTCACGCATGTCCACACAGTATATATGGTATATAAATTCCAGTATCCCTATCAGTCTCTAAGTCTCACTGTGCAGGTCACTAAGCCTAACGTCAGTCCAAGTGTGAGAGTCAACCACTCGTGAGTGTCCTCCACCCAAGGGTAGAACCCAAGGGCAAGGGACCACGGGCCCAACATGTAACATGTATATCACGGTGTATATCACATACCCTGTAAATTTCCATATATCTCCCTAAATATATAAACCGGCATGGGACTCCCGAGATTCTGTTGAACTCACACTTAAACTACCCCACACCCCGTGGCCTACATCAAACGCTAACCATAACCCTAAATACTAATCGATCCGTGACAAGTCTACGCGAGAACTGGAGGCAGGACCTCCATCAAGCACGTCCCGACTAATACCTAAGATAGATGACAGTGTCGGATGCCTTATCTGTGGCACCCGTGCAAGCGCTTCCATAAGTGTCCCATACCACTTATAGTCGTACGTACACGTATCCCACAGACGTCGACAATGCAATAGAATAATAGTGTCACTGATTGTGTACAAGTACGTATCACTTTCACTTAATCACGGATACACGAACACTGACGTACTTGCCACAATCATCACTAGAATCTAACACTGGGTAAATGCACGATATCACTAGGTTATCACTACAATGATATGGGTATAATATGATGCGTGAACAGTATATAAGCACGATTAAGGTGTCACAAAAATAGTATTCTATCACTTGCACGATTTATCATGAAACGTACGTATATAATCTAGCGAAACGATAAACATGTAGTAATTAGTATGTTCAGTTGTCCATCCATCAAATTTGGTTTCAAGCCAATCGGGTTCCAGGATTATTAATTATAACCACTTCATTTTAAGCGCTCACGGCTGGAAATCCAATTTCAGAATCAGAAGTCCGTTTCGCAACGCATTTTGATCCCAGTTGGGATCGGATTTTAGCGACGCTACAGTTGGATAAATTCTAGGGTTTTCAGTAAGTTTTTCAACGCAATAGACGGATCTTCGATCGCGTCTGTACGTCAGGAGATATACACTATTCTATACCAATATGTCAGTTCTGATTCTGCTGGGGCTGTTATGCGTCCCGATCTATTAAATTACAGATCAAATATCAAACGGTAACGAAACAGAATGAAACCAATTGTGTCGTCTAGCTAACAGATTTACCTATAGTAAGCAGCGGAGTTCCGCAATCTACGAGTCATGGAAATCTGCGGTACCCATTACGGAACAGCAAGCAACAACTGGAGTCGCTCTGGACTGCAGTCCAGAGTCGCACTCCGATCCAATTATCATCACAATTCAAGTACAGGAATACCAGGAAACCAGTATAGGGTTAAAGTTCGTCGAGTCGGCTTCGATTTGAGCCCTCGAACGCACCATTCTAGTATGTATATGATTTATAGTGAATTTAACGGTTTTCAGGTACAATAAAGTTTCAGTTTTACTAGTAAACTTGGGGGTAGTTGTTTTAGTCATTAACGGTCATATTTTCCAGCGAAACTTGCACAAGGTATTCATCACAGCAAGGGCCAAAGTAATTAATCCAGTTCCGCCAATTTAGAAAAATATTTCCTTTGGGAACACACGTCGAGCAGGTTATGGCACATAATTAGTTTAAACTGTAACTTATAATCTATATACTTAGCGATTGTAACTTAGGTAAAATAGCATGTAAGTAAAGAACTTGCCTGGAGGTGTCTAGGCGATGCACGGCAGCAAAGCGGTCTATTGTATGGCCAGACGCGATCACGACAAATCTTGGCCTCGGCTCGAGCTGCGCTTGACGGCAACGACTGCGACTGAAACTGCGGCGTTGGTTGGCCGGAGCAGGGGAGGTGACGGTGCTGTGCGTCCGATGACGAGAGGTTGCAGAGGGCGGGGATATTGAGCGGGAACGAGTCAGAGAAAGAAGCGCTTGAGAAAGAATGTAGGGAGAGAGAGAGTACTGAGAGAGAGAGAAAGAGAGAGAGAGAAAGAGACGATGGCGATGGAGATGATGTTGATGAGGAGGGTGAAGGGTGTCGATGGAGTTGGTGGTCGACGATGGTGGTCGTCGGGAAGACGAGGCGCCGGCGGTGAGGGTGCAAGGTTGTCGACGCTCGGGTGAAATGGTTGGTGTGCAGGGGTGCTCGGCAGGGGCTGGTGGAGTCGTAGAGGAGCCGTGTTGGTGGGGGAGGAGTGAGCGAGGGTGGAGGATGGAGGGTAGTGACGGTGGTTGAAGAAGTTCGTGGTGGTGGTAATGGAGGGAGGTGGCCGGAGGTTTTCTCGTGAGAGAGGGAGGAGGTGAGTTGGAGTCGAGGAGGAGGAGCTCGGGGTGCTTGTGATCGCGGGTGGAGGTGATGAGGTGAAAGCGAGCGACGGTGAGGTGATGAAGGAAAGGGGAATCGGTTGTCATCGTCGTCGTCGGGAAAATGGGTGTAGCAGAGTTTGAGGAGGAAAGTGAGAACGATGGAGAGAGCGAGCGAGGAAAAGGGAGTAGTGGGTAGAGGAGAGAGGGTCGTGGGGGAAAACGCGCGCGTCGTGGGGAGTAATTGTGCACGCGCGATCGGGGGCGAGGGCGAGGGAGACGGCGAAGGAAACGCGCGCGAGAAAATAGCCGTTGAGGGAGAAGCACAAGGGCGGACCGGGTCGGGTATGAGTCGCGGGCCAAGGGAGTGGGCCGGTGAGAAAAGAAAATCAAAAATGAATTTCCAAACTAGATGGGCTGAGCCAACGGCCGGCAGGGAAGAATTTAAGAAGAATTGAAAGAAGAATTTAAAAAGGGAGTGGGCTGGGCCGGCTCACCAAATGGTTTTGGTTTTAATTCATTGGCTGAGGGAAAAATTAAAGGAAATTGGATAAGAAATGGGGAGTGAACGGCTGGGCTGGCTGAATAAATAAAAGAATTATAATAACGGGCTGAGAAAGAGTTTAAGGAAATTAATTAAAATGGAATTGAAATTATGGGCTCGGGCCAGAGAAGTTTACAATTTGATTTCTAGGCTGGGAAATTGTGCTTGGGCCGGAGGGAAGATTTAAATACTTGGGAGAAAATAGTTTTGGGTTTAATGGAGTTTCTTTAAATAATTAAATGAGTAAAAATAACGGAATTCTAAAGTAACAAATTACGGACTTTGGTATAAAAGGGGCCGGGTGTTACACAGGCCGAGGTGGTAAAGCGAGTACAACTTCTCGAGCGTCTCATCCCTCAACTGCGGGGACAGGGTATTGTACAGACCGGGGGATTTCCTTCAGATCGCATAAATAAGCACTTGGAGGAATGAAGATCGCCAGGGAAGAAGACGTCCGAAGTGGCCCTCCACGCGGTCTATCACCGTTTTGTACGTCTGTTCGGAGCGGTCTATGCTATAGAGATACACATCGTCGCGAGAAATGATCTCCCTGATGTCACGCCCCGCTTCCCAGAGTACGCTAAATTGGGCACGTGACATAGCCAACCATGCTACCTGTGGGTAGGAAGTATCCATCCACAGTCACATTACGGCTGTAGAGATATCAAGAATAAAATATAACTATCTAAAACATGTCCATAAGCCAAGATAACATGAGTCAAAATAATAAAAGTGCGGAAGCAAAAGATCCAATACAAGTAACTGGAATGTATGTCCCATAATGCGGGCTCACATTAGGAATAAACTGCGAAAAATAAAGGAACTAGCTACTACTGGAACTCACAGCTCAGCCTGCTGGCTGAAATACTCCTACTCGGACTGCAGCAACGGTACAGAATCTGGGCCATGCAAAACCCAGACGTCAGCGCGTCGTGTCATCAAGTAATAAAATATAAACAGGGTAACAGGCAATGCAGATATAAACATGAATGAAAAGCAGGTGCAACAGTAACGTAGTCAGGACAGTGAAGGGTAGTGTGCAGTGAGTAAACTAAACTGATCTTCTGGTTTTCTATTCTAAAGTCTTTGAAATCAAATTGATGAATAATCGATGTAACTCAAAAGTATCCCGTGCATGCCCGGGACCACGGTCTACAGACTCTCGGGCTGAAACCGAGACGTGCCGCTAGGCAGTAAAAGGTAACAGGTACAGACGAGTGATGCCAGCATCATCACTCCGGGGCTGGCCTAGCCCGTAAGACTGATCAGAACAGGTATCGAACTGTTGAGTTACAAGTCAGGTTTCACCTTTGATTTCCCCATACCCCCAAGTTATATATGTCAAGTCAGGTATTCAGTAATCGAGAACTAATGCCAATACAGGATCAGGTAAGAGCAGGTTTGTCTGGATAGACAGCAGGAACGGTCCGTGAGGACTACATGTCAGGTTTGTTGGCATTAGACACAAGATTGGTAACGGGTCAATCCATGGTACAACAGGTCATGTCCAGTAGTGTACGGTACCATGTCGGGTCAATCGATATGTGTGTAGCAAGTCATGTCAAGGTGTAAACGATATCATGGGTGTGCTCATAATCAGCTAGCATAATCAGGGTTATAATAATCAGGCATGGTTATCAACAACATGATCTAAGCAAGGAGTTAAGCAATAAGCAGATTTTATTTATTTAGCTATACAGTTATCAATTATGTTTAACAGACAATGTCAGCATAATGTGAATACAGTATGAAAGATGTAAATGCTGAAAACAGGTTAGTCAATATTGAGTGATCCATGGATGCGATGACATGTATAATCTGTTTAATGAATGCAGTTGTAATTAGATCGGTTAAAGTTGCCCATGGATGTCCAATAGGCTAAAAAGGTATCACAGCAATAAACAAATGTGATCTATCATGTACAGGTGATTGTTATATGTAAATAATTAGATGCAAGATTAGGTTTCACGTTTGGAGTCGTGCAATGTATAACGGAACCTTACACGGTTAACTTGTAATCCATTTCTCTCTATTCTAACTAGAGATTTAACAGGAAATAAGTAATTTAGCATAAGAATATTTTATTATAGCATGTAGCAAGTTTCACTTGCCTCGACGGGTCGCGAAACGGAAAACGGAACGTTACGCGTCGGCGGGGAAATCTCGCGGCGTGCGCACGGTTCACGGAATGAACCCAAACGACGAACGACGTAGTCACGTGGGTCAGGGGTCCTCGCTGGATCGTCGGGAAACGTCGTCGGCGCGGTCGGATTCCGGCCAAACACAGCAACAGTGAACAGTAAATATGCAAGCATCGATGAAATAAGGAAGAAGAGAAGATTAAGACTAAAGGAGAGAAGGAGGCTAGAGGAGGGGTGCTTACTAGCTGCAGAGGGATGCTAACGGCGACGGTGAGACCACGGTGGTGAGATCGACGGAGCTCTGACGATCACCAGAGGCTTCTCAAAACACAGCAAGAAAAACTTAGCAACAATCATATGTAGAAGAAGAAGGGAAGGCTGAGAGAGAGAAGAAACGCTTACTGGGGTTTGGGAGACGTCTGCAGATGCCAAGGAGGAAGTCGTCGGCAAGGATCTCCGGCGAGGCGCTAGATTCCAAGTTGCAGGAAAACGGCTTGGCTAGGGTTTTGTGTTTGGTGGGGGTTACGTTGCAGGGTTGGGTGCTCGGGAAACTGCAGAGGGAAAGAGCAGAGGAAGAGGAAGAGGGAGGTGGTGACAGCGAGAAGAGGGAGTCGGCGGCGACAAGATGGGCTGAGGCTGCCGGGTCGGTTATGGGTGTGCACAGGGGAGCGAGAAAAGAGAAAGAAGATGAAGACGAGGAGGAGGAGATTGAGAAGAAGAAGAAGAGATGGAGATGGCGACGAGGCAAAGGCGGCTAGGGCAACGGCGAGAGGAGACGAGGCGGCTAGGGTTTCTCAGCGATGGGTTTAAAAGAGAAGGAGGCGCGGGGGTTTTAAAAGGAAAGAAGAAGAGAATGTGAAGGGAGGTGACCATAAGCAAGAGGCGGTGACGAGATCCGAGAAGCGAACAGTGTTCGCGAGAGGAGAGAGAGAGGGTGCGAGAGGAGAGAGAAAGAGAAGGGAGAAAGAGAGCGCTCGGATAGAGAGAGAAAGAGAAAGTAAGAGGGGGAGACGTGGGGCCCAAGGGAGATGAAACAAAGGTTTTTAATTGGTGGAAAGGAAAGATAAACGAGCTCGGTAGGGGCCAGGTGCACACAAAAAGGCTTTGATTGGCTAACTAAAAAAAAGGAGTTGGTTAAGAAAATTTTAGAAAAGATTTGTTAATCTTTTGAACGAGTTTCACTGGCTGTGGAAAAATAAAGAGTTTTGATTGGCTGTAGAAAAATAATTGGTTTCACTGGGTTGTTAAAATTATCTCGTTGGTTAAAAAAAATCTATACTAGGCTGTGAAACATTTTTATTTGATTTAAAAGATTTAAATAAATAGGATTTGGCGAGATGCAAAACATTTCAGAATTTCGCCCGGGTCGGGTCCAAAATTTTGAATTTGAAATAAGAAAATTATCGGCGGGTTCCAAAAATTAAAATGAAGTATTTCATAATTTAAAAGCATACCCCTAAGCACGGACGCACGTACGTGTGCGTAGCCGTCCAAACACGTCCGTTTCACTGAACGGGACGAGAACACGATGCAAGGACGCTACCACAGGGTTAGGGATGTCAAGCAGGCCATGTCAAATATTTTTAATTTATTTTAGATGACTTAAATTGTTATATGCAGCATTAGAAATGTCGGGATAAATTTATAATTAGCAATAGTCAAGCAAGACAAATGAAATAAATACCACACACCATATATACGATAACTGAAATTAGTAGAATCGGACTCGGTTGTTACATTATACCCAACTACAAAAAGAATTTCGTCCTCGAAATTCCAAGAACACAAAAGATAGACGAAAAAATCAAACTACAAGAAAAGATGAGGAAATTTCTGTCGGATTTCATCTTCCCGCTCCCAAGTGGACTCTCCATGTGAGCGATTACCCCAAGAAACCAGTACAGGAAGGATAACCTTGTTCTTAAGAACCTTTTCCCTTCGATCCACAATTTCAACCGGTCGCTCCTCAAAAGTCAAATCTTCTCGTACCGTCAGCTCCGAATGATCCAATACATGCGTTTCATCCCGAATATACTTACAGAGTTAAGATACGTGAAACACGTCGTGCACATTCGCCAAGAACCGCGGTAACGCCAAACGATACGCTACCTCACCAACACGCTCCAAGATCTCAAAGGGTCCAACAAATCGAGGACTGAGCTTTCCTCGACTTCCAAAGCGAATCACCCCTCTAGTCGGTGATATCTTCAAGAATACCAAATCACCCACGGCGAACTCTAGAGGTCTTCTCGACGTATCTGCCCAACTCTTCTGTCTGTCTTGTGCTGCTTTCATGTGATTCCTGGTAGTGTTAACTTTCTCAACTGTCTGCACGATCAAATCTGGTCCCAACAATCTTCGTTCACCGATATCGTCCCAACAAACAGGTGAACGGCATTTACGACCATACAAAGCTTCAAATGGAGCCATCTGAATAGTCGCCTGGAAACTATTGTTGTAAGAAAACTCCACCCAATGTAGATGATCCTCCCAAGAACCCTTGAAGTCCAACATGCACGCTCTCAACATATCTTCAAGAGATTGGATCATTCTCTCCGACTGACCATCAGTTTGAGGATGATAAACTGTGCTAAACTTCAATCGAGTCCCCAAACTTTCCTGTAAACTCCTCCAGAAGTGTGATAAGAACCGAGTGTCCCGATCGGACACGATGATCACCGGTACTCCATGCAATCTTACAATCTCCTGCATGTACCGCTCCGCCAAAGTTTCTATCGATTGACCAACCCGAAAAGGGATAAAATGAGCTGCCTTGGTCAATTGATCAACAATCACCCATACTGCATTGTTGCCTTTTGGACTTCGCGGTAAAGTTGTCACGAAATCCATGGTTATATGTTCCCACTTCCACTGAGAAATCGGAAGTGGTTGCAATAAACCAGCAACCCTTTGATGTTCAGCCTTAACTTGCTGACACACCAAGCACTTTGCCACAAAGCGAGCGATCTCCCGTTTCATACCTTCCCACCAGAAATGCTATCGTAAGTCTCGGTACATCTTCATGCCTCCTGGATGTACGGAATAAGCTGAACTGTGTGCCTCCTTCATAAGTTCTTCACGAATATCTCCCTTCGGCACACACAAACGGCTACCATATCTCAACGAACCATCTTCATGTATCAGTAAATCTGTTCGTAGTCCGGCCTCAACCTGTTCTCGAAACCTTTGCAATCTAGGATCCTGCGATTGCGCTGCCTTAATATTCTTGATCAACGACGAATGTACTTGCAGCTGCATCAACTGTCCCGAAGAATGCGGTAGCACAACCTCCAAATCAAATCTTCGAAATTCTTCAACGAGTTCTTTCCGCGTAGTCAACATCTGAATTGCCGGTAACTGACTGAGCGCATCCGGCACAACATTAACTTTTCCCGGATGGTACTTAAAATCAAGATCGTAATCAGCCATCAGCTCTAACTATCTACGCTGCCTCATATTAAGCTCCTTCTGTGTGAACACATACTTCAAGCTCTTATGATCCGTGAAAACTTCGACCCTTTCGCCCAAAAGGTAGTGTCTCCAAATTTTCAAAGCGAAAATCACAGCCGCATGCTCCAAGTCATGAGTTGGGTAATTCTTCTCATGGGTCTTCAGCTGTCTTGATGCGTACGCTACAACCTTCCCATGCTGCATCAAAACACATCACAATCCTTTCCCAGATGCGTCGCTGTGAATCACCAATCCTCCGGAATTGTCTGGCATGGTCAGAATAGGGGCGGTTATCAATTTCTGCTTCAACGTCTCAAAAGCTGACGCACATCTATCCGTCCATACAAAAGATACTTCCTTGCGCGTAAGCTTGGTCAATGGCTCCGCCAGACTAGCAAAGTTCTCCACAAATCTTCCGTAATACCTGGCGAGACCAAGGAAACTTCTTATCTCCGCAACATTCTTTGGATCGGCCAATCTCGAACTGCTGCAATCTTTTCTGGATCGACGGCGATTCCATTGCCAGATACGACATGCCCCAAAAACTTTACTTCTTCCAGCCAAAACTCGCACTTGCTCATCTTCGCGTATAACTTCTCCTGTCTCAACGTTTGCAGTGCGATCTTCAAATGTTCTGCATGCTCTTCAAAACTCTTCGAGTAAACCAGAATATCGTCAATGAACACCACAATAAACTGGTCCAAGAATGGTGAAAAGATTCGGTTCATCAAGTCCATGAATATCGCTGGTGCATTCGTTACTCTGAAGGGCATCTATAAGTACTCGTAATATCCATACCGAGTTCGGAACGCCGTCTTGCAAATATCTTCTGCTTTCACTCGGACCTGATGATATCCGGATCGCAAATCCAGCTTCGAGAATACCCTCGCGGCACTAAGCTGCTCAAAAAGTTCGCCAATGCGAGGGATCGGGTACTTGTTCTTAATAGTCACCCGGTTTAATTCTCGATAGTCGATGCACATCCTTCTCGTGCCATCTTTCTTCTTGACTAGAAGAACTGGAGCTCCCCAAGACGAGTTACTGCTTCGAATCCAACCTTTCTCAAGCAGTTCAGCAACCTGTTTCTTGACTTCTTCCAACTCCACTGGTGCCATTGGATAATACGCTTTAGATACTAGCGCTGCACCAGGAATAAGATCAATTGTGAACTCCACGTCTCGCTTCGGCGGTAACTGTTCACACTAGAATATTGTATTATTATATTCCTCATTCTTATTCTTTTTATAAATAAACAGGTGCTTTTGACGCATGTCTGCTACATGTTACAGGTTACAGGTTCTTGGACAGAAAACAGTGAAAACGATGAAAAGACGACGTAAAAGTGAGACTTTGACCGGCAAACAGAGAATCTTGATCAAGCCTACATAAGGAACAATTCACAAAGCAAGATTCAAGACATCGACTCAAAGCGAACGGTTAAAAATCCATTGCAAATTGTTCACTGAAGATCTGGAACCAACCTAGAAGCCCAAATGGAAAAGGACATGTAGAAACAGCAAGAAAATAAAGCCCAAAAGCAGCACAAAAAAGTTGACAAGCCAAGTCCACTATTGGGCCGTGGAACAGCGGCCCAACCCCTACCAAGGCCGCGGTTCCGCGGCCATCAAGCGCAATCAGGAGCTGAAAATTTGACCTAAACTTGATGCGACGCTGACTAGTCAACCTAAGGGCTATTTTTGTAATTTCAGACATGCGAAACAAATGTAACCAAGGGTTTCCTATCTTCTATAAATAGGAACTCCAAAGAATGTATTTTCTTATGCCTCCTTTTAATAAAAATTCAGAAATTCTTTTGGAGAGCATCAGTGTTTCTTTTCCATTCAGAAATTCAGATCTGACAAACCTGCATGGATGATTGGAGGGATGCATCTGTAAGTAATTTAATTTCTTGCCCTAGTGTAGATTTCAATTCCTTGCCCTAGGTAGATTTAATTTCATGCCCTAGGAACTTGTTTAGGGATTAGCTTTGAGGAAGGATTTTGAGAGATGAGATCTCTCATCCCTTTCTTTCCCACCAAATATTTACAATAGGACTTCATGCATACACGCACATACCGCGCCCTACGACATCTACCCCTCGAGGTAACGATGACACCGTAGTGTAAAGGACCGGTTGCGCGTGTTTTCCATGGAGGTTAGGGTAAGGATCTCTAAAGTAAGGACAAGAACCTAGAGGAAGGAACACCTTTCCGAACGGATCTAATCCCCTTTATTGATAATTACCATAACTCCTCATAGATCCTCATTCGGGTATTGAAAGCGGTGAGATTTAATTACATTTCCAAACCATCCCCAAACCTAGCCCTAGCAAGAGTAGATCTAGATAATTGCCCTAGGTTAATTAGGTTTTTAGATTTAATAATTAATCCGAATACCCTTCGGAATTAACTCGTTAGCGCGAATCGGAAATTCACAACATCCCTGTGGACCGACCCGTACTCACCGGCTAGCTTCATGCGACGCCGTTCTTGATTGCGGTTACAAATATTTTTGATCTATCTTTTAGAAAGCGCAAGCACGCTAAATCATTCAATCAGTAACCCGATATATCTTCAAACACGTCCATAAAATCACGAACAACAGCTGGCTCTTCACTTTTATCAACCTCCATCGATGTAAGAATATTAGTTGTCGGCCTAGCCCTAAACTCGACTGGCCCGACAGATCTACTTCCTCCAGTAAAGATAAACTCGGGATGTCCGGGAATCTGGAAAATTACTTTCCTTGCCCTACAATCAATGTGAGCGTGGAAAGTGCCAAGAAAATCCATTCCCAAGACGACTTCGTAGCTGCTCATATCAATCACCAAGAAATCTGCAAAAAGCTCCCGTCCGCAAACAACAACTGTACAATCTTTACATTCCCTACTAGATATAATTTTCCCATTCCCAGTGTGTATGTCCCAGAAACTAGACAGAGTCGTGCAGGTAATCGAGTGTGTAGCTATAAACTTGGATGACATAAAACAATGGGATGCACCAGAATCAAATAACGCTACTGCGGGAAAACCATGAACGGGTAGAGTACCTGAAACAACTTCTCCTGACGCCTTAGCTTCTTCAGCTGTCAAGATAAAAGCTCAAGCCTGATTAGGTCCTTAAGTCAGCTGCTTCTGTCCCTGGAACGGTCTCTGCGGAGGCTTCTGAATATCATCCCTCGTACGAAGCTTCGACGGACAAGCGCTGACAGCGTGATCTGCCGCTCCACAAATTAAACAGAGTCCCAGCCTCCTTCGACACTCCTTTTGCTCGTGTCCCGGTAAATGGCAGTAGTCACAAATCGCGCTCCTCCTTCGATCAACGACAACCGACTTCTTCATCGGTGTTATGCCACGACGGTCCACTGGAATACCTCTGCGTCCATGAGCTCGGTTTGGTACAAATGCCGGCTTCCTTATCGCAACTGCTGTCTCCTGTGAACTCCCAGTCCTCCCCGATAGGTTCTGCTGTTCTCGGGCTGCCGTAAGTACCTGTGAGAAAGTGGTCAAACCCAGGGAGACAATCTGCCTCTGGATGTCCACATCCAAGCTGCGCATGAACCTCCTTGCCCTGTCTGCATCATTGGCAACTAAAGGTCCAGCGAATCTACTAAGCCATGTCCATTCTGCTGCATGTACATCTACGGCCGCACCATTCTGCTTCAGACTGATGAATTTCTCTTCCATTTCCTCCCGTGCAGTCCGTGGGAAGAACTTCTCTAGAAAACTCTTCGAAAAATCCGTCCACTTGATCGGCTTGGGCAAGCGGGTCTCCTCCATAAGCCACCATTCACGGGCGTAGTCCACTAACTGAATACGCACCACATCAACTCTTTTATCATTTGGAATCTGTGCCGCAATAAGTAAATTCTCCGTGTCAACTAGCCACTGTTCTGCTGGCAACGGCTCCTCCAAACCAGTAAAGACAGACGGACCCAAACGCCTGAAATCTGCTACGGTCCCCACACGATCAACTGGTTTAGCTCCAACATTGTTCACAGACTGCTGAACGGTCTGCAAACCTTCCTGAAACGATTCAGCTTGCTGCTGGATCAGTTCGGTCTGCCTCTTTTGATTCTCCAGCATTCCCCGAATTACTCCAAGCATGGCGGCTTCGTCAACACGCTTTTGGTACGTCTTCAGATTCTTGCTTGCCATACTCCTGAAATCAAAACACCCAAGATTAGCATGATAACAAATTTACAATATGGATCAAGGCTAGAACTCCAAGTTACTTAAATAGAGTGCCGCATTGTAACTATGTCGCGGTATCATAGCCACAATTACATAACTCCACCCAAGTCGCTTAAGTCCTAGAGATAACAAGGAATCAGGTTTCGAGTCGATATGCAAAGGAAGTTTGCACACCGTAAAAGATATAATCAGGAAGAACTTGATTCAAGAACGGTAAAACGGTAAGGTGGCAGGACATGTTTCCTAAACACGGTATTTTGATTCGTGTATTGGGTACAATACCCAACTACAAAAGAATCAACCCGACTATCCTATGGCTCTGATACCGAAAGAACCATGCCACGCCCCGCTTCCCAGAGTACGCTAAATTGGACACGTGACATAGCCAACCATGCTACCTGTGGGTAGGAAGTATCCATCCACAGTCACATTACGGCTGTAGAGATATCAAGAATAAAATATAACTATCTAAAACATGTCCATAAGCCAAGATAACATGAGTCAAAATAATAAAAGTGCGGAAGCAAAAGATCCAATACAAGTAACTGGAATGTATATCCCATAATGCGGGCTCACATCAGGAATAAACAGCAAAAAATAAAGGAACTAGCTACTACTGGAACTCACAGCTCAGCCTGCTGGCTGAAGTACTCCTACTCGGACTGCAGCAACGGTACAGAATCTGGGCCATGCAAAACCCAGACGTCAGCGCGTCGTGTCATCAAGTAATAAAATATAAACAGGGTAACAGGCAATGCAGATATAAACATGAATGAAAAGCAGGTGCAACAGTAACGTAGTCAAGGCAGTGAAGGGTAGTGTGCAGTGAGTAAACTAAACTGATCTTCTGGTTTTCTATTCTAAAGTCTTTGAAATCAAATTGATGAATAATCGATGTAACTCAAAAGTATCCCGTGCATACCCGGGACCACGGTCTACAGACTCTCGGGCTGAAACCGAGACGTGCCGCTAGGCAGTAAAAGGTAACAGGTACAGACGAGTGATGTCAGCATCATCACTCCGGGGCTGGCCTAGCCCGTAAGACTGATCAGAACAGGTATCGAACTGTTGAGTTACAAGTCAGGTTTCACCTTTGATTTCCCCATACCCCCAAGTTATGTATGTCAAGTCAGGTATTCAGTAATCGAGAACTAATGCCAATACAGGATCAGGTAAGAGCAGGTTTGTCTGGATAGACAGCAGGAACGGTCCGTGAGGACTACATGTCAGGTTTGTTGGCATTAGACACAAGATTGGTAACGGGTCAATCCATGGTACAACAGGTCATGTCCAGTAGTGTACGGTACAATGTCGGGTCAATCGATATATGTGTAGCAAATCATGTCAAGGTGTAAACGATATCATGGGTGTGCTCATAATCAGCTAGAATAATCAGGGTTATAATAATCAAGCATGGTTATCAACAACATGATCTAAGCAAGGAGTTAAGCAATAAGCAGATTTTATTTATTTAGCTATACAGTTATCAATTATATTTAACAGACAATGTCGGCATAATGTGAATACAGTATGAAAGATGTAAATGCTGAAAACAGGTTAGTCAATATTGAGTGATCCATGGATGCGATGACATGTATAATCTGTTTAATGAATGCAGTTGTAATTAGATCGGTTAAAGTTGCCCATGGATGTCCGATAGGCTAAAAAGGTATCACAGCAATAAACAAATGTGATCTATCATGTACAGGTGATTGTTATATGTAAATTATTAGATGCAAGATTAGGTTTCACGTTTGGAGTCATGCAATGTATAACGGAACCTTACACGGTTAACTTGTAATCCATTTCTCTCTATTCTAACTAGAGATTTAACAGGAAATAAGTAATTTAGCATAAGAATATTTTATTATAGCATGTAGCAAGTTTCACTTGCCTCGATGAGTCGCGAAACGGAAAACGGAACGTTACGCGTCGGCGGGGATATCTCGCGGCATGCGCACGGTTCACGGAATGAACCCAAACGACGAACGGCATAGTCACGCGGGTCAGGGGTCCTCGCTGGATCGTCGGGAAACGTCGCCGGCGCTGTCGGATTCCGACCAAACACAGCAACAGTGAACAGTAAATATGCAAGCATGGATGAAATAAGGAAGAAGAGAAGATTAAGACTAAAGGAGAGAAGGAGGCTAGAAGAGGGGTGCTTACTAGCTGCAAAGGGATGCTAACGGCGACGGTGAGACCACGGTGGTGAGATCGACGGAGCTCCGACGATCACCAGAGGCTTCTCAAAACACAGCAAGAAAAACTTAGCAACAATCATATGTAGAAGAAGAAGGGAAGGCTGAGAGAGAGAAGAAACGCTTACTGGGGTTTGGGAGACGTCTGTGGATGCCAAGGGGGAAGTCGTCGGCAAGGATCTCCGGCGAGGCGCTAGATTCCAAGTTGCAGGAAAACGGCTTGGCTAGGGTTTTGTTTTGGTGGGGGTTACGTTGCAGGGTTGGGTGCTCGGGAAACTGCAGAGGGAAAGAGCAGAGAAAGAGGGAGGTGGTGACGGCGAGAAGAGGGAGTCGGCGGCGACAAGATGGGCTGAGGCTGCCGGGTCGGTTATGGGTGTGCACATGGGAGCGAGAAAAGGGAAAGAAGATGAAGACGAGGAGGAGGAGATTGAGAAGAAAAAGAAGAGATGGAGATGGCGACGAGGCAGAGGCGGCTAGGGCAACGGCGAGAGGAGACGAGACGGCTAGGGTTTCTCAGCGATGGGTTTAAAGGAGAAGGATGCGCGGGGGTTTTAAAAGGAAAGAAGAAGAGAATGTGAAGGGAGGTGACCGTAAGCAAGAGGCGGTGACGAGATCCGAGAAGCGAACAGTGTTCGCGAGAGGAGGGAGACAGAGAAGGGAGAGAGAGCGCGCGCTCGGGTAGAGAGAGAAAGAGAAAGTAAGAGGGGGGACGTGGGGCCCAAGGGAGATGAAACAAAGGTTTTTGATTGGTGGAAAGGAAAGATAAACGAGCTCGGTGGGGGCCAGGTGCACACAAAAAGGTTTTGATTGGCTAACTAAAAAAAGGAGTTGGTTAAGAAAATTTTAGAAAAGATTTGTTAATCTTTTGAACGAGTTTCACTGGCTGGGGAAAAATAAAAAGTTTTGATTGGCTGTAGAAAAATAATTGGTTTCACTGGGTTGTTAAAATTATCTCGTTGGTTAAAAAAAATCTATACTAGGCTGTGAAACATTTTTATTTGATTTAAAAGATTTAAATAAATAGGATTTGGCGAGATGCAAAACATTTCAGAATTTCGCCCGGGTCGGGTCCAAAATTTTGAATTTGAAATAAGAAACTTATCGGCGGGTTCCAAAAATTAAAATGAAGTATTTCATAATTTAAAAGCATACCCCCAAGCACGGACGCACGTACGTGCGCGTAGCCGTCCAAACACGTCCGTTTCACTGAACGGGATGAGAACACGATGCAAGGACGCTACCACAGGGTTAGGGATGTCAAGCAGGCCATGTCAAATATTTTTAATTTATTTTAGATGACTTAAATTGTTATATGCGGCATTAGAAATATCGGGATAAATTTATAACTAGCAATAGTCAAGCAAGACAAATGAAATAAATACCACACCATATATACGATAACTGAAATTAGTAGAATTGGACTCGGTTGTTACACCTGATGAGCACACACGGACGTCCGGCCATTTTCAGAAACACAAGGCTAAAAGAAACCAACATGCTTCCGTTATTTATAGCCCTAACAGAATCTCTAAAGGCCGAAATTTACACGCACAGCGATGCGAATCGCGGGATATTTTCAAATTCCCAATACAGAGCTGCCACGTGGCGACCATGTCGGTCCTCACGAACCCCTAAGCGGTCAATGGAAGATTGAACGACGCGAATTTTAGAGTATCACATCCCACCGGCACGCTTCACGACGGTCACTCTTTCTGATTTTACGAGTCATGGAAAATTGAACGACGGCCTATGAAGGCGAAAGGATGTTTAAAAAGCCCTCATCTCGAGGCCACCGGGCAGCTTACTTGCCCGGTCCATCCCTGGCGGGTAGATTCCTATCCATCTACGCCAAGAATCAGAGCCCTCATCACGAGGCCATCAAGCATCTTCCTTGCCCGGTGCATCCTTGGCGGGTAGATTCCTATCCATCTACGCCAAGGATCGAAGTCCTCATCTTGAGGCCACCGAGCAGCTTCCCTACTCGATCAATCCTTAGCGGGTAGTTCCCTACCCACCAACGCCAAGGATGTAAAGCCCTCATCAAGAGGCCACCGAGCAGCTTCCCTGCTCGGTCAATTCTTGGCGAGTAATTTCCTACCCATCTACGCTAAAGATCAAATCCCTCACCAAGAGGCCACCGAGCAGCTTCCCTGCTCGGTCAATCCCTGACGGGTAGTTCCCTACCCACCGACACCAAGGATCTAAATCCCTGATCAAGAAGCCACTGAGCAGCTTCCCTGCTCGGTCAATCCCTGGCGGGTAGTTCCCTACCCACCGACGCCAAGGATCTAAAGCCCTCATCAAGAGGCCACCGAGGAGCTTCCCTGCTCGGTCAATCCCTGGCGGGTAGTTCCCTACCCACCGACGCCAATGATCCAAAGCCCTCACAAGAGGCCGCTGAGCATCTTCCCTACTCGGTCAATCCTTAGCGGGTAACTTTCTACCCACATACGCTAAGGATCGAAGCTCTAGCCAAGAGACCACTGAGCAGCTTCCCCGCTCGGTCAATCCCTGGCGGGTAGTTCCCTACCCACCGACGCCAAGGATCTAAAGTTCTCATCAAGAGGCCACCGAGCAGCTTCTCTGCTCGGTCAATCCTTAGTGGGTAACTTCCAACCCACCTATGCTAAGGATCAAAGCCCTCACTAAGAGGCCACCGAGCAGTTTCCCTGCTTGGTCAATCCCTGGCGGGTAGTTCCCTATCCACCGTCGCCAAGGATCTAAAGCCCTCATCAAGAGGCCACCGAGCAGCTTCCCTGCTCGGTCGATCCTTAGTGGGTAACTTCCTACCCACCTACGCTAAGGATCAAAGCCATCATGAAGAGGCCATCGAGCAGCTTCCCTGCTCGGTCCATCCTTAGCGGGTAACTTCCTACCCACCGACACTAAGGATCGAAGCCCCGCCAAGAGGCAACCGCGCAGATCCCTGCTCGGCTAACCTCCGAGTGATAAATTCCTACCTTCCCAAGACGAGGGTCTAGGAACTACATCAAGAGGGAATCAGTCAACGCCGACCAATTCTAACGGCTATTGTTCAACTTACGCTAAGAGACGTGGTCGTCGGTCCGACTCTAAAGAATGGGCAGATACCGACCTTTCTACACTGGGAGATCTTCCGATGTATTCTAAGTGAACGATCGCCACCTCGACTCCGGGGGCGGGAGGGCACCGACCTTCCTGCACTTGGCGATTAATTGACTTACACTCGACGCGCGATCGTCATTTAAAAGGCCGGTCATCGATCAACCTACGGCCTAACACTTGAATGAGGAAAAGACCGACAAGCTTAAGTACTCACACAAGAAAACACAGTCATGCAGAGGAAAATAAATCCAGTTTTATTCATGTTCCGAAAGTCTTTACAAGGTATTCTGGGCTCCTCAGCCTCACAAAAAGTGTCCGGAGGCTTACAAAATTTGAAAAAAATAAAGGGAAAAACAAAAAGCTCAGGCTGCAGGCTCTGCCCAGATCTCGCCTTGCTCGGCACCGCCCTCCAGGGCCGAAGCTTATACTTCCGTAACCGTCCTTATCCCGGCGCCAGCCGCTTGCGGCGAGTCCTCCGAAAGCGGGATCCGAGCGCAGAGCTCACCGTCGGCAAACTCCGGCATTAACGCTTTGACGACATCAAGAGCTTCGTGCCAAATGATGGCAGAGGCTTCGCCGATGTCGGCATAGAACTGGTCTGACGCCTTGTACATGTCCACCGACTTGCGAGCTCGGCGATCTTCGCCGCCTTAAGCGCAGACTCGGTCTCCCTCTTGCTGGCGTCCCTCGCCTTCTTCATTATGGCGTAGCGCTTGCCCAACTCCTCCAACTTGACCTCGACGGCTCGGTGGGACTCGCTCAGAAGTCGGTGGAACTCCTGGCACTTGGAGATCGTGAGCTCCCCGGCGGCCAACCGGGTTTCGAGGACGGCTGTCTTCTCCTTCTCCTGCCGCAGCTGAAGGCGCAGATCCTCCGCCTTCCTTATGGCCGGGACAATCTCCTCGGATTCCATGTTGACGATAAGGGCGCAATGTTGGAAGACCTGAGGAAAGGAGCAGATGGATTTAAAGTTGTTCAGACTAAGAAAGGGTACTTAAGATAATACTTAAATGGATACCAACATGAACTGCCTCGTGAGCAATGGCGGCCACTTAGGCCTTCAGGGCCCCCCGGGGAATCTTGCCCCCGGCCGACTGCTTCATATCTGTGAGCAAGCTGTCGGCGACGTAAAGCCCCGAGGGGACCACGAAGTAGACATCTCCCTCCTGCATGGGAATCCCCTCAGGGATCTCAGTCGACGGTGCGCGGGAGACCGTCCTTTTCCTCTTGAGAGGAACCTCGGTTCCTCCCTCCTCCCTCGCCTGGGGTTCCAGGTCTCGCGCGTGCTTCTGGCTACCCCCGCGGCGGTCATCAGGGGCTCGGGGCGATGCGGAAAGCCTCGCCGATAGTGACAGTCTCATGGCCGAGCTCGGGCCGGCTCGGGATATGGTTACGCCCCCGGCCTTCTTCTGGGACGTAGCGGCTATGGCAGCTAGGATCCTGAATCGGTCCATTTGTCATGCAAAAGAAGAATACACAGAAAAGTTAGTGATGCGAGATGGGCAAAAGGAAATTATTCAAGTCTAAGCAGATCGTCCAAGCTCCTAACTTACCCACGAAGCGCGCGGGGCTGAGCCCGGCCCAGCTAAGGACCTGCTCGGAAAGCAAGACATCAGCCCGCTGGATCGGCTCCCACATAGACACCGCCCTCGCCTCAGGAGAGGACGACTGCTTCGCCCGCAGGGAGTCGGCCATGTGCCACTGTACAGGCACAGGCCAATCCTCGCCCTCAGGTGGCCCGACGAATACAAACTTCTCCTTCCATTCGTGAATGGAACAAGGAACGGCTACTACTCCCGACCCAGTCACCCCGCACTTGCGTATTTAAAGGAAAAATACACCCAGCTCGGCTCGTTCTTGCTAGTGCCGGGGTGATTTTTATAGCAGAGAAAAGAAGTAAGAAGGGTCAAGCTGAAGGAGATGTTCTTAAGTTTCAACCGGACCAGAAACCCGAGAAGGATTCTCTACGAGTTCGGCGCTAGCTGGCCCAGGGAGAGATGGAAGCAACGAAATACCCCACATACCTCGGTTGGAGAGGGTAGACGCATTCCCGCTCGGAACGCTTCCAAATACAGGGCAATCTCCTTCCCATGCACCTGGTCCGCCCGTTCGCCCCCTTTTGCCAAACGGAGCGAATAGTTAGAAGGGATATGGAAACGAGCCAGAATCTCGGCAAGCTCGTCCAGATCCCTCAAGACGGAGTGCGCATCGCGGGCGTTCCCGATACGCACCTTAAGGGCCTTGTAGCCGCCGGGCGACTAGCGATGCAAGTAGCCCTGACTTTATGGGACGAACCCGACACATAGGAAGCAACAAGAAAACCCTCTTGGCTGTCAGCGGCCAAAGAGGCGAAAGACTCCCTAGACTCGACTTTAACTATTTCTACAGACTCCTAGAAAGAAGACATCAAACCTGATTCAAAGGAATGAGTTCTCCGAGGAAGGAGCGCAAAGGATCCGATCTAAAGGATGGAGCGCCGACCAACCTCTCGCAACGAAAGAAAATAATGGAGGAAGGTTAACCCTAGGAGGATCCCCTCCTATTTATACAACTCGAAGGGAAGCATCCGACGGCCCTGATCAATTCCCGCCAAAACAAAGCGTGCCAGCCGTCGAAACCCCACGTGTCGAACGAACATTGGAGACGTCCCTTCGGCCGCAGGAGACAGCAACAGCCTGTCGCATCCACCAATCCGCGTCGGACACGTGGCCTGCATCTCAACAGACGTTCGAACGAATCGGCGCCCCCTCTTTAATGCACGATCCTTTACCTGATCCGCTGATGTCGTCAAAGATGCGTGCGGAGATCCAAGCGCTCGGGATACGCCACGCGGGCTCATAAATCCGAACGACGCAACTGCCCTACACCGAGTCACCCCGAAAATCCGCGCTGATAGATTTTTGGCAGCAGGCTGCGCCCAGAAAACCGATCAGACCACTCTCGACCCGACCCATAAATAGGCTGGAACGAGAGTGAGGACTAATGATGATACTCATAAGTGGGAATTCCCTAGATCATGACACGTGGTAGGTGACGTGTCCCGAGGCATATGGGACAGGAGCAAGCACAATACATTGAAGGCTTTCGCCCTGAGGATTGACCCGACCTTTGATGGCCTCCCAGAACACTCCTATGCTCGTCTTACAAATAACCATCGCCTCGTCTCCGAGCCCTCATACATGTTGAGCTTCCTCAGCCCTCCCAGCTTGCCTCCGAGCTATCACAAAACCGAGCTTCCTCGGTCCCCCGCTCGCCTCCGAGCCTCTTCGGCCCCCCGCTCGCCTTCGAGCCTCCCGCCGAGCTAAGCCTCTCCAGTTTTACCGAACAACCAAGAACGTAGAGCCCAAGCGCCTCCGCCACGGCTCCGCGTATCTCGCCAGAAGCGAGATGTCCGTCACCCAACATCCCGCGTTCCACGTCGTCGTATTCCTTCATTAACGAGCGTATCTCGTCATTAATGGAAGGATCCCGTCATTCACGTAGGCGTAACGTCAGGGGCGTAACTGACGGCGAAGATCTCGCGCCAGCTCGCTCCATGCGACCACTATAAAAAAACCTCTTCCAGACGACTCAGGTAAGGTAATTTCAATCCAATAAACCGCTACTCTGCTCATTTTTCTTGGCTAACTTGATCGTCGGAGGGTCCTACTGTGGTCACCCACCCCGGGACTTCTTTGCAGATAGTTCGGTTTCACCTCAAAATCAACCCATTGAGATGCACACGTCCGAGGAGATAACCTTCAACACCAATTCCAACCCTTCATCAACGCTCGCGACAGATCGACGGAGGACAACATCCGAAGGAGATCAGACCTCCATCACGATCCTATTAAATGATTATTTTAAAATGTGACCCCAATTTCAATGAAAAGTTTAAACATCGAGGAAAGAATATTTGAAAATAGTTCTAACTTTTTTATGTATTTATTAATTATTATTATTGATTTCATTTTTATAAAAATAAGTGATACATAGAAACCCGATAATCTGATCCAAGGAGACAATACAGATGAGACAACTGATCACGATCCCAAAAATAACAGTTTGATACCGATACTGAGGTCCTAAATGGTTTTGACATCAGCCACTGTTTTGTAGTTGAAGTGACTGCCATACTCTTTACTTCGCTATTTATTTTAATAAATTTTACTGGCTAGGAGGCGCCTTCTTGTCTATCCTTAAGTCTAAAAAATAGAGAGAAATTCAATCGTCATCATGTACAAAAGGAAAAACAGTAGTCTTCGGAGAAAGGTAACTGCTAGATTATAGTAGATATACCTGAAGAGAGCAAAAGATATGAAATACCTTATCAAAATCGCAGCCAGAATCCTTGTGCGCAACCATATCTTCACAAGTCACAACACAACCATACACTTGAAAAACTCTTCTTGTGGTTTGAGTTCCTTGAGCAGGATTCCCAGCCTACAATTATCAGGTATTAATATGTTAAAAGTTAAAAGGAGGATTAATTCTAAGATACGGGGCACGCTATGGTACAATACGCTAAAATGGGCAAAGCTTAGCTATAGAAGTTGGAAGATATATCAGTTAGCATAGTACATATAGTTAATAGATCTAAGAAGATGATGAACTGACATCCAGCATTGCTGCACTTAAGCTTTATCCATGTACAATATGCTGAGAATGTAAATAAATTAAAATAAAAACATTTTTAATATACTCTAGGTTCTTTTTGCAAGACTAGATTATAGCAAACTACTTTTCGGCTGTGAACGTTCTTTTCTAAACTACCTTAAAATTCTGTAAGTCCCTTAAATTGCTGCATTTAAGGGCATTTTAGGGAATAAAAAATTCCATTAAAACCAAACGTTATGGGATACTGTAATAAATAACTTTAGGGTAATCTTGTGAAACAACAATAGTTAAGGGTTTCTTAGTGTAATTTATCCTATTTTGAAATGTATCATCATGCCTGTATTACTTAGGTATGGTAGGTTAATTGCTCTTCAAATCATTTTCTGCCAGACATCACAGGTAAAATTAGGGGAAACCAACTCTTCAAGATTGAGATTGAACCGATTGAAAGTTCAGAATTTTGTTTGAAACTATTTTTAGACCACCTAGGCCCAATTTCATGAATTATATACGCACGAAAGGAATTACTAAGCCACGAAAATCATGAATATAAAGTACGAAAAACCGAGCAAAAGAACGATGAATACCTCTCCAACAAGCTCTGGAAGCTTACAAGGGTCTACAAAGGTATGTGGAAAAAGTTTAAATATCTCCTGTGCACCCTGAGAAACTACAAAATAATATATATATATATATATATAACAAAATGCATCGCTTATGTACAAGAACCTTTGAAAAACTTCGAAAGTCATAATGAATTTATGTCCATGTTAACTTCCAATAACCTATAAAATGTCTATGTATGAAATGCAAGATTCCGAGCCAACCCCAAATATAATCAAAAATAATTATTAAAATTATATCGAAGTACCATTTCCAGTTCCGGTGAATACAAAGACAACAGGAGAAATCCCAGATGGTAGTCCCGGTGTAGCTATTTCTTCACCAACAGCGATAACTGCAGCCTTTGCAGCTGCCAAAGAAGAATACATATAAGAAACCCCAAGAGACAGGAAAGGAGTCGAGTATCCAAGATGCAAGTATCCTGAAATCAAAACTAAAATCAGGTTATACACCATATTCTTTAGTAATAATATTCTCTCAACATATAATTGATAATGTGAAATCACCAGATTAAAAAGTGTCTGTCGCGGCTCCATAATTACATTTTAAACATCTAAAAAATGGAGAACGCAGTGCATTTCAAAAAAATTCCAATAACATACGGCAAGCTTAACATTTCAAAACTCCTGGCTCTTGCAATATTTTTTTACTATAGCAACACAACAAGATTTTATTCAAAATCTTAGGGATCGGCTACAAAGATACTAGCTAATTATAGCATCATGCCTAACAACTCACGTTAAACCTATATTTAAACATATTGATTAAAGAGTTCAAATCATGCTCCTTGAATAAAGTATTAATGTAGAGCAGTATTTTTGCACATCTATCACACATATACCGATGATAAAGAATTGAGAATGTCTTTTAAATATTATTAGCAAATTAGTATATATATTAAGAAAATAATTCAATTTTTCGTATAGATTTAAGAATATTCAAAGTTATATATTAAAAAAATGATATTTCTCCTCAAAATTACGAGAATCCTTCTTGTCACATGTCATGCTGAGAATCAAAATGAACCTTCAAGTTGAGACCCTCTCCGCTTTTGAGTTAAAATGAGATCTAGCAATATCTTTAAAATGTAGTAATAGTAACAACCAATACCCATTCAGATTAACTTATGCTATTGATTAGAATAAGCTGCAAACTTAAGAAAAGAATTGGCACGTGAGGTAGAGTGATGGTTTCAATACACATACGTCTTCCGAGCCCATGAAGAAAGTCTATAAATCCAGCTCTTCCAGCGAATTTTCCAAACGCAAGCAACCTTTTTCCGTCGTCTCCAACAATATGCTCGTAGTCATATAAAGTCACCCTTTCATCAAGAATCTACATGCAAAAGCAATTATCCAAAACCATGTTTATGTCAAAAGGAAACAGCCAAACAGTGCCTACAGTGTAACTGTATGGGAGCAAGCCAAGCGGTGCTGACGTGGTAGCATTTTTTAGGTGGTATTCATGATATAAAGTGATATGACATCTCTCATATTAAATATTGAATTCACTTTATGCCATATCACTTTATAATAGGAAACATCCAATGACTTATTGTCACATTAGCCCCTCCGTGGAGTGTATCCTGCACTGACACAGTAGGCCCCGATTCCTCTTATGTTATCACAGGGGTCATTGCATACAACACCCTTCATGTATGCTTCATATATCACATAACACCCTTTAGACTCGATGTGACTATAAAAGGAAATTTTACTTGATCATTGAACTCAGAGATGTATTTTGCTTTTTAAAAAAAGAAAGAAGAAGAGCAGTTCATAAGTGCTAAATTGTCTCTTTATGACAAGAGTAAATCTGCCCAGATTGTCGAAAAACCTCATGATGCTATGTGCTAATAAACCAAGAGCGGTGTTATATGAAATTACCATTAATACAGTCATCAAATATAACTATTATATATAGTTACCTTATTTAACAAAGGCATATTCTCACTCAAAGCTTTGTGGGTATGAGAGAAAAATGCATATGCTCTTTCCGGAAAAATCATATCCAGCTGCAACGAATAATCAATATAAATTTTAGCATTTTGCATGTTTAGAGTAGATGGAAAAAAGGAGGGTAAATTACACTACAATACCCTTAACTATCATTGTTTTTCATAAAACCACATCGAAGATTTTTTTATAGTCAACTCCCTTACAGCACGCCATTGAAGGACATTTTAGTGGAAAAAACTCCCTTAAAACAAAGAAAACGGATAGTTATGGCATTTAAGTATAATTTAGCTAAAGAATAACCGTCTTTTGTGTCTCAAGGTAGAATGTATGACCTTTGGTTGTTTAACCCCTATAATAAGACCGCATTCGGATAAATCATCTGATATTTCACAACCAACATCCTCATATTGTGCATTGTGAAAGATACGTTTAGTGCTTGGCTGAACAATTATACGATCAACTCTGCTTTTTCCCTTGCCACCGAGGAGAAGACGTGCGCAATGAGCAGGGGTTAATGGCACTCTCCTTTCCCAAACATTCGAGGACTCAGATATGATACCCACAACTCCATTTCCCAACATTATGTCAATGTCCTGTCATAGCAAAAATTTAAATCATGACTAAATTCCACAGGAGATATCACTTGGGATATTGAAATTAAAGAAAAAGTATCGCAAATAGAAGAAAGGGAATTCTTACAGAAATAACTTGGACTCCCTTTTTCTCCCAAAAAAATTAAAAACCGAGACTACTTTGGGATGTTTGTGTCTTGAACCTTTTTATAAAACCAGAATTATGTGACATTTTTATAGCAAAGAACATGTAGCAGCTTTGTTCTTCCTTTCTATTCCCAAAAGCATATATATTTTTGTGAGTATAGTTGAATAATTATCAAATTCATCAATGAAAAAGAATGTATCGTTCCCATTTCAATGACAAGCCATGAAATATTGTGAGTGCACACAAACAAAAAAAGAAAAGAAAGAAGAACGAAAGAAAGAAAGAAACCAGTCCTTTTGTATGATAAATCTAAACACAAGAAAGCTTAGCAGATAATGATCAATATCAAGACAGCAGGATTTATATAACTTTCATGATGAATAGCCTGATTTCACATGGAACGATTATAGAATTGATGGTGAGCTGGTGTGTGTGTGTGTGTGTGTGTGTTGTTGTTGTGATTGGTTTTTTTGGGTTGGGTTGGGGGGAGGGGGGGGGGATCCAAACCTATACTTTGGATTTTGTAATACGGTTGTATATAGTTCTAATAAGTACAAGTCAAGTTATAATCCAAACTCATCAACAAAAAAACTAAATTTGAAAAAAAAGGGAAGAAAATGGTAAAAAGACAACTTATTATGCCCATTCATTACTCAAATAGTCTACATAAACTAGGGGGACATATCTAGCAATGAAGCCCGGACATGGAAACCAACACTGACATGACACGGCAAATTTGGAAGTAGTACATGGGGACACATCTATATTATTTATCTATAAATTATATAATATATATTAGACATAATATAATAAATTACGAGAAGTAACATGTAGCAATACAACTTTAAAGGCAAAATAAAAACAAAATAGAGGAATTAACTTTCATCCATAAACATCAGATTTTTTTAGCACACACAAAAAATATAAATATGCAACTAAAAGTAAAACACACAAGAATAAAAATCTATATAAGTTAAAACAAACAAAATGTCAACCCTTCATGTCGTTTGGATACTCGCCCACTCATTTAGCATTGTAATATGTTGTATTGTCGGAAGAACATTAATTTTGCAAGCATCCAATGCAATTGACAAGAAAATTGATGCAAACATATTTAAGGGCATGATGATCAAGATGCGGTTCCAATCGTCGAGAAAATTGCCAGATGGTTGACTTTTAGAGCCGCAATGTAGGAAATTTCCCACCGTGCCACTTTATACTCCGTTTTCCCAATTTCTTGACAACCATAACCACTCAAATTATCCCATTAACATAAAAATAAATTTTTAAAAAAACTCTATTTATAGTTTTAAAACACAACCCAGAATCCATAATTCAATGTAACATGCTATACCTCCAACGAAAACTAGAGAAACCAGAACAAGAATTTGACGTGACAAAAAATAATAGATCATATAATTATAGCCAATATTTTGGTTACTGATGGAGATCCTTTTCGGGCCTCCGTCAGATGTTGTCTTCCGTTGATCTCGCGGTGAACTTAGCTGATTATCCTTCGTTGTGTGTGGGTCTCAATGGGTTTTTGGAGGAAGAGGTGAGGTGAGGAAGTGGTTGTCGAGTACCTGCAAAGAAGTCCCGGGGTGATTTGGTACCACCAAGTACCCTCCGACGCTCAAGTTAGTGATGAGATCCGAGCAAAGTAACGGCGTAAAAGTGTAAAAAAAATGGCTTACTTGACCCCTCTGTGATGGGGGTTTATACAGCGGTGGAGCACGCAGCAGCGGGCGCGAGAATCTCACCGGCAGTTACGCTCCCGACGTCACGCCCGCGTAGAGAGCGGATCGCCCATTAATGGGGATCGTGATGGCGTGGAACGTGGGACGTTGCTGGCGTAAAATCCGCGCATGGCGAGATTCGCGGAGCGGTGGTTACGCCTGGGAGTAGGTCGGAGGGCCGAGGAAGACGTCCTCGGCGGGAGCTCAGGGACGAACAAGAAGGCCGAGGAGTCTTGGTCCTGTGGTAGCTCGGGGGCAAGCTGAGAGGCCGAAGAGGCCAATTTGTAGGGGCCTCGAGGAGGGCCAGCTCGTGCTTGCAGATCGAGCACGGGGTGGCCTGGTCGGCCTCTGTGGGCCCTTTCTTCTGAGTTCTGGGACATGTCACCTGCCCCGTATCATGATCTTGGGGATTGCCAATATTGAGCACTATCATTAGCCCCCCACTCTTGTCCCGACCAGCTAGTGGCCGGGTCAGGAGTGGACTGCCGGGCCTCCCGAGGTGAGATCCCTTCTAGGGTTTCGTCGGGACGAGTCCTCGGGCCGCCGGTTGTCTTTTCCGCTAGCGAATCAAGGCGAGATCTCCGCACCTTAAAGACGGTGCGCCGGTTCGTGCACTATGTAACTGAAGCAATGGTCCACGTGTCAAAGGATGACTGGCCGGTACGACGTATGCGGGCCTACAGCGCCCGATTGGATGCGGTTCAGTGCAGGACCGACACGTGGAGCGATCGGAGCCGCTGGGCGTGAGGAGTCGTTTCGGCGGGAGGAGATAGGCGCCGTTGGATGCGGCCGTACGCGGTGATAAAACGGGGGTGGGGCCCGCCTCAGGGCCCCCAACCTTTCATCTCCCTTCTTCCTTGAGTCGCTGCCGCTCGGCGTTCTTCCTTTGGGATACATGGTTCGCTCCCACTCTTCGGGCGGCTCGCGCCGGGAGGAAGCTAGTGGCGTAGCCGAGCCCCTGGCCAGCTCGCGCCTTCCGTCGGGTTCTCTGCCGGCGGCAGGGCCGTCCATTTCGTCGACGACATCTGGTGGTTTCTTTGGCGGCAGCCACAGTCGTCAGCAGTTGCCCGAGTCCCTGACTGGGGGCGGGAGGAAGGGCGAGGGCTGGCCCCTTCTCAAGAGGAAGAGGACGGTTTCTTGCGCTCCGTCGTCGAAGGCCCCTGAAGGGATTCCCGTGCAGGAAGGGGGCTCCGTCTTCACGGTTCCATCTGGGCTTTTTGTCGCCGCCGGCCTGCTCGCCGGGATGGAGGAGTCGGCTGGGGGAAAGCTTCCGTGTGGCTCCTTGAGGCATCAATTGGAGGCCATGGCGCAAGGGACGGTCCAGGTACGAATCTCTCCACGCGTATTTGTCTTGGTATGCCTTTCCCTTGGTTCGGGTGCTTCCTGGTTTCTCATCGGCTTTCCGTCAGGTTCTTCAACACTGCGCCCTTGCCACTCGCATGGAGGCCGGGGGGGCGTTTCACGCCCCGAGGCCAGTGGAGGCGTTCCCTTCGGAGGTCGAGATTTTGCAACGCGGCCTGCGCCAGGAGAGGGAAAAGGCTGCCGTTGTGGCGGGCCGGGCGGAGGCTGCGGAGCTTGCCAACTCGGCGACTTGGGGTGCCCTTTGTCGTCTGAACGCGTCTCTCCGGGTTGCCGATAGGAAGCTGGCGGATATGGCCGAACGCTTTGCGGCACTGGAAAAAGAAAGGGACGACGGCAGGGGAGATGCCGAGGCGGCGCTGCTGAAGGCCCAAGTTGCCGAGGCTCGGGCTAAAAGAGCTATGGCCGAGTATAAGGCATCAGAGCAGTTTTACGCTGAGCTCGGGGAGTATTCTGCCGTCGCGTGGAACAAGGCTCTGGACGCCGTGAAGGAACAGCTTCCCGAGTTCGACGATGGTGAACTCCGTGCTCGAGTTCCGCTTCCGGCGACGAGGCCTCCGGTGAGAGATGGCGAGGGAAGCAGGGCGTGCCCCTGGTGGCAAAGTCTCAGGTGGTAGGGCCTTGGGCCGTGACGCCGACGATGAAGTGGCCGAAGTAAGCCTCCGGGCAGTTTGTGGGGCTGGGGGCCCCTGAATACCCTTTGTAGAGACCTTAATTTTGGCAATAAAAGAAAAATCCTTGACTCGTCGGTTTGCATTTTGCCTTTTGTGTGTGAAGGACGTTCGTAGGATATCCTCGCTCGTATTGTCGTGTTTCCGTGTCAGGTTGGCCATTTGTCTGGCGATCGCCTGTCGAGTTGACTCCAATCACCAGCCGGCGAGTGTGTCAAGCGCTGCCGCGGAGGTATCCTCATGTATGGCCCCCGAGGTCGATGGGAGATCGTTTAGACTTGGATGAACCTGTCGCCCTTCCGGGTGTCTTGGATCCTCATGTATGGCCACAGGGCTACCGGCCGGGCTTGACCGAGCAGGGTGGCTGTTTGGTTGTCTCTTGCGAGGGCTTTGATCCTTGTCGGTTGTGGTAGGAAATTACCAGCCGGGGCTAGCCGAGCAAGGGCCCGACCGCCTTTAGGAGGACTTTGGGCCTTAGTGCGGGAAGGGCTGTGGAGGGCCATTAAGAATGACCGGGCAGTGAGGATGCGCGGTTGCCTCTTGGTGAGGGCTTTGATCTCTGGCGTCGTGGGTAAGCAATTACCAGCCTGGGATGAATGAGCGGGGTAGCCGCTCTGGTGCCTCTTGTGAAGGCCTTTGATCCCTGGCATCGAGGGTAAGGAGCTACCAGCCGGAGTAGACCGAGCAGGGTAGCTGCTCGGTTGCCTCTTGCGAGGGCTTTGATCCTTCAGGACGGGGACCGAGCAGGGTTATTGCCCAGTGCCTCTTGGCGAGGACTTTGATCCCTGTCGGTTATGGTAGGAAGCTACCAACCGGGGATAGCCGAGTAAAGACTCGACTACCTCTGGGATGACTTTGGTCCTTGGCGTGGGAAGAGCTATAAGGCTGTAAGAAGCCTACCAAGGACCTTTGGCCGGGTAGGGTTACCGCCCGGTGCCTCTTGGCGAGGGCTTTTGTCCTGAAAAGATAGCCGAGCGAGGGAACCTCGGGCTCGACTGCCTCTGGGAGGGCTTCTTGATCCCCAGCGTTGCGGCAGGGAAGCTGCCCGCTGGGGATGGCCGAGCGAGGGAGCCTCGGGCTCGACTGCCTCTGGGAGGGCTTCTTGATCCCCGGCGTTGCGGCAGGGAAGCTGCCCGCAGGGGATAGCCGAGCGAGGGAACCTCGGGCTCGACCGCCTCTGGGAGGGCTTTTTCGTTGTACAGGGGGAACTCTACCGGGGAAAAAGATTAGAAGTTTCTTTATTTGTATAGGTAGGAATTCTAGACAACGCTTTACACCATCTTGTTAAAGGGAAATCTCGAGTGGTAGCTGGGGTGCGACGCTTCGCGTCTTTGACCTCATTGGTATAGCTTGAGCTTCTCGGCGTTGTAAGGCCGAGAGAGCTTCCGTCTGTCCGCGTTCTGTAGGCGGTAGGCTCCGCCGGGGAGCGTTTCGGAGACGAGGAAAGGACCTTCCCACTTTGGGGAGAGCTTGTGAAGCCTGCCTTGGTCGATGAATTCGTTCCGCCGCAGGACTAGGTCCCCGGTCTTGAAGGAGCGGCGTTTTACCCGAGCGTTGTGGTATTGGGTCGCCTGCTGTTGATAGGCGGCGGCTCTGATCTGGGCCCGATCCCTTTTCTCCTACAGTATGTCGAGGTTGGTTTGTAGTGCCATGGTGTTTGCGTCATCGTCGAAGTGCTCGACCCGGTGACTGGGTAGCCCGATCTCTGCTGGGACCATCGCTTCGGTCCCGTAGCAGAGGCTGAAAGGGGTCTCCCCGGTGGGAGTCTTTTTTGACGTGCGCAGGGCCCATAAGACCCGGGGTAGCTCCTCGAACCAACTGCCTTGTCTCCTTTCCAGGCGAGTTCGGAGACCCCAGAGGACGTCCCGGTTAGCGACCTCGGCCTGCCCGTTACATTGGGGATGCGCGACCGCGGCGAACTTCATGAGGATATGGTATTCTTTGCAGAAGTCCCTTACTTTCTCGTTCTCGAAGTTCGTCCCGTGGTCGGTGATGATACACCTCGGGATCCCGAACCGGTGTATCAGGTTGTTTTGGAGGAACTTGATGGTTGTGGCGGCGTCCGGTTTCCTGATGGGAACGGCCTCGATCCACTTGGTGAAGTAGTCCACCGCGACGAGGACGTATTTATGCCTGCCAGTTCCGGTGGGGAACTGGCCGATCATATCCAATTCCCACTGGGCGAATGGTCACGGGGACGTCAGGGCAGTTAGCTCGGTAGCCGGGAGGCAGGGAATACTGCCGTGGAGTTGGCAGCTCTTGCACCTCCTGATCATCTTCAGGGCGTCCTCATGCATGGTGGGCCAGTAGTACCCCTGGAGTAGTGCCTTTTGGATCAAGGTTCGAGCCCCCTGGTGTGCGCCGCCCACTCCTTCATGGATTTCCCGCAGGACGTAGTCGGCTTCGTAGGGGTCAACGCACCGGAGCAGGGGCTGGGTGAAGGCCTTCTTGTAGAGGTTCCCGTTGCTCCAGACGAAGTGTGTGGCTCTGGCCCGGAGGCGGTGTTCAGACCATAATATTGCATTTATCATTCCCCTTTCTTATCCTTTTTATAAATAAACAGGTACTCTTGACGCACGTTTGTTGCATATTACAGGATACAGGTTTCTGGAGCAAATACAGTGGAAAAGACACAAAACAACAGAAAAAGGGACTTTTGACCAACTATTAGACAGATCCTAGTCAAGCCTAGACGAAGAACAGTACAAGGTCCAAAATGTCAAGTGAACGGTCAAAAGATATGAACAAGTTTTCACTGAAGATCTGGAGAAGACCCAGAAGCCCAACAGAGAAAATACATATAAAAATAAGAAGCCCAGACAACCACAAAGGACCCCAGAGAGTTTGGTGGCCCAAGCCCACCAAAGGGCCGCGGATCCGCGGCCCAAGCCTACCAATGCCGCGGATCCGCGGCCGTCTGATGCCCGTGTCGGCGCAAAGTTTCGGTACTGTTGCGTCGGTGCGGGTGTTGGGATTTTACGTGGGCAAATCTGTAATTTTGCATGTGCGAGAGTCTGTAACCCTAGGTTTCCTATTTTCCTATAAATTGTAATTTTAGATCTGTAAAACCCTATGCCTCTTTTCAATCAATAAAATTCAGATTTTCTGAGAGCAAAATTCAGATCTGTTCTTCTTGTTTGGATGGAGCCGTCAACCTAGTAAGTATTTTATCTATGTTTCTTTTAATTATAATGTATTCTCATCCCCTAATGAGCGAGTAGTCTCCTCACTTGTTAGGGTTAGCCTTAAGGAAAGGGTTGAGAGATGAGATCTCTCACCCGTTTCAATGCCACTTTAACCTAATGAAATAGAACTCCACGCATATGCGCACAACCGCTCCCTGCGGCATCCTACCCATCGAGGTAACGATGAACCGTAGTATAAAGGGCCGATTGCGCGCATTTTCCGTGGGGGTTAGGGTGATTATCAACAAAGGAAGGATACGAATCTAGAGGAAGAAATATCTTCCCAAAAGATTCGTATCCACTTTATTGATAATTAACTTAACACCTAATAGATCTAAAAAAAAGATGGCATTGAAAGCGGTGATGAAAAACATTAATCTCCAAAACTTCCCCTAAGCCTAACCCTAGCAAGATTCTTAATTAGATTAATTAGATCCAGTATTTTAGATTGTTATAAACCAACCCAAAACTACAAATTGAATCAACTCGTTAAAACACATAAAAGGAATTTACCCGTCTCTGTGGATCGACCCGTACTCACCGGCAAGCTGCAAAGCGACGCCGTTTCTGATTGCGGTAATTATATTTTTGATCGTAAAATATCTATAATCAAATGGCGCCGTTGCCGGGGACGGCGTAATCTTTCTTTTTGTGAATTTTCGGGTTGATATAAATTTTAAAAATTATAAAAATCTGAAAATATAAAAAAATACAAAAATTATCAAATTTGATCTGTTTGAAGGGTGTATATTTTTGAATCTTGCAGGAACAGCGTCAAATCGCGGATCTGGAATTTTACAGAGGCCAAAACATAAATTGGTATATAAGAACAGAGAGGAATTGCAAGTTAAGAGCAGTGAAAATTTTTCCAGAGGCTGAACCCATCCCCTTGTCGCGCTTCCGCCGCATAACTAGGACATCTGCCGCGGTTCCGCGCTTGCATTGCCACGTCAGCCCTAAAAATTTGTGTGGTTTGTTTTCTCTCCCTCTCCTCTGTAACCTCCATATCTCCACTGTAAAAAATTTTCTGCAGGAATTCTTTGCGTAAAGAGTCTTTCTCCCCCTTCTCAATAACAGATTTTCTGCAGGTTTCTTTGCGCCGCGCTAAAAAAAATTCTGATTGCAAGTGAAATTTTATTTGTTTTGCATAATTTAACCGGACTCTAAGGGGCTAATTGACCAATCTCAGATTGGGTGGGGATTTCATCACCCTTCCCAAGACCCCAGAAAACACCTAAAGCATTTTGCATCGACCACAATTAATTAAAAAAAGATTAGACTCAGACCTAAGGACAGCGAGCTCAATAGGAAAAGGACTAGGGTAGGCATCAGCCGTTTATCCTAACCGACATTGCGGTGTCTAGGCTAGTGGTTATTAATTAGGCCCACTGTAGTGGTGGTTCCTTCCCACTGACCTGGCCGTATTTGTCCGTGAAGAGGCGGTTTGAGGTCCTATTTCTAGTCCTAGTTAGGAGCTGTCTAGCAGACCTAGGCAACCCTAGATCTAGGCCTGATTGTGCATGTGTGGTTGATACATTTGTGTCACGAGTCCCATTTTCTAAAACCGTTTTGCAAAACTCTCCAATAAAAAAAATAAAGAAAAATCTTTTCAAAACTTACAACTTGCCGCTAAGAAAACTTGCACCTCACTTCCACCATTTCTCCTTCATTGACGTTATCTTACCCCCACATTCTGTTTTTCTATTTTTTCTGACTGCACTACCCTTTAGTGTATGTCATCTTGGACTAGGGATACTAACGCCCGATTAGTCCGTGTTTCGTTGGTACCGACCGACGAACCCTTCGACGAACCCTTCGTCGACATTCCGTCCATTTCCTTACCTCCAACCTCAAATTCTTTCACCGAAGGTATGTCGGGATTCAACTCCAACGATACCTTAACGACGGGAATGATTCCACCTCCGCCAGGTGCGAATAACCCGAATCTTCCGCCTGTTGTAGCGCCCGCACGAGTCGCGCTCCAGGATCTCTTCTATCCCGTCCGCACTTCTTTACCTACATGTCTTTCACCCCCACCGGCGAATGGGGATAATTTTGAAATAAAACCACACTTCATCAATATGCTGCCTAAGTTTCATGGTTTGGAATCCGAAGATGCATATATTTTCATTAATAAATTCCAAAATGTTTGCAGTATGATGAAGACAACCCAATTAAGTGATGACGCAATAAGGCTAAGGGTCATTCCTTTTACCTTATGTGACCTAGCCGAGAAGTGGCTATATAGCACCGCATCACACTCCATTAGAAATTGGGACGAGTTTGTAAGAGCTTTTCTAAAAAAATTCTATCCTCACCACAAAACTGCTAGAATCCGAAACGAGATTATACAATTTTCACAGCTTCCTTCCGAACCATTTTGGAAGTGTTTCGAGAGATTTAAAGGCCTACTTGTTCAATGCCCTCATCATGGGATAGAAAATTGGCAACTTTGCCAAACATTATACGAGGGATTGAATGCAGCAACGAAGCAGTTGCTAGAAACAATATGTCAAGGTCACTTTCTCTCCAAGTCTAGTGACGAAGCTTGGCAGTTTCTTGAGGACCTAAGTGAGCAAACAATTCAGTGGGAGAGTACCAAAACCACATCATCTTCTTCAGTTGGTCAATCTAGGGCAGGCATACATCAAATAGATATGTCGATTGCTATGAAGGCCGAGATGGCCTCACTTATGAAAAAGCTAGAAGCCATTGAGACCAAAATCTCATCGTCTTCTCCTGCCCCTACTCTACCCACACGAACTGTTTGTGCTTGTTGTTCTAATCCATCACATCTAACCGAAGAGTGTCCTTATAATGCACCTATTCAAGGACAAGATCAAGTCAATGCTGCATTTCAGCAACGACAAAGAAATGATCCGTACTCTTCGACATACAATCAGGGGTGGAGGAGTCACCCAAATTTCACTTGGAACCAAAATCAACAAGTCCAAGGAAATAACAATTTTCAAAGACCTTCTCCACAACAACAACAAGCACCTTTACAAACTCAAAACCAGCAACCTTTCCAACAACAACCTTATACAAATCAAACGAACAATTTGGTTCAACCAAATGATGATAAGGTTATCTCGCTCGAAAAAAGTCTAGATGCATTTCTTAAGCAAACTACAGAATCCGCAGCAAGATTTGAAAGTTATGTTCAATCTTTAATGAATAACAATGCCTCACACGATCAAAGTATCAAATCTATTGAGGCACAAATTGCACAATTAACTGCTGCGTTGAGCGAGAGAGAAAAGGGAAAATTTCCATCTCAACAATTGCCCAATCCCGGTCACACACAAAACGCATATAACAATCACAATGTGAATGCGGTGACCACGTTGAGATCCGGAAGAGAGTTGCAAAATAATGTGGGAACTAGTGATGACATCCCCGCCGGTGGTTCTTCTTCCCCTTCTTCATTTTCTTCACTTCCTTCTTCACCTTTTTCTTTAGAGCCTATTCTCCACCCTTCACACGGCTCTACTTCTTCTGACTCGAACGGACCCATTTCTTACAACACGAACACATCTACACTGGGATCCGTTCCTACTCCACATTCTACTCCACAGACTTTTGACTCAACAAATTTTCAGAACGCTCCATTCCCAAACAGGTTGAGTCCTAATAAACCAAATACACAAGTGGAGAAGATTGTGGAAATATTTAAGCAGGTTAGCATAAATATACCTCTTGGATGCTATCCAATAAGTCCCTTCATACGCAAAAATCTTAAAGGGCTTGTGCACCTCGAAGAGAAAGGCATCTCAAGTACCCAAGAAAGTGCTAGTGGCTAGTGCAGTGAGCAATGCTATTAACCACCATCAAACCTTACCCCAAAAACGAAAGGACCCCGGCTGTCCTACTATTTCAATCACAATTGAGGATAAGAAAATTAATCGAGCACTTTTAGATCTTGGGTCTAATGTTAACCTGATTCCTTACTCCGTGTACGAACAATTAGGGGTTGGAGAGTTGAAACCCACTCATTGCACTCTCCAAATGGCTGATCGATCAATCACCTATCCAAGGGGTCAACTAGAGGATGTGTTGATCAAAGTCGGGGAATTCATATTTCCCGTTGATTTTATCGTTATGGATACACAACCTGTTGCTAACCCAAGAAACCAAATTCCGGTGATTCTTGGTCGACCATTTTTGGCCACTTCCAATGCTGTAATAAATTGTCGCAATGGCTCCATGACTCTATCCTTCGGAAAGAGGTCTAGTGAGTTCAATATTTATAAGATGGGAAGTCTGCCTCCCGTGCCTAAAACTAGTACACGAGAAGTTTGCTCTATTCACGAAATCACGCAGGAGGACTGCGAGCTTGAAAGATTCTTGTTTGATGAAAACAGTTTTGACGCCACTAGTGCGTCCCTCCTTGAGCCTACCACCGTTGACACAACTGATGTTGATTATGAATGTTTCACTTTTTTGGATGATGACGACTCACAGCCCGAATATGAGTCGTTTGAATTTTTGGATGAGTCAGTCGAACCATCCGAATCGGTTGTTTGCAGTGATTTCGAACCTGTGTTAGAGTCCTTTAAGTTCGAGGTAGATTCCGCAATGATTCTTTCGCCTCCGAAACTCGAACTAATGTCCTTACCGCCTCACCTTAAATATGCTTACATAGGTGAGAATGAGACTTTTCCCATTATCATATCAGCCTCTCTAGCCTTCGAGCAAGAGAACGCTATTTTAAAAGTCTTACAAGATAGGCGGCAAGTTTTCAGTTGGACTATAGCGGACATCGAGGAGATCAGTTCCCTCATAATTGAATATCATACACAATTGATGGATGATGCCGAGTCAATAGAGGACCCACAGGAACATCTTGGGGGTATTGTGGTGAGTCAACATCCTCCCTTAGAAGTTGAAATACCCCCATTTCTTTTAATAAGGCACGAGAATGCCAACACTCCACTGATTGTTGATCAATTACATTCTCGTGTCGATGCATCACCATCACCTATATATTTACCTCCACACCTCCCATACCACTACTTCTATCTTTCCCAATTCTTTGCGGACCACCACAACTTATTTTTCCACCAACCAATATTCTTTACTGATAAATTTTTCAAATGGTTGGTGTTGACTTTTGGCCGATGCAAAGTTTGGCAGTAATGTCTAACATAGTTTAAATGAAGTTTGGGGGAGGGTCTTTTTTGTATATATTTTTGTTTTTAACAATAAAAAAAACTATAAACAAATAAACAGGGGAGTATCGGCATTTTGACCCTCTTGGTTTAGCATGACAGTGAGGACACTGTCAAGTTCAAGTTTGGGGTACGCTCGGTACGTCTTTTTCCTTCGCATTCATTTGTATATATTTTTGCATTTGCATACTTATTTGAAAACCCATAAAAATTTAAAAAATTTGAAAAATTATAAAAATTATTGTATTCAATCTTGGCTATAATTGACTTGAGTTTGACAAATAGGTTAACTGGTTAGGAACAACTAGATCTTAGACTTAGTAAATTAAAAACCCTAAAAATAACATTCCTTAAAGTTTAACGGTAGAAAGTATATGCCTTGTAGTTTATTTAGAAATAGGCAGATTTTGGGTTCACTTTTTGGGATAAGTCGAAACAAGGGAAGAGTATTGATGTTCTTATTAGAGTATAAGTTTGAAAAATAGTTCCTAGCTTAAGTCTAGATTCTGAAAACGTATACCCTACAATTTGCACAATCACGCACCTTGAAACTTGGAATAGTAGAAGAGACCTTGAAGTGCTCTTGTCTAAAAGTCCTTAGTACAATGGAAAAAAAATTGAATAAAAGAATAAAAAAAATGGACACTGGTTTTTGTGATCACTTAAGGCTGCAAAAATAAAAAAATATTTAGCGAGGGTGCTTCATCACCTAGTGCCTTAGACCAACTGGTTTGGGAGTCACTGCTAAAGCTTTGGGTGTTGCAAGACTAGGAATTACGCTTAAATGTGCGAACACATTTTGTAATCGGTCGTTGGTACCTCAAGAAGTATTAACGGTCGCATGAAGGATGTGTAAGCAAAATTCAATTAAAAATTCACTAATAAGTGATTTGGACAATGGACGAGAGTACGATTGCTTGATTTGAATTTCCAAGTGTAGGGGTGATATTTACACACACATGGGGATATGTGATTAGAGTTTAGAGGAGAGAAGGGAATGAAGAATAGAACTTATATCTTTAATAGAGTTGATAGAAATTCCTAAGTTGAGATGAAACCCTAGAAGGAAGACTTAAGAGATGCCGAAAGCTAAGTAGGTCTGCAGGATATATATAATCTTAAGTTAAATGATAAGAAAGCGTGAAGAATATGGGTGGATAATTTACGAGTCAAAAGATAATAGAACTCCTTATTAGAAAACCTAATTGGAAAACAAAAGTTAATGGGCCGAATTGATAGGATTTTGTGGGTGTAATCCGCTGAAAACCCTCAGGAGACAACACTCCTCCTACTAAGGACACCTAGAGGTTTAACGGCTTGTTGCACGTGCTCAGTGCAATCGCGTTTCCCTGCGAAAGTGCGGTTAGGATTTTAGTGAATAAAAATAAGTTTGCTCGAGGACGAGCAAAAGGTAAGTTTGTGGGTATTTGTTCAGACCATAATATTGCATTTATCATTCCCCTATTCTTATCCTTTTTATAAATAAACAGGTACTCTTGACGCACGTTTGTTGCATATTACAGGATACAGGTTTCTGGAGCAAATACAGTGGAAAAGACACAAAACAACAGAAAAATGGACTTTTGACCAACTATTAGACGGATCCTAGTCAAGCCTAGACGAAGAACAGTACAAGGTCCAAAATGTCAAGTGAACGGTCAAAAGATACGAACAAGTTTTCACTGAAGATCTGGAGAAGACCCAGAAGCCCAACAGAGAAAATACATATAAAAATAAGAAGCCCAGACAACCACAAAGGACCCCAGAGAGTTTGGTGGCCCAAGCCCACCAAAGGGCCGCGGATCCGCGGCCCAAGCCTACCAATGCCGCGGATCCGCGGCCGTCTGATGCCCGTGTGGCGCAAAGTTTCTGTACTGTTGCGTCGGTGCGGGTGTTGGGATTTTACGTGGGCAAATCTGTAATTTTGCATGTACGAGAGTCTGTAACCGTAGGTTTCCTATTTTCCTATAAATTGTAATTTTAGATCTGTAAAACCCTATGCCTCTTTTCAATCAATAAAATTCAGATTTTCTGAGAGCAAAATTCAGATCTGTTCTTCTTGTTTGGAGGGAGCCGTCAACCTAGTAAGTATTTTATCTATGTTTCTTTTAATTATAATGTCTTCTCATCCCCTAATGAGCGAGTAGTCTCCTCGCTTGTTAGGGTTAGCCTTAGGGAAAGGGTTGAGAGATGAGATCTCTCACCCGTTTCAATGCCACTTTAACCTAATGAAATAGAACTCCACGCATATGCGCACAACCGCTCCCTGCGGCATCCTACCCATCGAGGTAACGATGAACCGTAGTATAAAGGACCGGTTGCGCGCATTTTCCGTGGGGGTTAGGGTGATTATCAACAAAGGAAGGATACGAATCTAGAGGAAGAAACATCTTCCCAAAAGATTCGTATCCACTTTATTGATAATTAACTTAACACCTAATAGATTTAAAAAAAAGATGGCATTGAAAGCGGTGATGAAAAACATTAATCTCCAAAACTTCCCCTAAGCCTAACCCTAGCAAGATTCTTAATTAGATTAATTAGATCCCGTATTTTAGATTGTTATAAACCAACCCAAAACTACAAATTGAATCAACTCGTTAAAACACATAAAAGGAATTTACCCGTCTCTGTGGATCGACCCGTACTCACCGGCAAGCTGCAAAGCGACGCCGTTTCTGATTGCGGTAATTATATTTTTGATCGTAAAATATCTATAATCAGGCGGCGAGCGGCCGCTCTGTCCTCCGGGAGCATGTCGTCCTTCAGGAATTCCATGAGGGGCTTCCTCCAATCCCGGTCGTTCTCCTGCGCCGTGTATACTTGGAGTGTCGCCGCCTCATCTCCCACACTGGGTCGGGTCAAGGTTTCGAAGAGTATCGACCGCCTATTGTTGGCCGAGTACGATGAAGCCAGCTTGCTCAGGGCGTCTGCTTGAGCATTCATTTGCCTGGGTATTTGTTCCACCTGGACTTCGTCGAAGTTTTTTCGGAACTTTCTCACCTCGTCTAGGTACTTCAACATTAGGGGCTCCCGAGCCTCGAAGCGGCCAGTCACTTGGCCGACGACTAGGGCCGAGTCGCCGCGGACTCAGATGATCTTCAGCCCCAGCCCGACGACCATGCGCAGTCCGGCTAGGAGGGCTTCGTACTCCGCCGCGTTGTTCGATACTTTGAAACCGAGCCTCAAGGAATACTCCATCTCGGCTTCGTTTGAGCCCCGGATAATGAGGTTGGCACCGCAGCCTTCCTCGGTAGAAGACCCGTCAACGTAGATGACCCACTCCGGAGCTGAGCTAGGGCCTTCCTGGACGGGGTGCCGGGCTGTGAGGGGCGGCGCGGAATCCGACTTCCTGCTAGGGATAGTGCATTCAACGATGAAATCGGCCGGGGCCTGCGCCTTGATGGCTTGCCTCGGGCGATACCTTATGTCGAATTGAGATAGCTCCCATCTCCATTTCTCTAGACGGCCTGAGGATTCCGGTGACGCCAGGATAGCCCCCAATGGGCGCTCAGTGAGGACGATGATTGTGTGTGCTTGGAAGTAGTGTTGCAGTTTCCGCGAGGTTACTACGAGGGTCAGGACAATCTTCTCTATGGCGGGGTATCTCGTCTCCGCGTCCTTGAACACATGGCTCACATAGTACACTGTCTTCTGTGCCCCCTCGTCCTCCCGGACGAGCACCAAGCCTGCTGCTTGGTCGGATACTGCCAGGTACAGCGACAGCTCGTCCCCTTCTACGGGCCGGGTGAGCAGGGGCGGTGTTGCGAGGTGCCTCTTCAGTTGGTCGAAGGCGGCTTGGTAATCTTCCGACCACTCGAACCTCGGAATTTTCCTCAGCGCTTTGAAGAACGGGAGACACTTCTCTCCCGACCTGGTCATGAAGCGACTCAAAGCGGCGACCCGCCCCGTGAGCCGCATGATCTCGACGTTGGTCTTGGGTGCGGTCATGCTCAGGATGGCGTCGATCTTATCTGGGTTAGCTTCAATTCCGCGCTGAGTGATCATGAACCCGAGGAATTTCCCTCCGGTGACTCCGAACACACACTTGGCGGGGTTCAGCTTCATGTTGAATTTGCGGAGCACCCCAAACGCCTCGCCCAGGTCCTTAACATGGTTGGCCGACGAGACGGACTTGACGAGCATGTCGTCAACGTAGACTTCCATGTTCCTGCCGATCTGTGGCTTGAACATGCGGTTGACCAGCCTCTGGTATGTGGCCCGGCATTCTTGAGGCCGAAGGGCATCACTCTGCAGCAGTACACCCCCCGGTCCGTTGTGAATGCGGTCATATCTTCGTCATCAGGATTCATGCGGATTTGGTTAAGCCGGAGAAAGCGTCCATGAAGCTCAGAAGCTCGTGCCCGGCCGAGCTGTCGACGAGCTGGTCTATGCGGGGGAGCGGGAAGTTGTCCTTGGGGCAGGCCTTGTTGAGGTCGGTGAAGTCGACGCACATACGCCACTTCCCACTCGACTTCTTCAGGACCACGTTTGCCAGCCACTTCGAGTAGGACACATTCCTGATGAAGTTGCCGGCGAGGAGCCAGTCAACTTCCTCTTCGATAGCCTTCTGTTTGACCGGGGCGAACCTTCTTTTCTTCTGCCTGAAGGGGCGGGCCGTAGGATCAACTCCGAGCTTGTGGGAGATGATTTTGGGGTCGATCCCAGACATGTCTGCCGGTGCCCAGGGGAAGACGTCGGAATTGCTTCGGAGGAACTCGATCAGGTCATCCCGCTGAATTCCCGTCAGGAGTGACCCGACCTGGACGGTCTTTCCTGGGTCTCCTTCCGCTAAGGGCACCTCGGTCAGAGGCTCGACCGGTGCTCCACGGACCTCCTTCCGCTCGTCCCGGGCGTCCAGGGACCCTTTAATGTCGCCGCATGCATCAGCGCTATCGGTGTGCTGCTCGGGGGAAGATGCCTCTGTCAGGCCGACCTCCGCGACCCGCTGTCTCCTGTATGCCCGGCCTTCCCCACCCTGATCGAGGGGGAATTTTATCGCCAGGTGGTATGTCGAGATCCGGGCCTGGAGGGAGTTCAGCGTCGGCCTGCCGAGGAGGACGTTGTAGGCTGATGGGACCCTAGCCACAATGAAGTCCACAGGCAGTGTGCGCGTGCGGCCGGGCTCCCTGATCGTGAACTGCAGGGTGACTACCCCTTGTGCCAGGACGGAGTGGTTGGTGAACCCCGAGAGGACGTGGGAGGTCGGTCTCAAGTCTGCTGGGGCCAGCCCCATACGCAAAAAGCAATCGTGGAAGAAGATGTCCGCCGAGCTGCCCGAATCAATGAGTATTCGGTGGGCCTCGTATCGGTGAATTTGTGCTACGATCACCAGCGGGTCGCTGTGGGGCACAGATATGCTGTGGAGATCCTCGTCGCCAAAGGTGATGATTTCTCGGCCCCTAGCCCTTTTGCTCGGGCGGCCGCCGGAGCCTGTGAGACGGCAGCCAGCGGGGAGACCGACGACCTTAGGCCAGGGTTCGCCCGCGTCTCCGTTGCGAGGGGACAGCGGGCGTTTGGATCTTTAGGGGAATCAGCTGTCATGTGGGTGGAGATCAGAAGGCCAACTTTGTATTTTGTGGAGTTATTTTCCCACAGACGGCGCCAACTAAAGGAGCTCCTTTTCGGGCCTCCGTCAGATGTTGTCTTCCGTTGATCTCGCGGTGAACTTAGCTGATTATCCTTCGTTGTGTGTGGGTCTCAATGGGTTTTTGGACGAAGAGGTGAGATGAGGAAGTTGTTGCCGAGTACCTGCAAAAAAGTCCCGGGGTGGTTTGGTACCACCAAGGACTCTCCGACGCTCAAGTTAGTGATGAGATCCGAGCAGAGTAACGGCGTAAAAGTGTAAAAAAAAATGGCTTACTTGACCCCTCTGTGATGGGGGTTTATATAGCGGTGGAGCACGCAACAGCGGGCGCGAGAATCTCGCCGGCGGTTACGCTCCCGACGTCACGCCCGCGTAGAGAGCGGATCGCCCATTAATGGGGATCGTGATGGCGTGGAACGTGGGACGTTGCTGGCGTAAAATCCGCGCATGGCGAGATTCGCGGAGCGGCGGTTACGCCTGGGACTAGGTCGGAGGGCCGAGGAAGTCGTCCTCGGCGGGAGCTCGGGGACGAGCAAGGAGGCCGAGGAGTCTTGGTCATGTGGTAGCTCGGGAGCGAGCTGAGAGGCCGAAGAGGCCAATTTGTAGGGGCCTCAAGGAGGGCCAGCTCGTGCTTGCAGAGCGGGCACGGGGTGGCCTGGTCGGCCCCTGTTGGCCCTTTCTTCTGAGTTCTGGGACACGTCACCTGTCCCGTGCCATGATCTTGGGGATCGCCAATATTGAGCACTATCAGTTACCCATAATGAAAGAAACAACATTTAAGTCATTTTCACCATTCAAATGATCCCCATTCACCAAAAATTAACTCTATCTCAAGTTTTCAATAAAAACCCAGAACTCAAAATTCAATGCAACAATGCTTACGTCCAACCAAAACTCAAACAACCCAGAAAAAGATTTTGATGCGACAGTGACGCTACACTGTTCCTGCAAACAATTCAAAATAAATTGAATAAAAAAATTTATTCAAAATGGCGAACAGATCGAAGAAGAGAATGAAAGTAATGTGAGGATCATTACAGTGTAAACGATTGGGGCTTTTTGCTGGTTCGATTTGGATCCTTCTGTAAACAAAAGGCAGAGCTCTTTTATAAGTAATTTTTAAGAAAAAACAAAATTATTTTTGCTGACGAAAATGAAAGAAATAGCGAGAGAGAATGAGAAGGAGAGTCTGGGCCCTCAAAATTTTTGGTTTTTTCGGGTACCGATCTGTCTTTCGTGGGCCGAAAACCAACCCCTAAAAACAGACACGGAGGCAGTGCACGAGTTGTATATGGAGGGTGAGCGTATCTTTTTCATTTTATTTGTTTATCATTTAGGCTTAATTTCCAAAAACTCATGCCGTTTTTGCCAATGGAGCTGAGTTTTCTAAAAAACGGTTTCATGACCTAACTCTAAAATCCTAACTTTATCCTGTTCGGGGCTCATTTTGAAGTTGAGATAACTACAGTTATTTTACCTTTGAAATCGAGAAAACTCCAATCTGATCAAAATTTAAATAACTCCAAAAATGGAGTTTGAAGCTTGCAAACCAAAGTTTGCATCTCTCTATCTCCACTTAAAAATAAACCATGGTTATCTAAACTCCATTCTCAAACAGGTCTTAGGAGTTGTGGCAATTAACTACTAAAAATTACAATAAACTGTCAATTTTATGGTAACTTTTAAAATTAATAAACGATAAATTACCAAAATTGTTTAATAAATGTTCAATAAACAATCAAATTTGTTTAGTAAATATTCAATAAACTATTAAACTTGTTTACAAAATTTTCAATAAGTTACCAAATTAGTTTAAGGAAGTTTGAGGATGCCCGTACATTTTGACAGTTTTTTTTATAATTTTTAAAGAATTTGATAGTTAATTGTCACAGCACCTATAAGATTTTGGTAGTTTTAGAAATTGAGACTGTTATTTATTTGCATTTTGTTAGTAGGCTCTCTCTCTCTCTGCGCGCGCGCGCGCACAGGAAAATCAATGATAATGATCCATCCATCCATCAGTCGACATATATGCTTGCTTCTTTGTATGCATCATGTATTGGTAAGGAGTTTGATACCTGCAGCAGATGGACCTCTATACTGAAAGAAACTATGAAAAAGAGCCCTAAAAACCTATATGGAGAGCATGAATAGCTTTATAGGGCTGCCATCGCGCCCCATATATATTAGCTGATCTCTATTAGTGGTAAACAAGAGGATGGGGCTCATATTTTCATACTATTTTCTAACCTGTGTTTAAACTTGTTATTATCGTCATAAACAACACTTTGTACGTGATTTTAAGAAGATGTGTAATAGCCATGCAGTATACCGCATCCTTTAAAAAAATGGCTTGCCTCTATACATTGCAAGACAAGAGGCGCGCCCTTTTTGTTTTAAGCTAGTGGGCACCACACAATCAGCTTGCCTCTATACATTGCAGAAATGGCTTTATGATATACCGCATCCTTTAAAAAAATATTAATACCTTTTGGGGAGGAAAAAAGATAAGCAAAAAACATATATTTTAATTAAACATATTTTGGACATCTTGATTTTTTTCCCCCAATTTCTTTTAAAAGCCTTTTAGCATATTAACATTATTTTTCAAATAAAACTTCTCTTTTAAAATTTTGATAAGTTACTGTTATTCCTTTTTGGTTATACTAGATGTAATGCATCCAGACATAAGAGAAAAAGTGAAGTAATATTTCGGGTCTCTCTTTCATGATTGGACAAAACACCCGTTAATGAAAAAAAATCCTTTCAGGTGCATAATTCGTGTCTCTGTTTGGTTGTTTGTAAACTATATAAATAAGAAAAATCACATCGTCAACTTATCAATTACATATAAATAAATAAAAACACTTCTCAGATGAGTACATAAAAGTGAATCGGCTTTTAAAAAAATTTAAGCTTTAGTTATTTAAACAAGAAAAAGGGTTTGCTAGCGTATGGGAGAGCAAGAGAGCGTGGAGAGTAGGGGTGGTAATTGAACGAGCCAGCTCGGGTTCGATTAAGGTTCGGCTCGGTATCAGCTCGTTCAAATTCGGTTCATTTATTAATGAGCCGGACATGAGCCAGAAAGCCTGGCTCGTTTATTAAACGAGCCGGACTCGAGCTCGACCAGGCTCGTTCGGTATTGACTCGGGTTCGGCTGGGTTACACGGTTTGAAAAAAAACAGTAATATGCAATATATGGCAGATTCTATACAACTCTCAGAACACTTAATTCAATTAAATGACAGTATATAAAGTGTACTGAGATAAATATAAAACCCAGCACTTAGACCCATTCAATGCCCTAGATGTTAATGTTTTTTAATTTTTCCATATCTCAAAACCCTGAGTTTTAAGCATTATTGTTAATTATGTTTTTTTCTTGGAAGATACTATTAATATGAGTAAATGAGCTGAAAACGAGCCGAGCTCTAAACGAGCTCAGTTGAGCTCGGCTCGTTTAGTTAATGAGCCACAAATGAACCGAACACGAGCTGGGCATGTTTAATCGAGCCGGACTCGAGCCGAGCATCTCTAGCTCGATTAACTAAACGAGCCGAACTTGGACCGACAAAAAGAACCACGAGCCGAACTCGAGCCGAGCTTGGCTGGCTCGAGTTCGGCTCGTTTACACCCCTAGTGGAGGGCGCGGCAGCTCGACATCCTAAGCTTTCCACTTCCATGCATGTGGCTCACCACATTCTCACTTCCCAAAATTAGCAGTATCCATTTTTGGATTTTGGTCCCCTTTTTTCAAACCCGCAACCAACATCGGCCTTTTAGGCCTTTGGCTGGGCCCCCTCTAATGATAAGTGCTCCAAATAACCTATAATCCCTCTCATAAATGCTATTTTTATGCTTCACAAAATCTTAAATAACAATCTTACTAGAAAATCAAATAAACAATAATAGACTCTGTTACCTCAAAATACGATCTGAGGAGAGCATTGAAGAAAATATTCTCATATTTTATGATCTTCAAAACATCGATCGTCCTACACATTACATGATATGGTGCTCTCTAGATTAATTGAGCGAAAATGCTCAGCCTCTTTCCCATCAAAATCGAATCAGCCATGAGGCAAAACCTTAAGAAATTTACATTATCTATTGCTCTCTGATCATAGAATTGAATTGGCACCCTTCATGATTCTTAAAGAAGCCCCTTTCGAAATTGAGGAAGTTGTACATTTGCTCAAATTTATTCAACTCCGATGCATTGAAACATTTGTAAGGAATTCAGCAATAAAGTATTTAAGCAGCAAATTAAGTGTCCTTATTTAGAGGGTGCATTAACTAAAGATTAGAAGCACTTGACACTGAGTTTAAAATATAAAAAAAAGGTTTCATAAGGGAACAAGAGAGATGGGAGATCACGACAAGTCGCTATATGTATGATATATAAATCAATCACTCTCCCAAAAATAAGTTGCTAATTTTGAAGTTATCAATTAAGTTGGTGAGCTTGGAATCCTATGTGTCGATCCTTTATGTTCCTTATCACTTCCGTCCATGATAGGTTCACATAATTATAGTAATTTATTACCGTGATTCACGTGTGTGGTCTACTTCATGGTTAATATGAGGCAAGGGTATATGGGAGTGAACATTATCATATAGTTTCTCTCAAACGGAATTCAGAATACTTAACTTTTCCCATCCATGCTTTCGGTCAGTTTAGTTAGTGGGTTCTATGTGAACCACCGGATTAATGTTTAGCTAGATAATGAGAGGCAAGATACAGCAACTTACAAAATTGTACTCGTGCCACTAAACACATAGCTGACAGATGATGATGATGATGTTGTGGATATTATTAGATATAAAATTTCTTACAATGTCCTAATACAGATGAGAAGCAGGCAAATGGTTAAAATAATCTTGATATTTACATTACGTGGTTCATATTGCTCGATGGAGATGATAAATACCTAAATTGCACATCAAAATTGCTAAGCTTTCACACTTTCGCCGATAAAATCCATGGAATTGCAGAAAGTCGAGAGTTCAAATCACGCGGAAGCAAAATCTCTTCACCAAAAAGGTTTTGAAAATTGCAAGCCCCTGTTTTTAAAATGAAAATTGTTAATCAAGATGAGGGACTTAAGGCATCATCTAATTCTCATCGCAATAGGAGAAATGTAATAGAGGAGCAGATAAAATAATCTCAAATCCAAGTTTATAAATAAAATGCTCATCAATATATTGGACTCTTCGAGAAAATTAAAACTTAATAGGTTAAAATTTTAACCACTTCTTAATTTCAAGGCCTGAGAACCATCCGCTTTTATCAATTGATGCAAAAGACAGAAATCAGGCCAATAATGCCCGAAGTTAACCAAATTTCCAAAAAATGCCAAAAACATGAAATAAAATATAATTTCCAAAATAATATCAAGCAATCAATAAGCCACTGTCTGCAATATACTAAGAATAAGATAAACATTTGTAACATTTACTATGACTGTCAAAGTTGAAGCAACGGCAAAGCCATGACGACCCCAAAGACCGATACCAACAACATTAGTTGCCAGAAAGGAACTTTCTTTCTTTGCATTCTATTGTTCACAGCATTGTTTTCAATAACAGCATTGTTAGCTTGAAGGGCTGGGGCTTGCTCGAGAGTGGGGCCTGCAGGGCTTGATTGCACCCTGTTTGTTGTTGCTTGCTCGGAGATTGACTGCTCAGGGGCCTGCAGTTGATTGTACTTCTCTACGTATTCCGGGAATAGCTTTTTGAAGTTGGGGCAGTTTTTGCTGTTTATAAATTGAGATTACGTAACTAGTTAGGATTTGTAACAAATGGGATGAAGCGCAAAATAGTATGCAAGCATACATAAAAGTTCTATTAAATAAAGGATAAATTATTCTAAATATCCTTAAATATCGAGTCTATCAACGAACTGTTGTTTTTGATTACCTAACTTAAAAGTCCTTAATTATAGTAAACTTTTTTAAACTTGTGTTTTAAAGATGTTTATCTCACTGAAATACTCTTAAATGTAGATATCAATGTAATGTAAAGGTAGTTTAGTGAAATAGATTGATATTTAAGAGTACATTAGTGCAGTTTAGCCTTCAATAAATGGCTAAAATTGCAGGAAATATCCCTCACTTTTACCCACATGATATCACCCTCTTCTTCTGCAAACTGCATTTTGCCTACTAATTTCAGTCTTAATTAGTTGTCTCTACAAATTTTTGCTCCTGATAGCAACATTCAGTGAAGAAGTAAAGCAGATAGCAGATACGGTTATTTTGTGAATAAAAAAGGGAAAAGAAATTTTCTGCATCTGTTAAAGCAGGATCGAAGTAACTTCAGAAAAATAAAAGGACAAAGGTTTTGCCAAGGAAGAGTTCAGTTAATGAAACAAGTTTATTTCATTGATGATTAAATCAACTAAATATGTCCAGGCATTGTGAGGTGGTGAAATATTAACAAAAAGTTTTCTTCCTTGTCTCCACAGTTCAAGCTAAAGGCTTCACATTTTAATCGAGTACACAATCTGTTGATCAACTAGCTAATGCGTAATGAAGTTCTCTATATATATGAATTTCACTAAATATTACAGCGTATAGATGACAAAGATTTATAGTCACCAGCGGTAATTTAGAACTATCAAATTCAAAGGTACTGTATGCAGTAACCCTATAATAGATGGGTTAAATGGGCCTACGGTTGCCTACAGCCCCAAAGCTACAGCCAATAGTGTATGGAGAGAAGAGGGGGGATTGTTTTAAGTTGGGGCTGGGCCACACGATCGCAGCCATGGGGCAGCCGTCGTCCCCAGCCCCATTTTTCTCATAACAGATAAGATTGTCAAAATCTTCTAAATATTTCATGAAGCTACCTCTGACTAATGTAACGAAGAAATTCTGAAATTAATGTGCAATCTGTGCTTGTTGTTTGAACTTTAAAGCATCACTGACACTGACAAGTAACAAAGTCCTAATCATTTAACAAATAATTATACTGAACTTGTGCATCTGGGATTAAATATGTCACCTCTCACAATTATATGCTAGTGACAACTTTGCAAGTCGTCGCTTCTCCTCATCCGTAGTCCTGATGCTACCTGTCGTCTGGCCATCATCCATCTGCATAATAAGAAAATGACATAAGACTGGTTATTAATACAACTTTCACATATGTAGAAATCAGTATTGAAATTTCTCAGCCAGTGCAAGGGTCAATTTCTCTCACTTCTACTTTTTCTGTGTATTCACACAACAATGTTTCATGAATATTTCGAGCAAGTGCAGATATATATTTTTGGACCTAAATCGGGCTAGAGATGTATAAGATTATAGGATTGCATACTTCGAAAACGAGGTTATCAACCCAGAAAACCTGGCATGAGCTAGTTTTAAATACCAACATGGCAAGATATCAAAATATCATGCATGCATAACTTTTGAAATAAAAAAAAGATCATGACGAAAGACTGGCATACAATTAAGTTTGGGAATCATTGGAGTTCCAGGTTTACTAGATCATCACCAAAGTAACTTCTTTTTAATATAAAAGAAAGCTGAACAAGCACAGATGATCAGACAATCATCCCTCCACTACACAGAGTTAATTTAATTACTCGTCTCTAATATAAAAATATTGCAGCTGATCGACATTGGAGTCATCTATGAGGAAATAACCTACATGACAGAAAGTAAAAGGTCATGTCCTGGCATTCAAATGATTTTGAAACCAAAATCACTCGTCAGAATTCACATGATCGGTCGCAGTGAAAAGCCCATAAACAGGGTGAAGGCTCAACCTAACGGTTGGTATACCGAACCCTGTAACCTAGACCGTTGAATTAATACTTATGGCCGCATAAAAAATTTCGATAAGGTTTAAATACATATCGTGAGAAAGAGCACAGGATTGGCTGAAGACTTGATGGCCATGAATATAAGCCAACATCCTCTAGACCACGATAGCGCGTCCATAATTAAAATCAAATTTCAGATAGATCTATGAATTTTCACCCCGTTTTAAAATCAAATTTCAGACAGGCTTACACATTAACTTTATAATGCTGACATAGGAAGAAAGTAAACAGCAAAAGCAGAGTCATGATTGACTCACCATAAACGATAAAAGACCTGTAAGAATGCTGCATCCAACATTTAATTAGTCAGTGACGGAGAGCAAAGCAATCGATATTTAATAAAGACTGTAAATAACTCTGAATTACTTTCAGAAGAAATTTTTAATATGCAGCTAATGTTAGAGAAAACACTTGCGTCTTAATTCCAATAATAATTTACTTAACGTGAAACCTCCACACACACACGAAATTGTGTTTGGCGCCTGTCAACTACAGCCGTGCTTAAATAGTTTTCCCTATGTTTATTTACCAGCTTATATATTTGAAGAAGTATATACTGAATGAAGTCAATAAACCTTGTAAAAGTTCAATAAATATGCATTGAGAAGTATTGACTTATCATCAAATACTTCTGACTATTGTGCTTACCTTGAAACAGACCAAATTGGATTCCAGGACTCCGGATGAACTGATAGAAGAATATTGTTAAAGTTACAAATTCGCACAAGTACAATATCGAATATAATGATAATAAGGGGCAAACATGGAAACTTACAGTCACTCATAGATAAGCAGATCTTCTTATGTGGTGCAAATCTTCCATTTGGAGTAGTCATGCTAACCCAAAGAACCAAGAATTGAGAAAAAAAGATCCATAATTATTTTAGAAAAATCGGTACGAAAATTATACAAAGCTATTAGCCTGAATCTATAAGTAGACAACTCTAATCTTTAATAGGATATACATACAAGAGTTGAGTTAGTACCTGATACTTGGAGGCTTGTATGGATATTCGGGAGGAAATTTGATCTTTCCATAATAATACCCACCTTCATATTGACAACGATAAGAAAAAGAAACATAATAATAAAAAATAGCACAATATAAGAATAAAAAAATAGCCAAGACAATGAAATGGCTTAGACTAGATCAAGTGAATAAGAGGAAGAGGGTAATGACAATGATGGATGTGTGTACCTGCAAAGGGAGTTCCTTCACTTCCTTCAAGTACATAATCTGAAAGGATATGGCATCAATAAGGTAAGCAATGCAATAGCAAGATATTATAGCATTATAAAATGAATAAAACTACACGATAAGATCAATTGAATCCTGGTAGGCGTTCAAAATCGACTTTAAATATCATTCTTTAAATATTATACGCATGAATCTGCATGTGCATCTAAGAGACAAACTCATACAGCCAAGTTGATAATCTATAACATCCTCCTTTTCATGTTCGGTCCCATGTGAAAACATCATGTAGCATGCAAATACTGCCTTCCATATCAAATAGCGTCATACAAAAAATGACATTTATCGTCGGTAACTATAAAATATAATTTCAGAACCAACCCAATATAGGAAAGGGCTTCATATAAAGATCAGCCGAAAACCAAAATTAAATCAGACATTTAAGGAACTACATAGATTCAATTCCCCAGTGTGTGAGACTACAGTTGGCATATTATATCCATCAAGTTTCAGCAAAAAATTATTTGATAGTTCTACGATCAAACTATAGTGAAGTGTTGTAGGATATTCCAAGCACCAGAAATATTCTTTAAAAAATTCAGTGATAATGTGGATTAGAAATAGGAAGATAGCTAACTGTCATATAAACAAAAAGTCTGAGGAGCTTTCTGATCCTTTGGATATCTACAATGTATGTGTGGGTTTCAGAAAAGAAATAGATTAGATGGTAATAGCTAGCTGTCTTAAAAACTAAGAGTTGAACAAGCTCCCTTTGTTCTTCGGCTGTCTAGTGCTATAGTTGACTTTTGATGCATATACACTAATCTATGGAAGAAGAAAAAAATAAGTCGAAACCAGCAAGGGTTGTAGACAGGGATTTGGAGGGGACAAATAAAGTTACTAAGTTCTATTATTCAACAATAACAATGTAGTCATCAAGACAAATAGTTAAGTAAGCCAACAACTAAAAGTACATCAACATTAGAATGTTACGTGTAAAGCAGCAGTAAAATGGGTGTGACCAAAGCACCAGTGCTCATCTTTGATAACCAGAAAAGAAAAAATTTACACCAGCTCTTCATAACATTTAATGCTCATAATCCCATACTTCAGGCCTCATCAACTAATTTGATGTTCGATTAACTTATATATATAGCACAAATGTGCCTTTTTAATTACCTCACTCCGGTACAATTACAGTTAATATACCTCTAAAGGACTGACCTTTTCATTGCTAAGACAAATAATAACAAACAAGCAGAGGATACCACAAGTGAATGAGACACATGAGATAATGCAACTTTAATGATCATTAATGTAAAACAAAGCACAAGTAAATGGATTATCCACTCACGCCATTCGAGGATATCACCAGGCGAAGGAAGAGCCACAACCTGAGGTGCAGGTTCCTACAAATTCATAAAAAATTATGAAAGTTCTAAAGAGACAAAATTAAAACAATCTTTTATAGAAAATAGAAGGAATGTGCTGGAATGTACATATGTATTAAGTTAATAATTTAAGCATCTTACAGGAACTAAAAAAGAACAATGTTAAACGCCATAAGATGAAGTATAAACATAAAGGACAAATTTATTTATTTTTCCATCGGCAAGGACAATGTGACTTCATCAGCATTCACAACAGTAAAATAAGAAATACATGACTAATTATAGCATTTGTCAAAAATCTTAACTAACATGATCAAACAGCTTTTCATTGCATATATATTTTCTTAATACAATGACCAATCAAATAATTTAATACACCAACCATAGAAAGATGAGCTTCAATATGCTATATTTGTCGTAGACATGAACACGTGATTACTAAGGAAAGTAACAACCTTCCCAGGAGTTAATGTCTTCAGACATAAAATTGTATAAGCCCTAGCTACCGTGTATCCAAGGCACATGACAAGCAGGTATATACACAAACTAACGCTCTGATTGTCTGATTTAGCTAAGAACAAAGAGTTTATTCAATGATTTTTTAAAATTTCAGACAGAAAATTTAATCAGCTAACATATAATAAAGTAAATTTTATACATTGGAGAATTTTTTGTCCACTTAAATTATGATATCGACCCTTGAGCTCTAATATTTCCAACTGACTCCATATATCATCTGAAGAGCATGGTTGTCGCCTGCTTTCTGTTTCAGTAGATATGCAGCACATTTTTCAATTCTCCACTAAAATTAACATACAAAACTTATAATGCACTAATAGGAACTGTTATTGCCAATTCAATATTTAGTTCATATGCCGAGCTGGAACAAAAATGTGAGCAGAATCCTGAATGCACAAAGATTTTATAATGGATTGCACACCTTGCAAAGTGCGTGATATTCCTTTTGAAGGCGTTTGACACAGGCTCTCTCTGCCATCAGCAATAGACTGTTTCAGAGAGAAGATTCAAACAAGCTGTTCCTCTGTAGTTGCTGTTAATTAGGATGCTTCAACTACAGCTTCTGCAGAATGTTTTTAAAAAAATAAATCAGGCCTAGAATGAGTGCAAGTAAACTGTAGAAAGACGCAAGAATTTGGAACCCAAATCTCTAGACTGAGTCCAGTATAATGTCTAGTAGCATAAGCACAGCACAGAAAGCTACCATGCTGTAACACAAGCTAATTGACTACAGAATATTTACATGTCATGTCGAATATAATTTAAATCCTCGACATCCGTCCTAGAAAGATAACATGCAGACTCAAAAAAGTTGGCAGATTAGAAATCTGGTTACTACAGCAGCTTTTTGTTCAAGTCACTTCTCTTGTTGTCGAAGTCACTAGATGATAACGACATAATGATAAAGAAATGGGTAGAGATGGCAACAAACTGGGATGGAATTCAACAAGTTAAAAACAAAATAAGGAAAAATATACAAGAAATAGGACGTGCACAGAAGAACATATTGATCATGCTAATAAATCCCGAAATTGACCGTCCAATCGATATCAAAATTTTAAACCTTGGTGTTGGGTTCACCAATTGGGTTTTAGTGGTCCGTCAACAAATGGATTAGTGAGTTCATTAATGGGTGACATCCTTAATTACTAATAAAATGTAAAAATGTTTCCAGTTATCATTATGCATATCTAAAAACTATTTTAGATATTATTAATTACTAAAAAATGTGTCTAAATTTTACAATTATTTTTACTAATTATTTAATAATTTACTATTTATTTCTTAAAAAATTATCTAATCAAATGATAAGAAACTTTCGATATTTCCAATCATAGATGGCCGCTATTGCCAAGATGGTCGGTTTCAATCACAAAGAAAATTGGCCGATAGTGATACCACCACCAAGATTTAAACCTTGATGCTATTACACAACCGACCAAGCAGCACTACAAAAATTTATAACTGTTGAACATACAAGTTAAAGGGTATTTAGTAAATGCCACCCCAAAAAAGAAAGAAAAAAATAAAGAAAATAATAGGAAAAAAGACTCCAAAGACAAAATTAGCTAGGAATATTTTATACCTTGCATTTTACTTGAAGTCCCCAGCAAATGGATGAAAAGAATTCTTACTTTAATTTTTTTTTAAATATATTAATGGACCAGTGCATGCCGCGCTGGAATATCTCATAAATAAAGGATCCCTTGATGATCAGCATGCAACCAAAAGAAGATGCCTTGCTAGAAAGTAAATATTATTTTGACATATACATAAGAATAAAGAACTCCTAACGATGACCACCACAAAATGAACAAGCTCTACCGACTAATAAAGCCTATTGTGTATAATAATTATGATTGGTGTGCACTCTGTACTTCTCTTTTCTTGGAATAGTAATTAAGATTGATGTGTACTCGAACTTTTCTTTTCATGGAGTTGTTTTCTCCGCCTTTCTTACTTTTCTAATTCTCTTCTTACTACTCATTCACTATTTAAGGGTTTCATATGATGGTTTTTGTAAGAAGTTTTCCAATAATATGAGACATGCTTTTGGGGCCAGCTTTTTCTTCAAAAAAAATTGACAAATGCATATCATATGCACCACCCATTTTCATCTCAAAACCGTTGTTTTATATTCATTTGATAGAAGAGAGATGGAGAATAAATCTACAGATAATTTTGCACGCTTTATAAAGATACGCTCAAACTCTTAGTTGAATAATATTGTTGCTACAAATATAAACTCAACTCTTTCTCACATCAATGTTACAACACCTCTCTCAAACTCCTCTCTCTAATTCACTTGCTTAATTATTGCACTCATTCTTTCATGCCTATTTATTGTACGAAACTTAAACTATTAATAAATATAATAATAAAATGCATGCGTGAACTTATGTGTGAAAGTGGGCAGCCTTCCGTTTGTGTTCAATGTGTGTGGTCAGTCAAGTTTTATGTGCTTATAGATAAATAAGAAAGTAACAAATTTACTCCCCTTAAATTTGATTCATCATACCGAGTTACTTTCTCAATCCTTTATAAGCTTCTGTCTTTAAGGCTTTAGTAAAAATATCTACAATTTGGTCCTCCGTCCGGTAGTATATTGGCTATACATTCTTCTCTTGTACTTGATGTCAAATGAAATGATATCTCGTTTCAATATATATTTGCTTTTCCATGCACCACTAGATTCTTCACAAGCGCTATTGCCAACTTGTTGTCAATATTTATTTTCGTCGATCCATCTTATTGATGTAACCATTCCTTCATCTGATTCTGGAGCCATATCACCCAACAAGCTCACGATGCTGCTGCAGAGTATCCCGCTTCACATGATGAAAGGGCGACAACCGGCTGCTTCTTTGAGGACCATGAAAATGACGTCGATCCAATATTGAATGTGTATCTTGATGTACTCTTTCTTTCGTTTAGGTCACCACCATAGTCGCTGTCGATGTAACCTACCAACTTCATATCTTTACTCAGTATATAATAATCCATGACCAATACTTCCTTTGACATACCTTATAATTCTCTTGGCTGACATGAGATGCTCGTACATAAGCTCCTCCAGATATATGTTGACCAGTCCAACAACATACATAACGACGAGCCTCGTGATAGACGAGTGTCACAAACTCCCGACTAAATTTTTGTACAGCATTGGAGCGACTGGTTTTCCGGTTGAGTCTCGCCGGAGTTTCGTACTTGTCTTTGACGGTGTTCCAACTGGCTTGCATATGCTCATGTTGAACTTTGAAAGAATCTGGTTTGCATTTTTTTTACGACATAAAAATGCCTCTCGGATTATTTCTCCTCCACGCCAAGAGAGTAGGGACATCGTTTCGATGTCAGTCATCTCGAAGTCATTTCGAACTCTCAAATAATGAAATTTAAGTCATCAAACATCTTTGGATTGTTGCCAGTGAAGATCATATCTATGTAGAGACATACGATCATAATATAACCATCATTTTTTCTTAGTTTGCAACGCATACGCGCATACTAGTATGGGCTCTTCTAAAATTCATTCTCCTAGAAATACTATCGATTCTCGTATTCCATGCTATAGGCTCTTGCTACAGATCGTATAGCGCTTTCTTCAACTTGAACATTTTATCTTTTTGGCCTTGCTTGATATATCATATCGGTTGCTCAATGTATAGTTCTTCTAAGTAACCATTCAAAACTGCTGACTTCATGTCTATCCGGTATATCTTCCACTTGTTATGTGTTGTTTATGATACAACAAGTCTGATAGTGTTGGCTCTTGTCACCAGTGCATATACTTCTTCGTAGTCAATTCCTTGCCGTTGACTGTAGCCTTTAGCTATTTCTCTTGTCATGTATTTCTCGACCTTTCCTTGTTGGTTGGTCTTTGTTTTGTAATCTATTTCACACCAATGAGTTTGTAGTCTTTAAGGAGAGTAGTAAGCTCTCGTGTATCATTCTTTTGTATCGTCTCGATTTCGTCGTCAATTGCCTTTTTCCACTTTTTTCTTATACAGCGTCTTCAAATGTGATAAGATAACATTATACAAATAAGCATAATGATTTGAAATCCTCCATCTCGATAGATTTAGTTACATCATACAGATCTCGTAGAATTCTCATTCTTCTAAGAGCTACTTGTCAAGGGCCTCTTTCACTTAAACTTGAAAAGAATGCTGATAATCGCTTGAAATTCTTCGTATTTGTTTTCAAAGAACATGCCTTCGGTATTTTTTATCACTCTATCTCTAATAATCTTCTTCGTCGAACTCCGCATCTCTAGAAATAATAATTTTCTTCGAGATTGGATTGTAGACTTTATATGCTTTGGTTCTTTTATGGTAACTGATGAAGATTCATTTCTCTCCTCGATCATCGACCTCTTTCTCTATTGCTTCGGAATTTGTGCATATGCGATGCATCCGAACACTATCTAATGGTTGAAACTTGGCTTGAGACCGCTTCATGTCTCCAATGGTGTCATGAACTTGATACTCTTTGTTGGACAACGGTTGAGAAGATGCACTGTGCAATCTACGGCTTCATCAGCGTAGAAAGCCTTTGATAGATACTTGGTCTTAAACATGCTTCTCGCCATATTAAGTATTGCATGGTTCTTCCGCTCCGCTATACCATTCAGTTGTGGAGTGTAAGAAGCAGTGAGTTGATGGATTATCCCGTGTTAATTGTCGGATTCTCCGAACGACTTTGAATTATACTCACCACCTCGATCATATCAGAGCACCTTGATATGGTGCCCACTTTAGTTTTCTACCGTCGTCTTGAATTCTTTGAGTTTATCCAACGCCTCTGATTTCTCGTTTAAGAAATTGATCCAAGTTTTTATGCTATAATCATCAATAAATGTTATGAAATATCTATTAACTTCGAGCAAAACCACCTCAAATGGCCCCGTATTGTATGTGTGCACGCTCCGAGATTTGCCAACCTCGAATCTTCACAAGCCGATTCTTGCCAACCAAAGCGTGCACCAGTTCTAGTGATGTCTTTTTTTAATCGGAAATTTGTCTGTGTTGCTTGCTCTTCATACAGCCTTCACAAAACTGATTTGGTTGAGTGATTTCATGCAAGTCTTTCGCCATCTTCTGTTCTGTGAAGAATGTGATGCTTGATACGGCTGCAAGTGAGCATTTTCATAGTATATAATTTTCTACAACTTAAAGACAAACGTTGTCACCTTTACAAAGATATGAAGAAGCATTGATCATGAATTATACACAAGTACAGAATATTATTGTTTCTAGAGAGATGGAGTTCGACGAAGACGATTACTGGAGATAGAGCGATAAAGAAAAAAGCACCGAAAGCTTGTTCTTTGAAGGCAAAGACGAAGAATTTCAAGCGATAGAAGATCCAAATCAAAGTCCATCGACTACTCCGACACCAACTCTGATGACAGTATCATCCCTAGCATCAGCATCCTCCCTCAGTTAAAGTGAAGCGAGCTTTTCAAAAGGAGCTCCTAAAAGAGTGAGAAGTGATACCAAACCTTTCAACATGGTGGAGGATTTCACAGTATTCTGCTTGCGGAATATGGCCATATCACATTTTAAGATGCCGCATAAGAAGAAAATATGATATTTAAGTCAATATATCGCCGGATGGATGATCAAATTGCAGATATATCAATTAAAGCCTTAAAGATCGAATCTCATGAAAGATTAAAGAAGCGACTCGACATGATGCAAACAAATTTCGGGGAGCATGTTGAATTAAATTTATCACATGCTTATGTATAAACACATAAGACTTGCGTCGCCGCAAACATTGAAGATAAATGGATGGTTGTCCACTTCCACACACAAATTCACACATGCATCTTATTATTATATGTATTAATAGTTTTTGTACATATAAATAACCATGAAAATATGAGTGTAATAATCAAGCAAGAAAGGAAAAATAACAAGAGAAGTAGAGATAGGAGTTTGAGAGAGATGTAACTCCGAAATAAGGAAAAGTGAGTTTGTATTTGTAATAACAAAATTATTCAAATATGAGTATTTGAGTTTGTCTTTACAAAGAGTGCAAAAGTATCTTTAAATTCATTTTTTATCTCTCATTTTTTTATCAAATTGGTATCAGAGTTGTTTCTTCAATCTTGCCGATACCACTACCAAGATTATAAAACTTGATGTTAATGCACAATCCGCCAAGCAGCATTAAAAAAATTATAACCGTTAAAGGTACAATTTAAAAGATATTTAGTAAATGGTAACCGAAAAACAAAACTAAAGAAAATAATGTAGATAAGGGCTCCAAATTATTGACAAAATTAGCTAGAAAGATTTCATGTCTTGCATTTTACTTGACGTCCCCAACAAGTGAATGGAGGTAATTCTTTAAAAAATTATTAATAGACCAATGCACATCGCTCTAGAATATCTCATAAATAAAGGATCTCCTAGTGATCAGCATGCATGATGTCTTGCTGTAGAATAAATATCGTTTTAACTTATACATAAGAATAAATCTCTTAAATAACATCCAATGGTTTTAAAAACCGAAAAATTCGGCCGAATATCTAAATCCAGCCCTAAAATGAATGGGTAACAGGTTAACCGATCTAATATCCGGTCGAAACGGATATCATCTGAATAAACTGGATATTCGGCCAAAAAACGGTTAACATGCCGTATTGGGTTCGAATAATACAACAAAAAAGGCCCGCCCAATCCCATTATTCTAATTTTAAAAACTCCTAATTTTCTAACGGTGGCTTCCTTTTCTCAGCAAGGCTGCGACTTCTCTCTGCAACATCTTTCCTTGTCCTCCGTCACACCTCTTCGGCACTCGCTCCCTCATCTACACTCGTCCTCGATACCCTAATTTAAAATTTCTCCAAATTTCATCTTTAAGTTTTGACCTCAACGAAATTCCGACGATTAATAGGGAATCTCGATCAAAATAAACTCTATAATTTTCCGGATTAATTTGATGTCTTGCTATTAGGTCACGCACATATTAGATATTTATTACTCAGTATGTGTATACATAATTATATATATACAATATATTATATGAGAATAATGGAGAAAAGATGCCATAGGAGGGAATTCCCTCCTATGGCGTCGAAAAAATACCCCCTCCACCAATTTTTCCGACGATCGGCCCCCATCATCTTCATCGTCATCATTTAAGATGTGGGTACACCAAATTTCATGTGATTCTACAACTTTTTCACCGTTGATTTAGCAATGTAAAAAGTTCTATTGTCGGTAAACCGTTAATTTTGAACCCACTAAATCAACGGTGAAAAAGTTGTAGAATCACATGAAATTTGGTGTACCCATATCTTAAATGATGACGATGAAGATGATGGGGGCCGATCGTCGGAAAAATTGGTGGAGGGGGTATTTTTTCGACGCCATAGGAGGGAATTCCCTCCTATGGCCTCTTTCCTCCATTAATCTCATATTATATACTATACTTAATATTTATATTAAAAATAAAGCTGGCCGAATAATCCGATAAACCGAATAACCACTAAACAATCTAGTTGTCCTCTATCGGCCAGCAAACAAAACGAATGACGAATACGGATTTTACAACCTTGGTAACCAGCTTTACTATACAATAAAGGATATTGTGTATAGTAATTATGACTGGTGCATACTCCATACCTCCTTTTTTGGAATAGTAATTATGACCAGTGAGTACTCTAAACTTTTCATTTCTTGGAGTTGTTTTCTCCGACCCTTTCTTTCTTATTTTTCTCTCTTCTTATTACTCAACCATTGTTTAGGATTTTGTATGATGTACTTTTCTTTTTTTAAGAACTTTTTCCAAATAATACGAGGCATGCTTTTTGAAGCCAAGCATTTTCTTCAAAAAAATAGACCAGTGCATATAATATGCACCTTCCATTTCATATCGAAATCTTTGTTTTATATCAGCTTGTCTTTTACTCTTTTTTATTATTTTCAAGCTTATCTAGGTCTCTAAAAACCCTTAATCTATTTCTTGTCGTGTTTATGTCCGACACATATCAGACACTTGAACACTCAATCCAACACAGTGTCGGACACGCTTATACATGTCGGCCCAAATTAGACGTGTCTTACACCTCTACATAGAGAAGGGATTGAGAAAGAAAGTGTTGAATATAAGTATGGACGATTTTGATACCTTCTAGCATACAAAATATTAAATATTTTAAATCCCCCTACAAGCTACAACTTGGAGTAAAGATCCAAATTGTTGTGAAAGATAAAATTTGGTCTATAAAGTCAGTTCCAATTAAAAGGGTTAATATTTTATTTGTTTTCGCTCTTATAAATGAAATTCTTGTGCCTTTTCCGTTTAGTTTTACATATTTATTTGTTTGTGCTCAAGAAAGCATATGGTTACGGATGAAAGTAATAACCTCTACTTTGTTTTTATTGTGCTTATAAACTGATATTAAACATTTTTCTACTTGCGATTTATTATATTAAAACATTTTTGTAGTTGATTATATTTCGTTGAATATATATGTTCAGTGTTCAAAAAATTGAATATTCAGCCGAATATTCGGATTCGGTGTCTAATCGAGTAGAAAATGCAATATTCGATCCAAGATGCGGTCAAACCAAATATTCGCCGCACAAACCGAATATTTGCGGCAAAAACCGCATAATCAATCGAATACCACGACTATTTGGCCGAATATTATGCCCAAAACAAAAAAAACCCAAAACTAAACAATACAAGTGGGATTCACAGATTAAATAAAAAATAAGTGACACCCACACCTAATAATAATATACCCACAATCTTCTGATTAAGTTCGGATGCCTAACCATTAGACCACGGGTATATTAGTATTCTATGTCTTTATTTTTTTCAATTTTTTATATGTAATATTTATATAAAAATATTGATGACCGCATAATCCGACTAAACCGAATATTCACCGAATAAACCGGATATTCCTTATTCGCTGGCCAACCGAACAAACTCCGAATCCGTTTTTTACAACATTGTATATGTTCAATATATACGAAAAAATATAATCATGTCCTCGTGTCCTCGTTTTCTATAAATTTACCGTGTCATATGCCTGTGGCTATATTCTTATCCGTGCTTCATAGTTTTCCTAATGATTATTGCTTTAAACCCTCTTAATAAGCATTATGATGTTTTAAAGGCACGCCAAATGAATAAGTCTGCATATTTCTCCATACTTCATCATCTTTATAGTTTGAACTGTTTGTGTGAGTGTGTATGAGAGAGAGAGTAATTGAAAGATGCCTTGTGCATTTGGCATTCTACGATTTTCTACCATTACACCATTCAATGCTTACATGTCCGAAATCAATCCCGAGTACCCCCTAACTGTCCAAGTTTAACAAAAGAATGAATTCAGATAGCATTTAGGACGGCAAGAAATGTAAGGTGCTATGAAGAGTGAGGTAACCTCTGATCTTGCTGACTACAAACCGGCAAGTAAAAAGTCTAAACTACATAAAACAAATAAATTGGAATGAAAATAATATAAACTCGACAACATTGTATAATCCAAACAGCATATGATGTCCTCCAATGGTTCCCCCAACACACACAGATATAAAAGGATACTTCGACAATGTATTAAAGTCCAATCGCATTAATGCATCATCAACCCTAACTGAAATCAACATCTAGAGTAAAAAATCTGCATAAAAAATCCTTCCTTGGAAACTTCACCGTTTCAATCACAATAAGGAAACGATCAAACGCGCGCGCGCGCGCACACAGCAAGACAATCGACGATCTACACATACACTGCATGCCAACGCACGATTCAAATAGAATTAAGAAAATCACAGAAAGATCTCGAAGATCTCTAACTTGGGCGCGGCGCATCGATCGAGAAAGAGATTACTGATGTAAGAGGATCGAGGGATCTTACAGGTGATTTGATGGCTGGGTCCGTTGAAGGCAGCAGCTCAAGAACCCTAATTGACGAAATGGGGATTTTTCTCCTTTTAGGAATTAGGGTTTGAGAGAGAGAGAGAGCGCAAATGACGAGGAGACCTACTAAAGAAGGGGATACGCGTCTTCTCGAGAATCGAGCCCCGAATAGCTCTGCAGATGAGAAAAACTACTCTAGAAGGGCTTGCATGTTGCAAGCCCCTCTATAGCGATTGGATGAGCTCCCCTTGCAAATGGGGGAGCCCATCCAATGGCTATGCAAGAGTTTGCACCATACAAGCCCTTGCATAGTAGTTTTTTCCCTGCAGATGGCCTAGTCTTAAACTTGGGTTTGATTTTTCCATATTGCACACGATATCAACCTTTGCTGTCTTTGAAGAGCTCGTAATTCTATATTGGACCTACTTAACTTAAAATTTTTTGTTTTCCCGTGTAAATCCAAGGGGCACTGATAGTTTTCCTATTCAACCCGAGAAATGCCAAACCTATTGATTCCTTATCGGCCTTCTTATAGGGTGCATGTCATTTTACTTTCAATGGCGTCATCTCTATGATGACATCTTATTATTATGACTAGAATCATCGGTTGCCATATTGCGTTTTATTATTTTTTCAGGATAAATTAAAAAAATTATTGAAATTTCTATATTTTTTCTGTAAATTCTGAAGCAGCAACGTCCTTCCCCCCTCTCTCTCTCCTCGTGCATCTTGAAACTTGAAACAAAAGGTTATAGATAACCGCTCGCCGCTCATGTTTTATTAATTCATACATATTTACTATCGTAATATTATATTCATTTAAATTTTTCACGTGCGACATGTGCATAAATTCTAGTTATTGAGACATGTAGCCAATAGAAAGGATGGCGGTAAAAAAAAAATGCAAGAAAGTATGTCATGTTTGGGCAGGCAGCTGGAAAGCTTTCTAAAACTTGCACTTTAGAACACATTTACGAGCGGTGTTGATAGTGCTCGATATTGGCGATCCCCAAGATCATGACACGTGGCAGGTGACGTGCCCTAGAACTCAGAAGAAAGGGCCCACTGAGGGTCGACCGGGCCACCCCTGTATCCGACCTGCGAGCACAAACTGACTCCCCTCGGAGCCCCCTGCAAATTGGCATCCTCGTCCTCTCAGCTCGCCCCCGAGCTACCACAGGACCAAGACTCCTCGGCCTCCTTGCTCGAGCTCCCGTCGAGGACGTCTTCTTCGGCCCTCCGACCTACTCCCAGGCGTAACCGCCGCTCCGCGAATCTCGCCATACGCGGATTTTACGCCGGCAACGTCCCACGTTCCACGCCATCACGATTCCCATTAATGGGCGATCCGCTTTCTACACGGGCGTGACGTCGGGGGGCGTAACCGCCGGCAAAATTCTCGCGCCCGTTGCTGCGTGTTCCACCGCTATATAAACCCCCATCACAGAGGAGTCAAGTAAGCCATCCTTTACACTTTTATGCCGTTACTTTGCTCGGATCTCGTCACTAACTTGAGCGTCGGAGGGGCCTTAGTGGTACCAAACCACCCCGGGACTTCTTTGCAGGTACTCGGCAACAACTCCCCCACCTCACCACTTCCTCCAAAAACCCATTGAGACCCGCACGCGAAGGAAGATAATCAACTAAGTCTACCGCGAGATCAACGGAAGACAACATCTGACGGAGGCCCGAAAAGGAGCTCCATCAGTTGGCGCCGTCTGTGGGAATCTAACTCCACAAAATACAAAGTTGGCATTCCGATCTCCGCCCACATGACAACCGATTCCCCTAAAGATCCAAACGCTCGCTGTCGCCTCCCTCGCAACGGAGACGCAGGCGAACCCTCGCCTAAGGTTGTCGGTCTCCCCGCTGGCTGTCGTCTCACAGGCTCCGGCGGCCGCCCGAGCAAAAGGGCTAGGGGCCGAGAGCCCATCACCTTTGGCGACTAGGATCTTCACGGCATATCCGTGCCCCATAGCGACCCGCTGGTGATCGTAGCACAAATTCACCGATACGAGGTCCACCGAATACTCATCGATTCGGGCAGCTCGGCGGACATCCTCTTCCACGACTGCTTTTTGCGTATGGGGCTTGCCCCGGCGGACTTGAGACCGACCTCCCATGTCCTCTCGGGGTTCACCAACCACTCCATCCCGGCACAAGGGGAGGCACCCTGCAGTTCACGATCGGGGAGCCCGGCCGCACGCGCACACTGCCTGTGGACTTCATTGTGGCGAGGGTCCCGTCGGCCTACAACGTCCTCCTCGGCCGACCGACGCTGAACTCCCTCCAGGCCCAGATCTCGACATACCACCTGGCGATAAAATTCCCCCTCGATCAGGGTGGGGTAGGCCGGGCATACGGGAGCCAGCGGGTCACGGAGGTAGGCCTGACAGAGGCATCTTCCCCCGAGCAGCACGTTGATAGCGCCGATGCATGCGGCGACATTAAAGGGTCCCTGGACACCCGGGATGAGCGGAAGGAGGTTCGTGGAGCACCGGTCGAGCCTCTGACCGAGGTGCCCTTAGCGGAAGGAGACCCAGGAAAGACCGTCCAGGTCGGGTCACTCCTGACGAGAATTCAGCGGGATGACCTGATCGAGTTCCTCCGAAGCAACTCCGACGTCTTCGCCTGGGCACCGGCATACATGTCTGGGATCGACCCCAAAATCATCTCTCACAAGCTCGGAGTTGATCCTACGGCCCGGCCCGTCAGGCAGAAGAAAAGAAGCTTCGCCCCGGTCAAACAGAAGGCTATCGAAGAAGAAGTTGACCGGCTCCTCGCCGCCAACTTCATCAGGAATGTGCCCTACTCGGAGTGGCTGGCAAACGTGGTTTTAGTCAAGAAGTCGAGTGGGAAGTGGCGTATGTGCGTCGACTTCACCGACCTCAACAAGGCCTGCCCCAAGGACAACTTTTCGCTCCCCCGCATAGACCAGCTCGTCGACAGCTCGGCCGGGCACGAGCTTCTGAGCTTCATGGCGCTTTCTCCGGCTATAACCAAATCCGCATGAATTCTGACGACGAAGATATGACCGCATTCACAACGGACCGGAGGGTGTACTGCTACAGGGTGATGCCCTTCGGCCTCAAGAATGTCGGGGCCACATACCAGAAGCTGGTCAACCGCATGTTCAAGCCACAGATCGGCAGGAACATGGAAGTCTACGTTGACGACATGCTCGTCAAGTCCGTCTCGTCGGCCGACCATGTCAAGGACCTGGGCGAGGCGTTTGGGGTGCTCCGCAAATTCAACATGAAGCCGAACCCCGCCAAGTGTCCATTTGGAGTCACCGGAGGGAAATTCCTCGGGTTCATGGTCACTCACCGCGGAATCGAAGCTAACCCAGAGAAGATCGACGCCATCCTGAGCATGACCGCACCCAAGACCAACGTCGAGATCATGCGGCTCACAGGGTGGGTCGCCGCTCTAAGCAGTTTCATGTCCAGGTCGGGGGAGAAGTGCCTCCCGTTCTTCAAAGCGCTGAGGAAAATTCTGAAGTTCGAGTGGTCGGAGGATTGCCAAGCCGCCTTCGACCAACAGAAGAAGCACCTCGCAACACCACGCCTGCTCACCCCGCCTGTGGAAGGGGACAAACTGTCGTTGTACCTGGCAGTATCTGACCAAGCAGCAGGCTCGGCGCTCGTCCGAGAGGCCGAGAGGGCACAGAAGTCGGTGTACTATGTGAGCCATATGTTCAAAGACGCGGAGACGAGGTACCCCGCCATAGAGAAGATTGTCCTGGCCCTCGTGGTAACCTCGCGGAAACTGCGGCACTACTTCCAAGCACACACCATCACCGTCCTCACTGAGCGCCCGTTGGGAGCTATCCTGGCATCACCGGAATCCTCAGGCCGTCTAGAGAAATGGAGATGGGAGCTATCTCAATTCGACATAAGGTATCGCCCGAGGCAAGCCATCAAGGCGCAGGCCCTGGCCGATTTCATCATTGAATGCACCATCCCTAGTAGGAAGCCGGATTCTGCGTCGCCCCTCACGGCCCGGCATCCCGTCCAGGAAGGCCCTAGCTCAGCTCTGGAGTGGGTCATCTACGTCGACGGGTCTTCTACCGAGGAAGGCTGCGGTGCCGGCCTCATTATCCGGGGCCCAAACGAAGCTGAGATGAAATATTCCTTGAGGCTCGGTTTCAAAGCATCGAACAACGCGGCAGAGTACGAAGCCCTCCTGGCTGGACTGCGCATGGCCGTCGGGCTGGGACTGAAGATTATCCGAATCCGTAGTGACTCGGCTCTAGTTGTCTGCTAAGTGACTGGCCGCTTCGAGGCTCGGGAGCCTCTAATGATGAAGTACCTAGACGAGGTGAGGAAGCTCCGAAAAAACTTCGACGAAGTCTAGGTGGAACAAATACCCTGGCAAATGAATGCTCAAGCAGACGCCCTGAGCAAGCTGGCTTCATCGTACTCGGCCAACAATAGGCAGTCGATACTCTTCGAAACCTTGACCCGACCCCGCGTGGGAGACAAGGCGGCGACACTCCACGTGTACACGGCGCAGGAGAACGACCAGGATTGGAGGAAGCCCCTCGTGGAATTCCTGAAGGACGGCATGCTCCCGGAGGACAGAGCGGCCGCCCGCCGCCTCCGGGCCAAAGCCACCCACTTCGTCTGGAGCAACGGGAACCTCTACAAGAAGGCCTTCACCCAGCCCCTGCTCCGGTGCGTTGACCCCCACGAAGCCGACTACGTCCTGCAGGAAATCCATGAAGGGGTGGGCGGCGCACACCAGGGGGCTCGAACCTTGATCCAAAAGGCACCACTCCAAGGGTACTACTGGCCCACCATGCACGAGGATGCCCTGAAGCTGGTCAGGAGGTGCAAGAGCTGCCAACTCCACGGCAGTATTCCCCGCCTCCCGGCTACCGAGATAACTGCCCTGACGTCCCCGTGGCCATTCGCCCAGTGGGGATTGGATATGATTGGCCAGTTCCCCACCGGAACTGGCGGGCATAAATACGTCCTCGTCACGGTGGACTACTTCACCAAGAGGATCGAGGCCGTTCCCATCAGGAAACCGGACGCCGCCACAACCATCAAGTTCCTCCAAAACAACCTGATACACCGGTTCGGAATCCCGAGGTGCATCATCACCGACCACGGGACGAACTTCGAGAACGAGAAAGTAAGGGACTTCTGCAAAGAATACCATATCCTCATGAAGTTCGCCGCGGTCGCGCACCCCCAATGTAACGGACAGGCCGAGGTCGCTAACCGGGACGTCCTCCGGGGTCTCCGAACCCAGCTGGAAGGGAGACAAGGCAGCTGGGTCGAAGAGCTACCCCGGGTCTTATGAGCCCTGCGCACGTCAAAAAAGACTCCCATCGGGGAGACCCCTTTCAGCCTCTGCTATGGGACCGAAGCGATGGTCCCAGCGGAGATCGGGCTACCCAATCACCGGGTCGAGCACTTCGACGATGACGCGAACACCATGGCACTACGAACCAACCTCGACATACTGTTGGAGAAAAGGGATCGGGCCCAGATCAGAGCTGCCGCTTATCAAGCAGACGGCCCGATACTACAACGCTCGGGTAAAACACCATTCATTCAAGACCGGGGACCTAGTCCTGCGGCGGATCGAATTCATCGACCAAGGCAGGCTTCACAAATTCTCCCCAAAGTGGGAAGGTCCTTTCTTCGTCTCTGAAGTGCTCCCCGGCGGAGCCTACTGCCTACAGGACGCAGACGGACGGAAGCTCTCTCGGCCATACAACGCCGAAAAGCTCAAGCTATACCAATGAGGTCAAAGCTAGCGAAGTGTCGCACCCCAGCCACCTCTTGAGATTTCCCTTTAACAAGATGGTGTAAAGCGTGTCTAAAATTCCTACCCATACGAATAAAGAAACTTCGAATCTTTTTCCCCGGTAGAGTTCCCCCTGTACAACGAAAAAGCCCTCCCAGAGGCGGTCGGGCCCGAGGTTCCCTCGCTCGGCTATCCCCTGCGGGTAGCTTCCCTGCCACAACAACGGGGATCAAGAAGCCCTCTCAGAGGCAGTCGAGCCCGAGGCTCCCTCGCTCGGCTATCCCCTGCGGGCAGCTTCCCTGCCGCAACGCCGGGGATTAATAAGCCCTCCCAGAGGCAGTCGAGCCCAAGGTTCTCTCGCTTGGCTATCTTTTCAGGACAAAAGCCCTCGCCAAGAGGCACCGGGCGGTAACCCTACCCGGCCAAGGGTCCTTGGTAGGCTTCTTACAGCCTTATAGCTCTTCCTGCGCCAAGGACCAAAGTCCTCCCAGAGGCAGTCGGGTCCTTGCTCGGCTATCCCCGGCTGGTAGCTTCCTACCATAACCGACAGGGATCAAAGTCCTCGCCAAGAGGCACTGGGCAGTAACCCTGCTCGGTTTTCACGCCCCGCTTCCCAGAGTACGCTAAGATGGGCACGTGACATAGCCAACCATGCTACCTGTGGATAGGAAAAATCCTTCCACGGTCACATTACGGCAGTAGAGTATCAAGAACAGAAAAGTAAACTAAACTATTTAGTACATGTCCATGAGCCAGAATGAATGAGTCAAGAAATAATGATAATATGCGAAAGCAAAAGATACAATAAATGAACCATCTGGAAAGTAAAACTGTAACACCCGAGCCCAGTAATACTATTTATATTACTAGTTGAGGGTTATTTATTGCTCATTCCAATTTTCCTGATTGTTTGGTGCTTTCTGCTAAATTTTAACCGGTTAAGTCATTTTGGCACATAACAAATTTTAACTCCTAAAATGAAATTAAAAGTGTCCATGTTGGCCTACTCGTCGCCACTAGTCGCGTGGTAGCGTCCGCGTGTCGAGATTTCGTCCCGTTCGGCTAAACGGGCAAGTTTGGACGACTACGCGCGCGTACGAGTGCACGACTTGGGGGCATGCATTTTAATCATTAAACACCTCTTTTCAAAATTCGGAACCCGCTTAAAATCCTATAATTTGAATTTGGAACATTTGGGAGCAACCCGGGCTCGATTTGGAAATGTTTCATTTCGCGCCAAAAAGGCCCATTTAATTTAATATCTTTAAACTAATATATATACGAAATATATTCGTTAACAGTTAAAAATCCCTACAAAATCTTTTAAATTTTGATTTCCTAAACCTCCCCAGCCAATCGCGTGGCTCCTTTCCTCGTGGGCCCCGCCTTCCTTTTTCCCTATCTCTCTCTCTCTCTTCCCTCATTTTCTCTCTCCCTCTAACAACTCTCTCTCTCTCCTCTATTTATATCTTCCATGCAGCCGCCTCTGTTCCTTCCCCACCAAGAGAACACCCAAGCGAACCCTAACCCTAGCCATCTCGTAACCGCGCCGCCGACCTCCCCGCGACCTCGCCGTCGCCGCCCTCGCCACCGCGAGCCCAGCCGCACCTCCTACCTCCCTCCTTCGCCTCTTCCCGCACCTGCACCCAACCCCGGCAACGCCACCAACCACCGCAGACCCCGCCGTCGACGCCGCCTCCCGTCGCCGACGACTCCCGCGACTCCCTCTCCTCCTCCTCGTCGCAACCTCGTCATCGCCTTCCCTCTCCCCTCACCGGACCACCAGCAAACCCGAGCCCGACCCTGCACCATCCCCGGGTTCGCCGGAGAACGCGCCGTCGACCCTCGTCGACGTCACCCGCGCTACCTCCGATCACCTCCTTTCCCCCTCGATCACCAGAGCCGACCACCACCCTCCTCTACTCGTCGCACTACCCTCGCCAGCGAACCCGAGGCCGTTCAAGTCTTCGCAGCCGCCGTCGCTGCCTCGCCGGCGTTCCAGCGCCGTCGAGCCCGCCGGGGTCACCCTGGTATCTCTCTGTGAGCATCCTTATCTTTCCTTGTGCAAAGTTTTCCCCCGCTGATCTTGTATGTTTATCGTGTTGCTAACTTCGTTGCCGTGACTTTTGCCGGAACCCGACCGTGCCGTCTTGTGAACCCGACGCTCCAGCGAAGTACCCTGGTCCGTGTGATCCCGTTGTTCTCTGTTGGGACTCGATCCGTGTCCCGTGCACCCATCTCGTGTTTTCTGCCGACTTTGCATCCGTGCTTTCCGGGTTGCGAAACCGTCGAGGCAAGTATCTGAATACTTGCTTTAACATGCTAGCATACGAGATCTAGTCTTGCTATGCAGTTGAATATCATACTATATAATACAACAACTTAATGATGGTAATTGATATTATATTATAAGTTAGAATTGACAGTTGCAGTTATCTTTAACATGGAATCGTTATAATAGTTTCTCGTAATTAATCGACCCACTATCAATCCATATTTCAACTAAATAAAACAATTGGATCATATCCGCTTTAATTGTTAAATCATCCATGAGACAATTATTATATTTTAGTTTAAATTCATGTGGTTTCATTACGTATGGTTAATATTGTTCCACTTTGTGACTATTGCACCCCAGGGTGCTTGAACCTATTAATAAGAGAATACAAAACATCATTGTGTTTACATGGAATAATATGGTTATTTACTGTTTCCTGCTGCTGTTCATTATTTGATTGTATACCTGTTGTGAGCACATACTCGATTGCACTACATATTGGCCTGACCCTGCTACACATGACATATACATACATACCGACTCAACCTGTTGTACCATGACATGACTTGTTTCATGATTTCATGCCTAATGCCGACAAACCCGACCATCACTGCTGTCTATCCAGACGGACCTACTTTTACCGGATTTTCTGTTGGCATTAGTCCTTGACTACTGAATACCTGACCTGACATACATAGCTTGGGGGTATGGGGAAATCAAAGGTGAAACCGACTTGTAACTCAACAGTTCGATACATGTTCTGATCAGTCTTACGGGCTTGGCCAGCCCCGGAGTGTTGATGCTGACATCACTCGCCCATCCTACTACCTTTTACTGCTTAGCGGCACGTCTCGGATTCAGCCCCGAGGACCTTGACCGTGGTCCCGGGCACGCACGGGATACTATTGAGTTACATCGACGATTCATCAATTGGTTTCAAAGACTATAGAGTAGAAACCTGATAGGACAGTTTAGTCACCATTGCACATTACCCTGCTCTGTTATTTCTTAGTACTGCTTTATTCATGTTCATACTTGCATTGCTTATTACCATGTTTATACTATATACTTGATGTCATGACGCGCTGACGTCTGGGTTTTGCATGGCCCAGATTCCGTACCACTGTCTACGACCGAGCAGGAGTACTTCAGCCAGCAGGCTGAACTGTGAGTTCCTTAGGGTTTAGTTTATTTATTTCATTTCATTTCCAGATGTGAGCCCGTATTATGGAACGTACTGTTTACTCATTGTATTGGATCATTAGCTTCCGCACTTATTGTTTATTGATTCTTGTTATTATGGATTTGGACATGTATTAGATTAGCTTATTATCTTGTTCTTGATAACCTTACAACCGTAATGTGACTGTGGATGGATACTTCCTACCCACAGGTAGCATGGTTGGCTATGTCACGTGCCCAATCTTGCGTACTCTGGGAAGCGGGGCGTGACATGGTTCTTTTGGTATCAGAGCCATAGGTTAATTGGGTTGATTCTTTGTAGTTGGGTATTGCACCCGATACACGAATCAGAATACCCGTGATTAGGAAACATGTCCAGCCACTTTGACCGTTTTACCATCCTTGAATCATTCTTCCGGATCATGTCGGCATGCAAACTTACTTTGCATTGTTAACTCGAAAACCTAATCTCTTGTTATCTCTAGGACTTAGGCGACTTTGGTGGAGTTAAGTAATTGCGGCTATGATACCGCGGCATAGCTACAATGCAGCACTCTATTTAAGTATCTTGGAGTTCTAGCCTTGATTTATATATTGAATCTATCATGCTAATGTTGTTTGTTTTGATTTCAGGACCATGGCAGATAAGAATTTCAAGACGTATCAGAGGCGTGTGGATGAAGCCGCCATGTTAGGAGTGATACGTGGGATGTTGGAAAATCAGAAGAGGCAAACTAAGCTGATCCAGCAGCAAGCAGATTCATTTCAGGAGGGTTTGCAGGCTTTTCAGCAGTCTGTAAACACCGCTGTAGCGAAGCCAGTCGACCGAGTAGGGACCGTGGCAGATTTCAGACGGTTGGGTCCTACTACTTTCACTGGCTTGGAGGAGCCGTTGCCAGCCGAGCAGTGGCTAGTAGACACGGAGAATTTACTGATTGCGGCACAGATCCCAGAAGACAAGAGAGTTGATGTGGTGCGCATTCAGCTGGTGGATTACGCCCGAGAGTGGTGGCTTGTGGAGGAGACCCGCTTGTCCAAACCAATCAGTTGGGCGGATTTCTCTAAAAGTTTCTTGGAAAAGTTCTTCCCGCGGACTGCACGGGAGGAAATGGAGGAGAAATTTATTGGGCTGAGACAAAATGGAGCAGCTGTGGATGTACATGCAGCGGAATGGACGAGACTCAGCCGTTTCGCTGGACCCTTAGTCGCCAAGGAGGCAGACAGGGCGCGAAGATTCTTGCGCAGTTTGGATGTGGAAATCCAGAGGAAGATTGTCTCCCTGGGTTTGACCACTTTCTCGCAGGTTCTTACGGCAGCCAGAGAGCAGCAGAGTTTATCAGGATCGAAAGGGAACCTTCACCAGACAGCAGTTGCGGCCAGGAAGCCTGCATTTGTACCTAACCGAGATCATGGGCGCAGAGGTATTCCAGTGGACCGTCGAGGTGTAGCGCCAATGAAGAAGCCTGTGATCGTTGATCGAAGGAAGAGCGTGATTTGTGATTACTGCCGTTTACCCGGGCACGTGCAGAAGGATTGTCGAAGGAGACTGGGACTTTGTCTGGTTTGTGGAGCAGCCGATCACGCAGTGGGTGCTTGTCTGTCGAAGCTTCGCACGAGAGATGAGATACAGAAGCCTCCGTAGAGACCGTTCCAAGGGCAGAAACAGCTGACACAAGGACCCAAGCAGGCTCGAGCATTCACGTTGACAGCTGAGGAAGCCAAGGCATCAGGAGAAGTGGTTTCAGGTACTGTACTCGTTCGTGGTTTTCCCGCATTGGCATTATTTGATTCCGGAGCATCCCACTGTTTTATGTCATCCAAATTTATAACTACACACTCGATCACCTGCACGACCCTGTCTAGTTTTTGGGACATACACACTGGGAATGGGAAAATCATAGCTAGTAAGGAATGTAAAGATTGTACGGTTGTTGTTTGCGGACGGGAGCTTTTTGCAGATTTCTTGGTGATTGATACGGGCAGTTATGAAGTAGTCTTGGGAATGGATTTTCTTGGCACTTTCCACGCACACATTGATTGTAGGGCAAGGAAAGTAATTTTCCAGATTCCCGGACACCCTGAGTTTACTTTCATTGGGGGAAGCAGTTCTGTCGGGCCAGTCGAATTTAGGGCTAGGCCGACGAACAATGTTCTTGCGGCTATGGTAGTGGATAGTAATGAAGAGCCGGCAGTTGTCCGCGACTTTATGGATGTGTTTGAAGATATTTCGGGCGTACCGCCGAAGCGAGATGTGGAGTTTGCGATTGACCTTATTCCTGGTGCAGCGCCAGTATCAAAATCTTATTATCCGATGGCACCGGTGGAATTGGAAGAAGTTAAGAAACAAGTTGGTGAATTACTCGAGAAGGGATGGATTCGAAGCAGCAACTCGCCGTGGGGAGCTCCAGTTCTTTTAGTAAAGAAGAAGGATGGCACGAGAAGGATGTGCATTGATTATCGAGAATTGAACCGGATGACTATTAAGAACAAGTACCCGATCCCTCGCATTGGAGAACTTTTTGAGCAGCTTAGTGGCGCGAGGGTATTCTCGAAACTGGATTTGCGATCAGGATATCATCAGGTCCGAGTAAAAGCAGAAGACATTTGCAAGACGGCGTTTCGAACTCGATATGGACATTTCGAGTATCTAGTGATGCCCTTCGGAGTGACTAATGCGCCAGCAATATTTATGGATTTGATGAACAGGATCTTTTCACCGTTCTTGGACCAGTTTATTGTGGTATTCATTGACGATATTCTGGTGTACTCGAAGAGTCCGGAGGAGCATGCTGAGCATTTAAGGATCGCACTGCAGACGCTGAGACAAGAGAAGTTATTTGCGAAGATGAGTAAGTGTGAATTCTGGCTGGAAGAAGTGAAGTTTCTGGGGCATGTTGTGTCGGGCGATGGAATCGCCGTTGATCCCGAGAAGATTGCAGCAGTTCGAGATTGGCCTATCCCAAAGAATGTGGCGGAGATAAGAAGTTTTCTTGGACTCGCCGGTTACTACAGAAGATTTGTGGAGAACTTCGCTCGGTTAGCTGAGCCGTTAACCAAGCTTACGCGTAAGGAGGTACCGTTTGTTTGGACGGATGGATGTGCATTGGCCTTCGAGACGTTGAAGCAGAAGTTGATAACCGCCCCTATCCTAACCGTACCGGATGATTCGGGAGGACTGGTGATTCATAGCGACACATCCGGAAAGGGATTGGGATGTGTTTTGATGCAGAATGGGAAAGTCGTCGCTTACGCATCGAGACAGCTGAAGACTCATGAGAAGAACTATCCGACTCATGACTTAGAGCTTGCAGCCGTGATCTTCGCCCTGAAGATTTGGAGACACTACCTTTTGGGCGAGAGAGTTGAAGTCTTTACAGATCACAAGAGTTTAAAGTATGTGTTCACTCAGAAGGAGTTGAACATGAGGCAACGCAGATGGTTGGAGCTGATGGCCGACTATGACCTTGATCTTAAGTACCATCCAGGAAAAGTCAACGTCGTGCCGGATGCGCTGAGTCGGTTACCAGCAATTCAGATATTGACTGCACAGAGAGAGATCATTGCGGATTTTCGGAGATTTGACTTGGAGGTTGTGCTACCACATGCTACAGGACAGTTGATGCAGTTGCAAGTACAGTCGTCCTTAGTTGAGAAGATTAAAGTGGCGCAATCGCAGGATCCTAGACTGCAAAAGTTTCGAGAGCAGGTTGAAGCCGGACTACGAACCGATTTACTGATCCACGAAGACGGTTCGTTGAGATATGTTAGCCGTGTGTGTGTGCCAAAAGGAGATGTGCGTGAAGAGCTCATGAAGGAGGCACACAGTTCAGCTTACTCTGTACATCCAGGAGGGACAAAGATGTACCGAGATATTCGGCAGCACTTCTGGTGGGAAGGTATGAAACGGGAAATTGCTCGCTTCGTAGCTAAGTGCTTGGTGTGTCAGCAAGTCAAGGCTGAACACCAAAGGGTTGCTGGTTTGTTGCAACCACTTCCGATTCTTCAGTGGAAGTGGGAACATATAACCATGGATTTCGTGACGGCTTTACCGCGGAGTCCAAAGGGCAACAATGCAGTATGGGTGGTTGTCGATCGGTTGACCAAGGCAGCTCACTTTATTCCTTTTCGGGTTGGTCAATCGACAGAGACTTTGGCAGAGCGATACATGCAGGAGATTGTCAGATTGCATGGAGTGCCGATAAGCATCGTGTCCGATCGGGACACTCGGTTCTTGTCGCACTTTTGGAGGAGTTTACAAGAAAGTTTGGGGACTCGATTGAAGTTTAGCACAACTTATCATCCTCAGACTGATGGAAAATCGGAGAGAACGATCCAGACCCTCGAAGATATGTTGAGGGCTTGCATGTTAGACTTCAAAGGTTCATGGGAGGATCATCTACACCTGGTGGAGTTTTCGTACAACAATAGCTTCCAAGCGACAATTCAGATGGCTCCGTTTGAAGCGTTGTATGGTCGTAAGTGCCGTTCACCGGTTTGTTGGGATGATGTTGGCGAACGAAGGTTACTAGGACCAGATTTGGTGGTACAGACAGTCGAGAAGGTGAATACCATCAGGAAGCATATGAAGGCAGCTCAAGACAGACAGAAAAGTTGGGCCGACACGTCAAGAAGACCTCTAGAGTTCGCCGTGGGTGATTTGGTATTCCTGAAGATATCACCGACTAGAGGGGTGATTCGCTTTGGAAGTCGGGGAAAGCTTAGTCCTCGATTCGTTGGACCCTTCGAGATTTTGGAGCGTGTTGGAGAGGTATCGTACCGTTTGGCGTTACCCCAGTCTTTGGCAGGAGTGCACGATGTGTTCCATGTGTCTCAACTACGGAGGTATGTTCGTGATGAGACTCATGTCTTGGATCATTCAGAGTTGACTGTACGGGAGGACCTAACCTTTGAGGAGCGACCAGTTGAAATCAAGGATCGAAGAGAAAAGATTCTTAAGAACAAGGTTATCCCTCTTGTGCTAGTTTCTTGGGGTAATCGATCGCATGGAGAATCCACTTGGGAGCGAGAAGACGAGATCCGACAGAAATTCCCTCACCTTTTCCAGTAGTTAGCTATCTTGTACTCTTGGAATTTCGAGGACGAAATTCTTTTGTAGTTGGGTATGATGTAACACCCGAGCCCAGTAATACTATTTATATTACTAGTTGAGGGTTATTTATTGCTCATTCCAATTTTCCTGATTGTTTGGTGCTTTCTGCTAAATTTTAACCGGTTAAGTCATTTTGGCACATAACAAATTTTAACTCCTAAAATGAAATTAAAAGTGTCCATGTTGGCCTACTCGTCGCCACTAGTCGCGTGGTAGCGTCCGCGTGTCGAGATTTCGTCCCGTTCGGCTAAACGGGCAAGTTTGGACGACTACGCGCGCGTACGAGTGCACGACTTGGGGGCATGCATTTTAATCATTAAACACCTCTTTTCAAAATTCGGAACCCGCTTAAAATCCTATAATTTGAATTTGGAACATTTGGGCACAAGCCGGGCTCGATTTGGAAATGTTTCATTTCGCGCCAAAAAGGCCTATTTAATTTAATATCTTTAAACTAATATATATACGAAATATATTCGTTAACAGTTAAAAATCCCTACAAAATCTGTTAAATTTTGATTTCCTAAACCTCCCCAGCCAATCGCGTGGCTCCTTTCCTCGTGGGCCCCGCCTTCCCTTTTCCCTATCTCTCTCTCTCTCTTCCCTCATTCTCTCTCTCCCTCTAACAACTCTCTCTCTCCTCTATTTATATCTTCCATGCAGCCGCCTCTGTTCCTTCCCCACCAAGAGAACACCCAAGCGAACCCTAACCCTAGCCACCTCGTAACCGCGCCGCCGACCTCCCCGCGACCTCGCCGTCGCCGCCCTCGCCACCGCGAGCCCAGCCGCACCTCCTACCTCCCTCCTTCGCCTCTTCCCGCACCTGCACCCAACCCCAGCAACGCCACCAACCACCGCAGACCCCGCCGTCGACGCCGCCTCCCGTCGCCGACGACTCCCGCGACTCCCTCTCCTCCTCCTCGTCGCAACCTCGTCATCGCCTTCCCTCTCCCCTCGCCGGACCACCAGCAAACCCGAGCCCGACCCTGCACTATCCCCGGGTTCGCCGGAGAACGCGCCGTCGACCCTCGTCGACGTCACCCGCGCCACCTCCGATCACCTCCTTTCCCCCTCGATCACCAGAGCCGACCACCACCCTCCTCTACTCGTCGCACTACCCTCGCCAGCGAACCCGAGGCCGTTCAAGTCTTCGCAGCCGCCGTCGCTGCCTCGCCGGCGTTCCAGCGCCGTCGAGCCCGCCGGGGTCACCCTGGTATCTCTCTGTAAGCATCCTTATCTTTCCTTGTGCAAAGTTTTCCCTCGCTGATCTTGTATGTTTATCGTGTTGCTAACTTCGTTGCCGTGACTTTTGCCGGAACCCGACCGTGCCGTCTTATGAACCCGACGCTCCAGCGAAGTACCCTGGTCCGTGTGATCCCGTTGTTCTCTGTTGGGACTCGATCCGTGTCCCGTGCACCCATCTCGTGTTTTCTGCCGACTTTGCATCCGTGCTTTCCGGGTTGCGAAACCGTCGAGGCAAGTATCTGAATACTTGCTTTAACATGCTAGCATACGAGATCTAGTCTTGCTATGCAGTTGAATATCATACTATATAATACAACAACTTAATGATGGTAATTGATATTATATTATAAGTTAGAATTGACAGTTGCAGTTATCTTTAACATGGAATCGTTATAATAGTTTCTCGTAATTAATCGACCCACTATCAATCCATATTTCAACTAAATAAAACAATTGGATCATATCCGCTTTAATTGTTAAATCATCCATGAGACAATTATTATATTTTAGTTTAAATTCATGTGGTTCATTACGTATGGTTAATATTGTTCCACTTTGTGACTATTGCACCCCAGGGTGCTTGAACCTGTTAATAAGAGAATACAAAACATCATTGTGTTTACATGGAATAATATGGTTATTTACTGTTTCCTGCTGCTGTTCATTATTTGATTGTATACCTGTTGTGAGCACATACTCGATTGCACTACATATTGGCCTGACCCTGCTACACATGACATATACATACATACTGACTCATCCTGTTGTACCATGACATGACTTGTTTCATGATTTCATGCCTAATGCCGACAAACCCGACCATCCCTGCTGTCTATCCAGACGGACCTACTTTTACCGGATTTTCTGTTGGCATTAGTCCTTGACTACTGAATACCTGACCTGACATACATAGCTTGGGGGTATGGGGAAATCAAAGGTGAAACCGACTTGTAACTCAACAGTTCGATACATGTTCTGATCAGTCTTACGGGCTTGGCCAGCCCCGGAGTGTTGATGCTGACATCACTCGCCCATCCTACTACCTTTTACTGCTTAGCGGCACGTCTCGGATTCAGCCCCGAGGACCTTGACCGTGGTCCCGGGCATGCACGGGATACTATTGAGTTACATCGACGATTCATCAATTGGTTTCAAAGACTATAGAGTAGAAACCTGATAGGACAGTTTAGTCACCATTGCACATTACCCTGCTCTGTTATTTCTTAGTACTGCTTTATTCATGTTCATACTTGCATTGCTTATTACCATGTTTATACTATATACTTGATGTCATGACGCGCTGACGTCTGGGTTTTGCATGGCCCAGATTCCGTACCACTGTCTACGACCGAGCAGGAGTACTTCAGCCAGCAGGCTGAACTGTGAGTTCCTTAGGGTTTAGTTTATTTATTTCATTTCATTTCCAGATGTGAGCCCGTATTATGGAACGTACTGTTTACTCATTGTATTGGATCATTAGCTTCCGCACTTATTGTTTATTGATTCTTGTTATTATGGATTTGGACATGTATTAGATTAGCTTATTATCTTGTTCTTGATAACCTTACAACCGTAATGTGACTGTGGATGGATACTTCCTACCCACAGGTAGCATGGTTGGCTATGTCACGTGCCCAATCTTGCGTACTCTGGGAAGCGGGGCGTGACAAAAACTGCATACCGATAGGATCTTCACCGCTCGGTCTAATAGCGGCAGTACTCCTGATCAGTCTGCAACAAAGGTAGAAGGATCTGGGCCATGCAAAACCCAGACGTCAGCGCGTCATAACATTAAGCAATAATAAAACAGGGGTAGTAATACCTACAAGTATGAGTATAAACGGTAAACAAGCATAACAGTGATGTAAGTAAGGACAGTGGGGTGATGTGTAGTGAGTTATCTAAACTGGTCTAGTGGGTTAACTACTCTCAAGTCTTTGAAATCAATTTGATGAATCATCGATGTAACTCAATAGTATCCCGTGCGTGCCCGGGACCACGGTCAAGATTCTCGGGCTAAATCCGAGACGTGCCGCTAGGCAGTAAAAGGTAGCATGTACAGATGAGTGATGTCAGCATCATCACTCCGAGGCTGGCCTAGCCCGTAAGACTGATCAGAACAGGTATCGAACTGTCGAGTTACAAGTCAGGTTTCATCATTGATTTCCCCATACCCCCAAGTTATATGTGTTCGAGTCAGGTATTCAGTAATCAAGAACTAATGCCAACACGGGATCAGGTAAGAGCAGGTTTGTCTGGATAGACAACAGGAACGGTCCGTGAGGGCTACATGTCAGGTTCGTTGGCATTAGACACAAGATCAGGTAACGGGTCAAGCCGTGGTACATCAGGTCAGGTCAAGTAGTGTACGGTACCATGTTGGGTCAAGTAATAGGTGGAACAAGTCATGTCGGGGTGTACAAGATATCATGTGGGTTCTCATAATCAACAAACATAAGCATGGTTATAAATAAACAAGCATGAGTATCAACAACACAATAAATTGGCACATGTAATAGGTTAAGTAATATGTGCAGATTAAACTACTTAGCTGTACGGTCATCAGTTTGTGTTTTCAGAGATGGTTTCAACATTATATGAATACAGTATGACAAATATGGATGTTAAAATCAGGTTAATAAGCATTAAGTAATCTAGGGATGCAATGACATGTATAATATGTTCAATGGATGCAATTATAACTAAAACCGGTTAAAGATGCGCACGGATGTCCGAAAAGTTATAAAACTATAAAATGGTAATGTGGGATGTACAACTAAGCAATATGTGATATAAATATTGATATAATAATATTAGTATGGATAGCATATTCAAAGCGATTAATAACTATAAAAGTGGTATTGATTAACCATGCACAAGAAAGTTCCGTTCAGAAATTCAACGTCACCCTGATTTGTAAAATAGCTTAAAAATAACAAACGTTCTCCAAAAGGGACGTGTCTTATACCAAAACAAATATAATTCAATAAGGTTTTCATTTTTATAAGTATAAGTATCTCAGGTTGTCCCTACAAAAAGCTATGAACATTCGAAGTTGAAAGTTTGCTGCTGGAATTTCCCTGGACAGCAGTTTAGAGATATATTCATTTGCATTTTACGTTATTTAAACAATTTATTTTGCAATTAAATATTTCATAGAGTTATATTATTCTGAGTTAGCTTCGCAACGAACTAAAGAACGTATACTAATGATTTTTCTATGATTTAAAATGAATTTTATAAGGTAAGATGTACAGTAAATTTCAGATTTGTCGTATCCGCTTTGCGACGACGTTTCATGCGCAAACTATAATATTTTCAAATGTATAACATTATAAAATGCAGATTATAAACTAATTAAAAATAATAATAAGAAATATTACGACGATACATATATTTTAAATGATATGGATGCAGTATAATGTAAACTAGTATGTCACAAGATAAGTTTTCATGATCTAGATTTAAAATGATATAAACGGATGCAAACGGAACATCGAAACGTTATAAAATTAAATATGGGGTACTAGATTTAAACTATAGGTATGGTATTTATTTAAATAGTTATAAAATGAATTATATAGTATGTAGCAAGATTAACTTGCCTAGACGGAACAAGAACGGATGTGTACGGAACGTCCTTCGTCGGCGAAATGTCGCGACGCGCGCACGGTACACGGAACGGTTCCAAACAACGCACGAGAGTGATCACACAAGTTAGGTACGTTCACTCGATCACTTGAATTTTCAGCGACGAGCATGGCTCCGGCGGTGATCACCGGGATCAAGAAACAAAATCAAGAAAAAGAAAGAAGAAAGAAGAAGAAGAAGAAGTTGTGTATTAAATAAGGAAAGAAAAATAAATAAATAAAATATATATAAATATATATATGCAGAGGAGAGAGAGAGTGTAACACCCGAGCCCAATGCTACTATTTTCAGTACTGTTTGAGCATAATGTGGTACTCATTTCATTTAGCTTGCTTGTTTGTTGCTTACTGTAAATTTTACCCGGTAAAGTCATTTCTGCATATAACAAATTTTGGCATCTAAAATAAAATTAAAAATAGTCATCTTGGCCTACTTGACACCCCTAACCCCGTGGTGGCGTCCGTGCATCGTGTGCTCGTCCCGTTCAGTTAAACGGGCGAGTTTGGATGGCTACGTGCGCGTACGTGTGTCCGTTTTGGGGGTATGCTTTTTAATCACAAAACACTTTATTTTAAAATTTAGGAACCCGCTTAAAATCCTATTATTTCAATTTCAAATTTTTGGACCCGACCCGGACGCGATTTGGAAATGTTTTATTTAGCGCCAAAATCCGAAATTTAATATATATTTAAACCATCATATAATTCCCTAACTGTGTAAAATCTTTACTGTTCACATAAATCCTATAAATCCTTATTTTCTAATTTTTCCCTAACAGCTAAAACGTCTCCAGCCAATCGCAAGCATCCCACAGTTCCCGCGGGCCACACCTTCTCTCTCTCTCTCTCTCTCTCTCTCTCCTCTCTCTACCCGTCTCTCTCTATCTCTCCTCTCTCTACCCGTCTCTCTCTCTCTCCTCTTTCTCAATCTCGATATCTCTCTCTCTTTAACTTTTCCCTCTTTCTCTTCTATCTATATATTTTTCCCCTTCTTCATTTCTTTTTCAAAGAACCCAGAACGCGAACCCACCTCCATCCTCGAACCCTAGCCACCGCCATCTCCTTCCTCGCCGCCGCAACCCCAACGCCGACGACACCAGCACCCTCGCCTCCTCATCCTCCCCTCACCAAGCCTCCTCCTCCTTTCCCGACGTGCCAGTACTCCCTGCACCAGCGCCGCGGCCGCCTGAAATTCCCTGCACGCATCTCCGTCGCTGGAGTCGCCGCCGGTGACCTCTTTCCCGTAGCCCCGACCCTCGCGCACACTCCTCGGTGAGTTCCACCTCCCCTCCTCTCTTCCTTCTTCTTCCCTTCTCTTCTAACGCGATTCTTGATCTGCAGACTTCTTCCGCCGCCGTCGTAGGCCATCGCCGGAGTTTCTTCGACGACAGTCGATCCTCACGACCCTCTGCAGACCACCATAAGCCCTTGTCTCCATCTCATTCTTCCTTGCTTCTTTATTTTCTCTTCTATTCTTGATTGCATGTTCACTGTTCACATTCTCGCCGGAATCCGGCCGTGCCGACGACGTGACCCGACATTCCAGCGAGGTACCCCGACCCGTGTGGTTTCATTGTTCGTTGTTTGGTTCAATCCGTGAACCGTGCGTCCGTCGCGAGTTTCCCCGCCGACGTTTATCGTTCCGTTTTTCCCGGTTCGCGACCCGTCGAGGCAAGTACCCCTTGCTACATACTATACAATATTTACATATATATATTGACACCCTAAATCTGTAAAATTTAACTTGGTACAATCGTTCCCATTTTCGGGTACAACATTGCATTATATCATTTTACTGTTAAACATGGAACTTACAGTTTGCAAATTGAACCTAATAATCATATCTACCTGTTCAATCACATTTTACTGTTAAATAGCTTGTGGCATTTATCCCTGTAGTTATGTTACATTCGGACACTCGTATGCATTTAACCTGAAATAGCTGTACTGAATCGTTACATAAATTATTGCACCTCTAAAGGTTCTTAAACCTGTTAACATGACTAAACGGCTATATTTGTCTTACTGCACTCTTGTAACCATCTCTGTAACAAATTGATATCTGTATTGCAAATTGAATGAAATTGCTTATTACTTAATTCATTGCTTATCTCATGTTGTTAATACCCATGTTGATTATATATCTGATTGTGAGCACACCCACGATATTGTTTACATCTTGACCTGACATTGCTACATATATATATATATATATATATATATATATATATATATATATATATATATATATATTGATATACCTGACATGGTACCGTCTACTGTTGACTTGACCTGATGTACCACGACCCGACCCGTTACCTGATCTTGTGTCTAATGCCAACAAACCTGACATGTAGTCTTCATGGACCGTTCCTGTTGTCTATCCAGACAAACCTGCTTTTACCTGATCCTGTGTTGGCATTAGTTCTTGATTACTGAATACCTGACTCGACATACATAACTTGGGGGTATGGGGAAATCAAAGGTGAAACCTGACTTGTAACTCAACAGTTCGATACATGTTCTGATCAGTCTTACGGGCTAGGCCAGCCCCGGAGTGATGATGCTGACATCACTCGCCCATCCTGCTACCTGTTACTGCCTAGCGGCACGTCTCGGATTCAGCCCCGAGAGTCTTGACCGTGGTCCCGGGCATGCACGGGATACTATTGAGTTACATCGATGATTCATCAATTTGGTTTCAAAGACTCTAGAATAGAAAACCTGATAGAACAGTTTAGTTACCCACTGCACACTACCCTGCACTTCTTGATTCACATCACTGCTACTCTCGTTTTCTTCATGTTTATATTACATTGCCTGCTACACTGTTCATATTATATTACTTGTTGACATGACGCGCTGACGTCTGGGTTTAGCATGGCCCAGATTCCGTACCGCTGTTGCAGTCCGAGCAGGAGTACTTCAGCCAGCAGGCTGAGCTATGAGTTCAGTAGTAGTTAGTTTTATTTCCTGCATTTATTTCCTGATGTGAGCCCGCGTTATGGGACAGACATTTCAGTTATTTGTATTTGATCAGTTGCTTCCGTATTTATTTATTTATTATTGACTCATGTTATTCTGGATTATGGACATGTTTTAGATAGTTTTATCTTGTTCTTGATATCTCTACAGCCGTAATGTGACTGTGGATGGATACTTCCTACCCACAGGCAGCATGGTTGGCTATGTCACGTGCCCAATCTAGCGTACTCTGGGAAGCGGGGCGTGACAGAGAGAGAGAGAGAAAGGGGTTGTTATTAATGTTTAGATTTTAATTTGAAAAGATTTTGTAAGTTATAAATATTTTAAACTGTTAAATTTTAATAAAGATATTAGCTGAAATAAAATTGGATTTTCTGGTAAATACAAATTTAGTCCAAAACATACCCGGGTCGGGTCTAAAATTTTGGATTTGAAATATGGAAATTATTAGAAAGTTCCAAAAATTAAAATGAAAGATTATGTAACAGAAATGCATACCCCCAAGAACGGACGCACGTACGTGCGCGTAGCCATCCAAACACGTCCGTTTCACTGAACGGGATGAGAACACGATCCAAGGACGCTACCACAGGGTTAGGGGTATCAAGCAGGCTATGAAATGCAATTTTAAATTATTTTTCGTGATTTAAATTGTTATATGCAAAAGATGCGATACTAGACAAAATATTAGTACATACTAAATCATGAGATGTACTAGTCCACGCAACAAGTCAAGATAATTTATAAATAAGAGTCAAACAGATTCAAGCAAGCGGGTCGGGTCGAATGTAATATAAAGTGTAAAATACCATTCGCACCCAAGATACGCTAAATCAAGAAATATCACGAATAAAGAAAATACGAGAACTGGAATTGGTATAAATGAACTAGGGTGTTACATCGGTCCCCATCCTGAAGGATCAAAGCCCTCGCAAGAGGCAACCGAGTAGCTATCCTGCTCGGTCTACTTCGGCTGGTAGCTCCCTACCCTCGATGCCAGGGATCAAAGGCCCTCATAAGAGGCACCAGAGCGGCTACCCCGCTGATTCATCCCAGGCCGGTAGTTGCCTACCTACGACGCCAGAGATCAAAGCCCTCACCAAGAGGCAACCGCGCAGCCTCATTGCCCGGTCATCCTTAATGGCCTTCCGCAGCCCTTCCCGCGCTAAGGCCCAAAGTCCTCCCAGAAGCGGTCGAGCACTTGCTCGGCTATCTCAGGCTGGTAGCTTCCTACCACAACCGACAAGGATCAAAGCCCTCGCAAGAGGCAACCAAACAGCCACCCTGCTCGGTCAAGCCCAGCAAAGAACACCTGCAAAACTACCCTGCCCAACCCCATACATCTGGGAATCGATGCTCAAAGGTGCCCTGTGGCCATTCATGAGGATCCACGACACCCGGAAGGACGTCAGATTCATCCAAGTCTGAACGATCTCCCATCGACCTCGGGGGCCATACATGAGGATACCTCCGCGGCAGCGCTTGACACACTTGCCGGCTAGTGATTGAAGTCAACTTGACAGGAGATCTCCAGACAAATGGCCAACCTGACACGAAAACACGACAATACAAGCGAGGATATCCTACGAACGTCCTTCACACACAAAAGACAAAATGCAAACCGACGAATCAAGGATTTTCTTTTATTGCCAAAATCAAGGTCTTTACAAAGGGTATTCTGGGACCTCCCAGCCCTACAAACTGCCCGGAGGCTTACTTCGGCCACTTCATCGCCGGCGTCATGGCCCAAGGCTCTACCACCGGAGACTTTGCCATCAGGGGCGCGCCCTGCTTCCCTCGCCATCTCTCACCGGAGGCCTCGCCGCCGGAAGCGGAACCCGAGCACAGAGTTCACCATCGTCGAACTCAGGAAGCTGTTCCTTCACGGTGTCCAGAGCCTTGTTCCATGCGACGGCAGAATACTCCCCGAGCTCGGCGTAAAACTGCTCTGATGCCTTATACTCAGCCACAGCTTTCTTAGCCCGAGCCTCGGCAACTTGGGCCTTCAGCAGCGCCGCCTCGGCATCTTCCCTGCCGGTGTCCCTCTCTTTTTCCAGGGCTGCGAAGCGTTCGGCCAAATCTGCCAGCTTCCTATCGGCGACCCTGAGGGATGTGTTCAGGCGGCGAAGGACACCCCGATTCGCCGAATTGGCAAGTTCCGCAGCTTCCGCCCGGCCCTCCGAGACGTCGACCCTGGCCCTCTCCGAGCGCAGGTCACGTCGCAAAACCTCGACCTCTGAAGGGAACGCTTCCACTGGCCTCGGGGCGCGGAACGCCCCCTCGGCCTCCATATGAGTGGCGACGGTACAATGTTGGAGGACCTGACAAAAAGCCGATGAGAAACTAGGAGGCCCCTGAGCCAGGGTAAGGTATACCAAGAGAAATACACACAAAGGGGTCTGTACCTGGACCGCCCCCTGGGCCATGGCCTCCAGTTGATCCCTCAGGGAGCCGGGCGGAAGCTTCCCCCCGGCCGACTCCTCCATCCCGGCGAGCAGGCCAGCGGCGACGGAGAGTTTAGACGGAACCGTGATGACGGCGTCCCTTTCTTGCACAGGAATTCCCTCAGGGGCTCTCGACGACGACGCGCGAGAGACCGTCCTCTTCCTCTTGAGAGAGGGCCTGCCCTCGCCCTTCCCTTTGTCCCCCGTTGGGAGCTCGGGTAACTGTGAATGTCCTTGGCCGTCGCCGGAGAAACCCCCGGATGCCGTCGACGAAGCGAACGACCCTCCCGGGGGCTCGGCCGCGCCACCAACCTCCTTCTGGCGTGAGCGACTCGAAAAGTGAGAGCGAACCATGTATTCGAAAGAAAGAATAGCGCCGAGCAACGACGCCTCGATGAAGGGGGGAAAATGGAAGATTGGGGGCCCTGAGGTGGGCCCCACCCCTGTTTATTGCTGCGTACGGCCTCATCCAACGGGGACTGTCAGCTCCCGCCTAAGCACCCCCCTGACCGGCGGTCCTGATCGCTCCACGTGTCGACCCTACATTGGACCGCATCCCATCTGACGCCGCAGGCCTGCATACGTCGTGTCGGCCAACCGGCGCCTGACGCATGGACCGCCACTTCAGTTACAGGGCACACGAAGCAGCGTACCCTCTTCAGATGCAAAGATCTCACCTTGATTTGCTAGCGGAAAAGACAACCGACGGCCCGAGGACTTGTCCCTATGAAACCCCAGAAGGGATCCCGTCTCGGGGGGGCCGGCAGTCCACTCCTGACCCGACCCGCCAGCTGGTCGGGACAAGAGTGGGGGGCTAATGATAGTGCTCGATATTGGCGATCCCCAAGATCATGACACGTGGCAGGTGACGTGCCCTAGAACTCAGCAGAAAGGGCCCACCGGGGGCCACTGGGCCACCCCTGTACCCGACCTGCGAGCACAAACTGGCTCCCCTCGGAGCCCCCTGCAAATTGGCCTCCTCGGCCTCTCAGCTTGCCCCCGAGCTACCACAGGACCAAGACTCCTCGGTCTCCTTGCTCGAGCTCCCGCCGTGGACGTCTTCCTCGGCCCTCCGACCTACTCCCAGGCGTAACCGCCGCTCCGCGAATCTCGCCATACGCGGATTTTACGCCAGTAACGTCCCACGTTCCACGCCATCACGATCCCCATTAATGGGCGATCCGCTTTCTACACGGGCATGACATCGGGGGGCGTAACCGCCGGCGAGATTCTCGCGCCCGCTGCTGCGTGTTCCACCACTATATAAACTCCCATCACAGAGGGGTCAAGTAAGCCATCTTTTACACTTTTATGCCGTTACTCTGCTCGGATCTCGTCACTAACTTGAGCGTCGGAGGGTCCTTGGTGGTACCAAACTACTCCGGGACTTCTTTGCAGGTACTCGGCAACAACTCTCTCACCTCACCACTTCCTCCAAAAACCCATTGAGACCCGCACGCGAAGGAAGATAATCAACTAAGTCTACCGCGAGATCAACGGAAGACAACATCTGACGGAGGCCCGAAAAGGAGCTCCATCAGGTGTCAATATTTCCATCGATGAACCTTTTATATAGAAAAAACGACCCTCCATTTCCTTTCTTCTTTTTCTTTCTCAGGTCTGAAAAATCGCTCGGGATAGAATGCGCAAGGACAAGAGACATAAAGAGATAGGATTTTTCGACATCTTTGAGCAACTTTGTGTGCGTTTATTTCTTTTACCCATCACATGACCTAAGGTAGATGCATCTAGTATATGGAAAAAGTTACTCTAAATCTATGCTCCGGTAGAAGAAGAGGAATGAAGACAGGGAAGGCAGCCGGGCGAGAATAATTAAATTGTAAAAACAGAGAAAGGAAAAAAGACAAACAAAAAGAAATTCGTAAGGAGTGTAGGTGGAGCTCCTATGTGTTCCAAATAAACCTCCATGTTTCTGTATATTAACTCTGTAGACTTTTTTATGGACCTGGCCCCTTTTAGATAAAGGCTGGCTCTGCCTTTGGTACGTAGGCATGTTAGGAAAAACACGAAATGCGCAATCAATAAGCACCGGGCCAGTTGGCCCCACACAGAGAAGTTGCTACAAATTAACGTTTTCGGGACAAATTCGTGGGTCTCCTGGATGCATGTGTGTGTGTTGTGTGCTTGTGTGTGGTTTGCGTGGGTGTGATGTGTGTTCTTAGGTTAGGGTTTAGGGCTTACGGGCCGGTGCCCAAAAAATAAGCAAGGTGCAAGGCGTATAAAATTGAAAGAACTAACAATGTGAAATTCAAGCCGTAAATGCTTTTGGTCATGTGTTTTTCATTCAGATGATTTGAACATAACAAAAGAATGAATTCCGCCTTCAAGGTAACAAGATTCTTGCTTTTGGTCATATGTTTTTCATTCATTTTATGCTTTTATATTCAACAATTTGTTGGGATTATTTTGTCTCTATAGGCCCATGACCACAATATTAAACAGGCCCAGCGTGCAGTTCTTGTACTTTTCTAGGGGTGGTATTGGGCTCAGACCATGTTCTTGTATAAGATGTGAGTTTTACCTGTGAAATCAAACCTAGCATTTATGAGCAAAAAACTATTTTCTTTTCATTTTTGAACTTGCTCTTCTCATTTTCCTTACAGAAATTGAAGAATGGGTGGAATCAAATCCGACATTGTCAAGATAATAATTTGCAATTTGAGTGTCAAGGAAATTATGAATCTCCTCGTTTTCTCCTCTTCTTGTCGCCGGGTCTTCTCTAACCTTCTTGTTTTCGAGTCCAACCGACGTGAAAACCGAACAATCCGACCCAGTTCTTCTTGACGTTGGCGGCGAGCTTTGGTCGTCGGATTCGGTTAAGTTTTTTTTTTGACAAATTACCAAAAAAATTAAAATAAACAAAAGAAAAGAAAAAGGCAACAAAACCGTTATATGACATTCTTATGGTCAATGCTACCTTTTAATGTAGTCGTTTCAATATCCTGTCGATAGAAATGCCATTAACACAACAAACACGAATTTATTGACTTATGTGTCACAACACATTTTCGAGAATTTTATAGATGTGCATAAACTCTATATACCGGCCCTCGGCTATCCTACCAAGTTGTATCTAATACTACATTCCTTCTCTCCTACTACTACTACTACTACTATTATTATTATTTTGAAGAAACTATTATTATCAACTCAGCATTAGAGTCTTCTTAATCATGCATTAAAGCATCTTTATGTTTTATTAACTGGTCTCGCTATAAGTGGTGTAAATTAAGTTTCAAACATCACAGCTAAGAGTACCAAGCAACTTTCAATAACCAAAGCAATACCTACTCTTATCTCGACATTACATTTAGATCCTCATTGAATGAGTCTCTCTCTCTCCTCTCCTCTCTCTCTCTCTCTCTCTCTCTCACACACACACACACACACACACACAATAAATTTAGGCAAATTGAAATCCAAAGACATAAATAGGGTTGGTTGAGGACAGGTCAGTTCAGGATGAGGGAGGCATAAATGCTTCCTATTTGTGTATTCCTTGAGTCACATATTTATTAGGCGCGACAATGGATAATTGATCGAAATTATTAATTCCAATAAAAAGATAAAGTTTTTTGAAGTGGGCAAGCAAAGCAAGCATGCACATTTGGAGACTCTTTATGCATATCCATCAATGGAATTTTGTAAATTTCCATTTTTATAAATCCGCTCGATAAGAATTTATATAGACCTTTTCTTAAAAATGAAAGATGGAAGGGGAAAATACCAATTTATAACACACATGCTATGCTATCTATTAGTGTCATCCATTTGTGAGGCTCAAATTTATTACATTCTAGTTCAGATAAATCCTCCTATCGAGCACAGAGACTATTGAGATTATCACTATTGTTGTTATTATTATTATTATTATTATTATTATTATTTTGGATAGATGTTCTATCCTTCCTTGTCGGTCTCCGTGTTGTGAATTGTAACTTTAACCAGTCCGTCATGATTTTTAAGTCTTATCAGCTCTTAGCTGGTCAGCAGCACTGATAAATCATGAGTATTCCTGTTTTTTTCCAAGCGAGTGAATAAACCACGACAGGATGAGAAGGGAGAGTGCCCCACAACAACTTGTTTGTTGTATTAAAGCAAAGGGGAAAGATCTAAAGCAGCGCATATATATTGTATTTATTTTGAGCTAAGATGAGGATGTTACACTCTCTTTGGTTGGCAAAGCAAGGTACCAAGCCATGTGGCAAAGAAATGGGATCAATGCGACTTTCAAAGCCTAAAAACGCGTACAAAGATTGAGGTGAGGGTGACAAGTGAGCTCCATCGAGGGGTGTCGGTGTATCAAGAGGAGCAGAGCCATTGCTTGACTAAATTTTAGATTTTTCCCTTTTTGCATGCATGTCTCTGATTAATTTGTTCTTTTCATTTTTTTTCTGCTTTAGTTTTGTCACCTTTTTTTCTTTTTTTCTTTTTTCTTTTTCCTTTTCTATTGTCGGGGAAAAGACGGGGTTGGTATGGTGATTCATCATACAATAAGAAATTTACATTAAAAAATAAAATTTAATGACATGATGAGATGTTAATTATAATTCTAGCAAGGCTTCCAAGGGCCTGTTTGGTTGTAGGATTATGATGGATTTGGATCGTGAAATCCCAGGATTTCACGATTTTGTATTTGGTTGGGGATTTGGATTTGTAAGATTCCTTTGTTTTTTATGGGGTGCTCACCACAAAACAAGGTTTCTTGAATGCTAATTTTTTTTTGAGAATTTGTAAGGATATGACACTATTCATTGTAATTTTAGATGGGACCTGAATACTTTATTTATTTAATAATCCTCTCTCTATCTATTTCTTTCTAAAATCCTCAAATCTAAATCTCATTTTTTTTCCACCAACCAGACAAAGATTACAAGGATCTACAAATCCAATATTAGAAATCCAAAACCAACCAAACAACAAATTACCAAATCCAGAAATTTTCAACCGGAATCCAAATTTCATAATCTTGCAACCAAACAGCCCCTAAATATAATACCTTCACATGTTATATGCCTGGACCCACAAGCTCATCACAGCTGACATGCGTGCATAAACTAATTGTATTTGTATTCATTATTCTCTCTCTCTCTCTCTCTCTCTCTCTCTCTCTATATTTGCATTCATGGCATGTTTGGGGCCAACCGCAAAAATTAAGGCCCCCACTGATGTAATAAAAGAGAGCACGTAGAAAAGGAAGAATGTGGTTGAAGGAAAGCATCAACTCATGCAAAAGATATACTATAGTTTTAGGTATTACTTTATATTTATTTCTGAGACGTCATATATATTGGATTATGATTAGTAGCCGCCTGTGGTGATGACTTGGAAATATATATCTCATTTATAGATAGAGGTGGAGCCAGGATTTGGAACGAGCAATGGACCAACAATATAATTACAAGCTAAAAAAAACTTTATATATAGATTGCATATCATCAGTGAAATTAATTAGAACTCATTTGATGAACATACATGCATAAATTTAGTTCTGTTTCCTATGATATCCACAAAAAATGATAAATAAATTATGGTTCCCTCTTTCTTTTGGTTGTGCACGACAATTGTTTATTATCTAAAATCCGTTATTATTCTCATTGTTGTTAAAGTTTTTAGCTATTCTCACTTGATGAGCATATAATATAAAATAATTTACAAGAAATGCATCCTCCAATTTATTATAACATTTTGTATTAACAAGTTTCATACCAGAAAATAATCGTTAGTTGCCGTTGAAAATGCATGAAAATTCAAAATATTACAATCGATCTATAGATCAGATAGAACCCTTAATCAAAAAATTTATAAGAGTATCAATAGTAGTTGGATTTGGAAGAAGAAGAAGATCAACATTTGAAGAGGAAGTAAACATGTTGGATTGAAACGTATTGGAGATGGCAGGTTTTCTATTGAAGATGATCAAAAGTTCTAATCATGATTCAATTTAAATTTCAATATACAAATAAAGGTTAAAATTGTACCAAAATCCCAGAACTTCTACTTCTTCTGAAAAAAATTAAAGGGAAATCCCATCTTTTTTTAAAAATAAAACCCTAATCCATAAATCCCTAAATTTCCTTCAATACTTATCACAAATACCAAATCATAGCAGGATGGGGCTAGATGGGCTGGGGCTCAACTCCCTTTTCTTTGCAATGTTAAAAAGTTTGAATTATTTAGAGTTTTGATGTAAGACTTTAAAATAAGTATTTCTGAGTAATCCAGGTTTGAATCTTACCAAACCTGTATATGAAGGAAACATATCCATGTCTATAGCGGAAACACGTGCATCAATTTCCTAAAAATCGAATTTTATTTGAAATCAAATGCGTACTTTTTGTGCATATCGATCACATCGATGAAGAATCGATCATATCGAAACAAAATGCTTTTTGGTAGCCTCCATAAATGCAAAAGCCCCCAAATTAAGTCCACCAAATTTTGTGGAAGAGACAACCCCATAAATTGGTAGGCATCCAAATAATTTTAAAAGTAAATATTCATAATTAAAATTCTATTGCCCCTTTTATATAGAGTTGTGGTATGATACCTCTTAATATCTGATTGAGACTAAAACTCACATATTAATAATATAGCAAGTATATTTCTCTTGGTTGTGCGTAAACCTTCCACTGAAAGGCTTATAGGGGAGACCTATTGGGTCTCACATCAAGAGCCAACCATTAGCTAACTTAATTCGTAATTAATTAATAGTTTTAATTTAACAGTTAAACATCTATCTTGACAACTGTTCATAAAAGGTCTACCACAATGTGAGATGACAATAAATATTAACTACATGCAATCATTTCCGACATCAAGTTACTTATTTTTAAGCCATTAAATTAGCAAGACATGTTCACTTAATTGCTCAAGCTTAAAATTTAATTCCACATGAACACATATTCATTTCGAAAATAAATGTTACTATAATAATATAATTTTGAAAACCATTTCTCAAAACACCCGTCAACGGGATTTTTACACCTTCATGGGAATAAACTGTTAAATATATTCTTATCAACATGAGAATGTCGGATTCTATCTAGACATCCATTATCCTCATAAATGTGTTTAAATAGCCCAATATTTCAGGTTTGTTATTCCTGTCAAACGACAAGAAATACCATCATATCAAACCTTACTTAAATGACATATCGAAGACAATAATGTCATCAAGTTAAAAGGCTTATGTAACTGTTTAAATTCTATATCTCATAGGTGGCATATCTTAAAAATTCAATCGTGGTCATGTACTACATGTATCACAATATGTGTTCATGACACACACATGGAGAATCCCCATTCTCGGTGACTTAGACATATCACCACTATTATAAAAGTGCTCAAAGGCAATGGGGATTTCATCATGATTCAAACCGTGACCATTTTATCGCAACGGTCGTAAAAGAATGGGTCACGGTTAAAACCATGACCAAATGCATAATGTGGTGGGCCCTATAACTCACTAGTGATAAAACCCTAAATTTCCCTCTTTCTTTCCCCGAGCCTTCATTTCCTTCCAGCCAAAAAATTTTACCCCAAATTCTCCCCCCTCCCACCTCCCCAGCTCCAGTCGTTTTGTCGCCAACGTATCTCGCTCCTCGCCGCTGTGGTCGTCCCCTTCGAAGCTCTTGTCGTCTCTAGATCGAAGCCAAGCTGCAATTGAAGGCCTAGCCGTTGCTGGAGCTCGCCGCGAGGTTGTCGTCGTCGCTGAAGTCGTAGCCACAAGATCTCGCTCCTCGCTGCCGTGGCTGTCCCTTTCGAAGCCATCGCTGCTTCTGGATCGAAGCCAAGCCGTGATCGAAGCCTCAGTCGTCGCTGGAGAGAGGTCGTCGTCGTCGCTTGAGTCGTAGACCCCGTCATTGGAGCGAGCCCGTCGCTGGAGTCATAACCTCCGTTGTCGCCGCCGATCGTGAAGAGGTAAGTTTTAATTTCTTATGGGTTTAATTATATTTTCTTTAAATTAAATTAAAGTTTATATTGTTGAAAATTTGCTGCTTCTATTGTCATGCCCCGCTTTCCGGAAGACGGATACGGTGACGTGGTAGGCCGCAACGTATTTACTAGAAAATAAATACGTTAAGCGTAATTAAGAAATATATAAAAAACGAACAAGAATGACAAGTGATATAAAATAAACAACTTTATTTACATTCATCTTTACATACAATTGTTTGAAAAGAAAAAATACAATGAGTAAAGCAGTGCCTAAACAATGGCATACAAAATGAAGTGCAGGTGAACTAGTAGTCAAGCTGAGTGGTGAGCTGGTCTAAATCCTCCTGGCTAAGCTCGATCTCCTGAGAGTCCGGTCCTCCTGACGAACATTCCAAAGAAAGAAATAGAAACGAACGTCGTCAGCGAACTAACGCTTAGTAAGTCCCAAAAGAAGAAAAAGAATATAACAAGTAATGTGAAATGAACAGGTAATTTGTGTATGATTGATTACCGGTATATGATAGTTATTCTAACGTAGTTATTTGTAGCTTGATAAAGAAGATATTCATGTATACTAGAGGAGTCCATCTTACCTCGTGGACTATGGTAACATATAGTACAAGGCCCCGTCATAACCCACGGGACAACTACACGTGAATTCATGTAGGTGTCTTTTAAGTGACCTATCGTGCCACGATATACGTTCCTTACCAATCTACCCCTTTATCCCCGCGTAATGCATTGCATAGATTAGGTTCATAAATCTTGGCCGAATCCATGGATACAAAATGTTCAGGTATTCATGTTCAGAATGTAATTAAGTATTCAAGCAGTTAAGTCCAGTTATAATCATGGTTTGGTCAAGTCAAGTATACATGTTTGATATTGATGTTTGGATTCAAGTATTCATGTTCATGATCAAGTATTCATGTTTTATTTTGGATTCAGATTTGAATTAGACTCTGACTGAGTCAGACTCTTGTGAACTGATTTAAACTCTGAAATTCTTAGTGATGGAGGCCTGGATCTCCTTCAGATGTTATCTTCCGTTGATCTGCTGCGAGCGCTGATGGACGGCTGAGATTGAGCTGGAGAGTTGCCTCCTGGAGCGTGTAGATCTCAATGGGTTTGTGTGGTTGAGGCCGAGCTACCTGTAAAGAAGTCCCGGGGTGGTTGTGCCACCGAGGACCCTCCGACGATCAAGTTAGTCGAAGTATTTTGGCAGAGTGACGGCCTATTGGAGTGAAATTGGCTTACCTCGATCGTCTGAGAGAGGGGTTTATATAGCGGCAACAATGAGCAGGCGGTCGCGAGAATCACGCCGGCTGTTACGCCCCTGGCGTCATGCTCATGTGATAGGTGGGATCCCGCATTAATGACGAGACAGGCTCGTTAATGGGGGATCGTGATGGCGTGGAACGCGGGATCGTGGGCGACGGATATCTCGCGCATGGCAAGATTCACGGAGCCGTGGCGGAGGCTCCTGTGATCAGCGCTGCGGGTCGATCGGTGAGACCGAGGAAGATGAGCTCGGCGGGAGGCTCGAGCACAGGAGGCATCTTGGTTCTGTGATAGCTCGGAGGTGAGTCGGGGGGTGGTCTGGAAGGCCACCGAAGGTCGGGAGACTCCTCGGGGCCGGAGGCCCGAGGTGTGATTCCAACTGAGGTTCTTGATACTTTCTTGTAGGTTCTGGGACACGTCATCTGCAACGTGTCAGCATCTGGAGAGTCACCGATATCGAGCCTCATCATTAGCCTCCCACTTTCGTCTCGACCCGCTTTTGGGTCGGGTCGAGAGTGGTCTGACCGATCACTCGAGGTGAGCTCTCATTCGAAGATATCGTCGACATGCATTCCCGGGCAAAGAGTAGTATTTTCTTGATGGCGTCAGCGGATCAGGGGAGAGATCCCGCATTAAAGGGGAAGCGCCGGATCGTGTGTACGTTTGTCGAAGCGATAGCCCACGTGTCTGGCGCCGGTTGGCTGGTGAGACGTGCCGTAGGAGTTTCCGCGTACGAAGGGATGCGCCCAATATGAGTGCGACAGGTAGAACGTTGTCGGCCGTTGGTTGTGAAACGTTGTTTTGACGGGAGGCGATCGGAGCCGTAGGATGCGTACGCCGGCAGCTATAGATAGAGGTGGGATCCCCATCAGGGCCCATACCTCTTCATAATTTCCTCGTTCCTAGTCGCGTTAGCTCGGCGCTCTTCTCCTCAGGTCGGATTCCTTGCGTTTGATCTCCCGAGGACACCTCCCTTTGATCAGGTTAGATGTCTTCTTCCGAGGAGTTTGTAGATGTAGTCCGGGTAGAGTCTAGGGAGTCTTCTGAAGCTTCCTCTTGTACTTCTTCCTCTTCCTCCTCTGAGTCGGAGTCCCCCCGGGAAGTTAGGGTTAGTAATGCTCCCCGGGGTCGTGCGACGGGGGCGGTCCCCAGAGCGCAGGTCGCGGGTGTTCTTGGCGTGCGATCCATGCTTAGGCGTGCGGATGAGCTCGACAACATCCGGACTCGTTTCCTCATTCCTCCCGGCTATTCGCTTCGTCTGGCTGAGGAGGGGAAGAGGGCAGACCAGGTACGGGGCAAGGAAACTGCCTTGTACCTGGAAGCCTTTTGGGCCGGGATGCGTCTGCCCTTCTCCTTCAAGGTGAGTGTGGCATTGAATTGTTTTGGGTTAGCCCCGGGCCAGCTAGTGCCGAACTCTTGGAGGATCCTCCTTGGGTTCCTGATCCGGTTGAGATTGAGTGCGATCCCTTTCAGCCTGAGCCTTTTCGTGTCTTCTCTTTGCTACAAAAACCACCCTGGCCCTCGTAGGGGCAAGCCGAGCTGGGTATACCTCTCTTTTAGAAAACAACGGGGGGACGCTGCCGGGTCGGGGATTGTCATAGTACCTTCTTCCATTCACGAATGGAAGAAGAAGTTTTTTTTATTACGCCGCCCGAGGGTGATGATTGTCCTGTGCCCACCCAGTGGCAAGGGGCCAGCTGTCCACTGGTGAGTCGGTCGAATGATCCCGACGCGGTGGCGGTGTCGAAGTGGGAGCCCCTCCCCCGGGCTGATGTGCTGCTGTCTGAGCGAGCCCTCAGTTGGGCCGGGCTCAGCCTCGCCTATTACGCGGGTAAGTTAGGAGTTTTTTGGCGACCTGTTTTAGACTTATGCTTTTTTTCATTTTTCTTGGCATTGCTGACTCCTTGTATTTTGCCTTATGCAGGACCCATGGACTTAAGCAAGTTCCGGGCGGCAGTGGTTGACGTAAAAAAGGGGAAGAAGGCAGGAGGCGCCAGCCCTTCTCGCCCGTTGTCGGCTCCGGCTCCTCCGGAGGCTGCTCCACCCAGGCGCCCATGCGCATCTCGGGTCCCCGAATCCAGCCGTGCGCCAGTCCGAAAGCGTGCTCGGGAGCAAGAGCCTCGGGCTCCCGAGGAGGGAGACGAGACTGGTTCTCCCGCATCGCTCCTCAAGAGGTTTTAGAGGACGGCGCCCCGCTCTCCGGCTTCCCCGATCCTCGTGGACGATGGGGAGCTTCGCTTCGAGGTACCTTCTGGGCTTTCAGTCGCCGACAGTCTTCTCTCGGAGATGAAAAGGTCGGCCGGGGGCAGAATCCCTCGGGGTACCCTCTGGGCCCAAATGGCTGCCATAGCTCAAGAGGCCGTGCAGGTTAGTGTTCGCACCCCACTTGGTTCTTCATTCAGCGTTTTTGTTCGCGTGATCGGGTGTCTCCCTTTCCTTTTTAACCTTCTTTCTTTTCTTCAGGTCCTCCATCACGTTGCCCTCGTCGTCAACATGGAGGACGAGGAGATACCCCCGGCGATGCGGGCTGCGGGCCATAAGGAGAGCTCAAGGCTGGAGCTGGAGGCGGCGATGGAGAGGATCGCTGCCCTTGACGACTGGGTGGAGGCCGAGAGTCAGGAGGTCGCCCGATGCCGAGAGGCCGCCCGAGCCGCCGAGGCCCAGTTGGAAGACTCCCAGGTGCTCGTCGCCACCTTGAAGAAGACGGCGAATGCCCTCCGAAAGGAGAATGAGGCGGCGAATGAGGGGACGAGGCGTACCGAGCTTTGGGCGTTGAAGGCCAAGCTTCTGGCGTCGAAGGCGGTGGAAAGCTACAAGAAGTAGGACCAGTTCTATGCCGATCTTGCTGGAGCTGCCGGCGTTATTTGGCACGACGCCCTCGACGCTGTCAATGCCCAGATGCCGGAGTTCCCTGACGGCAAGCTCCGGGAGGAGTACCCCCATGAGGAAGAGGCGCAGGGGGATGCTCCCGGCGGTGCTGCAAGGGAAGAGGCCCCTGGTGGGCCCGTCGGGGATCATTCGGTTGACCCGGCTACCGGCACCGAGGTTCCCGCCGTGGGTGCCGACCCCGAAGATGCCACCCCGGTGGTCGCAGTGGACGCGTGTCTCATCGAGGTTCTCCCTGGCCCTGAGGCCTGAACTTCCCTGCCTCCTTATTTTTGCGCCAAAATTTTGTAAGCCTCCGGGCATTTTGTAAGGCTGGGGAGCCCATAATACCTTTGTAAAGACTTCTGATTTTTATGAATAGAAAATCCATTTTGCAGTGTTCTTTTGTTTGTGGTAAACATTCATATTTTTCCGGTACTGCCTTCATGTTATGTCGGTTTTCTATTTAGCGATCACACGTCGAGTTGAATTCTATCACTTGCCAAGTATGCAAAGACCGGTGAAAGGTCGGTATCTCCATGGCCCTGAAGTCGAGGTGGAGATCGCTTAGATGTGGATGGACCGAGCACTGCTCGGTGGCCTCTTGGTGAGGGCTTAGATCCTTTGAGTCGTGGGTAGTTGACTACCAGCCAGGGATAACCGAGCAGGGTAGCTGCTCGGTTGCCTTTTGGTGAGGGCTTTGATCTTTAGCGCGGGAGGGCATAGAGAGGCCTGCTAAGGATGGACCGAGCAGGGTTACTGCCCTGTGGCCTCTTGGCGAGGGCTTTGATCCCTGGCATCGGTGGGTAGGGAACTACCAACCATGGATAACCGAGCAGGGAGCTGTCCGGTTGCCTCTTGGTGAGGGCTTTGATTCTTAGCGTGGGAGGGCATTGGGAGGCCTGCTAAGGATGGACCGAGCAGGGGTGTTACCCGGTGGCCTCTTGGCAAGGGCTTTGGTCCCTGGTGTCGGTTCGTAGGGAACTACCAGCCAGGGATAACCGAGCAGGGAGTTGCCCGGTTGCCTCTTGGTGAGCGCTTTGATCCTTGGCGTCGTGGGGTAAGAAATTACCAGCCAAGGATAACCGAGTAGGGTAGCTTCCCGGTTGCCTCTTGGCGAGGGCTTAGATCCTTAGCATGGGAGGGCATAGGGAGGCCTGCTAAGGATGGACCGAGCAGGGTTGATGCCCGGTGGCCTCTTGGTGAGGGTTTAGATCCCTGGCGTCGGTGGGTAGTTGACTACCAGCCAGGGATAACTGAGCTGGGTAGCTGCCCGGTTGCCTCTTGGCGATGGCTTAGATCCTTAGCGTGGGAATGCATTGGGAGGCCTGCTAAGGATGGACCGAGCAGGGTTACTGCCCGGTGGCCTCTTGGTGAGGGCTTAGATCCTTGGTGTCGGTGGGTAGTTGACTACCAGCCAGGGATAACCGAGCAGGGTAGCTGCTCGGTTGCCTTTTGACGAGGGCTTTGATCCTCAGCACGGCAAGGCATTGGGAGGCTGCTAAGGATGGACCGAGCATGGTTGCTGCCCGGTGGCCTCTTGGCGAGGGCTTTGATCCCTGGCGTCGGTGGGTAGGGAACTACCAGCCAGGGATAACCAAGCAGAGAGCTGCCCGGTTGCCTCTTGGCGAGGGCTTTGATCCTTAGCGCGGGAGGGCATTGGGAGGCCTGCTAAGGATGGACCGAGCAGGGTTGCTGCCTGGTTGCCTCTTGGTGAGGGCTTTGATCCTTGGTGTCGCAGGGTAAGAAATTACTAGCCAAGGATGGACTGTGCAGGGTAGCCGCTCGGTTGATTCGGAGGGAGCGTTGATCACTCCTTTCTTCACACCCAAAACGTAAGAATGGAGGACTTCCCTTTTACTATCCCCGACATCATAAACTTTGAGGACGTCTACCTGTACGACCAGTATTGCACCGAGGATACGGTGTAGTTAGTGATAGGCCGCATTAAGGATCACTTTAGCCGATTGCTTCCCCGGCGCTCACCCCTGCTTCAGCTTTTGATGTACTCCAACTGAAGGGCGTCGCCGGGACTGTTCAACCCCTTGTCCGAGCAGTTGAAGGACGAGGCGGTTGGTAAGCTGAGGTCTTTGTGCCGCTTTGGCCTGATCTCGACGGGTCGGCGTGATCACTCGGTAGCACTCGTCCTCGAGTGTTTCCAATTGAGGCATCACGCCGATGTCCGCGGACGGCATCAGAGGCAGAGGTCCGAGGCGGCGAGGGCTCGGCTGGCGGAAATTTTTCCTGCACCCCTTCCCCCGCTACTGTAATTTTTCTTTTTTTTCTCTTTTTTCAATGTACGGCTGAGGAGCCCACAATACCATTTTGAATTAATAAAATTCTTCTTTTCTGCAATGCTCTTTCGCGTCCTTCTTGTTTGTTTAAATAAAAAAAACTTAGATGAATTTACATTGCTTTGTTGAAGAATCCAAGTAGCGGTCTGCGAAGGATGGACCGAGCAGGGTAGCTGCTCGGTGGATCCGGAGGTTCAGTCCATCCTCCGTTGGTTCGTGAGCATTGGGAGGAGTGACCGTTGCAGGCTGCACGTGTCAGGAAAGCTTGGGGGAGGCGTAAAGTTTCTGGAAGTTGCGTCGGTTCTTGCTATGTGTCGGCGCGGTATTGGATTAATCTTGGCGGATCACAGGATTCGCGCGTGAATCTGGGCGTTCAAGGATTCCGTTTGTGGTTATAAATGGAGATGGAGGTGGCAGCCCCTTCGGCACCGCTTTCTTTTGAGATGACGGGGCGCATGTATTCGATCGAAGAGATCATCACTTTTGACGACGTATCCTTGTATGATCAATCCCTGGCTGAGGATGGATACCGGGGAGTGGTCCATCGTCTCGAGGGTCACTTCGGCTGGCTTCTCCTTCGGCGGTCGTCCCTCCTACAGTTGTTTATGTACGCGATTTGGAGGAGGTCTCCAGGGTTGGAAAACCCTCTCTCCGAGGAGTTGCTAGACGAGGCGCTCGACAAGGTGCGCTAGATCTTTCTGCTCGGCCTTATCTCGAAGGCCAGGCATGACCGATCCTTGGCACTCATTTTGGAGTGCCCTCTGCTCCTTGCCACGGAAGCACCCAAAATTTAGTTTTATATACCTTTTAAACAGAAAATCAGAAGTATTTGAATATTTTAAAAAATATAAAACAGAAGTAGAAAGAAAACTTGGAAGGCACGTTAAGGTGTCAAGAATTGATAGGGATGGAGAATTCATCTCAAAAGAATTTGATGGCTACTGTATTCAGTATGGTATTAAGAAGCAAATCACTATGCTTTATACACCACAATAAAACGATGTGGCTGAAAGAAAAACATAACATTGATGAATGCAGTAAGATGTATATTGTCTCATTTGTCTCTCCAAGGATTTCTGGGGAGAAGCAATATTGACTACAAATTATATTTTGAATAGAATTCTCACAAAATCAGTCGAATCAACACCGTATGAGATTTGGAATGGACACAAATCCAATTTGAGTCATTTATGAAATTGGGGTTGTGTAGCACGTTCTCATTCCATATCAATTTAGAGATAAGCTGGATCTAAAAACCTTGAAGTGTAAATTCATAAGTTATTCTGAAAAATCCAAGGGATATAAGTTCTTCCATAAAGAAAAAGGGTCATTAAAAATAGAAATGCTACTTTTCTAGAAAATCTAGAGGAAAAAGAACAAGTTCAAGAGAATGTACCATCTCTACTAGACTTAGATGATGTTCTTAGAGATTACCTGGATATAGTGAATAAAATTAATCATCCAACTATGGAAGATGGGCTTTTAAATGAGAATATACTTATGGAAAATCAGCCAGCTGAATCTGTCCAACCTGCAAACGTTAGTAGCAATATAAGACCTAGAACAACACCTGCATGGATGAATGACTGCCATCTATATTCATATGAACTATCTTGTTTCTGGATAGATATTGATGTGGATGAGCAAGTTGATCCTCTGAATTATGAGGAGGTGATGAACACACATGAATCGAATCAATGGCTGGAAGCTATAGAAAAAAGGCTTGACTCAATAGAGAGAAACAAAGTATGGGAGTAATGTGACTTACAAGAAGATAGGAAGTCCATAGGATGCAAATGAGTGTTGAAGAAGAAATATCGAGCTGATGGGTCTATTGATACATTTAAGGCCTGATTAGTTGCCAAAGGCTTTGCTCAAAAGATAGGTATAGATTATCATGGGACTTACTCGCCGATAGCTAGGTTTGCATTTATTAGAACCAGAAACGAAAGATTCATCTCTTTAACAAATTTCTGTGCAATTTTTTCATATCTTGACTTGGAACTTGTCACGCCCCGCTTCCCAATGGACGGAAATGGTCACGTGATAAGCCCGCAACATATTTATATTAAGAAGGCCATTTCTTAAAATAAATATGCTAAGCGTAAATAATCAATTATACACAGAGCAATAATGGTAAAAGCATGAAATTTTCAATAAACTACTTCATTTACATTCATTTTACAAACTTTAATTACATAGATATGTACTCTGAAAAAGAAAAACAAATACAAATAAAAAGAAATGCCGAAACAAGTGGCATACTGGTACTGAAAAATAAACTGAATAGGAAATCTAAAGGTCGATTTGGGCGGTGATCTGGTGGTAGTCCTCAGCAGCCGGATCCACCTCTCCAAACTCTAAATTTTCCGACGAACATTCTATAGAAACAAATGTGGGCAGAATGCTCGTCAGCGAACTTGCGCCTAGTAAGTCCCTAAGAAAAAATATAATGTTTAACAGGTATAAAATAATGTAAAACGACATGTATAATATAACAGGTGTTGTGTGTGTGAGTAAGTATGAGTCTGTATCAACATGTTTCTATAAGGTATTCTAGCTTAGCATTAGTCCAAATATGAATGTCAACCAATCTCAAGAGTATTCTCGAACTCAAGGGTAGGACTCTGGAGTAAGGGATCATGGGCCCGAATCAAGTGTTAGTAACGGAATTTCAATCTAGTGTTGAAGTATTCCAGATCCAAGAGTAGGGCCCCAGGGGCATGTAAACACGGACCCTTATGATAGATTGCATGTGTTAGTAGATATGGATTCACGAACTAGACGGACTCCTGAGATTCCGTTGGAGTCACACTTGGACTATCCCAACGTCCCGCGTATATTAAATTATAATTAAGATTACAAGTTTTGATTGAGTCCATGAATACAAAAGGTGATATAATATCAAAATTGAGTTCATGTAATCATGTCAAGTGCAATTTATGTCATTTATATTCATGGTTCGGTTCAAGTTGGTTTCAGGTATATTTATTGAGTTCATGTATACATGTCAAGTTTCAAGTAGATAGTTCATGTTCAAATTCGTGTTCAAGTCAAGTTGAAATTTAAGTTTAAGTTCGGATTCAAGTTCTAATCAAATCTTATTAAAAGATTTATATTTTAAAGATCTTAAGTTTGGGAATAATCGGGCAACCGTTGTACATGGACGGAAGGATTTGTGTCTTTTCCCAAGACAACTGCCATTGATAATTTCTTTAATTTGTAGTGTCATCTAACCTGAGTAGGCAAGCACTCACTTTCTCCAGCTTTCTGAGACTCAAGAGATTTGATACCGCTTAACCCATGATCAATCTAAGATCTTTAAATATTTATTCAAGTTGTTTTTTATATATATCCGTATGTTTACAGTTCTTAAAGGGGTTTTATGTAAAATGTTTTAGAAATAAACCTCGAGGGTGTTTTTAATAAAAACATGTTAGTTAGAATGTCAAGAGATTTTACAAAAATGTATTTTAGATTTAGAGGTATTTTAATAATAAAACCTAAATTTTAAAAGTTTATGGTATTTTTATGAAAAATCTATCTTTTGGAAATTTGAAGGTATTTTTTTTAAAAACTTTGATATTTTCATTTTAGAGTATTTATCCAATTTTCCCAAATTTGTTTTCCGTTACAATTACAACATATGTTTCAAGTTATTTGCAATTTTTTTAACTTTATTTTAAAATATCGTATTTTCTCTAAAACCGTATTTTATTCTTTTCGAGACCTAATTTTCCGTGAAGAGTTTTGCATCTCACTCTATTATCTTAAGGATGTGCGATAATCCGCACTATCCACAAACGGGACCCCTAACGAGGGTTATAAGGGCGTATTTGCAAAGGAAAAAGAATATCGATTTAAAAACCGTATTTTAGAATTTGAGGTATTTTAATGTAAAACAAATTCTTTGCCAAAAGCTACAAATATATGTTCGTGCAATGAATACCATGTGTACGTGTGGGGTAGGTCATTACCCCGTGCATGATATTATCTATTAGGTTAACAATAAACTACCATCAAGTATCAATTTAAAGAGATAGTATTTATGTTGGCTATAGTGCCCTCAAGTCAATTATTGGATCGCAGGCACGTGATTGTAATAATTAAGGGAGGACCTATACTGGTAAAACAGTCTTACTCGAGGTGATAGTAAACTATCTGGTTTGTCTTTATCATCGTGTACATACTTCATGTGGCATTACAGATCACTATTACATGTTGATAGAGCTCATAGGATTCTTACTTAACTACCAGCAGTGTGATGGCGATCATATACGTGAGAGTTAGATGGTCTATAAGCACGTCCTTAAAGTGTCCCTAGTCGTAGGAGTTTCGAGACTGGGCATCCATACTCCAAGAGTAGACTAGTGTATACGGATCGAGACCCCGACGAGGGGCGGTGGCCGGTCTCACAAGCCATTGGTGTCAGTTAGTTCACCTAAGATGTATACAGGTGTTCATTGGGTTATGAGTACACCGGACGGACTCGCTGGGAACATGCTAGTTGGTATTATATCTATTGTTAGATAGCAGTTCCCTGGTGACATGTGTACAGATTAGTCTATCGACCTGAGATCTTCATTTGCCTCGTGTGAGTTCCCACTGTGCTTTGATTACTACTGTAACAACCGAGTTCATTTATACCAATTCCAGTTCCCGTATTTACTTATCTGTGGTATTTTCTTGATTTAACAGGTTTTGGATGCGAATGGTATTTTTACATTTTACATTGCATTCGACCCGACCCGCTTGCTTGAACCTGTTTGATTTATATTTATAGATTAACCTGACTTGTTACATAGACACGTGCATCTCATGTATACTGCATACTGGCATTTTACCTAGCATTGCATCTTTTACCATATAACATTTTAGGTCATGTCAAATAATTTAAAATTGCATTTCATAGCCTGCATGATACCCCTAACTCCGTGGTAATATCTGCGCATCTTGTTATCGTCCCGTTCAGTGAAACGGACGTATTTGGATGGCTAGGCGCATGTACGTGCATCCGTTCTTGGGGGTATGCATTTTCGTTACCTGAGCATTCATTTTGAATTTTGAAAGTCGCACATATTTTTCGTATTTTAAATCTGAATTTTTAGACCCGACCCGGGCACATTTTGAAATATTTTTGTATCCCGCCAAAATTCAATTTATTTAATTTTAAAATTTAGTTTAAATATTTTCATACGATTTCTTTAACAAACTGAAACCTCTTATCTAAAATTTTAAATCTAAAAATCTTTTAAAATTTTAAATCTAATTTCCTAACAAACCAACAACCCCTTTCTCTCTCTCTCTCCTCTGCATATATATATATATATATATATATATATATATATATATATATATATATTTTATTTATTTAATTTTTCTTTCTTTATTTAATACACAACCTCTTCTTCTTACTTCTTCTTCTTCTTTCTTCTTTCTTTTTCTTGATCTTATTTCTTGATTCCGGTGATCACCGCCGGAGCTGTGCTCGTCGCTGACGATCTGAGTGATCCAGTGAACGTAGCTGACTTGCGTGATCACCCTCGTGAATTGTTTGGAACCGTTCCGTGTACCGTGCGCGCGTCGCGACATTTCGCCGACGAAGGACGTTCCGTACACATCCGTTCTTGTTCCGTCTAGCCAAGTTAATCTTGCTACATACTATATAATTCATTTTATACCTATTTAAATAAATACCATACCTATAGTTTAAATCTAGTACCCCATGTTTAATTTCATAACGTTTCGATGTTCCGTTTGCATCCGTTTATATCATTTTAAATCTAGATCATGAAAACTTATCTTGTGACATACTAGATTACATTATACTGTATCCATATCATTTAAAATATATATCGTCGTAATATTTCTTATTATTATCTGTAATTAGTTTATAATCTGCATTTTATAATTTTATACATTTGAAAATATTATAGTTTACACATGAAACGTCGTTGCAAAGCGGATACGACAAATCTGAAATTTACTGTACACCTTACCTTATAAAATTCATTATAAATCATAGAAAAATCATTAGTATACGTTCTTTAGTTCGTTACGAAACTAACTCAGAATAATATAACGCTATGAAATATTAACTTGCAAAATAAATTGTTTAAATAACGTAAAATGCAAATGAATATGTATTTAAACTGCTGTCCAGGGAAATTCCAGCAGCAAACTTTCAAGTTCGGATGTTCATAGCTTTTTGTAGGGACAACCTGAGATGTTTATACTTATAAAAATGAAAACCTTATTGAATTATCTTTGTTTTGGTATAAGACACATTCCTTTTGGAGAACATTTGTTATTTTTAAGCTATTTTACCAATCAGGGTGACGCTGAATTTCTGAACGGAACTTTCTTGTGCATGGTTAATCAATACCACTTTTATAATTATTAATCGGCTTGAATATGTAATCCATGTTAATATTATTATATCAATATCTATTTAATAAATAATAGTGCTTGTGTTTTAATATTCAGCAAATTTTACCGATTTACAGTTTTATAGTATCCGTCTGTATCCGTACGGTTTATTACATATCTAGTTGCACGCCGAGACCATATTATTTCATTTTACTGTTACATTAGTATCCCATACTTGATATTGTGCATCCTATATAGTCATGATGTAATCCCTGATAAATATTTGTGCATCCATGCTTTACCGTGCATCTGTACTTGCTACAGTTTTAGTATGAGCATCCGCTTGACACATGTGCACTACCTGTTATGACCTGACATACCACTGCTTCACTTGATACCTGATACACCACTACTTGACATGACTTGATATATGTACACTACCTGACTTAACCTGATGTACCATAGCTTGACCTATTACCTGATCTTGTTACTAATACCAACAACCTTGACATGTTGTCCCTACGGACATTTCCTGTTGTCTATCCAGACAAACCTGTACCTGCTTGATCCTGTGTTGGCATTAACTCCAGATTTATTAATACCTGACTTGGACATATAATTTGGGGGTATGGGGAAATCAATGATGAAATCCTGATTTGTAACTTGACAGTTGCTTGCTTATACTGATCAGTTTTAGAGGCTAGGCCAGTCTCGGGATGCTGCTGCTGACATCGTTCGTCTTTACATATTTCCTGTTTAAGTGCCTAGCGGCACGTCTCGGTTTCAGCCCGAGATTCTTAGAACGTGGTCCCGGTCATGCACGGGATACTATTGAGTTATATCGATGATTCATCAAATTGATTTCAAAGACTTGAGAGTAGTTAACCCAATAAACCAGTTTAGATTACTCACTACACATTACCCTCACTGTCCTCATTTATATTATTATTATACCTGTTTTACTGTTCATGCACATACCTGTATGTCTTGTTACCCCTGTTTATAGTATTGCTTGATATTATGACGCACTGACGTCTGGGTTTTGCATGGCCCAGATCCTCTACCTTTGTTGCAGACTGATCAGGAGTACTGCCGATGTTAGACCGAGCGGTGATGACCCTGTTGGTATCCAGATTTACTATTCCAGGTGTTTGTTTATTGGATCTATTGCTTCCGTATATTATATTATTTCTTGACTCATTTACTCTGGCTCATGGACATGTACTAGATAGTTTAGTTTACTTTCCTGTTCTTGATATCTCTACAGCCGTAATGTGACTGTGGAAAGATTTTTCCTATCCACAGGTAGCATGGTTGGCTATGTCACGTGCCTATCTTAGCGTACTCTGGGAAGCGGGGCGTGACATGCTTTGTTTGGTATCAGAGCCATAGGATATAGGTTAATCGGGTTTGATTCTTTTGTAGTTGGGTATTGGACCCAATACACGAATCAGAATACTCGTGATTAGGAACATGTCCTGCTACCTTGTTATCGTGATTCTTGAATCATATTTTTCTCGTATCCTTTGCCTTGACGATATGCAAACAATTTTGCATCTCAGCTTGAAACCTTTTTGGATTCATCATTTTTTCTCCCTATTTCTTGATTCTGATACTAGGATTTGGGCGACTTGAGTGGAGTTATGTAATTGTACCCATGAACTGCAGCATGGTTACAATGCGGTACTCTATTTAAGTAACTTGGAGTCCTGGTCTTGATTCACTTCCTTGTTTCATGGTTATGATATTACCTTGCTTCTCTCGGTTTCATTGCTTACCAGTTCTTGTTTTATCGCCAGCTTGAATCATGTTTACCGTGCTTAATCTTCTTCAGTATCTTGACTTCGGATGAAGTCATCTCGGTATCTTACTTGTTCTTGTTTTTCCCCGCATTAGGATTATTCAATTCTGGTGCATCCCTTTGTTTGTTATTGTCTTGGGAATAGATTTTCGTGACACTTTCCACGCTCATATTGATTGTAAGGAAAGGAAAGTGATTCTCCAGATTCCCGGACATCCGGAGCTTGTTTTGCTGGAGGTAGCAGTTCTGTCGGGCCAGTCGAGTTTAGGGCTAGGCCGACAAACAATGTTCTTTCGTCGATGGAAGTTGATAAGGAAGAAGCGCCGGCTATATTTCGAGAGTTCATGGATGTGTTCGAGGACATCTCGGGTTTATCGCGAAACGAGATGTGGAGTTCGTGATTGATCTTGTTCCTGGTGCAGCGCCAATCTCAAAGGCGTATTACCCGATGGCACCGGTGGAGTTGGAAGAAGTCAAGAAGCAGGTTACTGAATTACTTGAGAAGGGTTGGATTCACAGCAGTAACTCGCCTTAGGAAACTCCAGTTCTTCTAGTAAAGAAGAAAGATGGCACAAGGAGGATGTTCATTGATTATCGAGAATTAAACTGGGTGACTATTAAGAACAAGTACTCGATCCCTCGCATTGGCGAATTGTTCGAGCAGCTTAGTGGCGCGAGGGTATTCTCGAAACTGGATTTGCGGTCCGGATATCATCAGGTCTGAGTTAAACCAGAAGATATTTGCAAGACTGTGTTCCAAACTCGGTATGGACATTACGAGTATTAGTGATGCCCTTCGGAGTAACGAATACACCGGCGATATTTGTGGACTTGATGAGCCGAATTTTTTCACCATTCTTAGACCAATTTATAGTGGTGTTCATTGATGATATTTTGGTCCACTCAAAAGAGCATTGAAGAGCATGCAACACATTTGAAGATCGCATTGCAGACATTGAGGCAAGAAAATTGTATGCAAAGATGAGCAAGTGCGAGTTTTGGCTTGAAGAAGTGAAGTTTTGGGGCACGTTGTGGCTGGAGATGGAATCGCCGTTGATCCGAAAGATTACAGCAGTTCGAGATTGGCCGATTCCGAAGAATGTTGCGAAGATAAGGAGTTTCTTGAACTGGCCGGGTATTATAGAAGGTTCGTGGAGAATTCTTCTCGTTTGGCTGAGCCTTTGGCCAAGCTTACGCGCAAGGAGGTACCATTTGTATGGACGGATAGGTGTGCGTCAGCTTTTGAGGCGCTAAAGCAAAAGTTGATAACCGCTCCTATTCTGACCGTGCCAGACAATTCCGGAGGATTGGTGATTCACAACGACGCACCTAAGAAAGGATTGGGATGTATTTTGATGCAGCATGGGAAGGTTACAACTTACGCATCGAGACAGTTGAAGACCCATGAGAAGAATTACCTAACTCATGACTTGGAACTAGCCGCGGCGATTTTCGCTTTGAAGATTTGGAGACACTACTTATTGGGTGAAAGGGGCGAAGTTTTCACCGATCACAAAAGCCTAAAGTACGTGTTCACACAGAAGGAGCTTAATATGAGGCAGCGTAAATGGTTGGAGCTGATGGCTGACTACGATCTTGATCTTAAGTACCATCCGGGGAAGTTAATGTTGTGCCGGATGCGCTTAGTCGGTTACCAGCAATTCGGATGTTGACTGCACAAAAAGGAACTTATTGATGACTTTTGGAGATTCGAGTTGGAGATCGTGCTACCGCATTCTTCAGGACAGTTGATGTCGCTGCAAGTACAGTCGTCATTGATCGAGAGTATTAAAGCAGCGCAGTCAAAAACCCAAGATTGCAAAGGTTTCGAGAACAGGTTGAAGCTGGACTTCGAACGGACTTGTTAATTCATGAAGATGGTTCGGTGCGATATGGTAGCCGTTTGTGTGTGCCAAAAGGAGACATTCGCGAAAAACTTATGAAGGAGGCGCACGGTTCAGCATATTCCATACATCCAGGAGGCACGAAGATGTACCGAGATATACGACATCATTTCTGGTGGGAAGGCATGAAACGGGATATTGCCATTTTGTGGCAAAGTGTTTGGTGTGTCAGCAAGTTAAGGCTGAACATCAACGGGTTGCTGGTTTATTGCAACCACTTCCGATCCCTCAATGGAAGTGGGAACATATAGCCATGGATTTCGTGACAGCTCTACCGCGGAGTCCAAAGGGCAACAATGCAGTTTGGGTGATTGTTGATCGATTAACCAAGGCAGCTCATTTCATACTATTTCGAGTTGGTCGATCAACAGAAGCTTTGGCAGAGCGGTACATGCAGGAGATAGTAAGATTGCATGGAGTACCGGTGAGCATCGTGTCCGACCGTGACACTCGTTTCTTATCACATTTTTGGAGGAGCTTAGAGGAAAGTTTGGGGACTCGATTGAAGTTTAGTACAGCTTATCATCCCCAGAAAGATGGCTAGTCGGAGAGAACGATCCAAACTCTTGAAGACATGTTGAGAGCTTGCATGTTAGATTTCAAGGGTTCATGGGAGGATCATCTACATTTGGTGGAGTTTTCTTACAACAACAGTTTTAGACGACTATTCAGATGGCTCCATTCGAAACTTTATACGGTCGCAAGTGTCGTTCACCTGTTTTCTGGACGATATTAGAGAACGAAGATTGTTGGGACCGGATTTGATCGTGCAAACAGTTGAGAAGGTTAATACTATCCGGAATCATATGAAAGCAGCACAAGACCGACAAAAGAGTTGGACAGATACATCGAGAAGACCTCTAGAGTTCGCCGTTGGTGATTTGGTATTCTTGAAAATATCACCGACTAGAGGAGTGATTCGTTTCGGAAGTCCAGGAAAGCTTAGTCCTCGATTCGTTAGACCTTTTGAGATTTTGGAGCGTGTTGGAGAAGTAGCATATCGATTGGCGTTACCGCAATCCTTGGCGAATATTCATGACGTGTTTCACGTATCTCAACTCCGTAAATATGTTCGAGATGAAACACACGTGCTGGATCATTCGGAGCTGACTGTACGAGAAGATTTGACTTTTGAGGAGCGACCGATATCGATTGTGGATCGAAAGGAAAAGGTTCTTAAGAACAAGGTTATCCCTCTTGCACTTGTTTCTTGGGGAAATCGCTCGCATGGAGAATCAACCTGGGAACGAGAAGATGAAATCCAGCAGAAGTTTCCACAGCTATTCTTGTAGTTTCTTGATTGTTTATCCTTTCTCGTTCTTGGAATTTCGAGGACGAAATTCTTTTTGTAGTTTTGTATAATGTAACAACCGAGTTCATTTATACCAATTCCAGTTCCCATATTTACTTATCTGTGGTATTTTCTTGATTTAACGGGTTTTGGGTGCGAATGGTATTTTTACATTTTACAGTGCATTCGACCCGACCCGCTTGCTTGAACCTGTTTGATTCATATTTATAGATTAACCTGACTTGTTACATAGACACGTGCATCTCATGTATACTGCATACTGGCATTTTACCTGGCATTGAATTTTTTACTATATAACATTTTAGGTCATATAAAATAATTTAAAATTGCATTTCATAGCCTGCATGATACCCCTAACCTCGTGGTAGCATCCGCACATCTTGTTATCGTCCCGTTCAGTGAAACGGACGTGTTTGGATGGCTACGCGCATGTACGTGCATCCGTTCTTGGGGGTATGCATTTTCGTTACCTGAGCATTCATTCTGAATTTTGAAAGTCGCACATATTTTTCGTATTTTAAATCTGAATTTTTAGACCCGACCCGGACACGTTTTGAAATATTTTTGTATCCCACCAAAATTCAATTTATTTAATTTTAAAATTTTGTTTAAATATTTTCATACGATTTCTTTAACAAACTGAAACCTCTTATCTAAAATTTTAAATCTAAAAATCTTTTAAAATTTTAAATCTAATTTGCTAACAAACCAACAACCCCTTTCTCTCTCTCTCTCTCTCCTCTGCATATATATATTTATATATATATTTTATTTATTTAATTTTTCTTTCTTTATTTAATATACAAGCTTTTCTTCTTACTTCTTCTTCTTTCTTCTTTCTTCTTTCTTTTTCTTGATCTTGTTTCTTGATTCCGGTGATCACCGCCGGAGCCGTGCTCGTCGCTGACGATCCGAGTGATCCAGTGAACGTACCTGACTTGCGTGATCACCCTCGTGAATTGTTTGGAACCGTTCCGTGTACCGTACGCGCATCGCGACATTTCGCCGACGAAGGACGTTACGTACACATCCGTTCTTGTTTCGTCTAGGCAAGTTAATCTTGCTACATGCTATATAATTAATTTTATACCTATTTAAATAAATACCATACCTATAGTTTAAATCTAGTACCCCATGTTTAATTTTATAACGTTTCGATATTCCGTTTGCATCCGTTTACATCATTTTAAATCTAGATCATGAAAACTTATCTTGTGACATACCAGATTACATTATACTGCATCCATATCATTTAAAATATATATCGTTGTAATATTTCTTATTATTATCTGTAATTAGTTTATAATCTGCATTTTATAATGTTATACATTTGAAAATATTATAGTTTACACATGAAACGTCGTTGCAAAGCGGATACGACAAATCTGAAATTTACTGTACACATTACCTTATAAAATTCATTATAAATCATAGAAAAATCATTAATATACGTTATTTAGTTCGTTACGAAGCTAACTCAGAATACTATAACTCTATGAAATATTAACTTGCAAATTAAATTGTTTAAATAACGTAAAATGCAAATGAATATGTATTTAAACTGCTGTCCAGGGAAATTCCAGCAGCAAACTTTCAATTTCGGATGTTCATAGCTTTTTGTAGGGATAACCTAAGATATTTATACTTATAAAAATGAAAACCTTATTGAATTATCTTTGTTTTGGTATAAGACAAGTCCATTTTGAAGAAAATTTGTTATTTTTAAGATATTTTAAAAATCAGGGTGACGCTGAATTTCTGAACGGAACTTTCTTGTGCATGGTTAATCAATACCACTTTTATAGTTATTAATCGGCTTGAATATGTAATCCATGTTAATATTATTATATCAATATCTATTTAATAAATAATAGTGCTTGTGTTTTAATATTCAGCAAATTTTACCGATTTACAGTTTTATAGTATCCGTCTGTATCCGTACGGTTTATTACATATCTAGTTGCACGCCGAGACCATATTATTTCATTTTACTGTTACATTAGTATCCCATACTTGATCTTGTGCATCCTACATAATCAAGATGTAATCCCTGATAAATATTTGTGCATCCATGCTTTACCGTGCATCCGTACTTGCTACAGTTTTAGTATGAGCATCCGCTTGACACATGTGCACTACCTGTTATGACCTGCCATACCACTGCTTCACTTGATACCTGATACACCACTACTTGACATGACTTGATATATGTACACTACCTGACTTAACCTGATGTACCATAGCTTGACCTATTACCTGATCTTGTTACTAATACCAACAACCTTGACATGTTGTCCCTACGGACATTTTCTGTTGTCTATCCAGAAAAATCTGTACCTGCTTGATCCTGTGTTGGTATTAACTCCAGATTTATTAATACCTGACTTGAACATATAAGTTGGGGGTATGGGGAAATCAATGATGAAATCCTGACTTGTAACTCGACAGTTGCTTGATTATACTGATCAGTTTTAGAGGCTAGGCCAGCCTCGGGATGATGCTGCTGACATCGTTCGTCTTTACATATTTCCTGTTTTAGTGCCTAGCGGCACGTCTCGGTTTCATCCCGAGAGTCTTAGACCGTGGTCCCGGGCATGCACGTGATATTATTGAGTTACATCGATGATTCATCAAATTGATTTCAAAGACTTGAGAGTAGTTAACCCAATAAACCAGTTTAGATTACTCACTACACATTACCCTCACTGTCCTCATTTATATTACTGTTATACCTGTTTTACTGTTCATGCACATACCTGTATGTCTTGTTACCCCTGTTTATAGTATTGCTTGATATTATGACGCTGTAACAACCCTAATTTTCTTATACACTTTTTCCTATACAAATTTTTTTCAATTTTTTTTAAAAAAAATCCACAAAGGGGTATTTCAACCTGAGCACAAGATTTAGGTAATTATTTTTGTTTTTAATTACAAGCTACAAGAATGAAATAACTCCATTTTTAGTGTACAAGAAATTACTTTAAATTTAATGTATACTAGGAGTATTTATTCTTGCTGCTATCAGTTTAAGTAATTAAAAATCACAATAATTACAAGAAGGAGCTTGTAGCTCATTGGTAATACCTTGCACTGCTGAACCAAGCCATCGGAGTTCAAATCCCATGCCCCACATTATTTTTGTATTTATTTTGTTTTAATTTTTTTTGGAAGTCAACGGTAAAAAGGCCATAACTCCCAAAATATGTACTGGACAACAAAAAGTAAATATACCAAATTGTACCCCCAGAAAATCCCCGGCCACTGGAAGCCTGACTCGGCCCGACTCGGCGCCGCCGGCCGGCGAATCGGCCGACTCGGTCCGGCCGGACTTGGCCGGACGGCCGAGTCACCAACTGAGCAAAATTGGCTCTTGACTTGGTCAACCCTCTTGCATACTTATTATACCTGGATCGGTTTTGATTTGGCCAATAAATCCCTTTTACTCCTAGGTTTAATGATTTTTAATGAATTTTTAATGTTTTTTATATTTTCTTTTAATATTTTTTATCCTAACCCTAACCATAGCCTAGCCCTATATAAAGACCCCTATCCTCTACCATTTCACCTCACCACTCTAAGTCTACTCTCTCAAATTCTCGAGAACTCGGTACGAAGAGCAAGAAGCGAAGCGCTGCCAAAATCGACGACGGATTCCGGCGATCAGATCAGAACCTTCGCGACGCTTTCGACGAATCGGCAACCACCACATCCCTTAGCTTCATTAGCTTGTCCAAACCGTAAGTCCCATCCCTTCTATCTCTCTTTTCTATAAGTGTAAAAATACGACTTTTTGGAACCCGACGGAAATCGGACAAACCGATTTCCGATTCAGTTTTTCTATAAATTTCCACTTGTCACTTAATACATAATATCTACCCATATTCATGTTGACTATTAATCACCCATAAACCAATTTAATCAAACTTTTACACATGAAATGATAGCTTCTTTGCAAAACCGTATTCTTTTCATAAAAATACCATGAAGTTCATTTTTCTTAGTTTAATCAATTACCTCACTCCTAAATATGTTTATCTTGATCACAAAACTTGTAGAACTCAATTTGAATGAAATTTCACACATAAAATGATAACGTTTTCGAATACCGTATTCTTGCGCTATAATACCTTTAAGTTTAACATAGCATGTTTTACCTTTAAACTTCACCAAAACCTAAAATAAGTCACGAGGTAATGACCTACCTCTACACACACTCATTATAACCCTAATTGATAAATATCAAAACACAGAATACGAAATTACAGGACTTTTCACTAAAATACCCTAATCTTTATAATCTTTATTTAAAGCTTTAAGTTGTAAACATTTCTAAATAAAATCTTTTAATAAAATGAAAGCACGATTGGTCATGAATATCGATCGTTTATTTAAACTGTCTTGTGGTGCCTAGGCAAGTGTGTCTAAGGCTAGTGGTTTTTAATTAGGCCCACGACTGTGGTTCCTTCCCACTTACCTGGCACTTACCTGGCCGCAATTGACGGTGAAGAGGCGATTTGAGGCTTCTAATGACTCATCGTTTAGACCTTAGAAGTAGGCTAGTTGGCTTAGGAAACCCTAACAACTAAAATACGGAAAACTAAACTCTTTTGCAAATAAATACCTTATATTTATAAAATCGTTTTCCTAAATGAGAAGTGTTTATAAAACCTAAGCAAAGTGCCGCTACAACCCACTTTTGGGAAACCTGTTAGGGATAGTACGGTTCATCGTGCACCCGCAGGCTAGTAGTGCGAGATTCAGACCTCCGCAAGGAGCATTCGGTCTCGAAAGGTTTAAAATACGGCATTTAAGAAAAAAATGAGATTTTGGAAAATAAAATATTATTTAAAATTATTCTTGTATTAATATATATAATTATCATTTAAACACCTATTTTATCATAAGTTAAAGTTTCCACTTTTTTCTAAAATTAAAAGATTAAAAGTTACATTAAAATACCATGAATTTCAGATAAAACAATTAATACTTTTATTAGGATATATCTACTAGAATAACACAAATAAAATTTACACTCATTATAACTATAAAGACGAATAATAAATACTTGAGGCGTATCTTGAAAACTATACAATAGTATTTTTTACATAAAACCCCCTCAAGTTTTATAAATTACAACAAGGCCCCTAACTAATATTGAACTTCAAATTATCTTTCTTTTAGTCTGACTCGGGTTAGAGTCTGACTATTTCTGACTTGAATATGATTCAAGTCAATCTATATTCTCTTATAATCCAATACAATTTGAATACATGAATCCCTGAATCCAGTTAACAATATATTCTTTTTGACTGAATCAAACCATGGATATTCATCCATTATCCTGATATTCCATTTACCTGATTATACAGTTGCAACATGTTTACTGATATCATGGTTTTGGTCAGTCACCCAACTTACACAATACAATACCATAATACTGTTAAAACACTACGGGGTTTAATGGGTAGATTGGTACGGAAGGTGTTAAAGGTGGCACGAGATGGTAAGATTAAGATACCTAACCTGAATCCAATTGCCGTTGTTCCGGGTTGTATAACGGAGCCTTGTACTTCCATTTACCCTGGTCTCTAGCATACTGAGACCCCTCTCGTATACACTGGCATTCTTCTGTACCAAGCTACAAACAATATCGTTAATATAACATTACAACATTACAACAATACAATACAATATTAAAAGCTCTCTCTCTCTCTCCTACTCTTGTCTATTTCTTCCCCATCTTTGGGACTTACCGAGCGACCTGTTCGCTGACGACATTCTATTTCTTTCTTCTTTTAATGTCGTCAGGTGCGTTGGACCAAGCTGAGATCGAGCCCACCGGTGAAGATTTGGAGCAGTTCCACGAAGATCCCGAGCTCTAGATATTGTACCTTGTTCTTTCCAGTATTTTCATTTTCTGTTATGCCACTGTTTAGGCATCGCTTTTCATTTCAGTTGTATTTTCCTTTCCATGTATTGTACAAAGAATGTTATTAATAAAAGTTGCTGTTATTTCTATATCTTTCGTCTCTTGTGATTTACTTTATATTGCTTAGTTACGCTTAGCGTATGTACTTCTGAGTATATACGTAGCGGGCCTCGTCGCGTCCGCTTCGCCGTACACTGGAAAGCGGGGCGTGACAGACGCACTGACGTCTGGGTTTTGCATGGCCCAGATCCTCTACCTTTGTTGCAGACTGATCAGCAGTACTGCCACTGTTAGACCGAGCGGTGAGGACCCTGTTGGTATCTAGATTTACTATTCCAGGTGTTTGTTTATTGGATCTATTGCTTCCACATATTATATTATTTCTTGACTCATTTACTCTGGCTCATGGACATGTACTAGATAGTTTAGTTTACTTTCCTGTTCTTGATATCTCTACAGCCGTAATGTGACTGTGGAAGATTTTTCCGGTTCTTGCTTACGGAGCAAAGTGCCACACGGAACAAAGTGCCACGCCAAGTGTTGTGTTAAGTGGGCGGATGCCACCTCTTGAATTTGTGGGGGCCACTTCTTGAGTCCGTGGGACCCACTGTAGAACAATGGGGACTCTTCGGAATACATTCTGAAAGGGGGCAGATCTGTACTATAAATGGAATGATACCACTCTTCAATACATAGGCGCTTTTTAAGTGAACCGGCACTACAGGAGCTTGAGAACTCCGTAGTTAAGCGTGCTCGAGTGAGGGAAGTTCTGGGATGGGTGACCTCCTGGGAAGTGGCCCCTGGCCGGGTCCGGTTCGCCCCGAAGGACAAAGTCGTGCGGTTTCGGCCAGAGCGAACAATACTCTCTGTATTGGGGGTGGGGCGTGACAACTACCCTACCACGGCTCAAAGGAGTCGTGCAAACAGGTTTTATTTGGGTACAATCCCGAGCCACATGGAGACCGTGAGCGGATCGTCAGGGGATTCGTCTCTCCCGGTATTGGGGGTTGATGTCGCGGTGTGCACGGATGGCCATCACCAGAAATACTTGGCTAAGATAGTCGAGAATTACTGATCTAGGATCGGTAGTTTCTCAGGTGGTGATAGGTTTCATACCGACACTAAATGTCAAGTTATTAGGGGTCTGACTTATCCACCCCCCTAGACTCGATATGTGATACTTATAGACGGACAGACCGGACTGTACGGATATTGTCACTGTCAGGCTCAGTAGGGTTTCAGGATGAGTTTGCTCGTCGGACTCCCTTTCGCTCAATACTTTGGCAGTCGTTACGTACAGCTAGTGCCACTGACGTGCTTGTGGTTAAACCCACTGCCAGCGTATTGACGAGTCTTTAGAGTCCCACACAGAGAATTTCCCTGGTTCGGGTGAAACGTTGTAGAGGCCGTATGATTTTACGGCAGGGTTCGATCATATACGTGCACTTGTGCATGAATCATGATCGGACGGATAATACTAGTGGGCTTTGGTTTAAGCCGGATCCTAGTATTATATTATTGGATTACTTTCATCTCGTTTTATTCGTATTTAATAGGGATACGGATGCGGGTATGTATATACGGATGAGGTGTATTCTTGTAATTCGTTACAAGATTACTTTAGTAGATGCCATTTTCTTTTTTGATAAACATTTAGGGTTTTAAATGTTTATGTGAGAGGAAGTGTGACTCATGGCTTGGCATGGATTCATGCATGTGCACTTATGAGTCATGGTGGCATGATGGGTTTTTTGTTTTGTGTAGGATATTTGTTGTGAGATATTTGTAATGAGCTTGGAGATATTTATTCTTGAGTTGTTTCTTTAGTTTCTAGCAAGATATGAGCTCAAAACAAATACTCACACAACAACACAAAATAAAAGGGCAGTCACTCTCTTTTTTTTACTTGCTCTATTATTCTTTCTTGAGCTCACACTTCTTCTCCCATGGAATCTTCTTCAACCTCCACCCATACCTTCTTATGAGTTGAGAATCCTTGGGTGTATTGAGACAAAGTAATCACACACACTCTCTACTTCATCTTGGCTATCTAGGCTAGCAAACTAGATACCCGAATTGCTTCGGTTTAGAGGCGGGAGCCCGTATTACTAACCCTCGACGTGGATCTTCTTCGATGTGGGGAGACCGGAGATCAAACATGATCGAGGAAGCCGCGAGGAGCTTGGGATAGAGGTTGAAGACTGAAGGACTCGGATCGATCGGTATAACCTCTATAAACTCCTTTATGATAACTAGTATAAGGTTAATGGTACGATCCGGGAATTGGGTTCCGTTAGCGCCGGTTTAATAAAAGTTTTTGTTCCGTATTTGGCCACGGATTGATGGCCGGGGCGCTGCCGTAACCCTAAAATTTATTTGTTAAGTTTCATTCTAATATTGTTTTAACCATGGTAACTTCATTTTAAATACATGTAAAAAAAATTATATGAGACATGGGTTGCAAGATGATAAGGCGGTAAATTTGTATTTTCTTGTTAACATAGCATGGAAAAAGGTTGCAAAATAAATTTTAAGATAATTATCCTACGAATTATATTGTGATGACGATGGGGGGCAAAGGAAAAGAAATCAAGGAAGACTTGGCGTAGTTACGAGTGATAAGGAGTGGCGACATGGAGAAAGAGAGAAGGGTATAACCAAGAGAACAGTAAGAGGAATGATTGGACTTACCCGTACCACTCATACTCGTATGAGCGAGAAAAGAAGGGAAGTATCATCGGTTTGAAAAATCGAGACTGATGATGAAAGTAGAATGACGAGCTTGAGCTTCCGTCTTCCTTTCGGCAACTTGAAGCGTAACGTAGGTGGGAGGAAAAAGAAGAATGAGACCGAGCTTGACGGAAACGAGCTTGAGCTTCTTGGAGAGAACTTGAGAGTTCGGATTTGAGAACTTTTTGAGAGGAAATTTCATAAATGAGGATGGTCTAGGATGGCTAGGTATTTATAGGGAGTGAGGGATAAGTGTATGAGAAATTAAAAAGGATTAACTGTAGAGATGAAAGGTCTGCCAGTTCTCTGGTTGAATTAAGAGGATTTGAAGTATCAAAAGGGGTAGTGGGGATCTGAAAGGGTGCACGGGTGGAGCACGGGCCAAAATGCACCCAACCAGGCCGCTACTGGCGATTTTCCAGCGGCTAGGCTAGGCAATTGCCTCAGGGTTTGTGCCATATTTTAATTTTGTTTTAAATAACTTATTTATCCACTTTATTTTTGTTGCAACTTTTCGTATCTCCGTGTAATGCTCGTGCAAACTCTTGGGCTTCCAAAATATTAAAATATTAAATAATTAGGGCTGATAGGATTCGAACACGCAGGTTAAAGAGCAGCGGTGGAGAGTCTTAACCAATGAGCTACAAGTTGTTTCTTACTTTTATTTAACAATAATTACTTATAACTCATAGTCAAAGCTGAAATAGACTTTTATATTTACATTGAACTTGATACGAACGTACAGGGATTTCAGGGTCGTTACATCTTACCCTTCTTATAAAAATTTCGTCTTCGAAATTTACACAAAGGACTAATGTCACGCCCCGCTTCCCAGTGTACGGGGGCGGAGACGTGACGGGCATGCGACGTATTTACTCAAAAATAAATATGTTAAGCGTAAATAAGCAATATATGAAATGTATAAGAAATACAAGAGATATAATATAAACAACAACTTTTATTAACATTCATCTTTACAATACATTACTTTGAAAAGGAAAGTACAATGATATAAAGCAATGTCTAAACAGTGGCATATGAAATGAAAATAAGTACAAGGAAAAGCTAGAAATCCTGCTGCTCGGTGAACTGGTCCACGTCCTCCTGGCTAGGCTCGATCTCGAAAGAGTCCGGTTCTCCTGACGAACATTCGAAAGAAAGAAAAGATAAGAATGTCATCAGCGAACTAGCACTTGGTACGTCCCAAAAAAAAGGAAGGAATACAACAAGCAATGTGGAAAGAAACTGTTAAGTTATACAGGTATCAATTTATTATTCTAACGTAGTTGTTTATAGGTTGGTACAGAAGGTATCAGTGTATACGAGATGAGTCCAACTTGCTCCGTGGACTATGGTAACAGGTAGTATAAGGCCCCATCAAAACCCACGGGACAACGGCACGAGAGTCCATGTAGGTGTCTGTCACGCCCCGCTTCCCAAAATACGGAAAACGAGGGATGACTAGGCCAGCCATGCTCTTACGGTCAAAGAATAATCCCGTCGTAGTCACACTTCGGCTTCTAGCATTACATGGTAATCAGTAAATAAAGCACAGCAGTAAAGGAAATACATCACTAAATATTACATTAAGATCCATTGTCATGCCCCACCGCCAATACAGAGAGTATTGTCCGTTCTGGCCGAAGCCGTACGGTTTTGTCCTTCGGGGCGAACCGGACCCGACCAGGGGCCACTTCCCAGAAGGTCACCCATCCCGGAACTTCCCTGGCTCGAGCACGCTTAACTACGGGGTTCTCAAACTCCTATAGTGCCAGTTCACTTAAAAGGCGCCTCTGTATTGAAAAGTGATATCATTCCATTTATAGTACAGATCTGCCCTCTTTCGGAATGTATTCCGAAAAGCCCCCATTGTTCTATAGTGGGTCCCACAGACTCAAGAGGTGGCCCCCATCCACTTAACACGAAACTTGGCGTGGCATTTTGTTCTGTGTGACTACGATGGGTATTGTCCGTTCTGGCCGAAGCCGCACGGTTTTGTCCTTCGGGGCGAACCGGACCCGACCAGGGGCCACTTCCCAGAAGGTCACCCATCCCGGAACTTCCCTGGCTCGAGCACGCTTAACTACGGGGTTCTTAAACTCCTATAGTGCCTGTTCACTTAAAAGGCGCCTCTGTATTGAAAAGTGATATCATTCCATTTATAGTACAGATCTGCCCTCTTTCGGAATGTATTCCGAAAAGCCCCCATTGTTCTACAGTGGGTCCCACAGACTCAAGAGGTGGCCCCCACCCACTTAACACAAAACTTGACGTGGAATTTTGTTCTGTGTGGCAGTTTGCTCTGTGAAGGAAATATACATCACTAAATATTACATTAAGATACATTGTCATGCCCCACCCCCAATACAGAGAGTATCCGTTCTGGCCGAAGCCGCACGGTTTTGTCCTTCGGGGCGAACCGGACCCGACCAGGGGCCACTTCCCAGAAGGTCACCCATCCCGGAACTTCCCTGGCTCGAGCACGCTTAACTACGGGGTTCTTAAACTCCTATAGTGCCTGTTCACTTAAAAGGCGCCTCTGTATTGAAAAGTGATATCATTCCATTTATAGTACAGATCTGCCCTCTTTCGGAATGTATTCCGAAAAGCCCCCATTGTTCTACAGTGGGTCCCACAGACTCAAGAGGTGGCCCCCACCCACTTAACACAAAACTTGACGTGGAATTTTGTTCTGTGTGGCAGTTTGCTCTGTGAAGGAAATATACATCACTAAATATTACATTAAGATACATTGTCATGCCCCACCCCCAATACAGAGAGTATCTGTTCTGGCCGAAGCCGCACGGTTTTGTCCTTCGGGGCGAATCGGACCCGACCACGGGCCACTTCCCAGAAGGTCACCCATCCCGGAACTTCCCTGGCTCGAGCACGCTTAACTACGGGGTTCTCAAACTCCTATAGTGCCAGTTCACTTAAAAGGCGCCTCTGTATTGAAAAGTGATATCATTCCATTTATAGTACAGATTTGCCCTCTTTCGGAATGTATTCCGAAAAGCCCCCATTGTTCTACAGTGGGTCCCACAGACTCAAGAGGTGGCCCCCACCCACTTAACACGAAACTTGGCGTGGCATTTTGTTCTGTGTGACTACGACGGGTATTGTCCGTTCTGGCCGAAGCCGCACGGTTTTGTCCTTCGGGGCGAACCGGACCCGACCAGGGGCCACTTCCCAGAAGGTCACCCATCCCGGAACTTCCCTGGCTCTAGCATGCTTAACTACGGGGTTCTCAAACTCCTATAGTGCCAGTTCACTTAAAAGGCGCCTCTGTATTGAAAAGTGATATCATTCCATTTATAGTACAGATCTGCCCTCTTTCGGAATGTATTCCGAAAATCCCCCATTGTTCTACAGTGGGTCCCACAGACTCAAGAGGTGGCCCCCACGGATTCAAGAGGTGGCCCCCACCCACTTAACACGAAACTTGGCGTGGCATTTTGTTTTGTGTGGCAGTTTGCTCTGTGAGCAAGAACCGGGTCCCGACATTCTCCCCACCACTGAACAATGGTTCGTCCTCGAACCACAGACCTACTATTGAGGGACCGGCTCTGATACCATTCTGTCATGCCCCACCCCCAATACAGAGAGTATTGTCCGCTCTGGCCGAAACCGCACGGTTTTGTCCTTCGGGGCGAACCGGACCCGGCCAGAGCCCACTTCCCAAGAGGTCACCCATCCCAGAACTTCCCTGGCTCGAGCACGCTTAACTACGGAGTTCTCAAGCTCCTGTAGTGCCGGTTCACTTAAAAGGCGCTTCTGTATTGAAGAGTGGTATCATTCCATTTATAGTACAGATCTGCCCCCTTTCGGAATGTATTCCGAAGAGTCCCCATTGTTCTACAGTGGGTCCCACGGACTCAAGAGGTAGCCCCCACAGATTCAAGAGGTGGCCCCCGCCCACTTAACACGACACTTGGCGTGGCACTTTGTTCCGTGTGGCACTTTGCTCCGTGAGCAAGAACCGGGTCCCGACTAAACCAATATCATTCACGCACGATAATGTAATGTCCACTGAACACTAACACGCACTAACACTATGTATATGGCAATTGGGTAAGGTCTGTGTATGTATGCCGTTAACAAGTCATGTATATTATGAACCAATATACACGTCATAAATTTACAAAAATTGCAGTAATTCATATGTTCAGAATTCAACGAAATGATACAAATATGATAACAAGTACATTCTGTCAACAGTTCATCAAAATTTGTTTCAGTTCAATCGGGTTTCCGGTATTCAAGTTACAGCCGTTTCATTTTAAGTGCTCGCTGCAGGGAATTCAGTTTCTGAACTGAACGTTCGTTTCGCGACACAAATTCACCCAGTTGGGATCAGAATTTAGCAACACTACAGTTGAATAAAATCTAGAGTTTCCAATAGGGTGTTCAACGCAATAGACGGATTCTCAATCGCGTCTGTACGTCAAAAGTTATGCACTGTTCAACACTAGTATGTCAATTCTGATTCTGTTTTGGACTGTTATACGTCCTGTTCTTTTAATTTACAAATTAAATAGCAAACGACGATGAAATGGAATGAAACCACTTGTGTTATTTAGATAACAGATTCACCTTTAATAAATTGCAGAGTTCCGCAACATACGAGTTCAGGAAACAAGGTGGTACGCATTACGGGACAGTAAATAGTAACCAGAGTTGCTCTGGACTGCAGTCCAGAGCCGCACTCCGACCCAATTATTGTCACAATTTCAGTACAGAAACCATTAAAAATTATACAAGGTTATAGTTCGTCGAGTCTTCTTCGATTTGAGCCTTCGAACGCATCATTTAAATAAGTACACGATTTATGGTGATTTTAACAATTTTCAGATGCGGGAAATCTCCAGTTTTACGGGTGTATTTGGGGGTGTTCGTTTCAGTCATTAACAGTCATATTTTCCCTTGAAATTTATAAAAGGTATTCATTATCACACGGGCCAGCATAGTAAATCCAATTCCGTCAAATTAGATGAAGATTTTCATTGGGATCTTACATCGAACAGTTGTGTCATATAATGTATCGGGAATTGTAAATATGGAATTTATACGATTTGAGTTTGTAACACGAATAAATTAGCATGTAGCAAGTAAAGTATTTTCCTGGAAACGCTTTGGATGATGCCCGACAGCGGCAACGTCACGAACGTGCGACGAACGGCGTGATTTGGTTTCACGGCCTCAGCTCGCGATTCGGGTGCGATGTCGGAGTTGGCCGGAGATGTTTCGCGGTCACTGGAAGCGGAAGGGGTGCTCTGTGGTTCGCCTGGGATGTGCTGGGGTCGACGACGGTCGGCGTCGTCACTCCGGCGATGAACACAGTGAGCTCGCAGTGAGGGGAAGTTATGGTTGTGTATTGTGGGTTGTTGTTTTGGAGGGAGGGAGAGTAGGGGGCTCGGGTGTGGATTTATGGGGTGTTGGTGATGATACTGTTGACGAGGAGGGTGTCGGATGGTCGACGATGTGGTGTGGAGATCGCCGGCGTGAGTGCAGGTGGTGGTTGTGGTGGGTGCAGGGGAGTTTCTGTGGAGGTTAGAACAGATGAGGAGAGGGCTTTTAGGAGGAGGCTAGGGTGTTCGATGAAGTGGTGGGAGTTTGGAGGAGGTTCGTCGTCATCGTCGGAGGTGAGCGGTGAGGTGCAGAAGGCAGTGGGTTCGTGGGAAACTTTTGAGAGGGAGGAGAGTTCTGAGAGTTGGAGAGGGAAAGAGAAGTAAGGGGAGGCGAGGGTTCGAGGTTGAGGAGATCGCGAGGGAAAGCGCGAGTCGTGGGGCAACGGCACGCGACGTGGCCGCGAGGGTAGGCGCGAGAAGTGGATCGGAGAAAAGAGTGAGCGGGAAAAGAAAAGAGACGTTGGGGAAGAGAAGAGAGGGATCGAAGCGGGTCGGGTAGGTTAGAAGGCGGGTCGGGTTAAGAAGGTGTGGGCTGAGAGGGAGTGGGCCGGGGAATTTAAATTCCTTATCATGATTTTATTTTTCTTCTGGGTTGAGGAGTGGATGCTGGGCCGGGGGTTTAAATATTTAATGTTAATATTTTATTTTATTTGTTGGGTTGGGTTATGTATATTAGTATATTTTTGCTTTTGGTTTTGGACCATGATTTTAAAAGAGTTGGAAAAATTAAATATTAATCTTAAGCAACCAATTACCTACAAAAGTACGAGGGAAAAGGAAAAGAAAAACTCGGGGAATTAGGAAAAATAGAAAACTTTTATTGAGATGGGAACGGGGATTTAAAGTGTCTTTTAGAGACCATCTCGTTCCACTTCTAATACATTCCGTACCAATCTACTATGTTAACCCCGTGTAATGTTTTATATAGTTTATAATTATCACACTTGCCGAGACCATGGATACAAGTTGTTCATGTAATCTGGTTCAGGATATAAATAAGTAGTCATGTAATCAAGTCAAGTTATAGCCATGGTTCGGTCAAGTCAAGTCATGTTTGCATGTTTATATTGTTCTGGTATTCAGGTTCAGGTTCAAGTATACATGTTAGAGTTTGGATTCATGTTTGAATTGGGTTTTTGGTTTGGGTTTGAATTCAAGTTTGATTTAGACTCAGACTTGAGTCAGACACTTATAATTGATTTGGATCCTGAATTAAGTTCGGGAGTTATTGGTAACTGCTGCACATAGACGGCAGGATTTGTGTCTTTTTCCAAGACAATTACCATTGATAACACCGTTAAGTTTTTCTACCTAAAATAGGCAAGCACTCACTTTCTCCGGCACCCTGAGGCTCAAGAGAATTGATCCCGCTTAAACCCATATTTACTAAAGTTTTTAAATGTAATTTTATATAACTCGAGGGGGTTTTATGAAAATATTTTTAATATATAGTTTCAAAATAACCTCGAGAAATTATTTATATTATTTAGGATTTCCATGAATATGAATTTTAGGGATTTGAGGTATTTTGGTGAGAATTACCTTAATTTGAATAGTTCATGGTAGTGTAAACTTGTCTTGTATTGATATCTTGATGGTATTTTGATAAAACTTGTAATTCTTTTATTTGAAAAAATATAAGTTATTATATTTTGAAAATATATGGATTTGTAATATTTATATAATTATTAAAAAATTAAGTTTTGATTATTAAGTAGAAAATTTCGTTTTTCTTAAAAATCGTATTAAAAACCTTTCAAGACCGAATGCTCCGTGAGGAGGTCTGCATCTCGCTCTACTTGCTCAAGGATGTGCGATAATCTGTACCATCCAATAGCGGGTCTCCTAAAAAGGGTTGTAGAGGCTTATTTGCAAAGGGTTTTGAAATACAATTCAAAAGAAAACCGTTTTTATAGTAGATGGTATTTTAATGAAATATATTGTATTTGCCACAAAAAATAGGTTCAAAGAAAATCGTGCTATGGAACCATGTGTGTGTGTGAGGGGTAGATCATTATCCCGTGATGTTTTCTAAAGGTATGTTTTAACAAAGGAAAATAAGATGACACATATAAAGTTCATAGTATTTAAATGAAAAACTCAATTTAAAGTTGTTTTACATGAGAATTTATATGGAATTTGATTCTAAATAACTATGAGTTAAAGTTACAAGTGATGTGTACAAATTGGACTTAACGAAATATTAAAAATGGGTAGTTTTCTAGGTTTTAGTAAAAGTTGTCGGTAGTAACTTCACTTTCAACATATATTTTGAGAAGGCATATTCATAGAAGAAGGTGAGGTATTGATAGGGACTTATGAGTGAAATAGTTTAAGGAGAGGTAAAAGAAGAGTGGGTTGTCGTCGTGGTGTCGCGGGGTCACCGGAATAGCCTCGATTCCTCGCCAGAAGTTGGTCGTTGGCTAACTCCTCTTCAACTCCACTTTTACTTAAGAAAATTTGAATGTTTTGGCTTGAATTTTCAGAATGAGGAAGGGCTAGGGTATAAGATAGTATTTATAGCGTGGAATTAGGGTTTTGGAATTAAAAGAGTGAATTAAAATGCATTAAAATATAATAAATTATGGAATTGAGGGGTCTCTATTTGATTGCAGAGTAATCAAATAGTGCAGGGGAGTTAGGGGTATGGAAACGACACTTGTGCAAAGCACGGGCCTCATTGCCTACAGTGGGGCCGTTGGCGCCGGCCAAAATGAAGATCTCGCCGGTCGTTTTGTGGAGATGGGCCGGTGGATCTTGGTCACGTGTTCCTCTCTGTCTTTATACCATTTTCCACATGTTTATTTTTCCAGACTTTTCATTTTTATGTGCATTGCACGTGTAAACTTTTGGGCTTCCAAAATGTTTAAAAGAAAAATCAGAAAAAATATAATGTGTCTGATAGGGTTCGAACACAGGGGCTACGTCACCGCAGTGCAAGGCTTTACCAGTCAGCTACAAGTTGTTTCTTGCCGTTCTTAACAAAAATTAACTTATAAATTGTACTCAGGCTTGTAAACTCGTTTCTGTATTTTAAACTGAAAAATTTTCGGACAGTAAATTCAGAGTCTTTACAACTAACCATTAAAAAATTGAGGGTAACGTGTACGCATATCATCTTCTCGTTCTCAGGTTGTGAATCATTTTTCCACATCAGTCAGACTAGTTTCACCACGTTGCTCCATGACGTCTTCTCCTTCTGATCTAAAATCACGATCGGTTGTTGCTCATAAGTCGATCTACAGTAAGCTCTGAGTGGTCGAGTATATGACCGGGGTCACTCACATAATGACGTAGCTAAGATATATGGAATACGTTATGCACTTCCTCCAATGATGGTAGCAGTGCTAGACGATATGACACATCTCTTACTCGTTCCAATATGTCGAACGGCCCGATATATCTTAGGCTAAGTTTTCCTCATCTTCCAAAATGAATCGCTCCTCTGTTCGAAGAGATCTTGAGGAACACATGATCTCCAGGTTGGAACTCCAAGTGTCGTCGCTTCGTATCTGCCCAATGCTTCTGTTGGTCCTGGGCTATGCGCATCTTTTCTCTGATCGTGCGGACTATATCAACTGTTGCCACGATCATCTCTGGCCTAAGGAGTTCTCGATCTCCAACATCGTCTTTACTCAGAGGTCAGCGACATTTTCAACCGTAGAGTGCTACAAATGGTGCCATCACAATGTTGGCTTGGTAGCTTTTGATGTATGCAAACTCTACGAGGTGCAGGTGATATTCTCACGATCCTCCAAAGTTGAGCATACAGGCCCTGAACATGTATTCTAGGATTTGAATTGTCCGCACAGACTGTCCGTCAGTCTGGGGATGGTATGCAGTGCTCAAAATCAGATTCGTGCCCTGGCTGGCTTGAAGACTCTACCAAAATTAGGATCAAAATCTGGTGTCTTGGTCGGAGACGGTGCAAACTGGTACTCCATAAAGTCTCATGATCTCCTCCATATACTTTCTTATCAATGTTTCAGTTGACTGGCTAACTCGAAATGGAATAAGTGAGCCGACTTAGTGAATTGATCCATAATAACCCAAACTGCATCGTTACCCTTCATGCTGCGAGTGAAGGCAGTCACGAAGTCCATGGAAATGTGCTGCCATTTCCATTCTGGGATAGGTAACGGCTGAAATAGACCAGTAGTTCTTTGGTGCTAAGCCTTTACTTGCTAACAGACTAAGCACTTTGCTACGCTTAGAGCAACTTCCCTCTTCATTCTATTCCACCAGTAATGCTTTTTTATCCTTGTACATTTTTGTGCCGCCAGGGTATATAGAATAAGGAGTGTTGTGAGTCTCCTTCATCAGTTCTTCTCAAATAATGCCAGCTGGCACGCATAATCGGCTCCCATACCATAAGGATCCGTCCTCGTAAATTATGAAGTCAGTTCAATGTCCGCTCTCTACATGTTCTCTGATCTCTGTAACTTAGTATCGCCGGCTTGAGCCGCTTTGATTTGATCAACAAAAGTGGACTGAATCTGCAGATTCATCAAGGATGATGTAACTCCTGCACTACTACTTCAATATGTAGTCCATGAAGCTCATGTCGTAAGCTTCACTGAGCGTTGAGATTTATTGCTAACGGCTGGCGACTAAGAACATCAGGGACCACATTCATCTTCTCCGGATGGTACTGAAGGTTGATGTCAAAATCAGCCATGAGTTCTAGCCATCTTCTCTGCCATATATTCAGTGCCTTTTGGAAAAATACATATTTCATACTCTTATGGTCTGTATATATATTCACACGTTCTCCCAACAGGTAATGCCGCCAAATCTTGAGTACGAAAATAACAGCCTCCAATTCTAGATCATGGGTTGGATAATTGCGCTTATGCGTCTTTAGCTGCCTCGACATGAAAGTTACAACCTTATCATGCAGATATCGAACGCATCCTAAGCCTTTCCCGGAAGCATCACAATAAACTTCAGAGCCACCAGATCTGTCCGGTATAGTAAGGATAGGTGCAGAGGTCAAGCTTGACTTCAGTTCCACAAAAGCTCTTTTGCACCCTTCTGACCACACAAAAGCTTCATCCTTTCGAGTAAGCTTGGTCAAAGATGCTGCAATCTTCGAGAATCCTTCAATGAGTCATCGGTAATAATCAGCCTGTCCCAAGAAACTTCTTATGTCCTTGAATGATTTTGGCGTCGACCATTCGCTAAAAGCTGACACCTTAGCTGGGTCTATAGATAAACCTTCACCCGATACGATATGTCCAAGAAAACCGACCTTGTCTAGCCAAAACTCACACTTTCTGTACTTGGCATAAAATTGATGCTGTTGCAGCATTTCCAGAACTGTGCGCAAATGTTCAGTGTGCTCTTCCTGAGTCTTCGAATAGACCAAGATATCATCAATGAAGATGGCAACAAACTTTTCTATATACTCAAGGAAGATCAAATTCATCGGGTTCATGAAGATGGACGGGGCATTAGTCATCCCGAATGGTATCACTAGATATTCATAATGTCCATAACGAGTCCTGAATATCGTCTTCTGAATATCGGACTCATTGACCTTTACCTGATGATATCCTAAACGGAGATCTAACTTGGAGAAAATGCAAGCCCCACTTAGTTGATCGAAAAGGTCGTCGATACGAGGGAGTGGGTACTTGTTTTTGATAGTATCTTCGTTCAGCGCCCGATAGTCGATGCATGCAATAGGTTCCTTCCCTCTTCTTCACTAAGAGCATCAGGGATCCCCAAGATGATGTACTGGGTCTGATCCAACCCTTCTTTAGAAGTTCGTCTAACTGCATTCGAATTTCCTTTAATCCATACGGACATAATCGATACGGAGCTTTAGATATTGGCTGCACACCAGGTAGTAAATTAATACTAAATTTAAGAGCTCGATCGGGAGGCAAGCCTATTATATCTTCAAGGAAGACATCCTCGAACACTCGAACAACCTCTGATTTTTCTCTTTTAGCTTGTTGTAGGGTGTTTTTATCACCCTATTGAGATGGGAATGCACGCGCTTGTCAGGCGTATTGTAACAACGCCAATTTCAATGTACAGAAAATTGTTTAAAAGTTAATATACAATTAGGGTAATTACAATCCTGTGTACACTATAAATATTTTTTTTACTTTTGAACAGCAAGAAAGCACTTGTAGCTCATTGGTAAAGCCTTGCATTGCTGTGACGTAGCCCCTGTGATCGAATCCCCCCAGCTACATTACCTTTTTATTTAATTTTCTTTTAATCTTTTAGAAGCCCAAGAGTTTGCACGTGCACTACACATAAGATGATAAGTTACAGATTAATCAAACATGTGCACGAGGGTATATGAGACGACGGGGACACGTGGCAACGATCCAACCATCAACCGCCGGAAAATGACCGGCGAGATGGTCTCCAAAACTGGTACCACCAGTCTCCCCCGTCGGGAATGGTCTAAATTTTTGCCCCTGGCATCGTCTGCCCTACCCCACTAACCCCATATTGTTTATTTTCTCTGCATTCATCCAGAGAACATTAAAACACCATTTAAGCCAATTTTTAATGCAAATTTCAATGCAGTCCTTAACCCTCTAAACCTTAATTTTTCCTATAAATACCACACTCTATTTCACTCATCCTCACTCAGAAATTCCCTGCCAAAACTCTCAAGAATTCTCAAGTCCTTTAAGTGTGCAAGTGGAGTTAGCGAAGGGTGAAGTTCTGACGACGTTTCAAAGAGTTTCCGGCGACGAAACGATGCCCCGAAGCCTTCCTTAGTTTCCTCTCTCTCTTCTCTTGTCCAAAATCCAGTAAGTCCCCTCCCCCTCTCATCTTCTATTCTAAAAACTTTCAATTCTAAAACCCGACGGAAACGGAGTTAATCCGACTTCCGATTCGGTTTTTTCTTTAAAAAGCTTATTTTTCGTAAACAATCATTACCATACTCTCACAGAATGTTTAACAAACATTAAAAAATACTTTAAAACAAGTTTCATCTCAAAATAATCTTTTGTGCAATTTTTATTGTATTTTTACGGTAAAATACCACATACTTCATTTCCGACATAAAACAAAATAAAACTTGTATTACCTTTAGATAACTCACGAGGTAATGACCTAACTCATCACAACACACATTTTTGATATAGCACGATGAATTTTTGGGAATATATTCATGGGATAATACGACATTTCAAATAAATACCATTAATTTGCAAAACCATTTCTTCAAAAAGTGTATTAATCAATTCCTTACAATTACGCCTCTACAACCCACTTTTCGGGACCCCGTTTAGGATGTTTTGGATTATCGCACATCTTCGGGCCTAGTAGAGCAAGATGCAGACCTCCGAAAGGAGCATTAGATCTCGATGGAATTTTTAATGCATTTTTCTTTAGAAAATGAGATTTTATTAAATATATAACTATTTCTCAAAATATCTATTTTAATTATATTATATAAATATTCTAAATTTTCTAAATTAAAGAAATCACCATTACATGAAAATACCATCCAAATACAAAAAAATTCCAATATTTCAATAAAATACCATATACTATGAAAACTAGGTTCTACTCAATAGAAATTTCACATTTATAAAATATAAATCTATGAAAACCTTAAAAACGGTAACTAAATACTTGAGGTGTATTTTGAAAATATATCAAAACTATTTTTACATAAAACCCCCTAAAGTTATGCTAAATTACAATAAAGACCCTAGTAAATATAGGTTTAAGCGGGACCGATTCTCTTGAGCCTCAGGGAGCCAGAGAATGTGGGTGCTTGCCTATTTAAGGTAGATAATCTAACAAACGGTGTTATCAACACAGTAATTGTCTTGGCAAAAGACATAAATCCTGCCGTCCATGTGCAGCAGTTACCGATAATATCAAAACTAATTCAGGATTTCAAGTTCTTTTCAAAGTATCTGACTTAGACTGAGTCTCAATCTAATCAATCTGAATTGAATGTGATTCAAGTAAAAACTACGATACAACATGAATCCATGAATCCGTCTATTCAATCTATATCAATTTATATTGACTGAACCAAACTATGGATATACTCCGTCTACATGACTCTCCATTTATATCCATCCCATTTACTGATATCATGGTTTCGGCAAATCATCCATCTATATAACAAAACCATACAATCAATATAAAAGACATCGCGGGGTTTATAAGGGGTAGATTAGTACGGAAGGTGTTAGAAGTGGCACGAGACTATAATCATAATAAACCTAACTTGAATATCCATTGCCGTTGTACCATAGCTTAACAGTTCCTTGTGCTCCGTATACCTTAGTCTACGGAATAGTGGAACTCCTCTCGTATACACTGGCATTTTCTGTACCAAACTACAAACAACAGCGTTAACAATATAATCAAACATTATAAGTTATATTCTTTTTCTATCTATTCTATCTCTACTCACCTTTGAGACTTACCGAGAGATTGTTCGCTGATGACATTCCTTCTTCTTTCTTGAAATGTTGTCAGGTGATTCGGACCCATTGGAGATCGTGCCCAGCACTGAAGATTTGGAGCAGTTTGCTTTTGACCCGGAGCTTTAGATACTTGTACATATTTATTTTATTTCAGTTATGCCATTATTTAGGCATCGCTTTCTACTCATGTATTTACATTTCAGTTGTACTTGTGAAAAAATGTTTAATAAATAAAGTTGCTGTTCATTTACTCTCCTGTCTCTTGTGTACTTTACTTTATATTGCCTAGATATGCTTAGCGTGTTTACTTCTGAGTAAATACGTTGCATGACCTGTCGCGTCTCCTTGCCGTACACTGGGAAGCGGAACGTGACAGGTTTTGTTGGTGGCCCATGCAGGTCAGTTCTGTATGGACATGCAGGTCAATTTTGCATGAAATCCTAAGCAATATAACACAAGAATGAGTAACTAAAAATATTCTTTACATATTCCTTGAATTTTCCAATTTCATATATTTTGAATATGTCCTAACCCAAAATTTTCTTTCAAGGTTATGGATTCCCCAAACAACACCGGCACCAATTTCAACAACACTCCACCATCTCTACCGCTTACTCCTACCGTCGCTGCTCCGATCAATGAGCAAACAGTATTGCTTGAGGTGATCCGCAGCCTCCTGAAAGGAAGCAGCAGACTGCTATGTTGATGAACCGCCCAGAAGCGGAAGCCCCGGGCGTAAACCAATTCCGGGCTTTTCACCCCAAGTAATATCAGGAAAGGAGAGCCCTCTGAAAGTTGAGGAGTGGGCTCAGAGCATTGAAGATGATCTGGCAGCAGCACAAATGCCAGAGATCGCTTGGGTTTGAGTTGCGAAGCTGCAGCTAACTGACAATGCACGAGTCTGGTGGAAGGTGGAAGAAATCCGTCTTGACCAACCGATCGAATGGAGGACTTTTGGCGATATGTTTGACACGAAATACTTCCCTGAGACTGCCTGATTCGACATGGAGCAACAATTTATTCATTTACAACAGGATTCGATATGGATCAAGTCAGTGGATGAGTATGACGCTAAGTTTACCATGCTCAGTAGGTAAGATATGTCACAATATTCAATTTTCAAATATCACATATTACACAACTAACACAAGACCTTAACAGGTTCGGGGTACATTTGATACCAACTGCAGAGATCAGATCCAGACGGTTTCACTAAGGCTTAGATTCGGAAATCAAGGCTGCTTTAGCTACAGGGGATTTCCCAACTCACGAGATAGCCCTGAAAGCTGCCCGCCGATATGATTCAGTGGTGAAAATGAGGGGCAGACCTCAATCTGCCGGGATGAAGCGCCCTGCCACTCAAATGGCAGGAGGAGCCTCTTCAAGGCCACCATTTGTGCCCAGGAGACCGGGAGTACCGAACAACCGGCCCAACCCAGCCTTTTGCACCTACTGCAGGAGAGATGGACATTTGGTAAAAGACTGCCGGCGTGCAAATCACATTTGCTTAGTCTGCAGCTCAGCTACTCATGACATTGGGTCTTGTCTTGTAGACATAACCTAAATGCTGCACTCAGGCCAGCAATCGCTTATCAGCAGCGCCCAGCCATCCAGGCATCTGCTCCACGACTCGCACTACCTGCTCCACCTCCTCGTGGACCGATTGCACTGTTGGGTTATGCAAGCGCCCCGGCCATCAAACCGTGGCCATTGTGGAACAAGAAATTTCAAAAACTGGCGCTAGAACAACCCGATAACCCGGATCGACCTATAAGCCTTAGATAACAAAATCATGTATAGGAGCTAAACTATAGGGTTAGAGTGATTATACTTAATTGATCCATGTCCTTTGGTCTTCAACCACCTTCCCAAGCTCCTAGAGGCCTCCATGATCAAGCTTGATCCCCGGTCTCCCTCCATCGAAGATAATCCACCCAAGAGTCTATGAATCGAGCTAAAACCTCATATCCGAGGTAAATAGGGTACCTAGATTGCTACACTAGATAGCCTAGAGGATGTAGAGTATGGTGATGGATTAGTTTGTCTCAAGACACCCAAGGTTTCTCAACACATGCGAGGGTTTGGGTGAAGGAAGAAGAAGATTCCATGAGGATGAGAGTGTTGTAGGAGAGAGAATGAATAATGGCTAAGTGTTTTTATGTGTTGTGAGATTTGTATAAGAAATAATGGAGCCATCCAAATAAATATCCCATGTCTCCAAAATATCTCAAGTCAGCCCAAAATATCTCAAGTCAACAAAAATCTCACAACAAACAAAAAAGCTAAGCATGCTTAGAATAGTAATAATAAGTCACTACTAAGCCATGTCACAAAAAATGCAATAAACACCTCATCCTCCACCTCATAAACCTTTTAATCCAAAAAGGTTTAAAACATATTGAGGTGTAATCTTCTAAAAGTAATCTTGTAAGAAATTACAAGAATACCCCTCATTCGTATATACATACCCGCATCCGTATTCCGAAGAATACGAATACAATGAGACGAAAATAATCCAAAAATATAATACTAGGATCCGGCTTAAACCAAAACCCACTAGTATTATCCGTTCAATTCATGACACGTACACAAGTGCACGTATATGATCGAACCCTACCATAAAACCATATGGTCTCTATATCGTTTCGCCCGAAGCAGGAAAATCCTCTGTGTGGGACTTTAAAGACTCCTCAATACGCTGGAAGTGGGTTTAACCACAAGCACGTCAGCGCCACTGTTCCCCTCCGAACGGCGGCCAGGACGTCGTGTCCGTGCCTGAGGTTCGGGGCAGATGCTATTTGGTTTTATCCGTCTATCTCTCCGAAGATGCCAAGTTGATTTATGGCACCGTGTATCGGAGGTTTAGGCGGATGCGGCCGATGTAGCAGACTTTGTCAGATTCCCCCTCAGGGTGAGGGGTTTTTTTTTGATTGTGAGGACGCTCTTCCCTGCAGGCGCAAGCCCCTGCAGTTAATTACGCTATCGCGTTGCGATAACAACTTTCTCCCTCTCCAGAATTTCACTTCGTGTCGTGTATGTTTATTTTGTTTGTGGTTGCCCGTGGATTGTATACGGAGACTTAGTGATGTCGTCGCCCGTAGGACGTGGATTAGTCCAAATCCGTGTTTGCTTAGATTTGAGTTTGGTGTTTTTTAGTTTAAGGATGCATTAGTCGCGTTGCGGCTAAGACTAGCTTAAACGTTTATCAAGGATACGTTAGTCCTGTTTTGAACTAAGATCGACTTGACGCAATGATTGATTTAATTATCTGGCCGTCGAGACTCGTCACCTCTCCGGCGTCGTTGAGGGATTACAACGACAGGCGTCAGAGGAGTTCAGAGATGTACCCTTGAACCAAAGTTGATTTGGGAGTTTTATTATTTATTTAAATATCTAAGGACGCGTTAGCCGTATTTGGGGCTAAGATCAACTTAGACGGGACCGTTTAGATCCGGCAAAAGAGCGTTTGGGCTCTATTGTGCCAGTTTAAGGACGTGACGGTCCATTGCCAGTTTCAGGGACGTGGTGGTCCATTATTAGTTTAGGGACGTTTCGGTCCGTCGCCAGTTTAAGGACGTAGTGGTCCATATTCCAGTTTAGGGACGTGGTGGTCCATATTCCAGTTTAAGGACGTGGTGGTCCGATTTTAGTTTAGGGACGTTTCGGTCCAATATTAGTTTAGGGACGTTTCGGTCCATTGCCAGTTTAAGGACGTAGTGGTCCATCGCCAGTTTTAGGGACGTGGTGGTCCATTATTAGTTTAGGGACGTTTCGGTCCGCTATTAGTTTAGGGACGTTTCGGTCCAATGTTAGTTTAGGGACGTTTCGGTCCATTGCCAGTTTAAGGACGTAGTGGTCCATCGCCAGTTTTAGGGACGTGGTGGTCCATTATTAGTTTAGGGACGTTTCGGTCCGCTATTAGTTTAGGGACGTTTCGGTCCAATGTTAGTTTAGGGACGTTTCGGTCCATTGCCAGTTTAAGGACGTAGTGGTCCATCGCCAGTTTTAGGGACGTGGTGGTCCATTATTAGTTTAGGGACGTTTCGGTCCACTATTAGTTTAGGGACGTTTCGGTCCAATGTTAGTTTAGGGACGTTTCGGTCCAATGTTAGTTTAGGGACGTTTCGGTCCAATGTTAGTTTAGGGACGTTTCGGTCCACGAGTTTAAGGACCCCGCAGTCCATATCGATGTGTGGTCGTTGGGACCCGTCACCTCTTTGACGTCGTTGAGGAATTACAACGATGGATGTCAAAGGAGTTCGGAGATGTACCCTCGAACCGGATGTAAGTTGATTTAGGAGAGCCATTTTGCTCAGTCAATTTAATTTAAGGACTTATGGCCACGATTGGGCTAAGTCCAGTTCAACACTTTATTAAGTAATGCATTGCATTTAGGCTCTGCAGAGCATCACTCTATTCTGAGCTCTGCTCATTTATGAATGATGCAATGCATTTCGTTTGATTTGGGCTCTGCCCCTGGTAAAAATGCACAGCATTCTGAAGATTCTGTTTAGGCTCTGCCCATTTATAAATAATGCATTTACGCTTTATTGAGCCTGTTAGGCCTTCTCTTAGTTGGGCTTGGCCCTTTTGAATGCATTTGCGCTTTGCGGTAAGTAATGAGCGCAAGTCCATACGGTGACGACACGTGTCATGCTCTGATGAGTGCAAGCGCACTAGCGCAGCGCGTTGCGCTGTTGCGCGGCGCAATTGCGCTGCTGACACGTGGCGCGCTCTCAGCGAGTTGCGCTAATTCCAGAGAGCAAAGCTCTATCTTAAGAGCGCTTAGCGCAAATGGTTTTATAGCCGACACGTGGCGCTCTCTTAAGAGCGCAACGGCGCAAATTGGAAGTGCAAAGCACTAAGAATCTTTTAGATTCAAGAAAGGAAGTGCAAAGCACTGTTTAATTTCTTCGTCTAAATTGGATCAAAGAAAAATAAATTTTTCTTTATTCGAAGAACCAGAGGTTCTTAAAAGTGCAAAGCACTATTCTTTTATTATTTTATTATTTTTGTTGTTTTTACAGAACCGAAGGTTCACAAGAAGTGCAAAGCACTTTTTTTTTTTATAAAGATCATTGATCTTATTTTTAGATCAATGATCTATTAGAAGGCCCCCCTTTTTTTCTACCTCATGAAGGTTCTTTACCTTTTTCTTCTCGGAGTTTTCTCTGTTTTAGGGTTCTTGATTTTTCGAGAAAATTCTTGATGCCTTTTGAATGAGGTCTGGGGTCCTATTTATAGTGCCCCATAAATTTGTTGAATTTGTTAACGGGATCTTTCTTGAATGATTTTTGGGAGTTTTCCCACTGTTGGATCTTTGATCCAGAGGCCGAAGAAAGTCTTCTAGTTCTGGAAAGAACAGAAAAGATTTCATGAAATCTTAATTCAGTTGGGCGCGGATACCCCAGCGCATGACACGTGTCGCGCAGCGCAGAGCGCAGCGCAAGTGCGCTAGCGCATCTGCGCTGACACGTGTCGCGCAGCGCAGATCGCAGCGCAACTGCGCTAGCGCATCTGCGCTGACACGTGTCGCGCAGCGCAGATCGCAGCGCAACTGCGCTAGCGCATCTGCGCTGACACGTGTCACTTAGCGCAGAGCGCAGTGCAGCTGAAGCGTTGCTTCCTCTAAACAGAGCTTTGCTCTGATTGGGCGCGCCTTCTTGGGCGCTGCGCGCGGGATTCGAAGCTTTGCTTCAAAGATTTGAATTTTGAATTCAAACAGAGCTTTGCTCTGATTGGGCGAAACAAATGCCCCCCCACCGCTGCGCTCACGTGGCGCACACGTGAGTGCAACGGTGGCCACCTTCCAGACCGTTGGATCAAAGGGGAATCCGAAGAGGCGCAAGCGCCTTATAAATAGGGCGTTTGACCCTCAGAAATTTTTCACCATTTTCAGAATTTTAATTTCCAGAGCTTTGCTCTTGCTCATTTCTGAAATTAGAAACTTTAGGTAACATTAATTTAAATCAACTTAATTTAAATTAACCTTAACCAAAGAGCTTTGCTCTTACAGATCTTTTTGATCTTAAAGGGATCCCCATTGGGGTTTCATAAACAGAGCTTTGCTCTCAAAAACTTATAGATCTGCAGAGATCTTGTTCATGGGTTCTGATCCATGAACAGAGCTTTGCTCTTTGTATCATCTGTAGATCTTTTAGATCTGAAAAATGAGAAAATTTTTTATGAGTTTTTCATCCAAATTTCTTGATTCTTTTAAGTGTAAACATTTTCTGATGGACTTTTCCTTTACTACCATAGAGCTATGCTCTTTTAAGGAAACCTATTTCCAGAGTTTGACAAGTGTCACTCTGTGACAGGGGTTTGCTCTGAAAGAGGAGATTTTCTCCTTGTCCCTAGGGATTCTTCCCCTTTTTTATTAATGGGAATGTTCCCCTGGGGACCAACTGACAATCTCATCCAATGATGAGGTTGTTTTATTAACTGACGTATTGTCATCCAGATTTTGTGGGTCCCTTTGTCCCCTACTCACTGCACTGCTGTGTGGTGTAATTAGTTAATTTTAATTTAATTTAATTAATGCATTTTTTTTTTAGACGCCAAATGTTGGGATTACAGCACTAACGGCTAGATTGTTCTTTTTGCAGCGATCATGTCTGAAGACACTTCATTCCCGTTTGTCCGTTCGGAGGAGGGGTTTCCAGAGGCGCCTTTGGATCGTGAGGTTCTGGCTATGATCAAGGTGCACGACCCGGAGTATAAGAGTCTCCACCTTTGGGGGTCGTGGTACAATCAAATTATTATGGGTCGGCGCAGCTTTACATGTGCGGTGCCGTCAGAGCCCATAACGGCGATTCACTATGCCAGCCCACCCCCGGTGCAGTATGCCGCGGAGATGACAGATTGGACATCGAAGGGTTTTCTTCATCCGGCCATAGACGCCATCCCGGTCCAGCGTCCGATGGTCTTGGACATCCTAGGACGCCGTATCTGTCAGGGCGAGGCGAGACCTTGGGGGCAATCATATAACCTTGGTCTGATCCCCCGCCACCCGGTCGGCTATCTGCCATGGGCCCGGTATATCCTGTCGACGAGGAAGTCGCAGTTGATAAGGCTAGGACTGTACACCGCAGTCTACGTCTCTCTCTTCCAGTATCCTACGCTTCCTACTTGGTGGTTCAAGGCCTTCTTGGAGCAGTGGAACATTCCTACTCATACTTTCCTCGCCATGGATCGGGAAGTGTCCATTTCGCTGGAAGAATTTACGGAGGTGTCTGGCCTACCGGCTATGGGGGAACATTATGAGGAATTGCTCCCGCCGGACGAGTACATCTATGGGGCTAAGCCGAGGGTAAGGGAGCTCACGCCAGAGAACGCTGTTCAACATCAGTTTCCAAGTCTGATTAAGGTGTTGAACATCTATGAGAATCTTTTTGTTGAGCATGGGAGCCGTGGAGTTAATTTTGAGGATTTTATTGCTCGGTTCCTTCATCCAAGCGTCCTTTCGGCGAAGACTGCCAAGTTTGCTTACCTCGAGGATCCTTTCGGCTTAGGTTTGGATAACCTGCCAGCGAGAGACATAGATCAGAAGGACTTTTTTCTTCCCAACTCTTCAGCCATGTCTTTTGCAGAAGTTGCAGCCCCCGAGATGGACGAGGAGGCCTTCTTTTTGGGATTTCTTGGGCTTTGGTTGAGTTGGTTTGCACTTCCAACGCATTCTCACCGCATGCGGCCCTCTGTTTTTTACCCGGCTCACCGGATGGTTATCGGGGTAAAGGTGGCCGTCGGGATCGCCGACTTGGCACATTTATATCATGGCCTTAGCCGAGCGGCAGATGCCAATGAGCCTGGGGCGTTGCATGTGGTTTTCGCAATGCACTACTTCATGTCGTGGCTCGAATTACATACAGCAGGTGTTTTCGGCATGCACAAAAGGCCCTCATTCTACGAAAGGTGCATTTTCCCTCGCCTTTTACAGTTGATTGGCGCATCAATCGTGAATCCATCGCCGCGAGATGCCAGGAGTTTACTCCTTCGTTCCCACACCGTTGGAGCCGGTGTGTCTTTTATTGACAAGGTGCTTACCATTGGAAAAACGTCTGCTACTGCAGTGCGGCCATTGCAAGACACTTTCAAGGACGGCGCTTCGATTTTAACGGCTCGGGAGACCCTTCACTTATACTCTATTAGACCGGGCTTTTTGGTGTTTAGGCAAGACGGGGGAGCGATTTTCATGAGATACAACCCGCATCGTTTCGCTCAGCAGCTGAGTTATAACCTAGGGGTACCGCTAGAGGCCTTTTTATCGGAGCCTATCGCGAACGAAGAAGGGATAGAGAGGGCGCTGCATCACTTCATGCGTCTAAACACGGGCTCTCACTTCTTTATCAGTGAGCCGTCTTGTGCTCCTCGTCTCCTTAGGGTATACACCGAATGGTATAGTCATTCGACGGGAGCGGTCATAAAAGAGGAAAGACGGTTGCTGATCGACCGTAAGGGTGCACCCCCAGGTAGCGATCGCAGCGCTCCTCTGGTGCCGAGGACTCCAATAGTCGCTCCCTTAAAAGATGCTGGGAATAGACCGCCACGCGCACGAAGTCCTCCACATGAACTACCGCTCCCCGATATCGCGGATGCATCTCCTGCACCCCGCGCTCAGGCGGCAACAGTGGTTGTACCCTCACCGGAGTCTGGCGCGGGTGCGGACATCGGGACCCGTCGTCCTAAAGCGGCTGCCAAGCGTAAGTCGCTTCCCCGTGAGCCTAGGGCTGGAGGGAAGAAGAAAAAGAAATCGCTCTTCGCCGCGGACGTTGCGTTCGGCCAGGAACCCCATGCTCCTTATTCCGAGGGTCTGCTCGAATATGGGACTAACGCGGGATTAGTGATGCCGCCGCCAGACGATACAGATTTGGAAGCTGCTCTCAGAGCTTCGGCATGGCTGGTGAAGCGTGATGCGTGGCTGGTCAAGCTTGCGCAGTCAGGTAACTGCTAGTCACTCTTTCTTTACTGTAACGTATTTTCTTCCTTATTTCGTTATTTTTGGTTAACGCTTTTCTCTCTTTTCCTCTAACAGGCGTTACTGATGAAGAAGCTATTGCCGCTTCTCTGAAGACCTTTCATGAGGAGGAACGTGCCAGGGTGTCTGTCGGCCTTAGTAAGTTTCGACTTCATCGAATTTTTTCATTTTTCTTGCGTTATGGTCGATCTAACCTTTCCATCTAATTGTAGGGACCTCAATGCCGCTTCCTCCTAGCGACGCAGATGTTCCGCCGGCGGCCGATGTTCCTGTTCCCTCTGGGACACTGCAGGGGGCTCGCCTTGAAAAGCCGATGAGAGATGCCCTAAAGGCTTTGGAGGCTTCCCTGAATGAAGATGATGATGCTTTGAGGGAGGCGTCACAGAGGTCCCTCATAACCGCTCGGGAGGAGAGGAAGCGGTTGAGGCGTGAGGCGAAGGCACGCAGGGCTGCCCTGGCCATGGGAGCGGGACCCAGCGCCGCCCCTCGCGCTGATACTCCCTCTGAAGAGGCCCCTGTCACCCTGTCTATCGCCCGTAGAGAGGTGGCGCGAGCAGTTCGGAGCGCAAACGGCAAATCCGCTTCAGGTAACATTTCTCTCAGAGTTTTTGTTATAAAGGTTTTAATGTCATTGGTCCTTATATCTCTTATCTTTATAGGGCCAAGTCTGATCGAGGGAGAGGCGGAAGCCGTTGACCCGAGGAGAACGGAGGAGGCGACGCCTGTCGAACTCGAGCCGACAGTAAGTAACATTGTTGAGGCCACGGAGCCTGGGGTGGAGGTCGAGGGGCCTACCACTGAGAAGGTCATTGATGCCGAACCTGAAGCGGGGGCAGATGATATGATCATTATAGCTGAGTCCAGGGTGGTGGTGAGTGAAGCGCTCGAGGTCGGCGATCCCCTGGCGATGGCGGACGATACGACCGCCATTATTGAACCTGAGAAAGTAGTGGGTGAGGCGGCCGTGATTCCCGAGGACGAACCAAACGCTCCTTCTCTGGAATCTGGCAATACTCCAGTCATAGCCCTCCCCGTCTACGGTCCTCCGCCGTCCCCAGGTCTGGCTAGCACGATGACGGTCCCCATCGAATCGGGTGACGAGGCTACGGGTGGTGGTCTCATGTCGGTAGAGGAGGGAGTTGCCTCTGTTTCCGCCGGGAGCTCCTCAGGTAAACCCTAAGTGGCTACTTTTATTTACTTTACAACCTTTTCTGACAAGTTCGCCTTTTCGTAATGTAGGTGCAGCTAGTGCCGATGCCCCACCGCTCGAGGGGACGCCTTCGATGACCGCTTTGGCGGTGGTCACCTCTCAACCTTCTCTCATACCCCCAAAGATGTTGGAAGGTATATGCTTACGCTTTATTAATCTTGTTTTCTAGATATTTAATTCGCGTACTAAAGTCATCCTGTTGTGTTCTCAGGAGCGCTTTTTGATCATGTTCATCAGATGTTGCTCCCATATTTCTCCTTCCCATCTGAGCTTGCTTCTTCCCCTGGTGGCGTCGGTAAGTATAATTTCTGTCAACATTTTTCCTTTTTCTCTTTTCCCCTTTTTTTTTATTGATGGAATTGTCTCTAAACTTTTTTTTTTATCTCAACTGCAGTGCTACAGATTGAAGAAGGGGATAAAAGCTCAGCTGTACCACCAGCCCTTCCGACTTTGCCACCTGTCTTAACTGGTATAAAGACCATCGTATTGGTAACTTTCCTCTCTCTATTTTCTGTACTGTTATCTGATCGCATCCCGTCTCTTTCAGCTGCCGCTCTGGCTTCGGCGTCCTTCGAACCTCGCGTCACAATGCCGGCGGGTCCTTACCTGAGGAGTCTGTCTTCAAAGGGCGCTGCAAATAGTCTGCGCATGTTAAGTGATTATGTCGAGGAACTCGATGTTGAAGCTCCTACATCTGCCGTGGACTTCGCTCTGGTGGTTAACCCGATGCTAGCAGTACTCGTGAACTTCCATAATGAGAGCACCATTACATCCTGGGTTAACCATTGTAAGGAGATCGAGGGTTGCCTATTCCAATTGGAATCGTTGCGTCCCACTCCTGAGACTGTGGCTGCCAATATTCAAAGGACTGCGTGGATCGAGCAGAGCGCTTCTTATTTCCGCCATCTCGAACAAGAGGTTATTTCAAGGCGCAAAGAGCGTGATGATGTTTCGAGTAGGTCTGCTCAACTGCATGCTCGAGTGGAGGCCAACGCTGCACGGCTGAAGGTTATCTTTGAGGGCCTCCTGCAATGTCTCTCCGAAGGATTATCATTGAGGCATAACCTTCACGTTGTCGAGCGAGCTTCAGCCAGCCAGGAAGCAGCCCAGAAGGCGGTAGAGGAGCAACTTTCATCTTCCTTGCGACAACGGGCTCAGGTGGAGGCGGAGGTGGCCGCGGCTGTCACCCGAGAGGAAGCGCTGAAGGGAGTGCGAGCACAGCTTGTGAATTTACTAAAGGCGCTTCCTCCTCGGTAGCTATCCATTTTTGTATCAGTCATACTTATAGATTAAAGAATGTATATGTATGTTTTTTTTTATCCTTTGACATAATGTATCCTGTATTTGATCAAGTTTATGAATAAAAGATACACCTTTTTGTAATGTCTTGTGTCACTTCTCCGTCTTTCTTTTCTTTTATAATCAGTACGCCACCTCGATAACCATAATTGACGGACAATTGGGACGAGTCTCCCGACCTTCTTAAGAAATAACGATGGCTTAGGCCGCAGGTTCAGATCTGCTGCCCAAGACTTTTCAACTCTATAAGCCGTGAGGGTCTCATAGAGACTTTTCTCCCTACGGATCGAGAGGATCTCGCAGGTGAATTTTCTCCTTAGGAATCGTGAGGATTCCTAAGTGTGGTTTCCTCTCATAAGTCGGAAGGATCCTATAAGAGAATTTCTCCCTTTTACGAGTCGAGAGGGCTCGTAAGTGGTTGTTTCCCTCTTTGTCGAGAATCGACTTCAGAGAGTGAGATCCGTGAATAGTATGCAAGAGACCATTTAGGATTGACTTGCAGGGTCCCATTTTTTAGGAAGCAAGTTTTTGAATCCTTACTGCCCGAGATGTGAGTCAAAGAAACTCTCGTCACGGAGTGTTTGTATCCGTGAGTTGGGAAGTTTTGCGAGGGATTATTTGTTTCCCAAGCGCCAAGGATTATTTGTGTCCTTAGTGTTTGAAACGAGTCGATGGTTCCCATGGAGGCACTGGTGGCTCTGCGAGTCGACGCGGATCAGAAGGCTCTCGTCAAGGAGTGTTTGTATCCGTGAGTTGAGAAATTTGCCGGGATTATTTGTTTCCCGAGCGCCAAGGATTATTTGTGTCCTTGGGGTTTGAAACGAGTCGAGGGTTCCTACGGAGGCACTGGTGGCTCTGCGGGTCGACGCGGATCAGAAGGCTCTCGTCAAGGAGTGTTTGTATCCGTGAGTTGAGGAATTTGCTGGGATTATTTGTTTCCCGAGCGCCAAGGATTATTTGTGTCCTTGGGGTTTGAAACGAGTCGATGGTTCCCATGGAGGCACTGGTGGCTCTGCGGGTCGACGCGGATCAGGAGGCTCTCGTCAAGGAGTGTTTGTATCCGTGAGTTGAGGAATTTGCTGGGATTATTTGTTTCCCGAGCGCCAAGGATTATTTGTGTCCTTGGGGTTTGAAACGAGTCGAGGGTTCCTACGGAGGCACTGGTGGCTCTGCGGGTCGACGCGGATCAGAAGGCTCTCGTCAAGGAGTGTTTGTATCCGTGAGTTGAGGAATTTGCTGGGATTATTTGTTTCCCGAGCGCCAAGGATTATTTGTGTCCTTGGGGTTTGAAACGAGTCGATGGTTCCCATGGAGGCACTGGTGGCTCTGCGGGTCGACGCGGATCAGGAGGCTCTCGTCAAGGAGTGTTTGTATCCGTGAGTTGAGGAATTTGCCGGGATTATTTGTTTCCCGAGCGCCAAGGATTATTTGTGTCCTTGGGGTTTGAAACGAGTCGAGGGTTCCTACGGAGGCACTGGTGGCTCTGCGGGTCGACGCGGATCAGGAGGCTCTCGTCAAGGAGTGTTTGTATCCGTGAGTTGAGGAATTTTCGTTGGAGTCATTGGCTTCTTCGGTTGAAGTGAGCTGTTGAGGCTTGGTTTCGTCGTTTGACGGAATCCGCTGGGGAGGCATGGTTCCTTATTTGTTTTACGCCCTTGGATTGTATACAGGGATCGATATGATCTTAACTGTAGGGCCGAAATTTTATCCTTTCTTCTTTTTATTTTATCTTATTTCCGCGATGCTCTATCATTTCAGCTTTTATATCGCGAAGGTCGCGATTGCCCAATCATTTCGGCTATTTTTCACGGTGCCCAATCATTTCGGCTATTTATTATTTTATTATTTTTTTTTACTCGTTGATCTTTATTACGAGCTGCTCGATCATTTCGGCTATTTTGCATGCATACATTTTACTTGCTGCTTTTTATTGCAAGTTGCCCTATCATTTCGGCTATTTCGTATGCGTGAGCGGTCTACTGGCTTTCGCCGTCAACCTGAAATTGGACACCGATTTCGGCATCAGCACCGCTGCAAATGGGATATTACCAGGAGCGAATCATCATTTGCCTCTATCGTTGTTGAACAAAGGAGGCTTAGCGGCCGGGGTTAAGGTCCCGTCGGCTAAGGCTTTTGACTTCATGAGCCGTAAGGGTCTCGTGAAGGTATTTCTCCCTACAAGTCGTGGGGACCTTGTAAATGTATTTTCTCCTTAGGCACCGTGAGGGTTCCTAAGTGTTTTGTTCTTCTGTAAGTCGTAAGGATCCTACAGGAAGGTTTTCTCCTCATAAATCGAGGGGATTTATAAGGGTTGTTTACCATACGAACGTATTCCCAGTCATGGATGGACCTTGGTTAGGGAAACGTTTATTCGCGCCCGTGGATTGTATACGAGGGTCAGTATTGAGCCGCTTGTAGGGCAATATTGGAAGTTTGTGGGGGTTTGCTTAAGCACAGGTTTAGGTCTCTGTAACTTAAGACTTTCAAATCTTATGAGCCGTGAGGGTCCCATAAGAGAGTTCTCCTTACGAGTCGTGAGGATCTCGCAAATGTATTTTCTCCTTAGGAATCGTGGGGATTCCTAAGTGTGTTGCTCCCTTGTGAGTCGTAAGGATCTCACGCGGGGGGTTTCTCCTTATAAGGTCGAGAGGACCCTAAAAGTGTTTTCAACGAGGTTGCGCCCTTTCAGGTTTTCACAAACACTCGCCGGTAGTCCTGCTGTTTTTACTCACGGAGCCCTTTCGGGTTTTCATCCGTGCCCATTTTGCTTATGGACTTACCGCTTTTTTTTTTTTTTTTTTTTTTTTTATCTTCTGTGGTAGTAGTTTAAAGACGTTTCGGTCTGTTATTAGTTTAAGGACATTTCGGTCCAACGTTAAAGGGCTGGCTACTGCTTATAAGCTCGGGCTTAGGAAGACAGCGAGCGGACATAGTCGTCGTCATCTGCCATTGACCTAGGCTGTGACCCATTAAGCGTAGTATTTCTTTAAGAAGCGACCGTTTATTGGTCTGAAGGGTCTTTCACCGTGCATGTCCATGAGTAGATAAGCCCCACCCTGGTAGACCTTATCGATGATGTACGGTCCTTCATAGTTTGGCTCAAACTTTCCCCGCTTGGCGCGATTGGGGATCATGGGCCTTTTGACCACTAGCACGAGTTCGCCTTGATGGAACGTCCTCGGTCGGGTTAACTTTTCGTATGATCGCGTCATCTTTGCTTTATAAGCCTCTAGGTTTTGTTGCGCTATGAGCCGTGTTCCTTCAAGGGCGTCAAGCTCCTCAAGCCGGAGGTGTGCGTTTTCTCCATCCGTCAGCTCGTAGTGAACTGCCACTCGCAAAGAGGGTAATTCTATTTCGAGAGGGAGTATTGCTTCCGTCCCAAACACCAACGCGTATGGCGTTGTTTTTGTGGCTGTCTTGAACGTAGTTCGATACGCCCAAAGAGCTTCTTGCAGCCTCTCGTGCCAGTCTTTTTTATTTCGGGATACTGTTTTCTTTATGATCTTCGTCAAGGTCTTGTTGAAGGCCTCAGCTAGACCGTTAGCTCGCGGATTATAAACTGATGAATATCTCCAGTCTATATTGTGCTGCTGTGCGAAACGGCTAATCTTATGACTTCGGTAGGCTGGCCCATTGTCAGAGATGATCCTTCTCGGGGTTCCGAACCGGTATATGACGTGCGTTTTGAAGAAATGGAGAATGTTCTCCGTCTTCACTTCCCTCAACGGTACCGCCTCCGCCCATTTGGAGAAGTAATCAGTCGTCGCCAAGATGAAACGATGTCCTTTTGACGATGCTGGTTCGATGGGACCGACTATGTCAGTTCCCCACATTTCGAACGGCCAACTAGCCACTGTTGGGTGCAGTGGATTAGGATGTTGATGGATAAAGTCCCCATGAATTTGGCATGAGTGACATTGTCTGGCGTATTCCAGGCAATCCTGCATCATCGTAGGCCAGTAGTAGCCCATCCGCTTTATCTTTAATTTCATTTTAGGGCCTGCTTGGTGGGAACCACAGAGTCCGTCGTGAACCTCTTGGACGACCCTTCTCGCCTCGTCAGGTCCTAAGCATCTTAGCCACAGAGAGTCGAATGACCTTTTATACAAAGTATCATTGACGAAGGCGAAAGACAGAGCCCGTTTCGTGAGCTGATGTCTTGTGGACGCTTCTTCAGGTATTCGGTGGAACTTGAAGTAATCTATGAAGACTTCTCTCCAGTCCTCGGTATTTTCCCTGTCTTTTGTTTGCAGGGTTGTCTCCTCTTCCGCTTCTTTTTCTTCAGACGATTTTGGAGATATTTCTGTTGGGGCGAGCACTCGACGGCTTTGTACTATGATTTTAACGTCGTCGAGGTTCTCGTCAGCCAGTTCTTTAGCAAGTTTGGCTAGTGCGTCTGCTTTGCTGTTTTCCGCACGCGGTATGCTTTCCAACGTGTAGGAGGGAATTTGGGTTAGCAGTTGCTGCACTTTTTCACCGTATTTTATTAATTCCGGTTTACATGTTTGGTAATCGCCGTTCACTTGACTGACGACCAATTGGGAGTCCCCATATATGAGGAGGCTCTCAATTCCCATATCGATGGCGATCTCGAGGCCTGCTATCAGAGCCTCATATTCAGCTTCATTATTCGTTCTCGGTTCTGTCAAGGAGAAGGCGAAGCGCATTATCCCTCCTTGCGGAGTCACGAAGATGAGTCCCACCCCCGATTTGATCATTGGTGTACTTTGTTTGTGCTTTTTCATGGAAGACGCTCCATCGAAATACAGCTCCCAACGGCTATCACCACTGTCGATTGTGTCAAACGCATATTTGTCTGGCAAATCGCAATTTAAAGGAGAGTCGGCAGGTATGGGATGCTCAGCAAGGAAGTCGGCGATGGCCTGGCCTTTTACTGCCTTGAGAGGTTGATATGTTATCGAAAATTCCATCAAGAGCAGGGCCCATTTAGCGAGTCGCCCTGTCAATATGGCTTTTGACATTAAATATTTGAGAGGGTCCACTTTTGAAATCAGACGGACCTCGTGCGCCAACGCATAGTGCCTAAGCTTTGTTAGTGCGAAGATCAACGCCAGGCAGTGTTTTTCAATGGGAGAGTAATTGCTTTCTGCCCCCAGCAGAACTCGACTTAGGTAGTAGAGTGCTCTTTCTTTCCCTTGGTCGTTCTCTTGTGCCCATAATGCGCCTAAGGAACCTTCGAGGGCGGTTGTATAAAGAATGAGAGGCTTCCCTTTAACCGGGACAGCCAGCACGGGTGGGTTCTGCAAGTATTGCTTGATCTCATCCAGTGCGCCTTGACATTTTTGATCCCAAACGAATGGGGTTCCTTTCTTCATCAGGTGACTATAGGGACGGCACTTTCCTGAAAGGTTGGCTATAAATCGCCGTATGTATGCGAGTTTCCCTTGGAGAGACCGAAGTTGCTTGAGAGTTCTCGGCGGAGGCATTTCCATGATCGCTTTAATCTTTGAAGGATCTATTTCAATACCTCGATGCCGAACAACGAATCCCAGGAATTTGCCCGAGGAAACCCCGAACGCACATTTAAGAGGATTCATCTTCAAGTTGTACTGCCGAAGACGTTGAAACACGGTCTTCAGATGCTCAAGATGTTCGTCGTATGATTTGCTCTTGACCACGAGATCGTCGATGTAGCATTCGACGATTTCGTGTATAAGGTCGTCGAAAATCTTTGTCATGGCCCTCTGATAAGTAGCACCGGCGTTCTTCAAACCAAAGGGCATCACCTTATAACAAAATATACCAAGGGGAGTCCTGAAGGCTGTGTGGTTCTGATCTTCAGGATGCATTTTTATTTGATTATATCCCGACGAGCCGTCCATGAAGGAGAAAACCTCATGAGTGGATGTATTGTCTATCATCAGCTCGGTAACTGGTACTGGGAAATCATCTTTCGGGCAAGCTTTATTAAGATCCCGGAAGTCTACGCATATGCGCACTGTCCCATTTTTCTTCATCACTGGGACGATGTTGGCGATCCATTCAGGGTATTGAACCTCCTGGATAAAGCCAGAGTCTATCAGCTTTTTGACTTCGGCGTTGATGCTCATCTCAAGCTCGAGTCGCATTCTTCTTGGCGCTTGTTTGACTGGCTTGATGTCCGGGGATATCGCCAATTTGTGTACGGCAATTTCTGGATCTAGTCCCGGCATTTCGGAATAGTTCCACGCGAAGCAATCTTTGTGCTGTAGAAGCACATCCTTTAACGAGGCCACCCTTTCTTCAGATAGCATCTCGCTGATGAACGTCGGTCGCGGGTCATTTGCCGTCCCCAACTCAATTTTCTTAAGATTGTCTGCGGTGGTATGGATTCCGTCCTCCAGTTCTTTCGGAGCTGGGGGAAATTCTGAGATCACCTCGTCGCTGCCGCTTTCAAAGCACCAAGGGAGGTTGTTCATATCCTCGGACCCTTCTTTTAATATTGTTATCACATGGCAGGTGCGAGTTTCCTGCTGATCCCAATGCGAGGTTGGTCTTATTGTTGTGTTTTTGGGTTCGTGCTTTTGCGGCGGCGCTACCTTCCAACTGTCAGACAATGCGAACTTGCCAAGCTGATATTGATCCTCCGCCCAATTCTTAAAGGTGAAGCAATCTTCGAGCGGATGCCCTATTACTCGATGGTAAAAGCAATATTTTGGGTTGGAGACTTCGCCCGCCTGCTCAGGATGTTTAGACTCTGGCAGAGTAAGCATTTGATGTTTCAGAGCAAGCTCAAGTATTTTCCTTGTTTTGTTCTGAGGAAATGAGTATGTTCGACCCATTTTCTTCATGATGGCTTGGTCAATAACGCTCGACTCTCGGATGCGTGGCTTCTTAGCTTTGCTTTGTGGTTGTTGAGCGCTCCTCTTGCCTTTCAACTTATTTTTGCTTTCGAGTCGAATCTTCTTCATAGCAGGTTGACAAGGGGCGGCATCTTCGTCTTTCATCGCTTGCTGAAGGAGGCGCCGTGTCTTGGCTTTCTCATAGATTGCCATTTCACGATCGTGATCATCTCGGGCTTCCCGACTGGCATCCCTTGTAGGTTTGCTCATTTGGCCTTCAGACGATGGGTTAGGAGGTCTCGCATCGGGAACTTTTGCTGATTCAGGATTAGCGTTTTCCCATTGAGCGTCCGCTTCTTCATCAAAGTCATACATGGCATAACAGCTATTTATTGGTTCCCGCGTCTTTGAGCGAACATATCCGAGCCCTTTTGTTTCTGTTCTCCCGTTAGGCAGTTTGCACTGAGTCCCGGGAACGTTCCAGACCTTATCATAGAATTTGGCTTTTCTAGCGGTCTGTGTGAAGGACATCCCTTGGCGTTTCAGCAGTTTCTTTAAGCCTTGGGTATAATATCTGGGAAGACGGATAGGTCGGAGCCTGTCGAACGTGGGATCCGCGCCGTGCCAAATTTCTTTTTCCACCTTGTTTTCTTCAGACCGGTAGAATAGGATTGCCTTCTCACCTTTTCGTCCGGGAGGGATATAGAATGTCCGCAATTCTTCCACGCTGTTGATGTCGAATGCATCCAGTTCTTTGTAATGTTCAAGCGGCACCATGGTTATCTGCAGACTTTGCTCTTCATCAGCGGAAATTCGTATCGAAGGCCGAGCAGGGAATACAGCATGAACTTCATCCTCTGAATCACTGCCGAAGATTAATGAAGGAACGGATGGTCCCGGTCTGGTGGACTGGGACAGACCTGAATGAATTATCTCCTCCTCCTCTTCGGTGTCACTGCCGAAGACAGGGATGGTGGCGTTAGTTTTGTTCTCCGGTTTGTGACACCTTTCCGTGTCTTCGAAACTCGGCAAGAAGTATTTAGCATCTTCATATTTGCGAACTTCGTTTACGGAAAACGGATTCAACTCTCCTGCGACAGTGTACTCGAGGCCATCCCTAGAATACTTCATGCATTGATGCTGTGTAGAAGGGATGATATTGTACTCGTGTAGCCATGGTCGGCCGAGCAGAGCATTGTAGCATGTCTTGGCATCTATAACATGGAACTTGATGTCTGTAACGAGCAACCCGAAGCGTAGCGTCAATATCACAGATCCGAGAGTCTTTGAGGATTGAGAGTCGAAACCGGAGATAGTGATCTTGTCTCGGGCGAGGTGTTGGACACTCATGCAAATCTCCTTTAACACTCGTATATTGAGTAAATTGACAGACGATCCGTTATCAACCAAGATTTTGCCTATCTTTATGTCATGGCAGTATCCTGAGACATAAAGGGGGCGATTATGTTCACACGTCCCGAGGAGAAGGTCTTCATCACCAAAGGCAACGTCGGCTGTGTGCACCTCTTCCAATTCGTCTTTCATCTTTTCTTCGGCTAAGAAGGCTTGAAACTGGTCCGGATCTTGTAGCGCCTTAATCAAAGAGTCTCTTGCCTCCTTTGATAGTAGCAGGGCATCAAGGATGCTGAGCTGAGAGGGCAGTTTCCTCAGATGTGCCAGGACGTTGTAGTCCACCTTACTTCTCTTCGGCGGGTTTTTGGCGTTCAGCTCTTCCAGAACTTGGTCATCTAAAACGATGTCTTCAGAGACCTTTTCTTTTCCCTTATCTCTTCTATTCGAGGGTCCGAAGTCCTTTTCAGGCAGTGTCCGATTCCGCAGCCGGATATTTTCGCAAACTACTGGCTCCTCTTCTTTTCCCGAAGTCGACTCTTTAAAGAGAGGGGCAATCTCTAGCTCCTCATCAGAGTCGCTCCCAAATGTGGGCACTTGCGATGTGGTGGTGTTAACCATGTGACAGTTGCCGGTAGTTCTTTCAAACTCCTTGGTCGTGCTACTTTGCTCCCGACGCATTTTACGCTTTTCCCGTTTAAAGCGTTGCCGATTGGCGACGTATCCTTGCCACCATCCATTAAAAGCTTTGCAATCTTGGGTGGAATGCGAGACCTTCTGATGATATAAGCAATAAGAGGGGTGCATTCCTACCATGCCAGTAACTTTTTCCTCAGAGGGTGGCAGCTTCATGCCCATCGATATGGCTTTGGCAAATTTCTTTTTCATCTTGAATTGGCCTTTGTCAGCGGTGAAGGCATTTTTCTCTAGCGGGATCATCTGAGCTTCTTCCTCAAGCCGCTGGCGCTTGGCCGTTTCGAATATAATCATCTCGCGTTCTTGATCAGCCTTACTTTTCAATCGAGCTTCGTTAAGAAACGCGTCAATCATTTCTATTGATAATTCTGAGACCCTTGACTCAGTACTTGCCCCCGGCTTTTTAGTGCCAGAAGTCCCTTCGTCGCTCGTGGTCGAACGAGAGATCGTACGGCAGCTTGCCACATACTCCTCAGATTCATCCGATGAACTTCCCTCCTCATCTTCTTTTTGAAAGACGTGATCGAGGAAATCTTGGAGCGTAATGGGGGTCCGAGCCTTTTGGTTATATTCATCCAGCGCGTCGATTTGCTTTTGTAAGTCCGTGCGCTTGTCGCCAGGCTTCACGGGCTTCTTAGATTTCTTCTTCTTCTTTTTCGAAGATTTTGACGGCTGGTTACGAACGCTTGAACTACCACCCTCGGCCTTCGGAGTCGGACGTGGTTTCAACATCCCTTCTATAACCTGCGGCTCCAAGGGGTTCTTCCACTTGACCGCTGGACAGGTCTGAAGATCATTTAGCATTCTCCTCGTTTTGGCTGATAATACAACCCCCCAGGGAGCTTCTTCAATGACGGAGCATGTTGCCCCCGGCGTATTCGTCCCCTTATAGGTATGGGGCTGCGGAGGGTTCACCTTCCATTTGTCAGATAGCGCAAACTTGCCCTGACGGTACTGGTTTTCAAGCCAGTTTTTGAAGACGTAACAGTCTTCGATTGGATGTCCCAGCACTCTATGATAAGGACAGTAATTAGGATCGTTGGCGTCACTTGGTTGCGATGGACGTTTTGGATCCGGCAGGTTTATGAGCCTATTGCGCAATGCCAGCTCGAATAGCCTCCTTGTTTTATCACGGGGGAAGGAGTAAGCACGTCCCATCCTGTCTTCAAGGGGTACGTATGGGCGCGTATTACTTGGACGAGCAACCGGCTTCGAGTCATTAGGCTGTTGTTGGGTATTAGCGACGATAATCGCTTTTCCCTTTCCTTTATCGTTTCGAGAATCCGGCTTCGGAAGAGGGGGTTTATGGCCCATCTGGTCCATCTGCGCCAACTTGTCGATCAAAGCCTGGAAAGAAGTCGGCTTGAAGAACATCATAAACTGCGAAATGGTTGCTTGTGGATCGAGGGTTCCAACAAACATTCCCACCGCAGGGGCTTCTTCTATACGCTGTTCACATTTAGACCATAAATTACGCCACCGTATAGCGTACTGGACCCACGTCTCGCCGGGCTTTACCCTGGCGTTAATCAGCGCCGTCATCGGAGTACGCTCGCTGGCGCTCGTAAAGCGTTGGGTGAAGAGAAGCTCCATCTCTGCAAAGGTTTTAATAGAGTCGTTGGGGAGCTCGGAATACCACTCGAAAGCCGTATCTGATAAGCTTCCAACGAACTGGCGCAGCAAGAGCTTGTCGTCGCCTCCAGTGTTACCACAAAGCGCCCTGAATTGGGCAACATGTTGATGGGGGTTGCCGGTCCCCTTGTAGACATGAAACTTAGGAATTGTGTAACCTGGCGGGTACCTGATTTGGTCATACCAGCCCGGATATGGCCGCCCCGTTTTTACAACGTGGCCGGCTGCTTCGGCCGCGTGATGAACTTTTATCTGCTGGGCTATGTATTCGTCCAGATCGGTTTTGGAGATTGCATCTTCTCTGGCCGTTGATAAAACAGGCTGAGGGTTTGATGTTTCTCCCCCATCATCCCCAAGGACGGTCGGGGGTTCTTCAATCGGGGGCTCTGGTTGTAGCATTATTCCAATCATGTCCTGGAAGAGGAGGCCCATACGTTGTATATTGGCTGCTTGTTCAGCAGCCTCCTTGTCCCTCTTTTCAAGCATTCGGCGAAGGAACTCGGCGTCAGTCTCCTCCTCTTGACGTTCATCTAAGGATGTTTCAGGATTCTCTTTGGGTCCCGTGAGTGCGGCCATTGTGGTCATCATCTCATGGAGCTTTTGTTGTTGCTCCTGAGACTTGGTTACTGACCGGGTAAGCGGTCGGTGACCCGTAGAAGTACGACTTTCTTGCTTCCCTGAAGCCATATAGACCGTATGAACTGTGATGCCCCCTGACCTGGGGCGTTTAGGTTCACCGCTCTTGGATTTTGTCAGCGTTACGGGAGCTTTCCCTGGCCTCTTTCTTTTATGGACCATTGAGGTGGAAGGGGTCATTGGAGCGGGCATCTTGGCATTTGTTGCCCCCTGCTGTTTAATGGGGCGGTTCTTGTCTTTTTCCACTTTTGCCCTTTTCTGGCGACGGAAGTGGTCTGAGTCGATCACGGAGTCTTGAACCCTCCGCCAAACTTTATAAATCTTCGACGACAGCCGTTGAGAGGGCTGTTCCTGTTTTGCCTCCGGAGCTTTTTCCACAGGCGGAGGAGATTTTTTTAAGGTAGCAACCGGAGAGTTCTTCCTCACCTTCCTCAGCAATTCGAAGCTGTTCCCAGTTGGAACAGCAGCATCGATCTCCGCCACTGGAGCAGGTGGGGTTAGTCCTGAGGGGGAGCTGCCCCCTGCTTTCCTTATTCGTTGCCAATGACGACGTCGTGCACGACGAGCCATTGGGATTGGCTCGGAAACCGAGGTAGCTTCTTGTTGCCCCCCATTTGAGTGTGGGGGAACTGCTGATGTCAGTCTGTCGAAGACTGACGCCTTCTGACCAGTTGGGGGAGGAGTGGGAACCGTCAATCTTGTGAAGACTGACTTTCTAATGGGAGAAGCCGCTTTAACGACTTCCGAAGCAGCGGCCGTTGCCCTCTTTGGGATAGCCACTTTGTAATTCTGACCCAGCCTGGTAAAAACGGCGGCCGTCGGTTTAGCAATGGGAGACCCGTTGACGAGGGTCGGGGCAGCAGCGAGCCGGTCGAACACCGACTTCTTGTTTGCTTCAGGTGCAGAGATCGGCACAGAGAAGTTGGTAGGTGGGACCATAGTCCCGAAGAACAAGCCGGTGGTGGCCTGAGTCATTTGGCCTACCGGCAGAGTCAGGAAGGAAGCCGCCTGGGGCCCATATGATACACCTCTTGGTGAGGTGGAACGTCCGTTGCACTGGCATTTCGAGCAGTTGGTGCAATTGGTGGCCATTGAATGCTTGAGTTCTGCACCAGACAAAAGACCAAATCTTAGCAACTTGAAATCCGAGGACAACCATTTAACAAACCGCGATTGGTTCGCGAAGACGACACACGAAGTGTGGAGTGGAAAGAGGAAAAGGTCCCACCGGGCGTGCCAGAATCTGTTCCCCTCCGAACGGCGGCCAGGACGTCGTGTCCGTGCCTGAGGTTCGGGGCAGATGCTATTTGGTTTTATCCGTCTATCTCTCCGAAGATGCCAAGTTGATTTATGGCACCGTGTATCGGAGGTTTAGGCGGATGCGGCCGATGTAGCAGACTTTGTCAGATTCCCCCTCAGGGTGAGGGGTTTTTTTTTGATTGTGAGGACGCTCTTCCCTGCAGGCGCAAGCCCCTGCAGTTAATTACGCTATCGCGTTGCGATAACAACTTTCTCCCTCTCCAGAATTTCACTTCGTGTCGTGTATGTTTATTTTGTTTGTGGTTGCCCGTGGATTGTATACGGAGACTTAGTGATGTCGTCGCCCGTAGGACGTGGATTAGTCCAAATCCGTGTTTGCTTAGATTTGAGTTTGGTGTTTTTTAGTTTAAGGATGCATTAGTCGCGTTGCGGCTAAGACTAGCTTAAACGTTTATCAAGGATACGTTAGTCCTGTTTTGAACTAAGATCGACTTGACGCAATGATTGATTTAATTATCTGGCCGTCGAGACTCGTCACCTCTCCGGCGTCGTTGAGGGATTACAACGACAGGCGTCAGAGGAGTTCAGAGATGTACCCTTGAACCAAAGTTGATTTGGGAGTTTTATTATTTATTTAAATATCTAAGGACGCGTTAGCCGTATTTGGGGCTAAGATCAACTTAGACGGGACCGTTTAGATCCGGCAAAAGAGCGTTTGGGCTCTATTGTGCCAGTTTAAGGACGTGACGGTCCATTGCCAGTTTCAGGGACGTGGTGGTCCATTATTAGTTTAGGGACGTTTCGGTCCGTCGCCAGTTTAAGGACGTAGTGGTCCATATTCCAGTTTAGGGACGTGGTGGTCCATATTCCAGTTTAAGGACGTGGTGGTCCGATTTTAGTTTAGGGACGTTTCGGTCCAATATTAGTTTAGGGACGTTTCGGTCCATTGCCAGTTTAAGGACGTAGTGGTCCATCGCCAGTTTTAGGGACGTGGTGGTCCATTATTAGTTTAGGGACGTTTCGGTCCAATGTTAGTTTAGGGACGTTTCGGTCCAATGTTAGTTTAGGGACGTTTCGGTCCATTGCCAGTTTAAGGACGTAGTGGTCCATCGCCAGTTTTAGGGACGTGGTGGTCCATTATTAGTTTAGGGACGTTTCGGTCCGCTATTAGTTTAGGGACGTTTCGGTCCAATGTTAGTTTAGGGACGTTTCGGTCCAATGTTAGTTTAGGGACGTTTCGGTCCATTGCCAGTTTAAGGACGTAGTGGTCCATCGCCAGTTTTAGGGACGTGGTGGTCCATTATTAGTTTAGGGACGTTTCGGTCCACTATTAGTTTAGGGACGTTTCGGTCCAATGTTAGTTTAGGGACGTTTCGGTCCAATGTTAGTTTAGGGACGTTTCGGTCCAATGTTAGTTTAGGGACGTTTCGGTCCACGAGTTTAAGGACCCCGCAGTCCATATCGATGTGTGGTCGTTGGGACCCGTCACCTCTTTGACGTCGTTGAGGAATTACAACGATGGATGTCAAAGGAGTTCGGAGATGTACCCTCGAACCGGATGTAAGTTGATTTAGGAGAGCCATTTTGCTCAGTCAATTTAATTTAAGGACTTATGGCCACGATTGGGCTAAGTCCAGTTCAACACTTTATTAAGTAATGCATTGCATTTAGGCTCTGCAGAGCATCACTCTATTCTGAGCTCTGCTCATTTATGAATGATGCAATGCATTTCGTTTGATTTGGGCTCTGCCCCTGGTAAAAATGCACAGCATTCTGAAGATTCTGTTTAGGCTCTGCCCATTTATAAATAATGCATTTACGCTTTATTGAGCCTGTTAGGCCTTCTCTTAGTTGGGCTTGGCCCTTTTGAATGCATTTGCGCTTTGCGGTAAGTAATGAGCGCAAGTCCATACGGTGACGACACGTGTCATGCTCTGATGAGTGCAAGCGCACTAGCGCAGCGCGTTGCGCTGTTGCGCGGCGCAATTGCGCTGCTGACACGTGGCGCGCTCTCAGCGAGTTGCGCTAATTCCAGAGAGCAAAGCTCTATCTTAAGAGCGCTTAGCGCAAATGGTTTTATAGCCGACACGTGGCGCTCTCTTAAGAGCGCAACGGCGCAAATTGGAAGTGCAAAGCACTAAGAATCTTTTAGATTCAAGAAAGGAAGTGCAAAGCACTGTTTAATTTCTTCGTCTAAATTGGATCAAAGAAAAATAAATTTTTCTTTATTCGAAGAACCAGAGGTTCTTAAAAGTGCAAAGCACTATTCTTTTATTATTTTATTATTTTTGTTGTTTTTACAGAACCGAAGGTTCACAAGAAGTGCAAAGCACTTTTTTTTTTTATAAAGATCATTGATCTTATTTTTAGATCAATGATCTATTAGAAGGCCCCCCTTTTTTTCTACCTCATGAAGGTTCTTTACCTTTTTCTTCTCGGAGTTTTCTCTGTTTTAGGGTTCTTGATTTTTCGAGAAAATTCTTGATGCCTTTTGAATGAGGTCTGGGGTCCTATTTATAGTGCCCCATAAATTTGTTGAATTTGTTAACGGGATCTTTCTTGAATGATTTTTGGGAGTTTTCCCACTGTTGGATCTTTGATCCAGAGGCCGAAGAAAGTCTTCTAGTTCTGGAAAGAACAGAAAAGATTTCATGAAATCTTAATTCAGTTGGGCGCGGATACCCCAGCGCATGACACGTGTCGCGCAGCGCAGAGCGCAGCGCAAGTGCGCTAGCGCATCTGCGCTGACACGTGTCGCACAGTGCAGATCGCAGCGCAACTGCGTTAGCGCATCTGCGCTGACGCGTGTCGCGCAGCGCAGATCGCAGCGCAACTGCGCTAGCGCATCTGCGCTGACGCGTGTCGCGCAGCGCAGATCGCAGCGCAACTGCGCTAGCGCATCTGCGCTGACACGTGTCACTTAGCGCAGAGCGCAGTGCAGCTGAAGCGTTGCTTCCTCTAAACAGAGCTTTGCTCTGATTGGGCGCGCCTTCTTGGGCGCTGCGCGCGGGATTCGAAGCTTTGCTTCAAAGATTTGAATTTTGAATTCAAACAGAGCTTTGCTCTGATTGGGCGAAACAGCCACAAGCTGTACGTAACGGCTATCTAGGTATTGAGTGAAAGAAAGGCCTACGAGAAAACTCATCCTGAAACCCCTATTAAGCCTGACAGTGACAATATCCGTACAGTCCGGTCCGTTCGTCTATGAGTATCACATATCGAGTTTATGGGGTGGATAAAGTCAGACCCCTAATAACGCAACATCTAGTGTCGGTATGAAACCCATCACCCACTGAGAAACTACTGATCCGAATCAGTAATTCTCGACTACCTTAGCCAAGGATTTCTAGTGATGGCCAACCGTGCACAACGCGACATCAACCCCCAATACCGGAAGAGACGAATCCCCTGACGATCCACTCACTGCCTCCATGTGGCTCGGGACTGTACCCAACTAAAATATGTTTGCACGAATCGTTTGAGCCGTGGTAGGGTAGTAATCAAAGCACAGTGGGAACTCAGACGAGACAAATGACGATCTCAGGTTGATAGACTAATCTGTACACATGTCACCTGGGAACTGCTATCTGACAATAGGTATAATACCAACTAGCATGTTTCCGGCGAGTCCGTCCGGTGTACTCATAACCCAATGAGCACCTGTATACATCTTAGGTGAACAAACTGACACCAATGGCTTGTAAGACCGGCCACCGCCCCTCGTCGGGATCTCGATCAGTAAACACTAGTCTACTCTGGAGTATCGATGCCCAGTCTCGAAACTCCCACGACTAGGGACATTTAAGGATGTGCTTATAGACCACCCAGCTCTCATGTATATGATCACCATCATACTGCAGGTAGTCAAGCAAGAATCCTATGGGCTCTATCAACATGTAATAGTGATTTGTAATGTCATCTAAAGCATGTACACGATGATAAAGACAAACCAGATAGCATACAATCATCTCGAGTAAGATTGTTCTATCCGTATAGGTCCTCCCTCAATCATCGCAATCGTATGCCTGCGATCCAATAATTGACATGAGGGCACTATAGCCAACAATCTCCCACTTGCAGTTAAGGCTAATTATTGCGATGTCGCATACTCATAGCCTGTGTGATACTGAACACCCAACTTCTCTACTAATCAGTCTCACAAATCTCATTTGTGAAATTATTGCGTTTGAGAAATAGCCTTAGTGAGTGGATCCGCTCTAGTGTTTCTTTCTGTATCTCTCAATATCTCAACTTCGCGGAGAAAACTATCTCCCGAAATGAGCAAAACCTGTTTTAGAATATATCTGGATATCTGATGGGACCCAGTTCACAAATAAACTTCAAATCCAGCAAACTTCTTAGACTATATCGTCCACTCTGCGTCATGCCTTCCTCAGTATTCGCTTGGACTACCTGTCCAAACTACTGCCCCTCATAAAAGAGGGAAAACTATAACTCTGACAGTCGCTCTGTCATCCAGGTCACCTTAGAAGCCTGGAATGATAACCGTCTCCCGAAGGAGGCTGCCGTTACCAAATCCCTAAAATATCCACTTATGTTCATAAATTGCTTCCCAACGTTTCTCCAGGATTGGATAAATATATAAACTTATTGCAGCTAGTGCAAAAACAATATCTGGTACGGTACTTGACATCTCATGATTGACTCAATTTCCTAAGCATGTGATATGCCAATCATGCGAATCTCTCCCCCCTTTAGTCTGTAAGACATCCTTTAGAGAGGGTGACTCCATCACCTGCAGGTACACCACCATGCCAGGAGTCGTCCATTCTAAAACACCTTTAGAATAGTGTCAAAGTACCCAAATTAGGAAACTTCCCTAATCTAGATCTAAAATCATAGATTTAGTAACCAGAATGCCTGATATTATATCTATATCCTATGTGGAGAAATAACTGTGTGAGAACCACAGTATAACCGATCGTAGTATGGAAATTTAACTTCCTATAAAGTGCATGTCATCCAAATACCAGGATATCACACCCCACTACCTTCTTATTAGATCTATCTTCTATTCTGATGAAGTCAAAACCTATAACTTTCACATTAAAAATAGATAGTCTATCTCCGCTATACTTGCTTTAGTCTATAAATAGACATAAACTACTTGTCCACTATACTTCCGCTGCTCCCACTAACTGCAACAACCCTCTAGCAGAGTCATATACACGTGCAATTCTAAAGCTAGTATAGAACAACGTTATACCCATCCTCCTGCCGGGTCTCATAGTCTAGAATAGCAGCAATGACAAGTCTGGGTAAACAAGACCTCCCTGTCACCGTTTCTGAGAAGACCGAAGTACCACTCGGGTGCCTGAGGTTACCCACCATATCTGTGGAGTGGCTAATGGAATGTCAAAACCAATTGAATTTTTAGGTTCTATTAAATTTTCAGTAATCGTTTGTGGTTCTGGAATCACTTCCAGTTCTACCATACTCCCACTAATGTTTTCTGAAAAGAATCCATTTTACTAAAACTGTGGCAAGTCAAGAACAATATATCTATTGATCTTCCATGGTAGAAAATTAACCCTCGTCATAGCCCGGAATAACCCACAAACAGTGATTACTGAAACGTGCCTTGAGTTTATCCGGATTCTGGTTTCAAGAATAAGACGGACAACTCCATATACCTCAACATCATCAAGATACGATCCATTCTATATACAATATAGAAACACATGCACTGATTTAATAGGAACCAGATTCAAAATCATGCATCTGTCTCTAGCGTATGATAACCAAATGGAAGGAGGCCATTCAGTATTACTCAATTAGGAGTGCATTCAAATATGAGTAACCTGAAAGAGAATCAAGTTCTCAAAACCATTAGTATCAACGGAATACCAAACACAAGTATGTATATCTTCGATCACCTTAAAGAATTCTGATACTTTCAACATATGGTTCTCTACTTTACTCTTGTACCTATAACTTTTCAAAACTTGGACCTTCTATTTCTATGAAATACTTGTCTAAAACTGGAGAAGTTATAAGTAAACAGAATATAGTACGAGTACCAACCCTTTTGTCCTAATGGACACTGGACAACATACAATCCTTTGTATAAGTCCCCTGAGTTTAATAACTCAAACCATGTGCGTCGTAGGTTGAAAACTGTACTATGGTTAAGAAGAATTACACCGCTGTTGAATGCTCCTTACCTAACTATCAACTGATATAAGTAAATGTCATAGACATAATTTCAAAAGGCTATACCTCACTTTATAAAATAAACGTACATATATATCAGCTTGAAACTGGTACATAACTACGGATATTTAAAACCAAATATTTGCCGTCCGGCAAAAACCCAGGTGATTTTCTCAAATATCACCAATTACAAAGAATTCCGATATGTTGAGGATATAATCACCCAATTCCTAATATTTTACTCTCACTCATCATCTGTAACACCATACACATATGTGAATCAAATCTAGTAAATACATACCCTGGAGTAAGAATCTAATTGGGAAATCAGTTTTCAATTAACAACACACAGTGAAACTAACACATGAAAATGTTTCGAAGGGGTTTCTGTGTATTCCTAGTAATGCCTCTTCCACTAACCATATTCATAACTGTAACCGTATATTTCCTTGCCATCTCTCCAATTTCTTTATTTGTCTTTACTCATTACCTTTTGTACACCACACTTAAGCTAATTGATTTTCTTCATTCCCTACCTTTCAGCACTAGCCTAAGCTTTAGAAGAAGACTATTCAATAAGCGTAATAGGTGTACCCTCCTAATCCTAGAAGCCCTCGCAACCTAAGAGAAGGTAAAGGGAAAAGACAACTGAATAATCCTTATTCTATTTCTCCTGAACCAGAAACCATCCTCGAACTGGAACAAGTTCCTTCGAGTTCGTATGTAACTATACGATAGTGTATCCAATAAATGTGGATCTTTGTAGTGATACGGAATGTTCCGGAGAAATGCAAAGGTGAAGTAGGAGGGGCGATGATATGCGCGGTTTCGTCGTGCATGATAACAGTCGTAATTTACTTTGCCCTCTTTCTAATCCCTTTATTTGTCTTTACTTATTAGCTTCTGTACACCACACTTAGGTTAATTGATTTTCTTTCTTTCCTATCCTTCGGCACCAGCCTATGGTCAGGAAGAAGACTATCCGATAAGCATAATAGGTGTACTCTCCTAATACCAGGAGCCCACACAACCTGAGAGAAGGTAAAGGGAAGAAACAACTGAATAATCCTATTCAATTTCTCCAGAACCGGAAACCATCCTCGAATATGAAACAAGTTTTTTAGAGTTCGTATGTAACTATACGATGGTCATATTCAATAAATGTGAATCTTCGTAGTGATACGGAATGTTCCGGATAAATGCAAAGGTGAAGTAGGAGTGGCAATGATATATGCAACTATGACAATCCAAAAGCCGTTGTGATTTAAGAAAGTTCGGTTAACTTGGTTCATGAGTTTTAGTCTATTGTCGGGCCATGGTCGCTGCCAAAGAGAGAGAGAGAGAAAGAAAAGAAACACTCAGCGTGCACTCTAATCTAGATTAGAATGGTTAATCACTTTATCTAATCAAGATGTCTCCCATTGTTTCCTCGAATTCTCCTTCAAACCCAAAAGAAGAATTAGTCGGGATCATCTAAAATCACCCGAGGAGTAAACCAACTCATCAGTGGGGATCGGGATCCAACTATCATCGCATGATAACTTAATGGAATTCACTCAAGTCACCACACTCCAGAAGGTATGAACATGCCTGGCAAGTTTCCTGTATGTTTGAATCTCCCGATGTGATTTTTACCCCAAGTGGTTCATGATCTTGACAAAGGCCAACAAATCATAAACCACAAGTCAAGTTCAACCCGTCATTATCCAAGATTAATCTAGACCCACCCGTACAAATCCTTGACAAAGGCCAACAAGGTTATACGATAGTCCTAGCTAATCGCAACACCATGCAACAGACAAGCAATATCCAGCTACCGTACACTACGCCTTGACAAAGGCCAACAAACGCAGTACGAATACCAAGTACTACTCGAAAGAAATGACGGAGGGCTAAGACTGGTTTTTGGCGAAAAACCTTTAACGTAATGAACTTGATATCATTGAAGAAATCCAAGTGGTTTTACAAATATATAGTGGCAAAAACTTTTGCTAAAGAGGTCACTCCCGGTGAAGGGATCTCGGCTCTTTTGTCGTCGAATGAGATGCAGGATATTCCAAACTGAATACCACGATGCAAAGAAAAAATAATTGACTATAGTAAAGTTATTACGTTGACGCAAAATTCTGCTCAAGGGGTCACTCCCGATGAAGGGATCTCGGCCCTTGCCTAATGGAATGAGGTGCTGGATAATCATAATCGAATACCATTGTGCAAAACAAAAGCAAACGTCTGTAATGTCTGTTTTTAAAAAAACTTGGTTCCAACAACATTAAATAAGTTTGTTTTATCTTTGCATTGATCAGAATCAACGCAGTCCCATCAATTAATCATACCAGAAAAGAACGAAAAATATGATGTACGTATATGCCACCGCATTCGCCACTAGGCCCCGTCATCACCCGTTAGGTTACTTAACTAACGACAGAGCGGGGGCTAGACTAGCGTGGGTGTAAAATATATACAACATCTACTAGTATATATATAAATATATATAACATTCGTCCCAGGCCTGATATATGCAACATCACAGAATAGCGATAAGCATCAAAGAACAAACGGATAATCTGGGAGCCCCGGGTTTTTTTTGAGCCGCAAGTGAAACCCGACGTTCCCCTGGTCGTGTGGATAGCCTGTGCAATGAAAACCTAGACACCTACGAGTGCGGCAAGTTACCCTCGAATCTCAGAAGTGAGGCAACCCCAATCAACAAAGTGAGTGGGCCACCCAGCACTTCACGAAATCCGGTAACTTGAGCACCCCTCCGTGGGTCAACCTGTACCCCCTACGAGTGCGGCGAATAGCCCGCCAATTCTAAAGTATGGCCCCCTCCATCTCAACGCCATGATATGCGAGCCTGTTCCCCTCTAGAACCCGGCTAACCGTGCACTCCACCGCGGGGCAATCCTAGTACATAAAAGAAAAGAATATGTACAACGGTGACATCGACCTCAACCCGGTCGTGCCCCAAACAAATAATATACAAACTGGCAGTGACGGCAGTCCACAACACAGATGCTCGCCCTGCGATATCAAATGTACAAATAAACCCAAACTTTACTACCATTGCACCCAAGCTATCCACACGACGATCCCGCCACAACCACAACACAACACAGAACATCAACGTGAATGTCACGTTCCAAAACCCGTCTAAAAGAGCATATAGCAGTTAGAAGAGTTGTACCACTCTAATGAAATTCATAATCGGAGATAGTAATACAACAACAACAACTGAGCCTTTTATCCCAAGCATATGGGGTAGGCTACATGAACCAACATGAGAATCACGCCGGGTCCAGCACATGAATCCTCTGTCTCCACTCACTTCTATCGAACAATATACTTTCATTGAGTCCTTCGGAGATAGTAATGTATGTACTAAAAACTACGACATTAGAATTCCGCACGCAATTAGCAAACTAAACCAATTTCCAAAACTATGAAAAAAACAGTGAGATAAAGTTCGAAAAACCGACCGTTTTAAGCCAATTCGGAAGTCTGAATCAAAAAGAAACATGCCAAAAACTTCACAAGGAGTTAGAGCACGAAATTAACTTTGATTTGGGGGCCTAGAAGGGGTACCCCAGCCCTGAGGCCACCACGAGGTGGCCATGGGGTGAGACAGATCCGAAACTGCCCAAGGTGGGGCAGTTTCGGGTCCCCACTGCCAAAACCACCTTGTGGTGGTCTTGGGAAGTGGGCCCAGCCGTTCGATCCCCCAGGGGTTTTCTAGGGTGCCCATGCACTACCACGCAGCTTCTCAGTTCAAACCGTGAGCCCGCGGGGTATGCAAACATCTCAAACTTTCAGTTTTTGGAACTGTTTTTATCGGCAGTTTTTGCACGACAAAAACGGTGGATTTCTAATGTCGCAATGAGTTAACTAAGGCTTATGGAGTGGTTCTGATACAATGTTGGGTTATGCAAGCACCCCGGCCATCAAATCGTGGCCATTCCGGAACAAAAATTTTCAAAACCCGGCGCTAGAACAACCCGATAATCTGGATCGACCCATAAGCCCTAGATAACAAAAACATGCAAAGGAGCTAAACTATAGGGTTAGAGTGATTATACTGAATCGATCCATGTACTTCGGTCTTCAACCACCTTCCCAAGCTTCTAGAGGCCTCCATGATCAAGCTTGATCTCCGGTCTCCCTCCATCGAAGATAATCTACCTGAGAGTTTATGAATCGAGCTCTAATCTCATATCCGAGGTAACTACGGTACCTATATCGCTACACTAGATAGCCTAAAGGATGTAGAGTATGGTAATGGATTAGTTTGTCTCAAGACACCCAAGGTTTTTCAACACATGAGTGGGTTTGGGTAGAGGAAGAAGAAGATGCCATGAGGATGAGAGTGTTGTAGGAGAGAGAATGAATAATGGCCAAGTGTTTTTGTGTGTTGTGAAATTTGTATAAGAAATAATGGAGCCATCCAAATAAATATCGCATGTCTCCAAAATATCTCAAGTCAACCCAAAATATCACAGGTCAATAAAAATCTCACAACAAATAAAAAACCTAAGCATGCTTAGAATAGTAATCATAAGTCACTACTAAGACATGCCACAATAAAATGCAATAAACACCCCATCCTCCACCTCATAAACCTTTTAATCCAAAAAGGTTTAAAACATATTGAGGTGTAATATTCTAAAAGTAATCTTGTAAGAAATTACAAGAATACCCCTCATCCGTATATACATACCTGCATCCGTATTCCGAAGAAAACAAATATAATGAGACGAAAATAATCCAACAATATAATACTAGGATCCGGCTTAAACCAAAGCCCACTAGTATTATCCGTCCGATTCATGATACGTGCACAAGTGCACGTATATGATCGAACCCTGCCATAAAACCATATGGCATCTACATCGTTTCGCCCGAAGTAGGGAAACCCTCTGTGTAGGACTCTAAAGACTCGTCAATACGCTGGCAGTGGGTTTAACCACAAGCACGTCGGCGACACTAGCTGTACGTAACGGCTACCCAGGTATTGAGCGAATGGGAGGCCAACGAGAAAACTCATCCTGAAACCCCTATTAAGCCTGACAGTGACAATATCCGTACAGTCCGGTCCGTTCTTCTATGAGTATCGCATATCGAGTCTACGGGGTGGATAAAGTCAGACCCCTAATAACGCAACATCTAGTGTCGGTATAAAACCCATCCCCCACTGAGAAACTACTAATCCGAATCAGTAATTCTCGACTATCTTGGCCAAGAATTTCTAGTGATGGCCACCCGTGCACAACATGACACCAACCCCCAATACCGGGAGAGACGAATCTCTTGACGATCCACTCACTGCCTCCATGTGGCTCGGGACTGTACCCAACTAAAACCTATTTGCATGACTCCTTTGAGCCGTAGTAGGGTAGTAATCAAAGCACAGTGGGAACTCACACGAGACAAATGCTGATCTCAGTTCGATAGACTAACATGTACACATGTCACCTGGGAACTGCTATCTGACAATAGTTATAATACAAACCAGTATGTTTCCGGCGAGTCCGTCCGGTGTACTCATAATCCAATGAGCACCTGTATACATCTTAGGTGAACAAACTGATACCAATGGCTTATGAGACCGGAAACTGCCTCTCGTCGGGGTCTCGATCAGTAAACACTAGTCTACTCTGGAGTATCGATGCCCAGTCTCGAAACTCCCACGATTAAGGACATTTAAGGATGTGCTTATAGACCATCCAGCTCTTACGTATATGATCGCCATCATACTGCAGGTAGTTAAGCAAGAATCCTATGGATTCTATCAACATGTAATAGTGATTTGTAATGTTACCTAAAGCATGTACACGAGATAAAGACAAACTAGATAGTTGGGTTCGAAAATTGCACCCCGGTTGACAAAGTCAAAGTCAAGATCAACCCCAAACCAAGTGGGCCCAAGCCCGGATCAAGTGGGCCCATGCCCAGACCGAGTCCGAACATGAAGCGGCCGGCCTTCCTCCATGCCCAAAATGAAATCATGTAATAAATAATTTTTATGTAATTTTTTTTATGCATGAATGGGCATAGAGCCAAATTTTTGTAAAGCTCATGGCTTATGTGCAAAAAAGAAATGGCACATGAGCCATGGGATGGGTAAAATGCCATTTTTGTAAAGCCCAAGGGGCTATATGTAAAGTGTATAGCCTATAAAGGCATAGATAATGAAAATATCTCAAAAACTTTTTCTCTCACCCAAAAAAATGCATCAAGATCTGTGATCTTTTTCCTTCCTCAAGGTTCTAAAACCTTCTTCTTTTTTTTGAATTAAATCAAGAGTTTTACTCTTCTTTTTCCAAAATTAAATAGTTTTTCACCACAAAACCCACAAAGGGAAGCTTGGATCTACCATTAGATCTCAAAAAGGGGAGATTTTTAAATCTCACTCCTTTCTCCAAGATCCGGCCAAACGACAGGAAGAAGAAGGAGACCTATCTCCAGAAACCTCACTTTGGGGAAGATATAGGGCTCAAGGGGAGAAGCCCCTTCATCATCTTCAAAATATCTTAGGAGTTTAACTTCTCATATATATATATACAAAATAATAAGTGCTCTTTTCTGGGAGTACAATTCCCATTGCAGGGACCAAATCTCTTTTGCCTCCCGAGCGCCCAAAGCGCTAGCGCCCTTACACCCAAAGCGCTAGCGCCCGAGCGCCCACGTGGGGCGCTGACGCTCAAAGCGCTAGCGCTCTTGCGCTCAGAGCACTAGCGCCCAAAGCGCTAGCGTCCAAGCGCCCACGTGCCTGGCACGTGGGGCGCTAGCGCTCTTGCGCTCAGAGCGCTAGCGCCAGAGCGCCCACGTGCCTGGCACGTGGGGCGCTAGCGCTCAAAGCGCTAGCGCCCGAGCGCCCACGTGCCTGGCACGTGGGGCGCTAGCGCTCAAAGCGCTAGCGCCCGAGAGCCCAAAGCGCTAGCGCCATTGCGCTTAAAGCGCTAGCACCCAAAGCGCCGGCGCTTTTCCCCACGCATCCTTTGCATGCCCTTTCCCTTTTTTATATATACGTATATACACATACACACACACACATACTCCACGACACTGTCCCTATTAGAAATAAAATTTCTAACGGGGCACTGCCTCGAACCCCGCATGGGAGCTGCTAACCCCCTTGACCCCCAGCCCGCTATCCGGGTAGCGGGGCCCCTGTAAAAACTCTGCGGGGCCCTCGATATATCCGAAACCCCCTTTCAAAACACAACACACATACACTGCACAATGATTTCGCATGACCAGTTTAACCCATTAATCGGAGGTTCAATCGCTTCAAAGGCGAGGGGTAATTAACGGCAGCTTAGTCCGCGGCTGCCAGAGATTCGGATCCCCACAATCAATAAACCCCAGCCTACTCTAGGCAGAGAGAATCTGTAATGCGTCTGACAAGCATGCGCGCATTCCCATCTCAATGGGGTGACGAAAAACACCCTACAGATTCTGGCACGCCCGGTGGGACCTATCTCTCCTCCCATATTTCGAGTTAAATGTTCATGCGAACTCGATTAATATACATATCTATATTTATACTAAAATAATGCTTTTTCATGCAAGTTGTCAAGCAATCACTTCTCAACAATGTCTCCAAAGATGAAATCAGCTCCCATCTCATACACGATGAAGATGGACTCTAGGACGGTCCTCCCAGCAAGTCTCGGACAACAGTGGGAAGAACCGATGCTACAATTTGGGTATATTCTGTTTGTCTCGGCTAATGCCATCCCTGCACCTCAAGCTCCGGTAACCGAAAAACCGGTCTCGAAAGGCAAAAGGCCAAATGTGTTGATCTCGAGAGCGCCCTAACCTAAATGCGAGTCGGGGCTCAAACGGCTCTCCATGGCCCCAGCTGGGGGCAAAGCCATCAGAACAAAAGGAGTTGCCAGACGTCGGGGGCAAGCCCAGGTGATAACTTCGACGGACACGCGGGCGGATGTTTTCTCAAGCCTCCCCATCACTCAGCTTATGGCGGATTCCCGGAGAGCAGAAGCCTGCCAGGCGCTCAAGGCAGAGAAGCTGAGGCAGAAGCGACTCAGGTACAGAGCCAACAAAAGGGCTAGGGTTCTGACCATGTTAAAATTTATGAATTTCCAAAGCCCGGACTGCTCGGCGAAACCAGCTGCCTGTGATGAAAGGACGACTGAATGTGTTATCCACACAGTCTACATGGTAGGCGCGCGTCCCAGTGACAACCTTCACAGCAAGAATGGGGCCACCACATTTCAAATCCAATCTAGTTTGAATGTGGCTGTCACTTCCCAAGACCGGCATCCTCCTGAAGGTAATGAAAATGCTCCAAGTGAAGCTGATAAGCAGAGAGATCCCTCAGTTCATGAGGAGTCGGGCTCGGAAAGCGAAGATGAGCCAACTTTCCATCCTAAGACCGCAAAGCAGCAACTTCTCCAGGAGCTCCGAAAGCAGCTCAGAAACAAAGACAAGGAGATGGCCAAGCTCTACTCAAAAATTGACGACTTGACAAACGTCGTCTTACAGCTCACGGCCCAACTTGCCTCTCAGCCGCCCAATCAAGCGCATGGTTCTACTCATGGACCGGGAAATGGTGTCCCAAGACAACCGACGACTATTCCCTCAAATCCAAAGGTGGGAGGACCGCATGAAGGCCAGTCGCATCCTATCTCGGGAAATGTCTTGGAGGCCGATGACAGCAACCCGCTAACTCAAGATCAAATCATGGATTTGGTTGCCAACAAAGTCAAAACATTGGTAGCCGAAGCCGGCCAGCAGTAGCGGGAGACCATATCCTGCTCGGTACGATCTTGTGGAGTTTCCCACTGGCTATGTCGTCCCCAAATTTGAAAGGTTCGATGGGACGGGAAATGCGAACCGGCACATTGCCCAATTTAAAGCATCATGCGCAAATACTGGGGGCAATGATGCGCTCCTTCTCCGTCAGTTTGTTAATAGCTTGACTGATGTTGCTTTTGATTGGTATGCAAGCATACCAGATGACTCGATCACGACGTTCGCTCAAATAGAATCCATGTTCAAGCAAAGGTTCATGAGTGTTAGCGATAAAATCACCATTGCCGACCTCTTAAGGACAGAGCCAAAGAACAATGAAAGCAACATAGATTTTATAGTCCGATGGCACAATCTCTCTGTCAAATGTGAACCGCCGTTGGAGCAAGACCAATCCATCAGTCTTCTTATAGAAAATCTGAAGGACTGGATGAAACCTTTCCTGTGCACGGTAGGCCTTAAAACATTCCAAGAGCTGACCAAAAAGGTCTAAACGTTGGAACGCTCAAAGCCCGAGTCCGCTCAGGATCTTCAGTTCACAAACAAACCGAAACCTTGGAGGGACGACAATTGAAAAGGCAGAAGTTCTAACAGCACCGATTCTCTGGACAAGCAGAGAGAGGGCGGAGCAAAACTAACAAATCTCGAGAGCCAACTTTGGAGGAAATAAGAAATAAGGTTTACTTATTCCGAAGGGACAAGGTCTACAAAATTTTTAAAGATGCTGTGAGGAATGGCCTGCGGCTACCAGAACCAAAAAGGCTAAGTGAAGCGAACATGACTGATCATCCCAACTTTTACCCATACCACCGAGTGCTAGGACACACTATTGAAGACTGTTGCATCTTCAAGGATTGGGTCGAGAAACAATACAAGGCGGGAGAAATATCACTGTCCCCTGGCGTGTTAACAAACAATCAAGCTGCGGCCGCCAATTTCATACAAACGGAGATCGAAATCCTTTAGGGACCTGATTCTCTCAGACATCTGCCTTTCTCTAAAAAGAGCGGACCAAGGCAACAAGCTAAGAGCCAAGCGAGCAACATTGCCAATGAAGAAGCAATAGACGGGTATACAACCCATACGGTCTATATGATGGAACTCAGAGGAACAAGTCCTCCTACGCCTTATAACCATGACAATGACGCAATTGTTGCCATCCAACATCGGCCCGATCCAAATGATGAAGAGCTCGCTCAGGCCATTGAGCCAAAGGAACCCGTGGTTCATGCTGAATCAAATTCAGGCGGTAGGGATGACCCCGTTGTCATACCCGGAACTATGGAACAAGTATTATTCCAATGGCTTCAAAGGCAACTTCAGGACAGGGACGGGAAGATGGCCAAGGTCCATTCTAAAGTCGACGAGCTGGCAAATGTCATGGTGGATCTCATGACCCAAGTCGCCCGATTGCAATTACAGCAAAATCAAATTTTGGTTCGTGAGCTGGGGATTGATATCCGGAAGTAGCCGACCGATGCTCCCTCCAGCCCGAGAGCGGAACACCTTTGTGAAAAACGGACGCGATCAGCCTCCAGTCCCTCCGATACGTACACTGAACATGGTAAACGGACAGTAGGCGAACCAAAGACTGATCGTTTTCAGGGTCCAGCATCAGTAAGAGCACCTACTCTAATGGAGAGAAAGAAGAAAGTATATTCCTTTAGGAGGGATAAAGTCCACGAAATATTCGTGGACGCCTTGAACAACGTCTTCAACTGCCTATTCCAAAGAGGCCACATGAGATGAACATGACCGGCAATCCCATATACTGCCCATATCATGAATGGTGAGTCATACCATTGAAGACTGCTATGTTTTTAAAGATTGGGTGGAGAACCAATACAAACCCGGGAAAGCCTCACAGTCGTCAGATGTACCGACAAGCCACAGAGCTACGGTCATTAACACAACCCCGCCAAGATCAAAGTTCGAGGAGATGGGATAAGCAAACCACTGACCACCACGTCGTTAAACTGGGAACGATAGATCTCTAAATCTTTAAACTGGGAACCGCCGACCACCACGTCTTTAAACTGGGAACAGTCGACCTTTAAGTCGTTAAACTGGGAATGTAAAAATGTGTAAATAAAACAAAAATAATAAAAAGCCGAAATGATAGGGCAACTCGCAATAAAAATCAGCGAGTAAAAATAAAGATGAAAATAAACAGCCGAAATGATAGGGCAACCACGAATAAATAGCCGAAATGATAGGGCAATCGCGACCTTCGCAATAAAAAAGGCTGAAATGATAGAGCAATCGCGGTGATAAAAAAAACGGCAAATGATGAGTCGCTCCTGGTACCATATTCCAGTGCAGCGATGCAGATACCAACCAAAATCCAATTTCCCAAAATTCTTCCAACCCTACGGGTGGTCCCCCAGATTGACTACCGTATACAATCCACGAGCTCAAATAATTCTCGTCATACCTATGCCCCACCGCAACCACTAGTTACGCGGCTGGTCTCTGCTCTTGGAATGATGGTCCATTGGAAAGACCCACTCATGTGTCCTCATAATACATGAGGAGAACAAACCATCGTGGGATCCTTACGACTCACGAAGGAAAAACACACTTGGGAGTCCCCACGACTCCTAAGGAGATACTACACCTATGAGATCCTTACGACTTGCAGGGAGAAAATGCTTTTATGGGAACCTTACGGCCCATAAAATTGAAAAGTTTTAGGTGATAGGGATCTAAACCTGTCTCCTAATCCATCGCTTCCCAATAGGCAATGGCGAATGATGAGTCGCTCCTGGTACCATATTCCAGTACAGCGATGCAGACTCCAGCCAAAATCCAAATCCCCAAGTGGCGAATGATGAATCGCTCCGGGTTTCATATTCCAGTGCAGCGATGCAGACGCCAACCAAATTCCAAATCCAATACCCCAATGGCAAATGATGAGTCGCTCTTGGTTCCATATTCCAGTGCAGCGTTGCAGACGCCAACCAAATTCCAAATCTTATACCCCAACGGCGAATGATGAGTCGCTCCTGGTATCATGTTCCAGTGCAGCGATGTAGACGCCAACAAAGTCCCGAAATTTTTCCGACCCTACGGTCTGGATCATACATCCTGCAAAACCGTATACAATCCACGGGCATAAAACAATCCCAATCTCTCCCAAGTGCTGCCGGTGAGACTACTTTTAAAGTCCCACCAGCGGCGGAAAAAAAACGGTATGTCCACAAGCAAAATGGACACGGATGAAAACCCGAAAAGGCTCCGTGAGTAAAAACAGCAGAACTGCTGACGAGTTTGTGAAAACCCGAAAGGACGCAAACTCGTGAAAAAGAGATGAAGTGCACACGCAGAGTCCTCTCGACTTTGTGAGGAGAAAATTCCCGCGTGAGATCCTTACGACTCACAAAAGAGAAACACACTTAGGAGTCCCCACGACTCCTAAGGAGAAAATACACCTACGAGATCCTTTCGACTCGTAGGGAGAAAATGCTTTTATGGGACCCTTACGGCCCATAAAATTGGAAAGCCTTAGGTGATAGGGATCTAAATCTGCCTCCTAAGCCACCAATCCCCAAACCCTCTCAAAGACAGATGATGACTCGCTCCTGGTACCATATTCCAGTGTAGCAATGCTGATACTAACTCAAATCAAACAAATCAAACCAACCAATTCCAACATCGATCTTTGCGTCAAACAATAGACACTCCACCTCGGGGAAACGTCAACCAGCGACACTCTGTCTCGGGGAAATGTCCAACACAGACACTCCGTGCCAGGGACACGTCGACCAACGACACTCTGCATCGAGGAAACGTCCAACAACGACACTCCGTAACGGGGAAACGTCAAGCAGACACTCCGTCTCGAGGGCACGTCAACCAGCGACACTCCGTCTCGGGGAAACGTCCAATACAGACACTCCGTGCAGGGGACACGTCGACCAGTGACACTCCGTCTCGGGGAAACTTCCAACACAGACACTCCGTGCCGGGGACACGTCGACCAGCGACACTCTGCATCGGGGGAACGTCCAACAACGACACTCCGTAATGGGGAAACGTCAAGCAGACACTCCATCTCGAGGACATGTCAACCAGCGACACTCCGTCTTGGGAAACGTCCAACACAGACGCTCCGTGCCAGGGACACGTCGACCAGCGACACTCTGCATTGGGGAAACGTCAAGCAGACACTCCGTTCTGGGGACACGTCAATCATCGACACTCCATGCCGGGGAAACGTCAAGCAGACACTCCGTCTCTGGGAAACGTCCAACAGCGACACTCCATGCCGGGGTAACGTCGAACAGCGACACTCCGTGCCGGGGAAACATCACAAACAGACACTTCGTGCCGGGGACACGTCAACAAGCAGACACTCCGTACTGGGAACATGTCAATCAGTGACGCTGCATGACGGGGAAACGTCAAGCAGACACTCCGTCTCGGGTAAACGTCCAACAGCGACACTCCATGCCGGGGAAACGTCGACCAGCGACACTCCGTGCCGGGGAAACGTCACAAACAGACACTCCGTGCCGGGGACACCTCAACAAGCAAATACTCCGTATCGGGGAAACGTCCAACGCAGACACTCCGACTCGGGGAAACGTCAAGCAGGCACTCCGTCTCGGGGACACATCAACCAGTCGATACTCCGCCTTGGGAAAACGTCAAGCAGACACTCCGTGCTGGAGGCAGGTCAACTACAGACACTCCGCCTCGGGGAAACGTCGACCAACGACACTCCGTGCCAATGGCACGTCTACTAAATCACTCCGGGCCAGGGAAATGTCTACCACGGACACTCCATCTCGGAGACGCGTTAAGCGTCGACCATCCATGCCGTAAAAAGGCAGTGCATTCCAAAAAGTGGGAACTAAAGCAAGTCGCCTCCACGCGAAAGAAGATCTATCAATTTCATGCACACGACCCACATATGTGGTGTGCATTTATTGATGGGGGGCACTTTGTTGGGGTCGAAAATTGCACCCCGGTTGACCAAGTCAAAGTCTAGGTCAACCCCAAGCCAAGTGGGCCCAAATCCGGATCAAGTGGGCCCATACCCAGATCGAGTCCAAACATGAAGCGGCTGGCCCTTCTCTATGCCCAAAATGAAATCATGTAATAAATAATTTTTATGTAATTTTTTTATGCATGAATGGGCATAAAGCCAAATTTTTGTAAAGCCCATGGCTTATGTGCAAAAAAGAAATGGTACATAAGCCATGGGATGAATAAAATGCCATTTTTGTAAAGCCCAAGGGGCTATATGTAAAGTGTATAGCCTATAAGGACCAAGATAATGAAAATATCTCAAGAACTTTTTCTCTCTCCCAAAAAAAAGCATCAAGATCTGTGATCTTTCTCCTTCCTCAAGGTTCTAAAACTTTCTTCTTTCTTTTGAATTAAATCAAGAGTTTTACTCTTTCTTTTCCAAAACTAAATAGTTTTTCACCACAAAACCCACAAAGGGGAGCTTGGATCTGCCATTAGATCTCAAAAAGGGGAGATTTTTAAATCTCACCCCCTTTCTCCAAAATCCGGCCAAACGACAGGAAGAAGAAGGAGACTCATCTCCAGACACCCCACTTTGGGCAAGATACAGGGCTCAAGGGGAGAAGCCCCTTCATCATCTCCGAAATATCTTAGGAGTTTAACTCCTCATATATATACACACAAAAAAAAATAATAAGTGCTCCTTTCTGGGAGTACAACTCCCATTGCAGGGACCAAGTCCCTTTTGCCTCCCGAGCGCCCAAAGCTCTAGCACCCTTGCGCTCAAAGCGCTAGCGCCCGAGCGCCCACGTGCCTGGCACGTGGGGCGCTAGTGCTCAAAGCGCTAGCGCTCTTGCGCTCAGAGCACTAGCGCCCAAAACGCTAGCGCCCGAGCGCCCACATGCCTGGCACGTGGGGCGCTAGCGCTCTGGCGCTCAGAGAACTAGCGCCCAAAGCGCTAGCGCCCGAGCGCCCACATGCCTGGCACGTGGGGCGCTAGCGCCCACCTTGCGCTTAAAGCGTTAGCACCCAAAGCATCGGCGCTTTTCCCACGCATCCTTTGGATGCCCTTTCCCTTTTTTTTATATATACGTATATACACACACACACACATACTCCATGACAATATCTCTGTTAGAAAAAAAATTCTAACGGGATGCTGTCCCGCACCCCGTAAGGGGGCTGCTAGCCTCCTGACCCCCATCCCGCTATCCGGGCAGCGGGCCCTCCATAAAAACTCTGCGGGCCCCCCGATATATCCGAAACCCCCTTTCAAAACACAACACACAAACACTGCACAATGAGTTCGCATGACCAGTTTAACTCGTTAATCGGAGGTTCCCTCGCTCCAAAGGCGATGGGTAATTAACGGCAGCTTAGTCCACGGCTGCCGGAGATTTGGATCCCCACAATCAATAAACCCCAGCCTACCCTAGGCAGGGGAATCTGTAATGCGCTTGACAAGCGCGCGCGCATTCCCATCTCAATGGGGTGACGAAAAACACCCTACATAGATAGCATACTATCATCTCGAGTAAGACCGTTCTATCTGTATAGGTCCTCCCTAAATCATTGCAATCATGTGCCTATGATCCAATAATTGACTTAAGGCACTATAGCCAACATGCACCTCCTCCTCGTCAGTTCCATCAAGCTCAACGAAACGTACCTCAAGGACAAAGAAATGGACAGAGGAATGCTCCTCCAGCAAGGAGGAATGTACCGAGGCGACATGCTTTCACAATGACTGTGGAAGAGGCTGAAGCCACCGGCTAAGTCATTACTGGTAACATTTCCCCATCAAGCTTTATTTTCCAGCTATACATGTCTATACATTTTCTTTATACCTAAAACTATCTTACATAACTTAGGTATAATCTTAGTAGGCTGACTTCCTGTACTAGCACTCTTCGATACTGGAGCATCTCATTTTTTTATGTCGCAATGGTTCGTCCGAACTCATACGATTCCAGTCAAACCTCTCGTATTCAGCTGGAATGTCAGTTCAGGGAATGGCGTTCTAAAGGCAGTAATGGGATACGATCTGTGTCCAGTGGTCGTCTGCAACAGATAATTCTATGTTGACTTCAAGGTGCTGGACATACCGAATTTCGATGTCAATTTGGGTATGGATTGGCTCAGAACATTCTATGCTACCATTGACAGTCGTCAAAGGAGGGTAGTCTTCAAGATTCTAGAATATCCGGTCTTTTATTTCAAAAGTGGAGACCGTACTCTGGAGCTAAGTACATACAAGGCGAAACCGAAGAGCAGTGATTACGGTACTTCAAGCAGAGGAAGGATCAAAGTCGGAAATAGTTCGAGAATTCGACGATGTGTTTCCTAAAGACATATCAGGTTTGCCTCCCGATCGTGCTCTTGAATTCAACATTGATTTAGTACCTAGAGCTCAACCGGTGATCAAAGCACCGTATCGATTAAGCCCGGAAGGATTGAAGGAAGTCCGAACTCAATTGGACGAATTATTGGCGAAAGGATGGATTCGTCCTAGCACTTCAAGTTGGGGATCACCAGTTCGGATTTTAAAGAAGAAGGAAGGTTCATATCGAATGCGCATTGATTATAGAACCTTAAACGATGTAACTATAAAGAACAAGTATCCACTCCCGCGCTCGACGATCTGTTCGATCAGCTAAGTGGATCTTGTGTTTTCTCTAAGTTAGATCTTCGTTCGGGTTATCATCAGGTGAAGGTCAAAGAATCTGATATCTATAAAACGACATTCAGAACTCGTTATGGAAATTACGAATTTCTTGTGATGCCATTTGGAGTGACCAACCCACCGGCTATATTCATGAACCTAATGAATTAAGTTTTCCGAGAGTACCTATACAGGTTTGTTGTCATCTTCATCGACGACATCCTAGTGTATTCTAAGAGTCAGAAAGAACATGCCGAACACCTATGAATTGTCCTGAAAACTCTATGACAGTATCAACTCTATGCCAAGTACATCAAATGCAAGTTTTGGTTAGATCAAGTCAGTTTTCTTGGACATATTGTATCAGGCGATGGAATCTCTGTGGATCCAGTTAAAGTTTCAGCAGTAAACGAATGGCCGACACCGAAATCAGTGAAGGACATTCGAAGTTTCTTGAGTCTAGCTGAATATTACAGAATGTTCATTGAAGGATTTTCGAAGATTACAACACCCCTGACCAAGCCCACATATAAAGATGAAGAATTCGTGTGGTCAGAAGTATGCGAACAAGCTTTTGTAGAACTTAAGTTAAGATTGACATCGGCGCCTATTCTCGTCAAACCGGACCAATCTAGAGGTTTCGAAGTGCATTGCGATGTATTTGGTAAGGATGTGTTCTACATCAGCACGAAAAAGTTGTGGCTTATGCTTCAAGACAGCTAAAGATTCATGAGCGTAATTATCCGACGTATGATTTGGAGTTGGCGGCCATTATCTTTGCTCTTAAGATTTGGCGCCATTATCTTCTTTGTGAACGAGTGGACATATACACAGATCACAAGAGTTTAAAATATGTGTTTACTCAAAAAGAGTTGAATATGCGGCAGAGAAGATGGTTATAACTCATGGCGGACATTGACATCAACCTGCAATATCACCCAGGGAAGGTGAATGTAGTACCTAATGCCCTTAGTCGCCAACCATTAGCATTGAATCTCAGCGCATAGTGGAAGCTTCAACAAGACTTGCATCAAATGGAGATTGAAATAGTCATGCCAGGTAACGCTTCAAGTTTGATGAACTTAAAAGTTCAATCTACCATTGTTAATCAGAAAAAAGCAGCTTAAGCAAGTGATGCTAAGTTGCAAAAGATCAGAGAATGAGTGGAAAGTGGACTTCGAACAGACTTCATCATATATGAAGACGGATCTTTGAGATATGGCAGTAGATTGTGTGTGTCTAAAGGTTCTGTGCGAGAAGAGTTGATGAAAGAAGCTCATAGCTCTTCTTATTTAGTACATCCTGGAGGTACAAAGATGTATAAAGATCTGTGTCAAAATTATTGGTGGCATGGAATGAAGCGTGAAGTAGCCAGAAGCGTCGCTAAATGCCTGGTATGTCAACAAGTAAAGGCTGAACATCACATGACTGCTGGATTACTTCAACCGTTACCTATCCCAGAATGGAAGTGGCAACATATCACAATGGATTTCGTGACTGCACTCCCTCGCAGCACGAAGTGTAACGATGCGGTTTGGGTTATTATGAATCAACTCACAAAGTCGGCTCACTTTATTCCCTTTCGAGTTGGCTGATCTACTGAGACACTAGCAAAGAAGTACATGGCGCTAAGAATCTGAGTTAGAATTTAAATCTTCAAAAATGTACTATCTCTGATACCCATGAACTCATGCAAGAAATCGTGAGATTACATGGAGTATAGGTTTGCATTGCCTCCGATCGTGACACTAAATTTCGATTGCAATTTTGGAAAAGTTTGCAAGCTAGCTTGGGAATAAGTCTAAATTTCAGCACGGCTTATCATCCACAAACAGATGGTCAGTCTGAGCGAACTATTCAGATCTTAGAAGATATGCTAAGAGCGTGTATGCTAGACTTCGGAGGATCGTGGGAAGATCACTTATATCTTGTGGAGTTTTCATACAACAACAGCTACCAAGCAAGTATAGGAATGGCACCTTTTGTAGCACTTTATATAAGGAAGTGTCAATCGCCATTAAGTTGGGACGACATCGAAGATAGAGAACTCCTTAGACCTGAGATGATAGTAGCAACTGTCGACGTGGTTCGCACTATCAGGGAAAGAATGCGCATAGCCCAAGATCGACAGAAGCACTGGGCTGATGCAAAGCGCCGTCACTTGGAGTTTCAACCAGGAGAAGATGTATTTCTGAAGATATCTCCGAACCGTGGAGTGATTCCTTTTGGAAGAAGGATTAAGCTTAGTACGAGGTATATTGGACCGTTCGACATACTCGAACGATTCAGTGAATTGGCTTATCGCTTGGCACTTCCTCCTTCATTGGAAGGAGTGCATAACGTGTTCCATATATCCCAACTCAGAAAGTATGTGAGTGACCCCAGCCATATTCTTGATCACTCCGAATCACTGTACAGCCAGATTTATCTTGTGAGCAACAACCTGTTGAAATTCTGGATAGAAAGGTGAACTCACTTCGGAACAAGGAAGTCAACTTGGTTCGAGTGAAGTGGAGAAAGGACACACCAGGAGAATCAACATGGGAAAGGGAAGATGAGATGCGTGCAAGATACCCTCATTTATTTGTAAACTAGTCCTTAAAATAATTGTAATTTTCGATGACGAAATTTTTATAAGGAGAATAGACTGTAACAAATCCAATTTCAATGTACAGAAAATTGTTTAAAAGTTAATGTACAATTGGGGTAATTGCAATCCTGTGTACACTATAAGTATTTGTTTTACTTTTGAACAGCAAGAAATCACTTGTAGCTCATTGGTAAAGTCTTGCATTGCTATGACGTAGCCCCTGTGATCGAATCCCCCCAGCAACATTACCCTTTTATTTAATTTTCTGTTAATCTTTTAGAAGCCCAAGAGTTTGCACGTGCACTACATGTAAGATGATAAGTTACAGATTAATCAAACATGTCCACGAGGGTATATGAGACGACGTGGACACGTGGCGACATCCAAGCATCAACCACGGGAAAATGACCGGCGAGATGGTCTCCAAAACTGGTACCACCGGTCTCCCCCGTCGGGAATGGTCTAAATTTTTTCCCTTGGCACCGTTTGGCCTACCCCACTAACCCCACATTGTTTATTTTCCCTGCATTCATCAAGAGAACAATAAAACACCATTTAAGCCAATTTTTAATGCAAATTTCAATGCAATCTTTAACACTCTAAACCTTAATTTTTCTTATAAATACCACACTCTATTTCACCAATCCTCACTCGGAAATTCCCTGCTAAAACTCTCAAGAATTCTCAAGTCCTTTTAGTGTGCAAGTGGAGTTGGTGAAGGGTGAAGTTCCGGCGATGTTCCAAAGAGTTTCCGGCGACAAAACGACGTCCCGAAACCTTCCTTAGTTTCCTCTCTCCCTTCTTTTGTCTAAAAGCCAGTAAGTCCACTCTCCCCCTCTCATCTTCTATTCTAAAAACTTTCAATTCTAAAACCCGATGGAAACGGAGTTAATCCGACTTCCAATTCAGGTTTTTCTTTAAAAAGGTTATTTTTCTTACACAATCTTTACCATACTCTCACATAATATTTAATAAATATTAATAAATATTTTAAAATAAGTTTCATCTCAAAATAATATTTTATGCAATTTTTATTGTATTTTTACGGTGAAATACCACATACTTCATTTCCGACATAAAACAACATAAAACTAGTATTAACTTTAGATAACTCATGAGGTAATGACCTACCTAATCACAACACACATCTTTGACATAGCACGGTGAAGTTTTGGGAATATATTCATGGGATAACACAACATTACAAATAAATACCATTAATTTGCAAAACCATTTCTTTAAAAAATGTATTAATCAATTCCTTGCAATTACGCCTCTACAACCCACTTTTGGGGACCCCGTTCGGGATGATGCAATTTATCGCACATCCTCGGGCCTAGTAGAGTGAGATGCAGACCTCCGAAAGAAGCATTCGATCTCGATGGAATTTTTAATGCATTTTTCTTTAGAAAATGAGATTTCTACAAGAATAAATAAAATTATTTTTATTAAATATATAAATATTTTAAAATATATATTTTAATTATATTATATAAATATTACAAGTTTTCTAAATCAAAGAAATCACCATTACATGAAAATACCATCCAAATACAAAACAATTCCAATATTTCATTAAAATACCATTTACTATGAAAACTAGGTTCTACTCAATAGAAATTTCACATTTATAAAATATACATCTATGAAAACCTTAAATATGATAATTAAATACGTGAGGTGTATTTTAAAAATATATCAAAACTATTTTTACATAAACCCCCCTCAAGTTACGCTAAATTACAATAAGGACCCTAGTAAATATAGGTTTAAGCGGGACCGATTCTCTTGAGCCTCAGAGAGCCGGAGAATGTGGGTGCTTGCCTATTTAAGGTTGACAATCTAACAAACGGTGTTATCAACACGGTAATTGTCTTGGAAAAAGACACAAATCCTGCCGTCCATGTGCAGCAGTTACCGATAACATCAAAACTAATTCAAGATTTCAAGTTCTTTTCAAAGTATCTGATTCAGACTGAGTCTCTATCTAATCAATCTGACTTAACTGTGATTCAAGTATAAACTACAATATAACATGAATCAATGAATCCGTCTATTCAATCTATATCAATCTATATTGACTGAACCGAGCCATGGATATACTCCGTCTACATGACTCTTGTTCCCCTCCGAAAGAAGGCGCGACAGACGTCTTGCCTGAGATTCGGGACAGATGCTAATTGGTGCTATCCGTCTACCTCTCCGAATATGCCAAGTTGATTTATGGCACCATGTATCGAAGGTTTAAACGGATGCGTCCGATGTAGCAGATTTCGTCAGATTCCCCCTCGTTTGAGGGATTTTTGATTATGGGGACGCTCTTCCCTGCAGGCGCAAGCCCCTGCAGTTAATTACGGTAACCGCATTGCGGTAACAACTTTCTCCTTCTCCAGATGATCACTTTGTGTCGTGTGTGTTTGTTTTGTGTTTGGTCGCCCATGGATTGTATACGGAGACTGAGTTATGCTGTCGCCCGTAGGGCATGGACTAGTCCAAATCCGTATTATCTTAGATTGGGGTTTGGGGGTTTGGGTTTAAGGATACGTTAGCCTCATCTGAGACTAAGATCAACTTAAACATTTGTTAAGGATACGTTAGTCTAGTTTTAGACTAAGATCGACTTAACGGGATCGTTTAGATCCAATCAAGAGAGTAATTAAGGGGTGGCCTGTTGTTTAGTTTAGTGAAATTACGGTCAATAAGTAGTTTAAGGACATTGCGTTCCAATGTTAGTTTTAAGACGTTGCGGTCAAGGTTAAAGACATCATAGTCCGTGGATTTAAGGACTCCACGGTCCGGCATTAGTTTTAAGACATCACGGTCAAGGTTAAGGACATCATAGTCCGTTGTTAGTTTTAAGACATCCCGGTCAAGGTTAAGGACATCATAGTCCGTGGATTTTAAGAACTCCACAGTCCGGCATTAATTTTAAGACATCACGGTCAAGGTTAAGGACATCATAGTCTATGAGTTTAAGGACCCCACAGTCCGTATCAATGTGTGGTCATCGGGACCCGTCACCTCTTTGAAGACGTTGAGGAATTACAACGCCAAGTTTCAAAGGAGTGAAGAGATGTACCCTTGAACCAAGGTAGATTAAATAATCTTTGGCCCAATTTGGAACTAAGACCAATTAATTATATTATGAGCCCATTAGCTCAGTTAAGCTTGAATTGAGGACTTATGGCCAGCTTGGGCTAAGTCCAATCATGTTTAGAATATTGGCCCTCTGTTGGTTCATTGAAAGAGAGGCTTTGTCTCTAGAAACTTAGCCAATTGGGCTAAAGCTAGTGTTAAATACTAAAAAGCAACAGTGTTGAACACTGGGAATAAGATTAGCAAGTTAGTGTTAAACACTAAAAGTTAATCAGTGTTAAACACTAGCAACAGGGCTTTCAAATTAGTATTAAACACTAAAGCAAATCAGTGTTAAACACTGGAAACACAGATTTCAAATTAGTGTTAAACACTAAAGCAAATCAGTGTTAAACACTGGGAACAAAGTTTTCAAATTAGTGTTAAACACTAAGGAGAGAGGGGTCACGTGTGGACACGTGAGAGCGCCCTGATTCCCCTTATTTTATTCTGCCAGAAGTATTGAATACTTCCTATAATTGCTCTTGGAGCATCACGTGCCGTCACGTGATGGGAATATGGGTTTTTGACTGTTAAAACTTTTGCCAAGGGACCACGTGGTAGCACGTGAGGGCACCCATAGCTTCTGTTTGCTTTTTCTTTTTATCCTTCAGGGGTCACGTGGGGCACGTGAGACGTTACTTCAAAGTTCTTTACTATGGATTTTTACCGGGGTCACGTGGTAGCACGTGACTTTGGTTCTTTGCACGTTTTAAAGATTTTTTCATCTTTTAAGAATTAAATTCTTCATAGGGTTAACCCTAGCAATAAAGTTTAGAGGAATTAAATTCCTATTTTCTTCTGAAGAATTATATTCTTAGATAGGGTTAAACCCTAATTTCTTTTTTAAGGGAATTAAATTCCTGTGAGTTTAAGAGAATTAAATTCTCAATTAGGGTCAAACCCTAGTTCTGTCCATTCTGAAGGAATTAAATTCATATAACATGGGGTTAAACCCTAATTTTATCTCAAAGGAATTAAATTCCTGTAATTCTGTGAGAATTAAATTCTCAAAACTCAATTCCTCCTCTATGTTTTAGATCTGCATGGCAGGATCTTAGCCCAATGAGAATTAAATTCTCAATTCATAGGGAGATGTGCACTTTGCAGATCCTCCATCAGAGAAAGAACTAAGTTCTTTTCTTTATATAAGAGTTAAACTCTTTTGAGAATTAAATTCTCTTTTCAAGCCTCTCTTTTCTTACCTAGGGTTTTTCTTTTGCAGAGAATCAAATTCTTCCTTCTGAATTTTCAAGATTTCAAGGCTCTATATCTCTCTCTATTCTTTTTTGGCTCCTATTTATAGGAGAAGGCAAAGAATCAATCTGTTTTTGTGAATCTTTCATTGAGAGATTTGATTTATTTATTGAGAGATTTGATTTATCTCCATCATTAATCTGGGCCTTTAGATTATTAGGTGAATTTTATTCCCCATTGGATTTTAAATCCAAAGATATCTCTTTGTTATTTCGGTTAGATTTAGGGGGAAATCTTTCCATGTCCAAGATTTTTCCATAAATTAGATTCTTGATCCAACGGTTTCAGATAAATCTTCTCCATTTTGGAAAGATTTGAATGATCTCTCCTCAGAATTTAATTCTGTTAAAGAATAAGGCTTTTAAAGCCGGTCACGTGTGGCCACGTGACCGTTGGTGACGTGTGAGCACGTGACCCCTGGAATGGGCTTCTCTTCTTCTGTGCTTGCTCTGTGCCGCTGCTTTAAACGTCACGTGCCAACACATGACCGCTGGTTACGTGCTAGCACGTGATGCTTCCTCTGAAGCTTTTTCCTGATTTTTTAGTGAGGGAACAAATGTCCCCACAGCGTTGTTCTCACGTGTCAGCATGTGAGTGCAACGCTGTCACTTTTGTGACCGTTGGATCTGCCTTGGAAGTAGGGTAGATAAAACGTTTTCCATACCATCCTATAAATGCCCATGTCTTTTCAGAAGCGCCTCCACTTTTCATCTTCCTCCTTTGCTAACTTTCTTCCTTTGAGAATTTAATTCTCCTCTTGCAGAGCTTAGTTCTCTGCCCCACAATCTTCAGAGTTTAACCCTGTTCAGGGAAGACCCATCTCTTCAGGTAGTGATCTTTGAACGATCGAGGCACTTTCATAACTCTCTGGATTTTAAATCCACACCAAGGGTTTCACCCCTTTTAACATGAACCCATTTTTTCAAGTTCATCAACAAAAATGGAAAACCATTTAATCTTCGAACAGTAGATCTCTTAGGGTTCATATGATCTTTAGGGAGATGATGGTGACGGTTCAAATCCATGGAATTTAGTTCCCTCCCAAAAAATGTTTCTGGCCTTTTCAAAAGGAATTTAATTCCTATGAAGAACTCAGTTCTTCCCATGGAGGTTTCTTAGGGTTTTCTTGTCTTGGGTTGTCCTTCTGTAATCAATGAAGAAGAAGTTTGTAATGAATCTTTATGATCGTTATTTCAGGTATTATGGATGCCCATTTGTATGATCTTGACGAAATCATTTCTTACGGAAATATTCGCGTACTGGGCCGCAGCCAGAACCAGGAGTTCACCAACGCTTAGTGTGCTGAGGTCATGAGCCGCTTCGACGAGTACAACGGTCAGTTACTCCCTCGTCGCTTTTCTCTTTTGAAACTCATCGTGCTGGCGATCTGGGAGGCGCTCCCTCTCTTTTGCAACGGTGTACCGCTCGGGGCATTGGATGCCGCCGAGGATAAAGTGCATTCGGTGTATCTGATGAGCTTAATCTCGAAGAGGAGGCGAGACAATTTCATTGATCTCTTGCATCAGGCTTTTCAGCAGTCGGCCATACTTGCTGCTTATCGGAGGGTGGAGGACATCCATGAGGATCCTGACGCTTGTGATCGCGAGAGAAAACATACTAGGATGGTTCGAAATGCCTGGAAGATCTTGGACAAGGTCGCTTTTGAGTTTCTTAATCCATGCCCCGAATCTGAGGTCTTGCCATTGTAATTGTTTCTTCTTGTTTTTGTATGAACTTTTAAAGTATGAGTGATAAGTTTTTCCTTCCCTTCTGCGTTTGCATGCCTTCTTTCTGGGATTTTGTTATATTGTCATTGTTGCTGCTGACGAGTTCGGCGTGTGAGGTACCATTTTACTTTTCAGCGCATATCAAGTTTGGTGCTCACGTGCTCTGCACATGGGGCGCTTTTGATGGGGTTGTTTAATTTTTCATGCCATATTTTTGTGCACAGCATTAGATGCAGAAAAGGAGCCTTGGAAATAGTCCCATCTTCTTGATTTCCAATGCCTTCCCTTTTTTGGGCCTTGGAAATAGTTCCACCATGCAATATTCTCCGGGCGCAGCGTTTAATGCCCCTCTTTATAACCTGAGGTCATGGTCTTCTTTGTTTCTTCACAGATAAATCTATTCTCACTTTAGTTTGATTTATCCTGATAAAAAAACTGAGTGCCATGGCCTGCAACCGCCTGAAAGGTTCCTAGGCACCCTATAATGGTCTCACAAGGCATCGAACATGCCAATTTAAAAAAAAATGGTGCCGAGAAACCCTAGACTACGGATCGTTGCTAGAAATCTAGGCGAAAAGTAAACTAGTTAACACTTAACTACAAGGATATGGAAATTACAACCTTTGTAGATCCGGATATCCACCTCCACGGCTCCGCAACGAAGTCTCCTCGCTGTCCATGTCGAACCCCGGGCTCTAGCGTCGGCTTCATCGGAGAATGAACGGGCTTGGTCATCGACGACGATGCCGAAGATGATCCACGTCGAGGCATCGCTAGATCAAGCTCCCTACTTCACAAAGTGATGAAACTTGTGAAGGAAACACACTCTACTACTTGGCAAGAGGTAGAGGATGAAGAAATAGGAGGTGGGTTCTCTTTAGAATTGGATTTCTCACTCTCAAGCTCAAGTTGCCATTGATGGCCTCAAGGTTTCAAACTTGAAGATGAAGAAGAAGATGAGCTAGAAATATGATAAGTCTTTTTAAAATAAAAAGAAAAAGGAATACTTATCATAATTCTTACTAGGGTTAAGTGTAGAGAATAGACCATGGTTAATGGATGGGTTAGGGTTAAGCATGATGACAAGAAAGGTTAAGAAGTCAAAGCTTCATGAAGCTTCAACTAAAAGACAAAGAAAGCCACCATTCTTTTTTATTTCCAAATAAATAAATGAACAAATAAATAAATGAATATGCAAAACCCTAATCAATACTTAACCATGATTTTAATTCTTTACACTTAACTAAATAATCAAGTATCATCAAACATGATACAAGTATGTGCACGAAAATATATCACATATACAACTTGCACATCAAGTGAGAAAATCCATATAAAGTGAACCAATACTAGTTAATGCAAAGTAATATATCAAATATATAATTATACATTGAATCATTAAATCAACATTTGATTCAATGATCCGGTCATGTCGCACATAACCGACTAGTATTCAATGTATCGATTTATCGAATCAATGATTCGATAACTAGGTCATATCGAATATAACCAATCGAAACATTTATCGCGAGAATGAAATGCGGTATCACATACACGCATTATTCTCGGTCCTGCACATATCTCATATGCGCTCCTATTTCGTTTCGCTTGAGCCAGGAAACCTCTGTGTAGGACTCTAAAGACTCGTCAATACGCCGGTAGCAGATGATGATCATATCAAGCATCCACAAGCCGCAAGCGGTCTGCTAAACGTAACGGCCACCCGGGTATTGAGCGATCAGAAGATCGACGAGCTAGCCCGCTCATACTCCTGTGAATCCAACCAGTAACACTTACCGTACAGTCCGGTCTGTTCGTCTGATACGTCGCATATCAAGTCTAGGGGTGGTGAACGTCAGACCCCAATAACCGATAAGTCGTGCCGATGTGAGGCTCATAACGGGTCGAGAAACTACTGGTAACACTTACCAGCAAATCTCTGATCAGCCCTGGCCAGGGACTTCCCTGTTACGGCCAATCGAGCACAGCGCAACATCAACCCCCAATACCGGGAGAGACGAAACCCCTCCTATCGCTCATTGCCTCCATGTGACTCGGGACTGTACCCAAAGACCACCGTTTTGCACGCCCTCATGGACGTGGTAAGGTGAAGATCAAAGCACAGTGGGAATCACACAAGGCTCTATGACGATCTCGGGTCTACAGACTAACCTGTACAAGTGTCACCTGAGAACTGCCATCTGACGTGAGGTATAATACCATCTGGGAGTTCTCGGCGAGTCCGTCCAGTGTACCCAGTCTCCACTGAGCACCCGTACACCATCTCTGATGTCAAACACCAATGGATATGGGATCATCCATCGCCCATCTCATGGGTCGAGAAGCGTATACGCTAGTCTACTCTGGTATATCGATGCCCCGTCTCGATACACCCACGACTAGGGACCTTGAAGGATGTACTTATGGACTACCATGTCCCCACTAGTATGATCTGCATCATAGTCCAGGTAGTCAAGTACACATCCTAAGGGCTTTACCAACATGTAACCATAAGACAGTTTAAAGAGACTAGTGTACATGTTAAGATAAAGAGTAACCAGATAGCATACTATCATATCGAGCAAGAAAGTCATCTCTATATATGTCCAAGCATCCAATATAATATACAACATCTGTACAATACTGGCCTCTAGGGCATACATACAACTAACAATCTCCCACTTGCACTAGGGCCAGCTGATGTAGTATCGCATACCGAGCATCCCGAAGAGTCTCTCAAACTGTATCTGGGGAATGGCCTTCGTGAGTGGATCCGCCGTGTTGTTCTTCGTGTCAACCCTCCTGACCTCGATCTCCCGGCGATCAACTATCTCCCGGATCTGGTGATACCGCCTCAGAATATGTCTGGACCGCTGATGGGACCTGGGTTCCTTGGCCAAAGCCACCGCTCCATTGTTATCACAATACAAAGGTATTGGATGCTCAATGGATGGAACCACTCCAAGTTCAGTAATGAACTTCTTGATCCAGACAGCCTCTTTGGCAGCATCGTTGGCAGCGATGTATTCAGCCTCCATCGTCGAGTCTGCCACGGTTTCCTGCTTGGAACTCTTCCAGCTAACCGCCCCTCCGTAAAGGGTAAAGACAAAGCCCGACTGCGACTTAGAGTCGTCCTTATCACTCTGGAAGCTCGAATCGGTAAAGGACTCCACTTGGAGTTCTCCGTTACCATACACCAAGAACATATCTCTAGTCCTTCGTAAGTACTTGAGAATGCTCTTCACAGCTGTCCAGTGACTCTCTCCAGGATCAGCTTGATACCTGCTCACTACACTTAGTGAGTATGCTACATCGGGTCTGGTACATAGCATCGCATACATGATAGAGCCTACTGCCGAAGCATAGGGTATCCCTTGCATGCGAGCTCTCTCCAAATCAGTCTTGGGAGACATATCTTTGGAGAGAGTGACTCCAGAGATCGTGGGCAAGTTCCCACTCTTGGACTCTTCCATACTAAACCTTTTTAGTATGGTGTCAATGTACCTGGATTGGGACAATCCCAAAATCCGTTTGGATCTATCTCTATAGATCCTAATTCCCAATATGCAGGAGGCATCACCAAGATCTTTCATTGAGAATCTTTGTGATAAGAAGAGCTTGACCGATTGCAGCATAGGAATATCATTTCCTATCAAGAGTATGTCGTCCACGTACAATACGAGGAAGACAACCTTACTCTCTGCCACCTTCTTGTAGATACAAGGTTCATCTGGATTTTTGACGAAATCAAACTCTTTGATAACGACGTCAAAGCAGATGTTCCAACTCCGCGATGCTTGCTTTAATCCATAAATGGATTTAAGCAGCTTGCACACCTTCCCGCTGCTCCCACTGTCTACGAAACCCTCTGGCTGAGTCATGTACACGCACTCTTCTAAATCACCGTTTAGAAAGGCGGTCTTAACATCCATTTGCCAGATTTCGTAATCATGATATGCAGCGATGGCAAGCATGATCCGGATGGATTTAAGCATAGCCACTGGAGAAAAGGTCTCGTCATAGTCCACACCTGGTCTTTGACGAAAACCTTTTGCTACAAGTCTAGCTTTGAAAGTCTCCACTTTCCCATCTACACCAAGTTTCTTCTTGAAGATCCACTTGCTCCCAATGGGTTTTACCCCTTCAGGAGCAACGTCCAAAGTCCATACTTTGTTGGTGTACATGGATTCCATCTCGGACCGCATTGCATCCAGCCATTTCACTGAGTCCCCACTCGTGATGGCCTGCTCGAATCTAGTTGGGTCATCATCCTCCATGATGCAATCCTCGCTCCCACCGTCCATGAGAAAACCGTAGTATCTCTCAGGTTGGCGAGGAACCCTACTAGATCGGCGGAGTGGCTGGGGTTCATCAGGAACTACGGAATCCTGTGGTTCCACCAGATCTTCTGTTGTAGCTTCTGCAGCTGGAACTTCTTCCAGTTCTACCTCATGACCACTAATCTCTTTTTCAAGAAATTCCTTTTCTAAAAAGGTGGCATGCCGAGAAACAAACACTCTTTGTTCCTCAGGGTGGTAGAAGATATACCCTTGAGAATTCTTGGGATATCCTACAAATTTGCATAGAACAGACCGTGCCTCGAGTTTGTCCGGGTTTTGTCGTTTGACATAGGCTGGACAACCCCATATCTTAACATAGTTAAGACATGGTCTCTTCCCTTTCCATATCTCATATGGAGTGGTAGGCACAGATTTGGTGGGGACCATATTCAATAGATGTATGGCTGTCTCAAGCGCATACCCCCAGAAGGAAATAGGTAACTCAGCTGTGCTCATCATAGAGCGCACCAAATCTAATAAGGTGCGGTTCCTCCGTTCTGATACACCGTTGTGCTGTGGTGTATATGGAGGAGTCAGCTGAGAGAGAATCCCATTCTCTTTTAGGAAGTCCAGGAATTCATTGCTCAAGTATTCACCTCCTCGATCAGATCGAAGGATTTTAATACTTTTTCCGATTTGGTTTTCGACTTCTTGTTTATATTCTCTAAATTTCTCAAAAGCTTCAGACTTGTGTCTTATCAAGTACACATGTCCGTATCTTGAGAGATCGTCAGTGAATGTAATGAAGTACGAAGAACCGTCTCTGGCATGTGTAGACATGGGACCACATACATCACTATGTATTAGTCCCAAGAGTTGGGTAACTCTTTCTCCGTGTCCCGTAAACGGAGTTTTGGTCATCTTGCCTTTGAGACATGACTAGCAAGTGTCATAAGATGAAAATTCGAATGGTTTCAAATATCCATCCTTATGCAACTTAGCCAGTCGTGTCGTATTGATGTGACCCAGTCTACAATGCCACAAGAAGGATTCGTTCAGTTCTGAACTCTTCCTCTTGTGTGTGTTTGTTATGCTCAGAACTGTTGATTGATTCAGAACATAAATGCCATTGCACAACGTGCCTGATCCAACCAACTTTTGGTTACGGAAAATGTTCATAACATTGTCCTGTAATACAAAATTATATCGATCTTTACTTAATAAAGAAACCGATATAATGTTGCATATCAGGTTCGGCATGTAATAGCATTCGTTCAGAACCAATGTATTACCAGTTGGTAATACAAGGTGATATTCCCCGACAGTCTTAGCTGCAACAATTGCACGATTTCCAACTCTAATGTCTTTATCACCTTCTCCAAGTTCTCTACCTTTCCTGAGCCCATGTAACTGATTACATATATGGGATCCTGACCCGGTATCTAATACCCAGGACGTAGGGCAAATGGAGAAACAGTTCTCTGTAACGAACACACCCGAAGAAAATGCATCATCATGTACTTTCTTCAATCGGGTGGCATGAGAATCCTGGTATTCCCCTATATCCTGTTCAGTCCTATAACACTTATAGGAAAGAACGGAACCAACGTTCCCCAGCACAGTAAAACATGCGGGTTCGGTCAATACATCCATATTATTATCTTTATTAGGGCATGAAATGGTCGCTACCTGGAGAGAGAGAGAAGAAAACACTTTAGCATATGCTCGTGCAAGATCAGATTGGTTATTATCTTATCTAATCAGGATGGCTCCCACTGCTTTTTATCAAATCTTCCTTCAAACCCTAAAAGGAAAGACTAGCCGGGATTAATTACACACAGCAAGTTCGCCAATCTTTCAGCCAGGCCAGTGTCGGTACTTTGAGGGAGGTCCCCCGTGCTTTCGCACGAACCTAATTAATGTAAACCTCGTTTTCCCAGAGGCGTAACCTCGTTGACACCTTTCTAGACACCTACTTGATCAGCTAATTGCAATGTGTAAAACTCTCCCAGGAGTAACTCTTACTCGCAGTGGGTATCGGGATCCAACTATCTCATAGAAGGTATGCAATCTCATTCCAAATTTCAACACTTGAAATTCCCAATAATACTTTTGCCCCTAGCGTGCTATGACCTTGACGAAAGCCAACAAACCACAGCCCGCTAGTCAAGTTCAACCCGTACATTTCTTGACTGAATTAAACCCACCCGCACGACCCTTGACGAAAGCCAACAAAGCCGTAAGACTACCCTAATCCAGTCGCATCATATGCAGCAGATAAACAGCACATAGCTACCGCACACTACACCTTGACGAAAGCCAACAAATGCAGCACGAATACTATATGTAACTTATCTGAAATGACGGAGGGCTACGCAGGTTTTTCTGAAAACCTATTGCGTAATGAACTTGATATCGTTGTAGAATCAAATGAAGTTTTGAAATGGAGTGATTTTGAGGCTTTTGTAGTTTTGCTAAAGGAGTCACTCCCGGTGAAGGGATCTCGGTCCTTTCCTCGTCGAATGAGGTGCGGGATATATCATATATATCGCTGTGCAAAGCAAAAACTCTTAAAAGCAATCAAAAACAAACCGAGTGTGTAGCATCTGCCAGGTTTTGCTAAAGGAGTCACTCCCGGTGAAGGGATCTCGGTTCTTTCCTCATCGAATAAGGTGCAGGGCATATCACATATACCGCTATGCAAAGTAAGAACTGTAGCTACCTGTTTTATTTTAACATTCGATTCCACAACATCTTAGGTTTCTTATCTTTCATTAATCACATTAATGAAGTCCCATCATTTAAGTACCTAAACATCACAGATAGATATGACGTACACTTATGCTATCCGCATTCGCCTCGATGTCCCCTCGTGCACCGTTAGGTTAGGTAACTAACGACAGAGCAGGGCAGGGCTAGCGCGGGTGTAAAACATAAGTAACGTCTATATAATATATCATATATACTATATACTATATCCATCACAGAATCACAACACAAATATCGCAGCAGAATAAACATATGAAATATTGGATATACTAGGACGTCCGTGTTTTCAATACGAGCCAGTATAAAACACGGATTCCACGGTCGTGATGAATAGCCAATCCCATACCCCTAGACCCCTACGAGAGCGGCAAGCAACCCTGCCAATTCTAGGGTTAGGAGACCCGGACTCGACTCCTCGAGTTGGTCTCCCACTGGACCCCAGAACCCGGTTACTTGTGCTCCCCTCCTTGGGTCTATCCTAATGCGGAAAAGTAAATAATATACAAAGGGTGACAACTTCAGCTACCTGGAAGTGCCCCAAATTAAAAGAATATTACATACAAGTTTTTACATGAATGAAAATGAAAAACACTCATCTCACATAAAAAACCCCGGCTATTCAAACACGACGATCCAATATAACATATCCAGCAACACATAACATCACATGTCATCAACGTAAGTAAATATGCGCATCCCAATTGTCGTTGACATATAGCAACGAAACCGGCGATATCACATATTACACTTACGGTCACAGAAAAGAAAGTGTAAAACTACAACAATTGGAATCCGCAACTTCTTTAGACATCGCATGCCTAATCAAATGAAATACTTAGACATCACATGCCTAACAGATATAAATCCCGCATTTTAGTCTCATTATCGAAAACTCTTTTCAATATCAAATGAAACTAAACCGCTAGATTTATATCATTCATTCAGTTATCACATAACTGTTTGTGAATTCCAATTATTGTATCCCATTCCAGATAAATAGAATATATTAAACTTTCCGATCGAACATTCGAACACCCAAGTTTTCCCGAAACCATCCAACACATGAAATAGGTTCAAAGATATTCGTTTCATGCCTCAGTACCAACGGTCCAGCCGTAGAAGGGTCAAGCCAACGCCTCACATATGGCACGCCGTACTGCCCCAAACCCGAAGGTTCAAAGGGCAGTTCAAGACGGTCACATAATCGAGTTAAGGTTTGTTGTCTTCTAGAGGGACCATCGCGTTACTTGCACTACTCAGAACGTCCTTAAACCACACAATAATCCAACACTTGGATATTTTTGGCAGGGGAAAGATTGGGTATTTATATCCAGTCGAACTTTTTAACATATTCAAAAAATTATCCGGAAAACACTTAGACAAAGTTCGATAATCCGATCGAATCGTCGATTCCCTATACAACCCCAGAATACTCAACTCTGGAGTCAAATTAAAATTCCCAGAAAACTCAGAACAATTAATCAGGAATTACTGTGCAAAAACCAAGGGCTGACGTCACTATTTAGCCGCGGAACCGCCGCAGAAGCCTAGCTTCTGCCGCGGTTCCGCCGCACTTTGTACTGTTCACTGGAAACGCTTTGCACAGTAATTCTTAGATTTTATTGCTGAATTTTTTAAGCATTTTTAATTGACAAAAAACCACAAATTTGAAAAATTTCCAGAGAGCTATTTTGGGGTTGGGTTTTCGGTTCGTCCGGGTTTCAAACTCCGTCTAGACTTCGCCTAAGGCTCTAGCTAGGCTTTGATACCAGTGAAAGGTTCCTAGGCACCCTATAATGGTCTCACAAGGCATCGAACATGCCAATTTAAAAAAAAATGGTGCCGAGAAACCCTAGACTACGGATCGTTGCTAGAAATCTAGGCGAAAAGTAAACTAGTTAACACTTAACTACAAGGATATGGAAATTACAACCTTTGTAGATCCGGATATCCACCTCCACGGCTCCGCAACGAAGTCTCCTCGCTGTCCATGTAGAACCCCGGGCTCTAGCGTCGGCTTCATCGGAGAATGAACGGGCTTGGTCATCGACGACGATGCCGAAGATGATCTACGTCGAGGCATCGCTAGATCAAGCTCCCTACTTCACAAAGTGATGAAACTTGTGAAGGAAACACACTCTACTACTTGGCAAGAGGTAGAGGATGAAGAAATAGGAGGTGGGTTCTCTTTAGAATTGGATTTCTCACTCTCAAGCTCAAGTTTCCATTGATGGCCTCAAGGTTTCAAACTTGAAGATGAAGAAGAAGATGAGCTAGAAATATGATAAGTCTTTTTAAAATAAAAAGAAAAAGGAATACTTATCATAATTCTTACTAGGGTTAAGTGTAGAGAATAGACCATGGTTAATGGATGGGTTAGGGTTAAGCATGATGACAAGAAAGGTTAAGAAGTCAAAGCTTCATGAAGCTTCAACTAAAAGACAAAGAAAGCCACCATTCTTTTTTATTTCCAAATAAATAAATGAACAAATAAATAAATGAATATGCAAAACTCTAATCAATACTTAACCATGGTTTTAATTCTTTACACTTAACTAAATAATCAAGTATCATCAAACATGATACAAGTATGTGCACGAAAATATATCACATATACAACTTGCACATTAAGTGAGAAAATCCATATAAAGTGAACCAATACTAGTTAATGCAAAGTAATATATCAAATATATAATTATACATTGAATCATTAAATCAACATTTGATTCAATGATCCGGTCATGTCGCACATAACCGACTAGTATTCAATGTATCGATTTATCGAATCAATGATTCGATAACTAGGTCATATCGAATATAACCAATCGAAACATTTATCGCGAGAATGAAATGCGGTATCACATACACGCATTATTCTCGGTCCTGCACATATCTCATATGCGCTCCTATTTCGTTTCGCTTGAGCCAGGAAACCTCTGTGTAGGACTCTAAAGACTCGTCAATACGCCGGTAGCAGATGATGATCATATCAAGCATCCACAAGCCGCAAGCGGTCTGCTAAACGTAACGGCCACCCGGGTATTGAGCGATCAGAAGATCGACGAGCTAGCCCGCTCATACTCCTGTGAATCCAACCAGTAACACTTACCGTACAGTCCGGTCTGTTCGTCTGATACGTCGCATATCAAGTCTAGGGGTGGTGAACGTCAGACCCCAATAACCGATAAGTCGTGCCGATGTGAGGCTCATAACGGGTCGAGAAACTACTGGTAACACTTACCAGCAAATCTCTGATCAGCCCTGGCCAGGGACTTCCCTGTTACGGCCAATCGAGCACAGCGCAACATCAACCCCCAATACCGGGAGAGACGAAACCCCTCCTATCGCTCATTGCCTCCATGTGACTCGGGACTGTACCCAAAGACCACCGTTTTGCACGCCCTCATGGACGTGGTAAGGTGGAGATCAAAGCACAGTGGGAATCACACAAGGCTCTATGACGATCTCGGGTCTACAGACTAACCTGTACAAGTGTCACCTGAGAACTGCCATCTGACGTGAGGTATAATACCATCTGGGAGTTCTCGGCGAGTCCGTCCAGTGTACCCAGTCTCCACTGAGCACCCGTACACCATCTCTGATGTCAAACACCAATGGATATGGGATCATCCATCGCCCATCTCATGGGTCGAGAAGCGTATACGCTAGTCTACTCTGGTATATCGATGCCCCGTCTCGATACACCCACGACTAGGGACCTTGAAGGATGTACTTATGGACTACCATGTCCCCACTAGTATGATCTGCATCATAGTCCAGGTAGTCAAGTACACATCCTAAGGGCTTTACCAACATGTAACCATAAGACAGTTTAAAGAGACTAGTGTACATGTTAAGATAAAGAGTAACCAGATAGCATACTATCATATCGAGCAAGAAAGTCATCTCTATATATGTCCAAGCATCCAATATAATATACAACATCTGTATAATACTGGCCTCTAGGGCATACATACAACTAACACCGCCCCCATGCTCGTCGACAGCCATGGGAAGTACCTATCGAGGAGATGATTCCTCGCTTTGCTGCACGACTGGTGGATCCCCTTCTTACCGACGAAGAATGTGATTCGGCGATATATGATCTCTTGATCCGTAGGGGCCCCCCTCCCAATGGGGTCCCTTTGGCTTCGGATGATTCTTGCTGCCATGCTTGCTGATATCCCTCCTCACCCAGCGGAGATGACCCTGGCGATGCTTTACGCGGCTGAAAACAAGCTCGAGTGTTTTCACGAAGCGTGCCTGATTACTCAGGCTTTGAAAGATTGCTCGGTTCACCTATTGGGCCAGATAAGAGCCCAGAGGGCTATTATGTCTGCTTTTGCGGACGAACATGGTGCCAATCGGTGGGGAGCGACTCCTCGCGAGAACCGTCGTTTCGATGTGTTGGAGAAGACAGAAAGAGAGATGGAGAATTTTGCTCTTTATTTCGTTAACCCTTGTGCCACTGATCCTTTGTTTGGTGACATTTTTCCGCTAGCATAGTATATTCAAATTAGTGTACCCCTTTTTTATTAGTTGTTGCATGCTTTACATTGAATTTTCATGTTTGTTGTGCCTTCGTGCGTGTGTTTTGCCTGCGTAAATGAGCTTCATATTCCTTCCATGAGAACTTTCTTTAATTGCGAGTACTATCATTATGTTGTATGCACATCAGAGCTTCGGGTATCAGTTCTTTTTGAATATCATATAGTCGCAAATGCATGCTTGATAGGGTCCATATCGGAAATTTTCCTTTTTGCCTCGCATATCAGGTGATGTGTGCGTGTTTTAGATCGACTATTGCCGTCGAATGGAGGTTTGTTTATACAGTATTGAGCGTACATGTCCTACTCCAGAGGCTGTGGCTGCGAAGGTGAGCTTACGGGGCTTGATCGAGCGGTGCGCAGCGAATGTGGTATCATGCGAGAAGAGGCTCGGCCGTAAATTCTCGGAGAGGGAGCTGGCCTCTAAGGCGCTGTACGAACTCCAGGCCAATCTTACAGTCAAAGCCAACAAAGCGTATGAACTCTGGAAAGTACTTCAAGAGTCTATCAGAGAGGTGGTGGCACTCGATAAAGCTGCCGTGTTCACTCGCAAAAGGGTTGAGGCTCACAAGGCTACCGAGAAAGAGCTCGAAGGCCGGCTCGCCTTATATCAGGCCCAGCAGGCTCAGGCGAAGGCCCGTCTTCTGGCGATCCTGAGTCATGAAGTTGTGGCCCAGCAACAGAAGGATGAGCTAGCAAAATTGCTAAATCGCCCGCCGGCATGAAGACTCGTATCTTTTCCTTTCTTTTTGTAAATACTCTTCTCCATGGTGTGTCTCCTTTTTATTGAATGTGTTTTGCGGACAATTTATCTTGGTCTCTTTGCAGGGCAGTGATGGCTTAGGATTTAGGGTTAAGATCTGCCTTCTAAGACTTTTGAGCTTTATGAGCCGTGAGGGTCTCATAAAGAGTTTTTCTCCCTACAGGTCGAGAGGATCCCGTAGGTGTAAGTCTTTCTTAAGAATCGCGAGAATTCTTAAGCGGGTTTTCCCTTAGAGTCGTAAGGATCTCACAAGAAAGTTTTCTTCCTTACCGGTCGTGAGGACCCGCAAGTACTGGGTGCGGTCGCCCTTATCCGTATTTCATAGGGTCAGGGGTTGCTTTGGGATGTTTTTCAGGGTACCGTAGTTTAAAGACATCGCGGTCAAGGTTAAGGACCTCATAGTCCGTGGGTTTAAGGACTCCACAGTCCAAGGTTAGTTTTAAGACATCACGGTCAAGGTTAAGGACATCATAGTCCGTGGATTTAAGGACTCCACAGTCCCACGTTAGTTTTAAGACATCACGGTCAAGGTTAAGGACATCATAGTCCATGGATTTAAGGACTCCACAGTCCGACGTTAGTTTTAAGACATCACGGTCAAGGTTAAGGACATCATAGTCCGTGGATTTAAGGACTCCACAGTCCAATGTTACTTTTAAGACATCACGGTCAAGGTTAAGGACATCATAGTCTGTGGATTTTAAGGACTCCACAGTCCAATGTTAGTTTTAAGACATCACGGTCAAGGTTAAGGACATCATAGTCCATGGATTTAAGGACTCCACAGTCTAACGTTAGTTTTAAGACATCACGGTCAAGGTTAAGGACATCATAGTCCGTGGATTTAAGGACTCCACAGTCCAATGTTAGTTTTAAGACATCACGGTCAAGGTTAAGGACATCATAGTCCGTGGATTTAAGGACTCCACAGTCCAATGTTAGTTTTAAGACATCATGGTCAAGGTTAAGGACATCATAGTCCGTGGATTTAAGGACTCCACAGTCCGATGTGTGGTTACCGGGACCCGTCACCTCTTTGAAGACGTTGAGGAATTACAACGACAAATATCAAAGGAGTGAAAATATGTACCCTTGAACCAAGGTAAAATCAGTCTAGAATCATGGTGGTTGATCGTTAGTTTTAAGACATTACGGTCAAGGTTAAGGACATCATAGTCCGTGGATTTTAAGGACTCCACAGTCCGATGTTTGCTCTGGATGCTTCACACGGGTTCACTGCCGTGTTCGGCGAGGACCAGGCTCCGCTCTGGGCGTTTTCCGCGGGGTCAAAGAGTGACGTTATTCGCGTTCTACGTGACCAGGAATTTTGCGCTAGATGCTTCTCACGGGTTCACTGCCGTGTTCGGCGAGGACTAGGCTCCGCTCTGGATGCTTCACACGGGTTCACTGCCGTGCTCTGCGAGGACCAGGATCCGCTCTGGACGTTTCCCACGGGTTCAAAGAGTGACGTTATCCGCGTTCCACGTGACCAGGAATTTTGCTCTGGATGCTTCCCACGGGTTCACTGCCGTGTTCAGCAAGGACCAGGCTCCGCTCTGGACGTTTTCGGGGTCAAAGAGTGACGTTATCCGTGTTTCACGTGACCAGGAATTTTGCGCTAGATGCTTCACACGGGTTCACTGCCATGTTAGGCGAGGACTAGGCTCCACTCTGGACGTTTTCCACGGGGTCAAACAGTGACGTTATCCGCGTTCTACGTGACCAGGAATTTTTCTCTGGATGCTTCCCACGGGTTCACTACCGTGTTCGGCGAGGACCAGGCTCCGCTCTTCGCACGGGTTCACTGCCATGCTCTGCGAGGACCAGGATCCGCTCTGGAAGTTTTCTACGGGGTCAAAGAGTGACGTTATCCGCGTTCCACGTGACCAGGAATTTTTCTCTGGATGCTTCCCACGGGTTCACTGCCGTGTTCGGCGGGGACCAGGCTCCGCTCTGGATGCTTCGCACGGGTTCACTGCCGTGCTCTGCGAGGACCAGGATCCGCTCTGGACGTTTTCCACGGGGTCAAAGAGTAACGTTATCCGCGTTCCACGTGATCTGGAATTTTGCTGATTATATCCGCATTTCACGGAGTTGGGATTTGACTCTTGGAGTCACCGCTGTTCCGCTTTGCTTGATCGAGATTTGGCTTCTTCTTCTGATGAAACCCGGGGAGGAGGAGTGTGATTCCTTCTTTGTTTGCGCCCCTGGATTGTATACAGGGATTGATGTAGCATCACCTGTAGGGCAAAAATTTTATTTCTATTTCATTTCTTTTTTCCGCGATACTCTATCATTTCAGGTTTTATATCGCGAAGGTCGCGATTGTCCCATCATTTCGGCTATTTTTCGCGGTGCCCAATCATTTCGGCTATTTTATTTTATTTTTTACTCGCTTCTTTTTATTGCGAGTTGCCCAATCATTTCGGCTATTTTTCATGCATACATTTTTACTTGCTGATTTTGTCGCAAGTTGCCCCATCATTTCGGCTATTTCGTATGCATGTGTGGCTTGTCGGCTTTTCGCTGCAAGCTTGGATTTAGACACCGATTTCGGCATCAGCACCGCTACAACTGGGATATTGCCAGGAGCGAATCATCATTTGCCTTAGTCGATGTTGAACAAAGGTGGCTTAGTAAACAGGGTTAAGGGACCTGTCGACTAAGGCTTTTGACTTCATGAGCCGTAAGGGTCTCACAAAGGTATTTCTCCCTACAAGTCGTGAGGATCTTGTAGGTGTGCTTTCTCCTTGGGAATCGTGAGGATTCCTAAGTGCATGTTCTCTTGTAACTCGTAAGGATCTTACAAAAGGGTTTTCTCCTTATAAGTCGAGAGGACTTACTAGGGTTGTTCACTATATGAACATATCCCTAGTTACGGATGGGACTTGGTTAAGGAGATATTTATTCGCGCCCGTGGATTGTATACAAGGGTCAGTATTGAGCCACTTGTAGGGCAATATCGAAGGTTGTGTTGGGGGGGTTGCTTAAGAACAGCTTCGGGTCTCTGTAACTTAAGACTTTCAAATCTTATGAGCCGTGAGGGTCCCATAAGAGAGTTCTCCGTACGAGTCGTGAGAATCTCGCAAGTGTAATTTCTCCTTAGGAATCGTGAGGACTCCTAAGTGTGTTGTTTCCTTGTGAGTCGTAAGGATCTCACGCGGGTGGTTTCTCCTTACAAGGCCGTGAGGACCCTGCAAGTATCCTTCAACGAGGTTGTGCCCTTTCGGGTTTTCACAAACACTCGCCGGTAGCCCTGCTGTTTTTACTTACGGAGCCCTTTCGGGTTTTCATCCGTGCCCGTTTCGCTTATGGACATACCGTTTTTATTTTTATTATTTTTTTATTCTTTTTTGTATCGGTTTTGAGATGCTGCAATCCACCGTAGTTTATCGATATCTCGGTCAACAACCAGTTTTAGGACATAGTGGTCCATTGTTAGTTTAAGGACGTTTTCGGTCCGTCGTTAGTTTAAGGACATTTCGGTCCGCTGTTAGTTTAAGGACGTTTCGGTCCGCTGTTAGTTTAAGGACGTTTCGGTCCGTTCAGGAGAAGGCCGGCTACTGCTTATAGAGTTTGAGCTTAGGAAGATAGCGAGCGGACATAGTCGTCGTCATCTATCATTGACCTAGGCTGTGGCTCATTAAACGTAGTATTTCTTCAGGAAGCGACCGTTTATTGGCCTGAAAGGCCTTTCACCGTGCATATCCATGAGTAGATAGGCTCCACCCTGGTAGACCTTGTCTATTATGTACGGGCCTTCATAGTTCGGCTCGAATTTTCCCCGCTTGGCGCGATTGGGGATCATAGGTCTTTTGACCACTAGCATGAGTTCGCCCTGGCGGAATGTCCTCGTCCTGGTCAATCTTTCATATGAGCGCGTCATCTTTGCTTTATAAGCCTCTAGATTTTGTTGCGCTATGAGCCAGGTTTCATCAAGGGCGTTAAGCTCCTCAAGCCGAAAGTGAGCATTTTCTTCGTCCGTCAGCTCGTAGTGGACTGCCACTCATAGAGAAGGTAGCTCTATCTCGAGGTGAAGTACCGCTTCTGTACCGAATACCAACGCGTACGGCGTCGTGTTCGTGGCCGTCTTGAACGTAGTTCGATACTCCCAGAGAGCTTCTTGCAGTCTCTCGTGCCAGTCCTTATTATTTCAGGACACCGTCTTTTTCACGATCTTCGTCAAGGTCTTGTTGAAAGCCTCAGCTAGGCCGTTAGCTCGGGGATTATAAACTGAGGAATATCTCCAGTCTATGTTGTGTTGTTGCGCGAAGCGGCTGATCTTGTGGCTTCTGTAGGCTGGCCCGTTATCGGAGATGATCCGTCGTGGAGTTCCAAACCGATAAATGACATGCGTTTTGAAGAAATGGAGGATATTCTCCGTCTTCACTTCTCTCAGCGGTATTGCTTCTGCCCATTTGGAGAAGTAATCAGTCGTCGCCAAAATGAAACGATGTCCCCTGGACGATACTGGTTCGATAGGGCCGATTACGTCAGTCCCCCACATTTCGAACGGCCAGCTAGCCACTGTTGGATGCAGAGGATTTGGGTGCTGATGGTAAAGTCCCCATGAATTTGGCATGAGTGGCATTGCTTCGCATATTCGAGGCAGTCCTGAATCATCGTGGGCCAATAGTAGCCTATCCGTTTAATCTTCAACTTCATCTTTGGGCCTGCTTGGTGAGAACCGCAGAGTCCGTCGTGAACTTCCAGAACGACTCTTTTCGCCTCTTCAGGTCCCAGACATCTCAACCACAGACAATCAAATGACCTCTTGTACAGAGTATCATTGACGAAGGCGAAAGACAAAGCTCGTTTCGTGAGCTGATGTTTTGAGGACGCATCTTCAGGCGTTTGACGAGATTTGAAGTAGTCTATGAAGACTTCTCTCCAATCTTCAACCTTCTCCGGGTCTTTTATTTGCAGGGCCACCTGTTCAATCGCTCCCTTTCCCTCGGATGATTCCGGAGATATCTCCGCCGGTGCAAGAACCCGACGGCTTTGTACCACGATTCTTACGTCATCGAGGTTCTCGTCGGCCAATTCTTTAGCGAGCTTAGCTAGTGCATCCGCTTTGCTATTTTCCGCACGCGGTAAACTTTCCAGCATATAGGAGGGAATCTGAGTCAACAGTTGCTGTACTCTCTCGCCATATTTCACCAGTTCCGGCTTGCATGTCTGGTAGTCGCCGTTTACTTGACTGACGACCAGTTGAGAATCTCCATATATAAGAAGGTTTTCAATTCCCATATCGATGGCGATCTCGAGGCCTGCTATCAAAGTTTCGTACTCAGCTTCATTGTTCGTCCTCGGCTCTGTCAAAGAGAAGGCGAAGCGCATTATCTCTCCTTGTGGGGTCACGAAGATGAGGCCTACCCCTGATTTGATTACAGGGGTGTTCTGTTTGCGCTTCTTCATGGAGGACGCTCCATCAAAGTAGAGCTCCCATCGGGTATCACTACCGTCGATCGCGTCAAACGCGTGTTCGTCTGGCAGTTCGCAATTCAAAGGGGAATCGGCCGGTATCGGATGTTCAGCGAGGAATTCGGCGATGGCCTGGCCTTTCACTGCCTTAAGAGGCTGATAGGTTATTGAAAACTCCATCAAGAGTAGGGCCCATTTAGCGAGCCGGCCTGTCAATATGGCCTTCGACATTAAATATTTAAGGGGGTCTACCTTCGAAATAAGACGAACTTCATGCGCCAACGCATAGTGCCTGAGCTTTGTTATTGCCAAGATCAACGCCAGGCAGTGTTTTTCGATGGGAGAATAGTTGCTTTCTGCCCCCAGGAGAACTTTACTCAAGTAATGAGAGCTCTCTCTTTCCCTTGGTCGTTCTCTTGTGCCCATAATGCACCTAAGGAACCTTCGAGGGCAGTTGTATAAAGAATAAGAGGTTTTCCCTTGACTGGAGCAGCTAACACCGGCGAGTTCTGCAGGTACTGCCTGATCTCGTCCAGTGCGCCTTGGCATTTGTGATCCCAGACGAAAGGGGTTCCCTTCTTCATCAGGTGATTGTAAGGGCGGCACTTGCCTGAAAGGTTGGCTATAAATCGCCGGATGTACGCGAGCTTTCCTTGGAGAGACCGCAATTATTTGAGAGTCTTTGGCGGTGGCATTTCCGTGATGGGCTTGATCTTTGACGGATCTATCTCAATGCCTCGGTGCCGGACGATGAATCCCAGGAATTTACCTGAGGACACCCCGAATGCGTATTTAAGAGGGTTCATCTTTAAATTGTATTGTCTAAGACGTTGAAATACGGTCTTCAGATGCTCTAAATGCTCCTCGTACGATTTGCTCTTAACCACGAGGTCGTCAATATAGCATTCAACGATTTCATGTATGAGGTCATCGAAAATCTTCGTCATGGCCCTCTGATAGGTGGCACCGGCGTTCTTTAAACCGAAAGGCATAACTTTGTAGCAGAATATACTCAGAGGAGTCCGGAAAGCGATGTGCTTCTGGTCTTCAGGATGCATCATTATCTGATTGTATCCTGATGAGCCGTCCATGAAAGAGAAAACCTCGTGCGTGGACGTGTTATCTATCATCAACTCGGTGACCGGTACTGGGAAATCGTTCTTCGGGCAAGCTTTATTGAGATCCCGGAAGTCCACGCATATGCGCACTGTCCCATTTTTCTTCATCACTGGGACGATATTAGCGATCCAATCGGGATATTAACTTCTTGGATAAACCCAGAGTCGATCAGCTTCTTGACTTCGGCATTGATACTCATCTTAAGCTCGAGCCGCATTCTTCTCGGCGCTTGTTTGACTGGTTTGATGTCGGCGGATATTGCCAATTTATGGACAGCTATTTCTGGATCCAGTCCTGGCATTTCGGAATAGTTCCATGCGAAGCAATCTCTATGCTGCATAAGCACGTCTTTTAACGCAGCCACCCTTTCTTCCGATAGCAATTCGCTGACAAATGTCGGTCGCGGGTCGTCTGCCGTCCCCAACTCAATCTTCTTGAGGTCATCTGCAGTAGTTTGTATTCCATCTTCCAGCCCTTTTGGCGCCGGTGGAAATTCTGAGATTACCTCGTCGTCATTGTTTTCGAAGCACCAAGGAAGGTCATTCTCGGGCTTCCCTTTTGATATTGTTATTATATGACAGGTACGAGCTCGCTTCTAAGACCGATGTGGATCTGGTTCTGCTCTTGTGGCTTTAGGTTCGTGCTTTTGTGGCGGACTTATCCTCCAGCTGCTGGATAGAGCAAACCTGCCTTGCAGGTACTGGCCTTCGACCCAGTTCTTGAAGGTGAAGCAATTTTCGATAGGGTGTCCTATGGCTCGGTGATAAGAACAATAGCCCAGATGAGAGACCTCGTTAGCTTGCTCAGGGTGCTTAGACTCCGGAAGTGTAATCATTCGATATTTTAAAGCGAGATCGAGTATCTTCTTCGTCCTGTCTTGAGGGAAAGAATACGCTGGACTCATCTTCTTCATGAGGGACAAATCCGGACCGCGCAATACCCGATCACATGACTCTTTAATCCTGCGTTGTAGTTGTCGACTCCCTTTTCCGCTTTTTGACTTACTACTGCCTCTACGTCGGGCCTTTTGCACAACAGGTTGACAGGGAGGAGCATCTTCGTCTCTTGCAGCCTGTTGAAGAAGACGTTGTATCCTGGTTTTCTTGTAGATGGCCATTTCGCGATTATGGTCGTCCCGAGCTTTTTGTCCCGCTTTCCTGATGAGCTCGTCAATCCGTTCTTCAAATGACGGACCCGGCATTTTGATGGGAGGATCTTGTTTTGGTGCGGGGTCGGCATTTTCTGGCATGGCATCCTCTTCTTCATCGAAGTTATATATGGCGTAGCTATCGTGGACTCGTTCCCAATGTAACAACCCTAATTTTTATACACTTTTTCCTATACAATTATTTTTCAAATTTTTTTTTAAAAATCCACAAAGGGGTATTTAAGCCTGAGCACAAGATTTAGGTAATTATTTTTGTTTTTAATTACAAGCTACAAGAATGAAATAACTCCATTTTTAGTGTACAAGAAATTACTTTAAATTTAATATATACTAGGAGTATTTATTCTTGCTGCTATCTGTTTAAGTAACAACCCTAATTTTTATACACTTTTTCCTATACAATTTTTTTTCAAATTTTTTTAAAAAAAATCCACAAAGGGGTATTTAAGCCTGAGCACAAGATTTAGGTAATTATTTTTGTTTTTAATTACAAGCTACAAGAATGAAATAACTCCATTTTTAGTGTACAAGAAATTACTTTAAATTTAATATATACTAGGAGTATTTATTCTTGCTGCTATCAGTTTAAGTAATTAAAAACCACAATAATTACAAGAAAGGAGCTTGTAGCTCATTGGTAATACCTTGCACTGCTGAACCAAGCCACCGGAGTTCAAATCCCATGCCACACATCATTTTTGTATTTATTTTGTTTTTTTTGGAAGTCAATGGTAAAAAGGCCATAACTCCCAAAATATGTATTGGACAACAAAAAGTAAATATACCAAATTGTACCCCCAGAAAATCCCCGGCCACTGGAAGCCTGACTCGGCCCGACTCGGCGCCTCCGGCCGGCGAATCGGCCGACTCGGTCCGGCCGATCCGGCCGGACTTGGCCGGACGGCCGAGTCACCAACTGAGAAAAGTTGGCTCTTGACTTGGTCAACCCTCTTGCACACTTATTATACCTGGATCGGTTTTAATTTGGCTAATAAATCCCTTTTACTCCTAGGTTTAATGATTTTTAATGATTTTTATATATTTTTTTAATTAAAACCCTAACCCTAGCCTAGCCCTATATAAACACCCCTACCCTCTACCATTTTACCCTACAACTCTAAGTCCACTCTCCCAAATTCTCAAGAGAACTCGGTATGTTAGACAAAGAGCGAGAAGCGAAGCGCTGCCGAAACCGACGACGGATTCCGGCGATCGTACTAGAACCTTCGCGACGTTTTCGACGCATCGACAACCACCACTTCCCTTAGCCTCCTTAGCTTGTCCAAACCCGTAAGTCCCATCTCTTCTATCTCTCTTTTCTTTTAATAGAAAATACGACTTTTTGGAACCCGACGGAAATCGGAACAAACCGGTTTCCGATTCGGTTTTTCTACAAATTTCCACTTGTCACCTAATACATAATACCTAAACCTATCTATGATGACTATTAATCACCTAGAAACCAATTTAAATAAAGTTTCTCACATGAAATGATAGCTTTCTTGTAAAACCGTATTCTTTTCATAAAAATACCATAAAGTTTATTTTTATTGTTCTAAATAAATCCCTCACTCCTAAATATGTTTATCTTGATAAATAAACTTGTAGAAATCAATTTGAATGAGTTTTCACACATGAAATGATAACGTTTTCAAATACCGTATTCTTGCGCTTTAATACCTTCAAGTTTAATATATCATGTTTAACCTCTAAACTTCATTAAAATTTAAAATAAGTCACGAGATAATGACCTACCTCTACACACACACAAATATAATCCTAATTGATAAACGTCAAAACATAGAATACGAAAATACAGGACTTTTCACTAAAATACCATATTCTTTATAAACCTTTCTTGAAAGCTTTAAGTTGTACACAATTCTAAATAAAATCTTTTAAAATGAAAGCACGATAGGTCATGGACATCGATCGTTTATCTAAACTGTCTTGTGGTGTCTAAGCAAGTGTATCTAAGGCTAGTGGTTTTTAATTAGGCCCACTACTGTGGTTCCTTCCCACTTACCTGGCACTTACCTGGCCGCAATTGACGGTGAAGAGGCGATTTGAGGCTTCTAATGACTTGTCGTTTAGACCTTAGAAATATGTTAGTTGGCTTAGGAAACCCTAGAAACTAAAATACGGAAATCTATACTCTTTTACAAATAAATACCTTTTATTTATAAAACCGTTTTCCTAAATGAATAGTAATTGTTAAACCTAAGCAAAGTGCCGCTACAACCCACTTTTGGGGAACCCGTTAGGGATAGTACAGTTCATCGTGCACCCGCGGACTAGTAGTGCGAGATTCAGACCTCCGCAAGGAGCATTCGGTCTCGAAAGGTTTAAAATACGACATTTGAGAAAAATGAGATTTTGGAGATTAAAATATTTATTTAAAATTATTCTTGTATTAATATATATTTAATTATCATTTAAACACCTATTTTATCATAAGATGAAGTTTCCATCTTTTTCTAAAATTACAAGATTAAAAGTTACATTAAAATACCATGAGTTTCAAATAAATAAATTAATACTTTTATTAGGATATATTCACTAGAATAACACAAATAAAATTCACACTCATTATAACTATAAAGACGAATATTAAATACTTGAGGTGTATTTTGAAAACTATACAATAATACTTTTTACATAAAACCCCCTCAAGTTTTATAAATTACAATAAGGCCCCTAACAAATATAGAACTTCAAATTACCTTTCTTTTAGTCCGACTCGGGTTAGAGTCTGACTATTTCTGACTTGAATTTGATTCAAGTCAATCTATATTCTTTATTTTCCAACTCTATATGAACACATGAATCCCAGAATCCTGTTAACAATCATTACAACTTGACTGAACCGAACTATGGATATATTCCTTTTACATGTTTCCCAGTATTCCATTTACATGACTCTACGGTTATAACCGTTTCCTGATATCATGGTTTCGGTCGGCCAGTCATTCTATCATGCAACAATACAATTTTATAAGATAACAATACAAACAAGACATCGCGGGGTTTAAGGGGTAGATTGGTACGGAAGGTGTTAAAGGTGGCACGAGATGGTAAGATTAAGACATCTAACCTGAATCCAATTGCCGTTGTTCCGGGTTGTATAATGGAGCCTTGTACTTCCATTTGCCCTGGTCTCTAGCATACTGAGACCCCTTTCGTATACACTGGCATCCTTCTGTACCAAGCTACAATAACAGCGTTAACACCATACTACTATAATATGACAATACAATACAACATTAAAAACTGCTCTCTCTCTCTCTTTTACTCTCTGTCTATTTCTCCCTTATCTTTGGGACTTACCGAGCGATCTGTTCGCTGACGACATTCCATTTCTTTCTTCTTTGAATGTCGTCAGGTGCATTGGACCAAGCTGAGATCGAGCCCATCGGTGAAGATTTGGAGCAGTTCCACGAAGACCCAGAGCTCTAGATATTGTACCTTGTTCTTTCTAGTATTTCCATTTATTGTTATGCCATTGTTTAGGCATTGCTTTTCATTTCAGATGTATTTTCTTTTCATGCATTGTACAAAGAATGTTATCAATAAAAGTTGCTGTTATTTCTATATCATTTGTCTCTTATGATTTGCTTTATATTGCTTAGCTACGCTTAGCGTATGTACTTCTGAGTACATACGTAGCGGGCCTTGTCGCGTCCTCTTCGCCGTACACTGGGAAGCGGGGCGTGACACCCGTTTCCCGGATCTCACATATCCAAGCTCAAGCGTTTCCATTCTCCCGTTGGGCAATTTGCGCTGAGTCCCAGGGACATCCTAAATGCTGTTGTAGAACCGAGCTTGTCGCATAGTCTGTTTTAAGGGTACCCCTTGGCGCTTCAATAGCCTTTTTAGTCCGTTTGTGTAATATCTGGGCAAACGGATGGGTTGGAGCCTGTCGAGTGTAGAATTCGCACCGTGCCAGATTTCTTTCTCTACTCTTGTTTCCGTGGATCGGTAGAACAGGATCGCCTTTTCGCCCGGGAGGGACGTAAAACGTCTGCAGGTCTTGCACATTGTAAGCTTCAAGTGCGTCAAGATCTTTGTAGTGCTCCCGCGGAATCATGGTAATTTGCAAACTTTGATCATCACTAAGGAATTCTTGTATTGACGGCCGACTGGGGAACACAGCATTAACCTCATCTTCCGAGTCACTTCCGAAGATCAATATGGGGGCGGACGGTCCCGGGTTGTTGCGTCGAGACAGCCCAGCATAAACTATCTCTTCTTCTTCTTCGGTATCACTCCCGAAAACAGAAATGGTGGCGGCGGTTTTGTTCTCCGGTTTACGACACCTCTCTGTGTCCTCGAAATCTGGCAAAAAGTACTTTGCATCTTCGTACTTGCGGACTTCGTTTATGGAGAACGTGTTCAGCTCTCCTGTTACAGTATACTCAAGACCATCCTTGAAATACTTCATACACTAATGTTGTGTAGAAGGGATGATATTGTACTCGTGTAACCAGGGACGACCGAGCAAAGCATTGTAGCAGGTCTTGGCGTCAATGACGTGAAACTTAATGTCCGTGACGATTAGTCCGAAGCGTAATGTTAGTATTACAGATCCGAAAGTTCGTGACGACTGGGAGTCAAAACCGGAGATGGTAATTTTATCACGAGCGAGGTGCTGAACGCTCATGCAGATTTCCTTCAACACCCGAACATTAAGGAGATTGACAGAGGACCCATTATCAACCAGGATTTTGCCTATCCTGATATCGTCGCAATATCCAGAGACGTATAGAGGATGGTTGTGGTCGCACGTCCCAAGGAGAAGGTCCTCATCACCGAAAGTGATATCGGCCGTGTGCACTTCTTCCAGTTCATCCTTCATCTTTTCTTCGGTGAGGAAGGCTTGGAATTGCTCGGGCTCCTGTTGCACCTTGATCAATGAATCTCTCGCTTCTTTTGATAATAAGAGGGCATCGAGAATACTGAGCTGAGAGGGTAGCTTTCTCAGGTGCGCTAGGATGTTGTAGTCCACCTTACTCTTCCTGAGAGGGTCCTTGGCAGTCAGTTCTTTCATGACTTGGCCATCTAAGGCGATATCCTCAGCGACCTTTTCCTTTCCTTTATCATTTCTAGTTGGGGGGGTCCGAGATTCTTTTCCGGGAGTGTGCGATTGCGCAGCGGAATGTTTTCGCAGGTCTCTGGTCCTTCCTCTTTCTCTAAGACGGATTCTTTAAAGAGAGGGCCCAGACCCATTTCCTCATCAGAGTCGCTCCCAAAGGTGAAAACTTGTGATCCTCCGGCGTTGACCGTGTAACAGTTGCTGGTAGTTCTTTTGTGACCTTCGGTTGTACCTCTCTGCTCCCGACGAGTTCTGCGTTTCATTCGCTTAAAATATTGCCGGTGAGCAACATATCCCTGCCACCATGTCTTAAAAGCGTCGCACTCCTCAGTAGGGTGTGAAATCTTCTGATGATATGAGCAGTAATTAGGATGCGTCTCCGGTCCGTTGCGAGTGTTCTCTTCCGAGGGTGGTAGCTTTATTCCCATTGATATGGCTTTAGCAAATCTTTTCCTCATCTTGAATATGTATTTATCCGCATCGGATGTCTTTTGATCTGGCGGAAGTGCTTCGACTCTTTTGTTTAGTTGCCTGCGTTTGGCTCCTTCTGATGCGGCCATCTCACGCTCCCGATCGGCTTTACTTTTCAAACGAATCTCGTCTAGAAAGGCGTCGATCATTTCGTCTGTCGGCTACACAAGTTCTGGTTCAGACTGTGCCCCCAGTTTCTCTGTGCCAGGAGTTTTTTCATCCTTCATAAACGAGTGGGAGATCACATGACAACTCGCCACATATCCCTCGGATTCATCCGACGAGCTTTTTCCATTATCTTCCTCCTGAAAGACGTGGTTGAGGAACTCTTGGAGTGTGATGGGAGTCCGCGCCTTTTGATTGTACTCCTCCAGCGCGTCAATCTGTTTCTGCAAGTCCGTGCGCTTGTCTCCAGGCTTCACGGGCTTCTTGGATTTCTTCTTCTTTTTCTTTGAAGATTTTGACGGCTGGTTGTGAGTGCTCGGGCCATCACCACCGATCTTTGTAGTTGGGCGCGACTTCAGCATCCCTTCAATGATCTGGGGTTCCAGCGGGTTCTTCCACCTGATCGCCGGGCATGTCTGGAGCTCATTCAGCATTCTTTTGGTTTTTGGTGAAAGCACGATTTCCCATGGAGCTTCTTCAATGAAAGAGCAAGTTGCCCCCGGTGCGTCCGTCTTCTTAGGAGTGTGCGGTTGTGGCGGGTTCACCTTCCACTTCTCGGACAGCGCAAACTTGCCCTGTAGGTATTGATCTTCAATCCATCCTTTGAAGACGAAGCAATCCTCAATCGGATGGCTTACCGTTTGATGGTAAGGGCAATAATTGGGGTTATTCACCTTACTGAGTTGTGGCGGTCGCCTTGGGTTTGGCAAGTTGATAAGCCTGTTGCGTACCGCCAGCTCGAATAGCCTCTTCGTCTTATCCCGCGGGAATGAGTAGGGGCGCTTCATTTTCTCATTATAATACCGTCGTCTTTCTTCCAGTTGATCTGCCAGCTTTAGGGTACTGGGTTGCTGCTGAGCGTTCGCAACGAAGGTTGCCTTCCCTTTACCCTTGTCATTCCGAGATTTCGGCTTCGGGGGAGACGGTCTGTGACCCATCTGGTCCATCTGGGCCAACTTGTCGATCAAAGCCTGGAACGTGGTTGGCTTAAAGAACATCATGAACTGTGAGATAGTTGCATGAGGATCTAGGGTGCACACGAACATGCCCACCGCGGGTGCTTCCTCAATGCGTTGTTTGCATTTCGACCACAAGTTTCGCCAGCGTATAGCGTACTGGACCCACGTCTCGCCTGGTTTCACCCTGGCATTAATCAACGCCGTTATCGGGGTGCGTTCGCTGGCGCTCGCGAATCGCTGAGTGAATAGCAACTCCATTTCAGCGAACGTCTTGACGGAGTCATTTGGGAGTTCGAAGTACCACTCAAATGCCATCTCTGATAAGCTACCGACGAACTGGCGAAGCAACAATTTATCATCACCGCTGGTGTTACCACAAAGAGCCCTGAACTGGGCAACATGTTGATGGGGATTGCCGGTCCCCTTATAGACATGGAATTTCGGTATTGTATAGCCCGGCGGGTACTTGATCTGATCGTACCAGCTCGGATATGGTCGTCCCGTTCTGACAACTTGACCAGCTGCCTCAGTCGCCTAGTGAACCCGTATCTGCTGAGCAATATATTCGTCTAAGTCAGCTTTGGAAATTGTCTCCTCCTTGGCTGTTGACAGAGCCGGTGGAGGATTTGACATTTCTCCCTTGTCATCTTCAAGGACGATCGGAGGATCTTCAGCAGGAGGATCTTGTTGGATCATCATACCCACCATGTCCTGGAACAGAAGGGCCATTCGCTTTATATTGGCTGCTTGTTCCGCAGCCTCTTTATCCTTCTTTTCCAGTATCCTGCGAAGGAACTCAGCGTCAGTTTCCTGCTCCTGGCGTTGATCCAAGGATGCTTCGGGGCTTTCTTTTGGCCCAGTGAGTGCGGCCATCGCATTCATCATTTCTTGGAGCTTCTGCTGCTGCTCCTGAGCTTTAGTCACCGATCGCGTGAGCGGTCGATGACCTGTAGATGCACGGCTATCCTCCTTCCCAGATACCATGTAAACGGTATGCACCACTATGCCCCCAGACTTCGGGCGTTTAGGCTTACTGTCTTTGACGTTAGCTGTAGGCGTAAAGACCTTCTCCGGCGTTCCTCTCTTTTGAGTAATCGACGTTGAGGGAGCCGTTGCAGCGGGCACCCAAGTGGTTGTCGTCCTTTGTTGTTTGACAGGATAGTCCTTCTCTTCCCGAACCTTCACCCTCTTCTGCCGGCGAGAGTGATCTTGGTCGATTACTGAGTCTTGGACCCGTCGCCAGACCTTATAAATCTTGGAGGATAGCCGTTGAGGGGGCTGCTCCGGCTTTGCATCTGTAATACTCTCCGTAGGTGGAGGAGATCTTTTTAGCGTGGCAGTCGGAGAGTTCTTGCGTACCTTCCTTAGCGGTTCAAAACTGTTCCCAGTTGGAACAGCAGCATCAACTTCCACTATCGGAGCCGGTGGAGTTAGCCCTGAGGGGGAGTTGCCCCCGGCCTTCCTTACTCGGCGCCAGTGGCGACGTCGAGCGTGTCGAGCTGTTGGGACTGGTTCGGTGATAGGGATAGTCTCGTCTTGCCCCTTATCCGGATGAGGCGCCACTGGTGCCAGCCTTTTGAAGGCTGGTGTCTTTTGAGTGGCGATGTTCAATCTGTCAAAAACAGACCCTCGAGTAGGAGCGGGAGCCGGAATAGTCAGCCTTGAAAAGACTAACTCTTTAACAGGAGAAGCCGCCTTGACGACTTCAAGAGCAGAGGTAGCTATCTTCTTTGCGACGGCCATGTCAGGGGTCATGGGCTTCTTGGCAGGTCCATTAGAGTTCAGGTTCAGCCTGGTAAAGACTGAGGCTGCCGGCTTGACATTGGACGACCCGTTGAGAGGGGCCGTTGCAGCAGTGAGCCGATCGAAGACTGACTTCTTTTGCGCTTCCGGTGCGGGCACTGGAATGGTGAAGCTTGCAGGCGGGAGCATGGTTCCGAAGAACAGACCGGTGGTGTCCTGAATCACCTGTTCCACTGGCATGGCAAGGATGGAGGCCGCTCGGGGCCGTAAGTCACTCCTCTAGATGGGACGGAGCAAGAGTTGCAGTTGCAGTTTGTGCAGTTTGAAGCCATTGATCTTCTGTTTTCTGCACGGAGCAAGACACCAAATTTTAGTATCTCGAATCCACAGGCAACTACAGCAAACCGCGATTCGTTCGCGACCACGACACACGAAGTGTGGAGTGGAAAGAGGAAGAGGTCCCACCGGGCGTGCCAGAATCTTTTCCCCTCCGAAAGACGGCGCAACAGACGTCTTGCCTGAGATTCGGGACAGATGCTAATTGGTGCTATCCGTCTACCTCTCCGAAGATGCCAAGTTGATTTATGGCACCATGTATCGAAGGTTTAAACGGATGCGTCCGATGTAGCAGACTTCGTCAGATTCCCCCTAACTTGAGGGGTTTTTGATTGTGGGATACTCTTCCCTGCAGGCGCAAACCCTTACAGTTAATTACGCTACCGCATTGCGGTAACAACTTTCTCCTTCTCCAGATGATCAGTTTGTGTCGTGTGTGTTTGTTTTGTGTTTGGTCGCCCGTGGATTGTATACGGAGACTGAGTTATGTCGTCGACCGTAGGGCGTGGACTAGTCCAAATCCGTATTATTTAGATTTGGGTTTGAGGGTTTGGGTTTAAGGATACGTTAGCATCATTTGAGACTAAGATCAACTTAAACGTTTGTTAAGGATACGTTAGTCTAGTTTTAGACTAAGATCGACTTAACGGGATCGTTTAGATCCAATCAAGAGAGCAATGAAGGGGGGCCTGTTGTTTAGTTTAGTGACATTGCGGTCAATAAGTAGTTTAAGGACATTGCGGTCCAATGTTAGTTTTAAGACGTTGCGGTCAAGGTTAAGGACATCATAGTCCGTGGATTTAAGGACTCGACAGTCCGGCGTTAGTTTTAAGACATCACGGTCAAGGTTAAGGACATCATAGTCCGTTGTTAGTTATAAGACATCCCGGTCAAGGTTAAGGACATCATAGTCCGTGGATTTTAAGGACTCCACAGTCCGCCATTAGTTTTAAGACATCACGGTCAAGGTTAAGGACATCATAGTCCATGAGTTTAAGGACCCCACAGTCCGTATCAATGTGTGGTCATCAGGACCCGTCACCTCTTTGAAGACGTTGAGGAATTACAACGCCAAGTATCAAAGGAGTGAAAAGATGTACCCTTGAACCAAGGTAGATTAAATAATCTTTGGCCCAATTTGGAACTAAGACCAATTAATTATATTATGAGCCCATTAGCTCAGTTAAGCTTGAATTGAGGACTTATGGTCAGCTTGGGCTAAGTCCAATCATGTTTAGAATATTGGCCCTCTGTTGGTTCATTGAAAGAGAGGCTTTGCCTCTAGAAACTTAGCCAATTGGGCTAAAGCTGGTGTTAAACACTAAAAAGCAATAGTGTTAAACACTGGGAATAAGATTAGCAAGTTAGTGTTAAACACTAAAAGATAATCAGTGTTAAACACTAGCAACAGGGCTTTCAAATTATTGTTAAACACTAAAGCAAATCAGTGTTAAACACTGGAAACAGAGATTTCAAATTAGTGTTAAACACTAAAGCAAATCAGTGTTAAACACTGGAAACAAAGTTTTCAAATTAATGTTAAACACTAAGGAGAGAGTGGTTACGTGTGGACACGTGAGAGCGCCCTGATTCCCCTTATTTTATTCTGCCAGAAGTATTGAATACTTCCTATAATTTCTCTTGGAGCATCACGTGCCGTCACGTGATGGGAATGTGGGTTTTTGACTGTTAAAACTTTTGCCAAGGGGTCACGTGGTAGCACGTGAGGGCGCCCATAGCTTCTGTTTGCTTTTTCTTTTTATCCTTCAGGGGTCACGTGGGGCACGTGAGACGTTCGCTCAAAGTTCTTTTCTATAGATCTTTACCGGGGTCACATGGTAGCACGTGACTTTGGTTCTTTGCATGTTTTAAAGATTTGTTCATCTTTTAAGAATTAAATTCTTCATAGGGTTAAACCCTAGCAATAAACTTTAGAGGAATTAAATTCCTATTTTCTTCTGAAGAATTATATTCTTAGATAGGGTTAAACCCTAATTTCTTTTTTAAGGGAATTAAATTCCTGTGAGTTTGAGAGAATTAAGTTCTCAATTAGGGTCAAACCCTAGTTCTGTCCATTCTGAAGGAATTAAATTCCTATAACATATGGTTAAACCCTAATTTTATCTCAAAAGAATTAAATTCCTGTAATTCTGTGAGAATTAAATTCTCAAAACTCAATTTCTCCTCTATGTTTTAGATCTGCATGGCAGGATCTCAACCCAATGAGAATTAAATTCTCAATTCATGGGGAGATGTGCACTTTGCAGATTCTTCACCAGAGAAAGAACTAAGTTCTTTTCTTTATATAAGAGTTAAACTCTTTTGAGAATTAAATTCTCTTTTCAAGCCTCTCTTTTCTTACCTAGGGTTTTTCTTTTGCAGAATCAAATTCTTCCTTCTGAATTTTCAAGATTTCAAGGCTCTATATCTCTCTCTATTCTTTTTTGGCTCCCATTTATAGGAGAAGGAAAAGAATCAATCTGTTTTAGTGAATCTTTTATTGAAAGATTTGATTTGTTTATTAAGAGATTTGATTTATCTCCATCATTAATCTGGGCCTTTAGATTATTAGGTGAATTTTATTCCCCATTGGATTTTAAATCCAAAGATATCTCTTTGTTATTTCGGTTTGATTTAAGGGGAAATCTTTCCATGTCCAAGATTTTTCCATAAATTGGTGATATTTAATCACCTTCAGATTCTTGATCCAACGGTTTCAGATAAATCTTCTCCATTTTGGAAAGATTTGAATGATCTCTCCTCAGATTTTAATTCTGTTTAAGAATAAGGCTTTTAAAGCCGGTCACGTATGGCCACGTGACCGTTGGTCACGTGTGAGCACGTGACCCCTGGAATGGGCTTCTCTTCTTCTGCACTTGCTCTGTGCCGCTGCTTTAAACGTCACGTGCCAACACGTGACCGCTGGTTACGTGCTAGCACATGATGCTTCCTCTGAAGCTTTTTCCTGATTTTTTAGTCAGGGAACAACTCTCCATTTATATCCATCCCATTTACTGATATCATGGTTTCGGCAAGTCATCCATGTATATAACAAAACCATACAATCAATACAAAAGACATCGCGGGGTTTATAAGGGGTAGATTGGTATGGAAGGTGTTAGAAGTGGCACGAGACTGTAACCATAATACACCTAACCTGAATATCCATTGCCGTTATACCATGGCTGAACGGTTTCTTGTGCTCCGTATACCTTAGTCTCCGGAATAGTGGAACTCCTCTCGTATACACTGGCATTTTCTATACCAAGCAACAAACAACATCGTTAACAATATAATCAAATATTATAAGTTATATTATTTTTTTGTCTATTTTATCTCTACTCACCTTTGGGACTTACTGAATGATTGTTCGCTGACGACGTTCCTTCTTCTTTCTTCGAATGTTGTCAGGTGATTCGGACTTATTGAAGATCGATCCCAGCACTGAAGATTTGGAGCAGTTTGCTTTTGACCCGGAACTTTAGGCACTTGTACATATTTATTTCATTTCGGTTACGCTATTGTTTTATTGTTTAGGCATCGCTTTCTACTATTGTATTTACATTTCAGTTGTACCTGTAAAAGAATGTTTACTAAATAAAGTTATTGTTCATTTACTCTTATGTCTCTTGTGTACTTTACTTTATATTGCTTAGATACGCTTAGCGTGTTTACTTCTGAGTAAATACGTCGCGTGGCCCGTTGCGTCTCCTTACCATACACTGGGAAGCGGGGCATGACACGTATACAGATTCCCCCTGCCTAGGATAGGCCAGGGTTTATTGATTGTGGTGATCCGAATCTCCGGCAGCCGCGGATTAAACTGCCGTTAATTACCCCTTATTTTTGGAATGAGAGAATCTCCGATTGACGGGTAAAACTGGTCATGCGAACTCAATTTGCGTTGTGCATGTGTTGTGTTTTGAAGGAGACTTGGACGTATCGGGGGCCTCGCAGAGTTTACAGGGGACACGTTTTGAATGTGGAGCGTGAGGGAAAAAGAGAGGTGAGGAGTGTCCTAAGGACGTATGTGCGGTGGTCACGTGAGCGGCGCGTGGGCGCTGGGCGCCAGTAGGCCACGTGCTCTGCACGTGGGCGCTGGGCAACTGTGAGAAAATGGGCTTAACCCCTGAACTGAGAGTTGAAGTCCCGAGTGACTTTTGGAGTTAAACTCCTAAAAAAAGTATCTTTTTGTGGATTGAAACTCCTAAAAGATCTGGATTTTTGGGGTTCAATTCCTACGAGAATTTGGATCTTGGAGTTGAGATTCTTAGAGATTGGTTTGGAGTTAAACTCCTAATGAAGGGATTCTTGTTCGAAATTAAACTCCCAAGAGATTTTAGGAGATGATGAAAGAGGACATTTTTCTTCTACCTTGAGCCCTGGATCTTCTTTTGAGTCTTAGATCTTTCCAAAGTGGGATTTTTGGAGATGAGTCTCCTTCTTTCTTCGCTCTGTTGGCTGGATCTTGGAGAAAAGGGGGTGAGACTTAAAAATCTCCTCTTTTAGAGATTTGATGGGAGATCCAAGCTCCCCTTCAAGGGTTTTATGGTGAAAAACTATTTCTTTTTAGAAAAGGAAAAGTTAAACTCTCGATTTAATTCAAAAAAAGTACGTTTAAAACCTTGATGAAGGAGAAGGTGGTACATAACCCTAATTTTTTAGGGGAATGAATTATTATCTTTCATTTCATTATCATATTGCCTTATATTGGTTTACAAGTTTACATATAGCCCCTTGGGCTTTACAAAATGACATTTTGCCTATGCCATGCCCATGTGTTTATTTTTTTGCACATGAGCCATGAGCTTTACAAAAATTCGGTTTTTTGCCCATTTATTGTACATTTGTCCATGAAAATTACATCAAACTTATTTATCATATATTTTTCTTCTTGGCATAGAAGGGTCGGCCTCTTCATGTTCGGGCTCGACTTGGGCATGGGCCCATTTGACTTGGATTCGAGTTTGGGCCCGAACCCACTTTTCGGGCCTTGACGTTGACTTATTGACCTCGACCTTGGGGTGTAATTTTTGACCCCAACACTTGTAACATCAAAATTTTTGCTGTCTTCGGCTTGGCTATGTAGACACTTGGCTCCAAAGTTCTATCTCCGCTCTTGAAGTAGAAGACTGGGTGATCTAGTATTTCAAAAACCATTCTGCTTTGACGATAGTCAATAGTAACAGAAAATAATCCCAACCAATCCATTCCCAACACCACGCCGAAGTTCGGTATGTCCAGGAATTTTACATCTGCGTAGAATTCACGTCCGCATACTACAACTGGGCACTGACCATACCCCAGGGTTGCTTTCAACACGCCATTTCGTGAACTGACATTCCAGCTCGATACAAGAGGCTTAACTGGGATCATGTGAGTTCTACAAATCGTTGAGAAGCCCCAGTATCGAAGAGTGCAAGTGCAGGTAAGGTGGTTACCAGTATTGTATCTATGTTTTGTGGGATAGGTTTAGGTATGGAAAGGATTACAACAATACTAGAATTTGAAATAGCTTGAAGGGAAGGAAGGGATGTACCAGTGATGACCTAACCCGTAGGTTCGGCCTCTTCGACCGGCATTGTGAAAGCCTGACGTCGCGACACATTCCTCTATGCCTGATTATACACTCTTCATTGTGGTGGTACTGGCAATCCTCGTGCAGGTGGTGTAGGTAAGGCTAGGCGGGTAGGAGGAGCTTAAATAACTGGTCTAGCTGCAAGGGCTGAGTCGGCTCAATTGTGGGGGCATATTCCTATGGAGTGTGTAGTTGATCCACAGATCAAGCATAAATCATTGGCTTTGTTCCTATTTCTTAGACCGAACGTGTCCCGGCCCAGTTGTCTCTATCTTTCCGTTGGGCTTCTTTCGTTGAGTCTCAGGAATATCCCAAATGTTTTTGTAGAATTGGGCTTGTCGAACAATTTGTTCGAAAGATACGCCTTGGCGCCTTAACAGCACTTTCAATCCCTCCGCGTAATATCTTGGCAGATGAATGGGTTATAGCCTGTCCAGTGCAAAATTGGTACCATGCCAGACTTCTTTTTCTACTTTGGTCTCCGTAGATTTGTAGAAGATGATCCCCTTTTCACCACTTCGCTTAGGAGATACATAGAAAGTTTGCAGTTCTTGTACGCTGTATGTATCGACCGCATCAAGTTCTTTGTAGTGTCAAGGCAGAGCTATTGTAACTTGTAGAATTTGATCCGCTTCGGCAAGAGTCTGTATTGACGGGCAAATGGAGAACACTGCATTAGTTTCGTCCTCAGAGTCGCTACCAAATACCAAACTTGGAGTAGAGGGTTCAGGCTTGTTATTTTCCCTTTAAGGTTGCCCTGAGTAGACTATTTGCTCGTCTTCCTCGGTATCGCTTCCAAAGATCGGGATGGTGGCTGCGGATTTTTTTTTATTCTCCAGCTTGTGGCATCTTTTAGTATCCTTAAAATCCGGTTGAAAGCACTTTGTATCTTCATACTTCCGAAATTCGTTTACTGAGAACAGATTGAGCTCTCCCGTGACAGTGTACTCCGAGCCATCCTTGAAATATTTCATACACTGATGTTGTGTAGAAGGGACGATGTTGTATTCATGTAACCAAGTTCTGCCGAGTAAAGCGTTATAGAAAGTCTTGGCGTCAATGACATGAAAGTTGATGTCAACGATGAGTAGCCCAAAGCGCAGCATCAGTATTATGGACCCGAGTGTCCATGACGACTGTGAGTTGAACTCAAAGATGGTAATTTTATCTTGGGTAAGGTGCTGAACATTCATGCAAATTTCTTTCAGCACACTCGCGTTGAGAAAATTAACGGAGGATCCGTTGTCAACAAGGATTTTCTCTATCTTGATGTCGTGGCAGTACCTGGTGAAGTAGAGCGGTCGATTATGTTCGCACGTACCGAGAAGTAGATCTTCATCGCTGAATATAATATCAGCCATATGGATCTCTGCCAGTTCATTTTTCATCTTCTCTTCTGCGAAGAAAGTTTGGAACTGATCGAGCTCTTGATCAGGGAATCTCGTGTCTCTTTGAAGAGCATCCAATATGCTTAGCTGCGAGGGTATTTTTTTCAAATGTGCTAGGACGTTGTAATTCACCTTGTTTTTATTAGGTGGGTCTTTTGCGGCGAGCTCTTTGACCGTTTCTTCATCGAGGGTGATTTCTTCGGGAATTTTCCTTTTCCCTTTATTTTTCTTGTTCGAACCTTTGTTTTTAGGTCCGAGATTCTTTCCAGACAGCGTACGGTTACGTAGCTGAATATTCTTATAGTTCTTCTTCTCCTCTTTTTTTCGGAGGCAGAGTCTTCGAAGAGAGGGTTGAAGGGTGTTTCATCCTCGGAATCGCTCGTGAAGGTGAGAACTTGAGGTTTTTCCCCTTCCGAACTGGTACCAAACATATGTAAGTTTCCAGTCGTTTCTTCATGCGTGTTCTTATCGCCATTTTGATGTTGACGAGTGCGAGCTTCGCGCTTCTCTTTCTTGAAGTGTTTTCGATAGGCAACATACCCTTACCACCACTTCTTGGAAGCGCCGCATTTCTCGATGGGGTGGGCGACCCTTCGATGATATAGGCAGTATTTTGGATGCGATTCTCCTCTGTCAGATTATAGGAATCCAGGCGTATACTTCATGAGAGGTGGTAGCTTCATCCCCATTGATAGGGCTTTGGCGAACCGCTTCTCAGTTTTGATCCTGCCCTTATTTGTTGCAGGTGTGTTTTGGTTTGGTCGGAGCACTTTACGAATCGTTCTCACTGCAGCTTCTTTATTTATATGCTGATGTTTGGCATTTTCATATATGTCTGTCTCGCGTTCTTTGTCGCCTTTGCTTTTTGAAAGGTTTCGTTTAAAAGTCTCTCAATCAGGTCTTCTTCTGGCAGTTTCGGGGATTTTAGCGCCAATTCTGCCTCCAGTTCCTCCACGTTGTTTTCTGACGCTGAGAGACCTTCTTCATCATATAATGATGAATGGAAGACCATGTGGCAACTTGCTACATAGTCTTCCATTTCTTCTGATGAGTCATTTCCCTCATCATTGTTGTTGTGTCCATTTTCAAGAATATGCTTGAGGAATTCTTCGAGCGTGACTAGGGTCCGCACCTTCAGGTTACACTCCTCCAATGCGTCTATGTATTTTTATAGATTTGTGCGCTTTTCGTCATACTCAGCAGGCCGCACAGGTTTCTTGGTCTTATTTTTTTTAGATGACTTTGAAGGCTTGACTTGGGGGCTTTTCCTCCTGTCAGTGATTTTAGGCGTGGGACGAGATTTTAGCATCCCTTCGATTACTTAAGGTTCAAGTGGGATTTTTCACCTGACTGCCAGACATGCCAGAAGATCTTTCAGCGTTCTTTTCATTTTTGCTGAGAGGATTATTTCCTACGGGGCTTCCTCTACAAGCGGCATGACGCCCTCTGCGCGTCCACCTTTTTGGAAGCATGCTTTTAGGGCGGGTTTACCCTCTAGTTATCATACAGCGTGAACTTTCCCTACTAGTACTAGTCTTCAACCCAATTTTTGAAGATGTAGCAATCTTCAATTTGGTGGCTCGCTATTCTGTGATAGGAGCAGTAATTGGGGTTGTTGACGTCGCCGGGTTGCGCTGGACGCCGCAGATCTGGAAATGTGATGATATTATTACGCATCGCCAGTTCAAACAGTCTCCTCGTCTTGTCGTGGGGAACTGTCTCCTCGTCTTGTCGTGGGGAAATGAGTAAGAACGTTCTAGCCTTTCTTCCAAGGACGGGCGCGGACGGGCGTTGTTTTGGCGAGAAGCCGGTTTTGGGACACTCGACTGTTGTTGCGTGTTGGAAACGAAAGCTGCTTTCCCTTTCCTTTTGTTATTTTGAGGATCCTTATTTGAGCAGGAAGGTCCATGGCCCATCTGATCCATCTGGGCCAGCTTTTCTATCAAAGCCTGAAAGGTTCTAGGCTTGAAGAATATCTTGAACTGGGACACAGTCGTCAGAGGATCGAGGGTCCCGATGAACATGCCCACGGCCGGAGACTCTTCAATATGCTTTTCACATTTAGACCACAGGTTCCGCCATCGGATCGTGTAGTGGAGCCAATTTTCTCCCGGTTTTACCCTGGCATTGATTAATGCTGTGAACGGAGTGTGTTCACTCATGCTGGTGAGCCGTTTCATGAATAATAACTCTATTTTAGAGAATGATTTCACGGAGTCGTTTGGTAGCTCTGAGTACCATTCAAAATCTATCTCGGACAAACTACCGATGAATTAGCGAAGCAACAGTTTGTCGTCGCCTCCAGTATTGCCGCACGGTGCGCTAAATTGTGCGATGTGCTGGTAAGGATTACCCGTTCCCTTGTAAATGTGGAACTTCGTGATCGTATACCCCGGTGGGTACTTGATTTGGTAATACCATACCGGATATGGTCGCCCGGTTTTGACGAGTTGGCTGGTGGCTTCATTGGCCTGGTGAACTCTGATTTGTTGAGCAATGCAGTTATCCAGGGCTGCCTTGGAGATTGTTTCCTCCTTTGCCGCTGATAAGGCTGGGGGAGGATTTGATATTTCCCCTATGTCATCCTCGCTAATCACCGGCAGATTTTCAACCGGTGGTTCCGGTTGGATCATCATTTCAACCATGTCTTGAAATAAAAGAGCCATCTGCTTAATGTTGACAGCTTACTCTGTAGCTTCTTTGTCTTTTCTTTCCAGCACTCTTCGCAAGAACTCTGTATCAGTCTCTTACTCTTGGTGCTGTTCGGACTCGTTTTCCGAACTTTCTTTTGGTCCGGTAAGTTCTGCCATTTTGGTCAGCATTTCTTAGAGGTTTTGCTGTTGCTCTTGAACCTTTGTCAGCAACCGAGTTTGTGGTCGGTGACTCACCGAAGCATGGTTCTCTTCTTTCCCGTTAACCATGTTGACTGTATGTATGGTAATGCCCCCAGACTTAGGACGTTTAGATCTTTCGCCATTAGCTTTTGCCGCTGGCGGTAGAGATTTCTCTAGCCTCCTTCTTTTATAAGAGATTGGAGTTGAAGGAGCTGTTGTGACAGGCACCTGTTTAGAAGAAGTCCCCCGTTGTATGGCAGAGGAGCGATCTTTTTCTTATCGGCCCTTAAATTTATTAGGTCGACAAGAGTAATTTTCGTCAAGCATAGAGTCTTGGACTTTTCGCAAGACTCTATATATTTTCTAGGAGAGCCGTAGGCGAGGCTGCCTCGGCTGTTTCCATATTGGGACCTCTTCTTCTTTTCACTCCACACTTCGTGTATCATGTTTCACGAACAAAATTGCGGTTCGCTGTGGTTGCCCTTAGATTCAAGCTACTAAAATTTGGTGTCTTACTCCTGTACAAAAAATCAATGGCTTCTTACTGCACTTGAGGACAGTTTGGCCATTTTGGTTATTTATTTTCAGCGCTTATATATTTTGCATATAAGCGCTCATTTGTTTATCACGTGATACGAAACTGTGAAAATTATTTTACTCTTTCTTTTCTCTCCCCCCTTTTTAGAAAGGAACAACTAGCTCTTAGCCAAAATTTTTGGTGGGAACAGGCTCGACGACAGTCCTTAATCAAATACCCTGTCTTCTTGCAGTAGCTACAGAAATCTGACTTACAATTACTGATTGAAAGGAATTTTGCGTGTCGTATCTTAAGTTTAAAGCTAACCGCAATAAAAACGGCGTCGCGTATAGCTAGTCGTGATGAGTATGGGTCATCCACAGGGAGATGGTGCGTTTTACATTCTTGTTTTCACGAGTTAAGCCGAAGGTCCGAATAGTTCATTTCTAACCTATGTGTTTGTATATACAAAATATAAGCTTGTTAGGGATAAAGATAGGTTAGTGTAAGTTATAAAAATCTGTACTCATTCCTTTGTGCCTAACTTGACTATTGAAGCTAGAGTAATTGGAAACAACGTAGATTAAGGTGTTTAAGCACGGTATTTGTGAAATCCGGCTTATTGACCCTTGTTCGTCCGTTCTTGTCTCTTGTTTTTCACCTCATGCCAAATCAAATGAAACCGGTCATGGTTAGGGATCACCGATACCGTGGTAGGGTAGGGTGCCTAACGGAGCGCTTGCGTGAGATTTGGACGGAGTTCAATTAGCAAGTATCGGGCAAAGGAAATGAGCAAAAGAAATTCTTAACTTATAAACCATTCTCTTTCCATAACAAGATACACTATTCACAAATCATGACAAACATCAAAAGAAGATACAAAAAAGAAGAGATCAAAAAAACACATTGAAAGTAACTAAAGTAAGAAAGTAAATTGCAAGAAAGTAAATAGATACTAAGAACCCAAGTGAAAATATGAAAGCTTTATTAAGTTCAACTCCAAGATACAAACCATGAGTTCAATAACCAAAACCTAAAGTTACAAGCTCAATGAAGAGGTTGCAAGATCAACAGAAGGCAAGGAACTCAAGGTAAACTAACTACTTTGTACAAAACTTTAACAAGACTGCAAAATGAAAATGGAATGAAGTGTGTCTAAGTATGGCCTAGAGCTTGCTCTCTGTTCTGGTATTTATAGGCACACAAAAAAAAATAAACAATAAAATTGAGATGAGGTGACAACATGGAATGACCAGAAGAAAAATGGAGCAATTTGGTGTAAGTTGGACCACCGGTGTCGGGAAAATAGCTAATTCTGGCGGTTTATTGTTGAGTGGTGGGGCCCGTCTTCTTATGCAGATCTTGTTTCCTCTCCATGATCTCTCTAGCATTGTTTGATTTTTCTATATAAACTTGGATTGCACTCTGTAGATTTGGAGAGAAAGTGTAACTTTAAATCACATCACACCTTTATTTTTCACTTGACCCATGCCCACTTACTCATTCACTTACACAAGTCATGATTCATGTGTGCCCACTTGTACTAGGCTGTCTCACCATGGTTCATGCATCGAAAAGAGTTGTGTTCACACTTGTATCATGTTTGGCCATTTTGAATAAAAATGTGTACACTTGAATTGTTTTTGCGTTTGATTAAATTTTTAATCGGTTTTCCATTCCGGTTTGCAGTGTCAGCTCACAAATGTCGTATGCGTGCATTTGAGTGTGTTGTCAGTGTTTTGACACGAGTACCTGTAACCTGTACTTATTGAACAGACATGGATTAATAGTACCGATATACACAAAAATGATAACGAATGAGCGGTATTGAAATGCAGTTTTTCGTGATGAACAATTACCAAAAGTCCCTCCTGGCCTCCTTGGTGGTCCTGTGAAAGCTGACCGCGAAGAGGCTCCTTCGGTAATCTGGTTAGCAGGGCATTTCATACCGGCTCACTGTGCCCTGCCCTTCTTTTTCACAACAGCTTCGTAACGTCGGGCTGCCATTAAAGCAAGTTCATGCGTCGGATAGTCCCCCGTTGCTAGAGCAGCCTGGATCTCAGGGTCTACTCCTTGCTGGAAGCGTCTGGTCCGGATTTCGGTGGTAGGGATCAAGTGGGCAGCAAACCTGATATGACATTAGTGTCAGAAACGTTTAAGTGATTTAGAAACAACAATTTCAAGTCGATAAATTACCTCCAAGCATGGTAAATTCAGCATTGTATTAATTTACCGACTTAACCCACATGGAGTCTTGTTGCCGATGGATAAATTGTTGTTCCATATCGAATCGGGCAGTTTGTGGGAAATACTTGGCATCGAAGAGATCTCGGAACGTCTTCCACTCAATTGGCTGTTCAAGACGGCTCTCTTCGGCCTTCCACCACACCCTGGTTTTCCCACCAAAAATTTTGACCCAGAACTTGTTTCCTTATAAAAATAAAAGGAAGCCCCCACGTGTTAAACACGTGCGCATCCATATGCAAAGCATGTGAGTGCCGCTTTAGATAGAATCAAATTCTATATTGGTTCCCACGTGTTAAACACGTGAGTGTTTCACGTGATATCCACGTGAGCACTAGTGCATCTCTTGGCAGTGTGTCTCACGTGATATCCACGTGAGCGCGCATGTCGGTCTCTTGGCAGCATCTCACATGATATCTACGTGAGCGCGCATGTCGGTCTCTTGGCAGCGCCTCACGTTATATCCACGTGAGAGTTATAGGCCAACTCCTTACGTGCAAAGCACGTGAGTGTTATTTTTGATATAATTAAATTCTATATATAATTAAATTCTATGGGGGAAACATTTCTCGGATCTTTCTTAAATAAGAAGGATCTTCTCTGTTAAACAAAGAACTCTTGGATCAAAGATCCAATGGTGATTATAAAATCACCATTCGATCATCTGATAGAATTAAATTCTATGTTAGGAAAATATTTTCCTAATCTTATTAGATAAATAAGAGTGATCTTTTCTTTTAAACAGAGGGCCTTTAGATTAAAAATTCTATGGTGAATAAAATTCACCAGTTGATCTTAAGGATCAATTTGATTGATTATGAAATCAATCATGATCTCTCAATGAGGGATTTCCTCAAACAAATTTATTTTTCTCTTCTTCCATAAATAGGAGCAAAGAGATTAAATTTCAGATAGAGGAGACCCCACATAAACTTCTGTAACAGAGAAATTAATTCTCTTCGAAAAAAGATCATCTTCCTCATCTCAAACCCTAGGTAAAGAAAACACAGAAATAATAATCTCTCCACTTTACCCATCATATCATGTCTAAGCATTTAACCCTTTAAAAAAACTTAGTTATTTCTTTGGATCTGAGATCTACAAGAAAAGTCTCCCACCAGACGAGAATTTAATTCTCATCGGGAAGATCTTATTCTTGAGAATTAAGGATTTAGGGGAGAACAAGGCTGAAAAGAACAGTGATGAAAGAAGAACATGAAGAAGATGGAGTTTATACTCTAGGAACTTAGTTCCTTCATAATCAAGAACTTAGTTCTTAAAGTGCCTGATCCCAGATTCTCAAAATAGTTATTTTGGCGATCATTAATAGTCAAAATACCATTAACAGAAGCTAAGCTTCTTTGAAATTTAAAAGATAAACAGAGATTAAATCTCTGAGGAAGAAGCGCTACATGTGATATCCACATGAGCGCTAAGGGAAAAATCAAATAAAAATGTCTTGCGTGAAAGGCACGTGAGTGCCCAAAACAGCAGCCTACGTGAAAGGCACGTGACACTCAAAAGAAACCATGAAGACAACACTTCACGTGATATCCACATGGGCGCTCAAAAGAAACAGATGATAGTGCCTCACATAATATCCATGTGAGTGCACAAAAGCTCAGAGACTCAGCGTCTCATGTGCCATACACGTGAGCGCCCATAAGCAAGGACTCAGCGCCTTACGTGCCATACACATGAGCGCTTGAAAGACGCTAGAGACTCAGAATCTCACGTGATACTCATGTGAGCGCTACGTGACTGAGTGATTAGCACTGCTGGGTGGTATAGAAACCTAATCTTAGCCCCTAATTGGCTAAATCTGTGAATCTTAAGCTTCTTCTTTAATCAACCGAGCCCATATGCTCATGATATCTAAGTTGATCTTAGTCCCATATAAGACTAATGATCTTCATCCTATATCTTCTAAGTTAATCTTAGTCTCATATAAAACTAACGATCCTTAGATCCGACATGATCTTTTTCCTCATATACGGGATTTAGTTCAAGGGTACATCTTTCCACATTTTTTATATACGTTGATGTAATTCCTCAACGTTTTTAGAGAGGTGGTGGGTCCCAACAACCAACAACTCCTCGTCCCAATTTAATGAAAAATATAAAATTTCATTAAGACGTGGAATGTATTCTCATATTGATACACCCCGTATTTTATGCACTTCCATATTGATGTCCACACCTCATATTGACACGCATCCCATATAGATGCGCATTTCATATTAAGCTCCGACTTTATACATATATATATATGTGTGTGTGTGTGTGTATATCTTTGAAGGAAATATAAACACCTTCAAATTGGATCGCATCACAATATTGGGTGCATCCCATGTCACCATCGTTCACTTCGCTATGTAATATATACACGTGTATGTAAGATGAAAGATGGACTGCGAAGTCCTTAAACCAATATATGTTTTGCCCTACGACTGGTCTCCATATTGACCCTCGTATACAATCCATAGGCACAAACAAGCCATACTCCATTCATGTCTCCTATGGACCATGATATCTTTAAACTGATATATTTGAGCCGATATGCTCACTGTTCCTGAGTCGATCTTAGTCCGATATATGACTAACGATTCTTAGATCAAACCCATATATCTCATTAACTGATGGGTCTCATTTATATGAGACCTGCGTTCTAAGTTCAAAACCCCAAATCTAATATACGGATTTGGACTAATTCACACCCTACGGGGATGACAAGATTAGTCTCCATATACAATCCAAGGCCAACCTCATATAAAACAAATATAACACGATACGAAGTGAAATACCGAAGAAGGTGAAAGTTGTTATCGTTTTGCAATAATATAATTAACTGCAGAGACCTGCGCCTGTAGGGAAGAGCGTCCCTACAATAAAAAAGAACCCTCACAAATGAGGGGGAATCTGATAAGTCTGCTACATCGGTTGTATCTATCCAAACCTTCGTTATACGGTGCCATAAATCAACTTGGCATTTTCGAAGAGGTGGATGGATATGTTCCAAGTAGCATTTGCCCCCAAATTCAGGTAAGACGTCCTATCCCAGTTCGTCTCTATTTTCGGCAGTAAACACCTGGCATTGTCGGTGAGCTGGAGCTTTACAACACGGACCCAAGCCAAATCTGGCACTTGGGCGGCTGCCAGGTCATCCTCAATACCTATAACACGCTTACACGATCGTACGATATTTATTGGTATTTTAAAATTTGCTCTATTTATTATTTTGGTTGTAATTGATTTGAATAGTAGAAGTGTTTATCCGACCCGACCCGCTTCTATGAAACCCGTTATGGTGCTAGATTATATTTTTATTAATATTTATCCGTAAACTAAATCCTCATGAATCTAATGTAATAGATATATTTAATATTTGAATCATGCGTGCACATTTTCTAGTAGCCATACGTTAATGATATGCTATATATTTTAAATGTCAACACATTACTTAAGCATCCCATGTTTTTATACTGACATTTATCTATTACGCCTAAATTTCAAATAACCTAAATACCAGATAGTTATTAGATTTAAATATATCTAAATCCTTTCAAATCTCAAATAAAGAGTATAAGATATTTAAAGTATATTCTTTTCTAACCATTGCATTATGGTTAATAGGCTACGTATGTGTGTATTATTTTCCAATATATAGTTTCAGTGAGATTTGCTAGAGACGGATCGGAGATAGATATTATCTTTTTATACTATTAGTTATATAATAAACTATAATATATATATATATACTATATATATATATATAATTTATATTTTCTTTTTCACAAATAAACTCTGTGTGTGTGTGTGTGTGTGTGTGTTCTCTCTCTCCCCCCTCCCGTGTCTCCCTCTCTTTCCCGCTCACCTTCTCCTTCCTCCTCCTCATCGCCCTCATCGCCACCAGCTCCACCTCCTTCTCGATCCTAAATTCCAGCCCCGACTCCATCACCCATCTCGAAACCCTTCACCGAACACCAATCGCCAAGCAACATCTCCCCGACCCACGACCATTTTGTCGCCACCCTCGCCATCGCCGGAAACCGTCACTTCCTTCTTCTTCGTTTCCCTCGACCATGTTCTTGCATCCATCTTTGAAACCCAAGCCACCTTCTCCTTCATTTCACCTTCATCAACCTCTTCCATCAACACTAACGGAAGGTCAAGACCACGACATCCTCCGACCATCGTTGATCACGTCTTTGCCTCCCAAGTCTCGAAACTCTCCTTGTGATCGCCGTCGCCACCACCAATCTCCCCTGAGCCTCCTAACCTCCTCCTTCCACTATACAACCCTTGCCAACCCCCCTTCAAACCTCAACAGCATCCCGAGAACCCAACTCTCTCAAGAACCAATGCCATCCGAGCTCCAAGCATACCAACTGCTCCACCCACAACCACTTCTTCTTCAAAGTGGCTAAGCCCTGACCCACATCCCCATCTTCCTAATCGAGCTACTCTCGCAAACCCAACCTTCACCGAACCCCCTCATCACCAAGATCATCACCTCCTTCTCCATCTTCCTCTTTCACCCCATGACTTCAAACCATCTACGTTGATCTCTCTCAACCGAGAACCCTAAGTCACCCACTTTGAATCCATCGCCGTGAATACCTCCGCTTTATCTCACCGTCGCTGCACTATCGCCGGAGCACTGATCGCACCAACCGAGACCAATAACACCACCAACCCTACACCTTCACCTGAACCCCACTTCCATCATCGCCACCTTCTTCCTCATCTCTAGCTGCAAACCCAACTCAAACCCTAGCCACGCCACCGACTTCACAGAGAACACCTCACCTTGTCGCCGTTGGTCGAACCCATCGAGACGAGCAGCAACCCAATCATCATCGACTTCATCTCCGAGCCGAGCAAGATTGGATTTTGGCTTCGTGTTTCCGTTGTTCTGTGTCCATATTGCTTCGTTCGTGTTCGTATCCACATTCGTCGAGACCGAGGTAAGTTTACGACTTACTACATGCTATGTTTTATTTATCTAGATATCGTAATATTAATCTTTATTATTACATGTAGATCATTAACTATAACAAGTTTATAATTTGCAGTATATAACATTATTTAAATTATTGATAATATGAAAATATAGCAAACTAGTCTAGTTGGCTCAATTGATTAATCGAAGAGTAGGAATTAATACAGTTTAATTTATAATACTTGATCATCATGAAAAGCTAGTGTAAGTACAGTTAGATAACCGTGACAACTATAATCCTGCTATTTTCTATGATTTGTTTGTGTAATTAAATACTTCAGCTATTTAGTACACAATACTCGATATGCTTGCAACCCGCCATCTTGCTACTGCTATAGCTATATTGGTTATACCTGTTACTTGTAATATTTACTGATACCAACAATGCTGATTTGTTGTCCTGATGGATGTGACCTGTTGTCTAGATAGATATAACATGTACCTGTATGTTCCTATGTTTGCATTAGGTAGATATTATTCTACTTGGCTTGGAAAACGAAACCTGGGGAAATAGGGAAATCAAAAGTGCAACTGAAGTGTAACTTAAAAGGATATTACTTGATCCGTGGTTCCGGGGGGTGACAGAACAGAATCATTCATGATTCTTATTACTTGATCCGTGGTTCCAGAGGGTAACGGAATAGAATCATTCTTGATTCATACATCTTGATCCGTGGTCCTAGGAGCTAACGGGATATATATTTTTGAGTTATATAGAGGAATACATTCATTAGTTTTAAATATCTGTAGGATGGTAACCAAGAAACACAGACCTTAGGATACACCTAACCTGTTTGATTACCTATAGCCTGTTGTTATATCGCCTACGATTGCTTTTGTTTATACACATACATCACTTTTGCACGTGATATTTTATATAGTATACTATTTAGTTTACTACTATTATGATATTTATGACGCTCTGACATCTGGGTTTTGCATGGCCCAAATACTTGACTTAGCACGTGAGTATTTCGACAAGACTACCGATCAGTGAGGACCATCTTACTAATATAGCTTTTATTCATGGTTAGTTGTCCTTGGATCTTTATTGCTTCCGCTATCTTGATTCATGTTATCGTTCTTGTGACTGTGGGACATATTTAGTGATAGATAGTTATATTATTGCTCTTGATTAATGATTGACAGCCATAATATGACTATGGAAATATGTTTTCTTACCATAGGTAGCATGGCTAGCCGAGTTACGTCCCAAAATTTTGGTATCTTGAGAAAAGGGGCGTGACAATACCCTGAGCCCATTCTTCTGCTTTTAACAGGCTCTCTTTCTCAGAAATTTTTTTCGGGTGCAACGTCGGAAACTACTTAACTTCGGGTGCCTTTGCTTCAGGGTGGGTCAGTCCTTGGTGAAGGAGTGCAATATGCTCCTGTTGTCCTTCTAATAGGCTCTTGACCGCCTCTAAGAGAATCATCTGTTCATTGAGTAGAGCAGCAGCAGGTGGTGGCGGTAGGGCTGAGATAGTAGATGGTGGTGTACTGCCGTTGACGTTGATACTGGTGTTGTTGTTAGGAGAATCCATCACCTTGACAAAAAGAAAGATCATGATAGATTCAAGAAAATTTGAATCGAAAAGAATGCAAAAATTGTTGAATTTTAAAATTATTAGGGTATATTGCTTAAAACTTCATACAGAACAGACATGCATGAACCATCAATAAAACCTGTTACACCCCGCTTTCCAATAGACGGTAACGATCACGTGACAAGCCCATAATATATTTATATTAATAAGGTATTTTCTTAAAATAAATATGCTAAGCATAAATAAACAATTATACACAGAGCAAGAATGGTAAAAGTATGAAATTTTCAACAAACTACTTCATTTACATTCATTCCACATACTTTAATTATATAGAAAGATGTTCTAAAAAAGAAAACAAATACAAATAACAAGAAATGCCGAAACAAGTGGCATACTGGTACTGAATAAATAAACTAACAGGAAATCTAAAGGTTGGCTTAGGCGGTGATCTGGTCGTAGTCTTTAGCAGCCGGATCCACATCCTCCGAATTTAAATTATCTGACGAACATTCTAAAGAAACAAAGATGGGTGGAATATTCGTTAGCGAACTTACGCCCGGTAAGTCCCCAAGGAAAAATACAATGTTTAACATGTATAAAATAATGTAAAACGACATGCATAATATAACAGGTGTTGTGTGTGTGTGAGTAAGCATGAGTATGTATCTTAACATGTCTCTATAAGGTATTCTAGTTTAACGTCAGTCCAAATATGAATGTCAACCAATATCAAAAATATTCTCGAACTCAAGGATAAGGCTCCAAGAGCAAGGAATCACGGGCCTGATTCAAGTGGTAGTAACGGGATTTCAACCTAGTGTTGAAGTATTCCAAACCCAAGAGTAGAGCCCCAGGGGTTTGGAAACACGGACTCTCATGATAGATTGCATGTGTCAATAGACACAAATTCATGAACTAGGAGAACTCCTAAGATAGATTATGTTGGATTAACACTTGAACTACCCAGCACCCCGTATATATTAGACTATGATTAAGGTTACAAGTTTTAATCGAGTCCATGAATACAAAAGGTGATATAATATCACGATTGAGTTCATATTGTCATGTTAATTGTAATTCATGTCATTTGTATTCATGGTTCGAGTCAAGTTGGTTTCAAGTATACTTGTTGAGTTCATGTATACATGTCAAGTTTCAAGTAGATATTTCATGTTCAAATTCGTGTTCAAGTAAAGTTGAAATTTAAGTTTAAGTTCGGTTTTAAATTCTAATAATGTCTTGTTAAAAGATTTATCTTTTGAAAATCTTAAGTTTGGAAATAATTGGGCAACTGCTGCACATGAACAGCAGAATTTGTGTCTTTTGCTAAGACGATTGGTATTGATAATTCATTTAATTTGCAGCGTTATCTAATCTGGATAGGCAAGCACTCACTTTCTCCGACTCCTCGAGGCTCAAGAGATCTGATATCGCCTAACCCATGATTAATCTAAGATCTTTAAATATTTATTCAAATTGATTATTATATGCATTCGTATGTTTGCAGTTCTCGATGGGGGTTTATGTAAAATGTATTAAAAATAAATCTAGAGGGTATTTTTAATAAAAACATGTTAGTTAGAATGCCAAGAGTTATTATAAAATTGTATTTTAGAATTAAAGGTATTTTAATGATAAAACCTAGCTTTTAAAAATTTATGGTATTTTTGTGAAAAATCTATTTTTTGGAAACTTGAAGGTATTTTCTTAAAAACTTTGATATTTTCATTTTAGAGTAATTATATAATTTTCACAAATTTTTTTCCTTAGAATTACAACATATGTTTTAAGTTATTTGCAATTTGTTTAACTTTGTTTTAAAATATCGTGTTTTCTTTAAAACTGTATTTTATTTCTTTCAAGACTGAATTCTTCATGAGGAGTTCTGCATCTCATTCTACTATTTTAAGGATGTGCGATACTCTGTACTATCCATAAACGGGTCCTATAACGAGAGTTGTAGAAGCGTATTTGCAACAAAAAAAAAGAATATCGATTTAAATACCGTATTTTAGAATTTGAGAGTATTTTAATGTAAAACAAATTTTTTGCCAAAAGCTAAAAATATATGTTCATGATATGAATACCATGTGGGGGGGGCGGGTAGTTCATTACCCCATGCATGATGTTATCTATTAGGTTAACAATAAACTACCATCAAGTATCAATTTAAAGAGGTGGTATTTATTTGTTAAGTTTCATTCCAATATTGTTTTAACTATGGCAACTTCATTTTAAATATATGTAAAAAATAATATGAGACATGGGTTGTAAGATGATAGTTCCTTATTAACATTGCATGGAAAATGGTTGCAAAATAAATTTTAACATAAATTATCCTACTAATTATATTATGATGACGATGAGGGGGCAAAGGAAAAGAAATTAAGGAGGACTTGGCGTTGTTACGAGTGATGAGGAGTGGCGACATGGAGAAATAGAGAAGGGTATAACTAAGAGAACAGTAAGAAAGATGAGAAGGCTTACCCGTACCACTCATACTCGTACGATCGAGAGAAGAAGGGAAGTGGTATCGGTTTGAAGAACCAAGACTGACGATGAAAGTAGGATGATGAGCTTGAGCTTTCGGCTTCCTCTTGACGACTTGTAACGTAGCGTAGGTAGGAGGATGAAGAAGAAGGAGGCTGAGTTTGACGAAAACGAGCTCGAGCTTCTTGGAGAGAACTTAAGAATTATGATTTGAGAAATTTTTGATAAGAAATTTCAGAAATGAGAATGGACTCGTATAAGGTATATATAGGGAGTGAGGGATAAGTGTATGGGGAATTAAAAAGAATTAAAAAGATTTAAAAATAATTAATTGTAGAGTTGAAAGGTTTGACAGTTCTCTGGTTGAATTTAGCGGATTTAAAGCATCAAAAGGGTAGTGGGGAGCTGAAAGGGTGCACGGGCGGAGGATGGGTCAAAATGGACCCAAACAGGCCGCTACTGGTGGTTTTCCAGCGGTCAGGCTAGAGGCAATTGCCTCGGGGTTCGTGTCATGTTTTAATTTGGTTTTAAATAACTCATTTATCCACTTTATTTCTGTCAAAACTTTTCGTATCTCTGTATAATGCCCGTGCAAACTCTTGTGCTTCCAAAACGTTAAAAGAAGAAATATTAAAATAATTGGGGCTGATAGGATTCGAACACATAGGCTAAAGAATAGCAGCGGAGAGTCTTATTCATTGAGTTACAAGTTGTTTCTTACTTTTATTTAACAATAATTACTTATAACTCATAGTTAGAGCTGAAACACACCTTCATATATACATTAAACTTGATACAAACGTACATGGATCTCAGGATCGTTACAGAACTTTTCTAAATGGATGTCAAAACGGCATTCCTCAATGGAGAATTAAAGGAAGTAATATATATGAGACAGCCTGAGGAATTTCGGGTCGAAAGTCAGGAAAATAAAGTATATAAATTGAAAAAATCTCTATATGGTTTAAAATAGTCATCTAGATAATGGTATCTCAAATTTCACAATACTGTTATCTAACTTGGTTTCGTTGCAAACAAATTGGATAACTGTGTATATGTCTTGAAGAGTGGAAGCAACTTTTCAATATTATCCTTATACGTGGATGATATTTTGCTCGCTGGAAATGACATAAAACTGTTGAATAAGATCAAATCAGCACTTAGTAGTGAATTTAAGATGAAGGGCATGGAAGATACACCCTATGTTCTTGGTATACAGATCCTTATGGATAGAAAGTCTAGAACGTTAAGTTAGAACCAAGAAATATATTTGTACACAATACATAAAAGATTTGGGACGCGGAATTGCAATCCGGCACTTACACCATTGGTTATGGGAGATGGGCCGTGTAAAGAATAATGTCCTGGAGATGGACAAAAACCGTTTAATACCCCCGTATGCTCAAGCTATTGGAAGCTTGATGTATGCAATGTTGTGTACTAGATCAGACTTGGCGTACCCGGTGAGTCTTGTTAATAGATACCAAAGTAATCCTGGTCCATCACATTGGAAAGCTGTTAAAAGAATTTTTAAAGTATCTAAAGGGTATTGTGCACCATAAGTTGGTTTATCAAGCAAACTCGCTTGAGATTCTTGGTTACTCCGATACTGATTTTGGTGGAGACAAAGATGATGTGAAGTCTACTTCAGGTCATTTGTTCATCTTTGGAGGTACAGCTGATCTCAAGGTAACAAGAAACAGGGATGTGTAGTAAGGTACACATAAGAAACTGAGTACATAGCCTGTAGTATGGTTACTACTCATACAGTCTAGATTAGGCGGTTCTTAGAGGATTTCGATCTCAATTTGGTGGATGGATCAATTGAAATTTACTATGATGATCAAACCGCCATCTTAATTCGCAGTACTGCAAATAGTTCGAAAGGAAGACATATTGAAGTTCAATATCACTATATTCGTGATATAGTGGAGAAGGAAGTTGTTAAGATGACTTATATTTCTACTAGTGACATGATGGCTGATCCATTGACGAAAGGCGTCCCTGCAGAAATGTTCATCAAATATATTGGTTTGATGTGACTTAGAAATGTCTAAGTCGAACAATGAAAAGAGACAACCGTGGATATGGTTGTGCTCTATTTTCACGAAAAGTGAAAAGTGTACATATCTCACGGATAGTGAGAGTATGTGTAATTACTTCTTGAGTCGCATCTCACGAATAGTGGGAATATACTCGGAAAGTATTTGGCCAATTCGGCCAAGTGAAAGATGTAAGTGTTATGGCTTTATGGCCTAATATCCGACCGGCCCAACTACTGGGTGTTGAGACACAACAACCGCGTTCGTTTTCGATTCCTCACTCGTGACTGCGTCAAGCACGCGTGAGAGAGATATCATGGGTTTTGATCTCGCGGAGAAATAACGGGACAGCTCAGAAGGCATAGGGCAGAGAAAGTGGCCTATATATGACAAGGAGACCATCTCTTCTAAGACATCGATCGATCATCAATTGACATCCTCTCCACCAGGGCCCCCAAATTAAAATCCCCTTTCTTCTTTTTCATCCAAGAGAAGCTGTCGGCATTCATTGATCTCCGTGATTTATTCTTCAAGGGACATCAACTTTTTCAATCCCAATCCAATTTACCATGTTCAAAGAAATTCCTTATCCGCCTATATCCAATAAGATTGAATAAAAGTGCAAAGATAATGCTATTAAGATTAGCGCCAGAGTCTATGATGTTTATCTACAAAATAACATGGCTGTATACCAGTTAAAAGGGATAGAAAAAAGTTACTTTTTTCTTTTTTCTAAATGCCTTGTTGACCATGTTCCCTTGTTTTCTGGTCGAATGATTATATTAAATTTAAGACAGCATCGTAATTTGTTACATATATAATAATATGTTCATTTTACCAACACTTTATGAAACACTCCATTTAAGCACTATTAAATAATTGGTTATCTAGGGAATACCAGAAAGAATTAATCAAACTGAATAGTTAAACATACTATTTCTTCAATCGTTTCTTTAATTTCTAGGGAAAGAGATTTGTCGGTTCACTTTTACTGGGACCCAAACATTTATTTTAATTTTATATTCAATATATTCCAATTTTTTTCCAAAGAGTTCTATAGCCTAGGCTAATTAGCTAGCATGCATGATGGTGATGGAGATGATGGACACGCTTCTAACTATTAATGTGCTATATAAACATATGTATTTTGCAGTTTACTTCCAACATTCACGCGCTTAGAAAAAAAGGTAAATTGTCAAAAATAAATAATAATAATAATAATAATAGTAATAATAGATTGCCAACTTTTCCTATGTCAAAAATCCAAGTCAAAACCCTATGGTTGCGATATCTATACGGTTTCATTCAATTTCTAGCGAACTTATATATTTGTATAGTTCCTTTCAATATGTAATATAACTAACTAGATATTGCAGCTAGAGCGTTATGGACAACGGAAGCAATATGTAATATAACTAACTAGATATTGCCGCCAGCACTCTATAAGACATTAATAATAAAATTAAAAATATGTAATCAAACTATAAAATATGTTGTACATTGCTGATCACAAGTGAAAAATAGAATATTGTGAGCAGATTTTGTCGAGAAAACATGCATCTATACAGTATTATGGGCTTATAGAGCGGTGGCAAGCAACAGAGAGGTACTATTTTCACTTGGTAAAATGGGTTCCACTTCATTTATTCCCATTTCAGGTCATAGCCCCATATTTTTTTACTGTCGCCTTTAGGCATACTTTAATCAATTATTATTAAAGCATAGGAGCCAGCTGCAGTGATTCTTAGAATACCACATCAAAACAAAAGGGAGCATCTTTTCATTTATATTCACTTTTGAAAACTTGAAGGATAAGATGACCATTGAACCAAAGGAACATGCATGTGATGAATTACGATTAGGGGTTTCTTCCCTATTTTTCCACATCCAAAAATAAAAAATAAAATTGTAATAAAACTTTCCTCTCTTAGCTCATGGGTTTGATTTTTAAGTGAATCTCTACCAAATCGAGAACAACTTAATTATTGATGTCTGTGTGGCTAGCTCACAGATCAATAGACATGGATTTCCAAAAGCCTAAATTTCAACTCCTGCCATGTACTTGAACTTTGGGTTTTTTTCCACGAATGATACCTTAAGCTTTTAAAATGATGGATTGCAACCACCATGAACTTTTAAAGCATCACAAAACAACCATGACGGCGTTAACGGAAAATTAGTAAATGACTATAATGCCTTTTTATATAAATTTAGAAAGAAAAAAATAAGGAGTTAACTTTTTGGGAATTTTGTTAACTGATAATCACTACTAGAATAATGGATTGCCCATACGAATTGGAAAATACTTAGGGGCAATTTTTGTTTGCCCCTACGGTTTCGACCGTAGTGACAAAGAATACCCCTACGGTTATCACCGTAGGGGAAAATACTATAAAAAAAATTTATTTTCTTGTTGTCCATGTAGTGCCGCAAAAGAAACCCCTACAGTTGGCACCGTAGAGATAAAGTCAGGCAATTAAAAAAATAAAAAAGAAAACCATCCACGCCCAAAATACTTACCCCAAAATTTCCCTTCCAAATTTTCCCCGTCGCCTCCTCCTCCTCTTTCCCGAGCTTGTCCTTGTCGTCGTCATCGCCCTAGACCTCGTCGCCGTCGTCTAAATCCCCCCCCCCTTAGTTTTTCAACTCGTCGCCACCATCTTCCTCTTCCTCGTCGCCGTCGCCGTCGCCCTCCTCCTTGTCGTCGTCGCCCTCCTCCTTCCCCGACCTCCCGTCGTCGATCCTCCTTCCCGACCTCCTCCTCACCGCCGCAGCAGCCACCACATTCTCGTCGTCGCCACAGCAGCCACCCTTCTCCTCATCGTCGTCACTGCAACAGCCAACCTCCTCCTTGTCGCCGCCACCTCGCTCCTAACTTGTTCGATTTATCGGTTAGTTTCAGCAATTTTAATTTTAATTTTCCTAAAATTTTGTTGTTAATTTTTTCAATTTTATGGATTTAATTGTTAATTTTTAATAATTTTTTAGTGGTGGTGTTGTTGATTAATAGCTAGGGTTAGGTTAGGATTAATAGTTAGGATTAGGTTTAGGGTAAATGGTTAGGGGTTAATTAGGGCCGGGTTAGGATTAATGGTTAGGGGGTTAATTAGGGCCGGGTTAGGGTTAATTAGGGTTAGGATTAATAGTTAGGGTTAGGTTTAGGGTTAAGGATGTGTAATGACCCTAGTATTACTGTACCTTCGTGTTTTCTTTCTTTAGTAAATATTGTATTTATTTATTCTTAGTATTTTCTGTATATTTTGTTTTTTATAAATATATTATTTTATTCTTCTATCTATTTTTCCCAAACACATTTCTTTAAAACTAAATTTTAACATTTTTTCAAATTAAACATAAGACCTAATCCAGCCTATAACTCAAATCCAATTTCATTTTCATTTTCTTTAATAAATCTATGAGCCCAAAAGCCCACTTTCTTTTTTAGCAATATTATATATTTAATTCTTATTAAATATGTGTATGAACAATCTTGTAGCTCATTAGTTAAGTCTTTGAATTGTTATTCCATAGATCACACGTTCAAATTCTCATTCTTTCAATTATTTTTTTTTATCAATTTTGTATTCTTTTCATAACTTACAAATGAGACATTTCATTTCCAAAATGAATGGTGACCTTTCATTTCTCTTTTAATTCCCATATTGCATGCATATATTATTATATATAACCCATTATTACACCATCTTTATTTGTCCTCCTCTATCTTTTCCTTCCTCACATTTTTCTATCTCTCACTTCTTCCTCTTCACCTAGAGTCCAAGAAGAAGAACATGAATAAGTCTTTAAGAAGGTCTCGCTAGTAACGCGAGACTATCGGCGGATAGACAAGCCCGGTTACAATACCGGCTTGTGTATGTAAGTCTCTTCTCTCTCTCCCCCTCCATTTCTTTATTCTCTTCTTGTCATATCTCGTGAACCCGCTATTCTTTTCATATCATAACTCATTAGAGAAGATAAACATAAACATATACATATATATAAGTTTAGATATATATGATTCTATATGGTTTAATAATACCTTATTACTTCTTGTTCAAATTAAAGTGTTTTTAATTTTTTGTTCATGGCTATGAATGTTTATTACAAGTTGTGAGAACACAAATTTCATGCCACAATATATCTATAATATCTCATGAAATCGGTTTGTTTATTAAAAGAAAAATAGAAGTCTGCATAAAAATACTAGTTAGTCTTTTTGCCGATTTTAGTATACATATCAATAGTTTTACCTTTAAAATAAATTTTAGAAATTAATTTTTACTTCTGAAAATTCAGGAAATTTACATATGATAGAATATATTTTTCTGTACACGCTGTAAAAACTTCATATCAAACCGAAAAACGGTTTAGGAGTTACATAATTTTTTATTTACTGTTTTTAAAACTAGAAAACTGCCAATAAGGGTCTTCTTTGAGAGACCATAACTCTATAATTTTTAATCCAAATTAAGTGTTTTCAGATGTTTTGAACATCTACATCAAAATATCTAGATTTTCTTTGTTTTATATTTTTACTGAAAACCGACGTAAAATATAGAAAACTGTGTTACAATATTAAGCGATGAATCTGGACAGAATCTGTCCTGATTCGCACACTGTTTTTAAATTAGACATAACTCAAACTCCCGATATCCGTTCATGACAAACTTTAGATGTGTTGATGGACAATTGATAGAACTATAGTTTTCGTATACTAGATTACTTAGAAACGCATGAAATAACCCGATATAGGATTTGCAATATAACATATAGTTGCTGTCCAGAAATCTGAATTTCTGTTTTAAACGCTGATATTAAAATGATCATAACTAGAGTTTAAGAAATCCAAATCGTGTGAATCTTGTTGTTTTGGATAAATACATCAAAAGACCTACAATTTTCTAATAATTTTTGTAACCTGAAACCTGATAAAAATTAACTCAAATTGTGTTTTAAAAATATGTGGCGGTGCTGAACATGTTCTGATCTGTTTTGTGCGACGATACGAAAACAGATATACCTTCGAAACCGGTAGTCATATTTATATGAAACTGGAACTCACGCATGAAAAACACTTAGAGCAATATTTTTGTTTATATTTGCGCATTCGTTCGACTTGATTAATTAGTCCTACATAATATTTCTTTACAACATTGTTTATGGTAGTTACTTGAATAATATACTTGACTCATTCATGCTATTCCAACATGTATACATATTTATCTTGATCATTAAATTGTTTTATTTACATAAAGACGATAATTAAATACTTGAGTTGTATTTTGAAAACTATAAAAAATAAGGACCCTAGTAAATATAGGTTTAAGTGGAACCAGTCTCTTGAGCCTCAGGGAGCAGGAGAAGTGGGTGCTTGCCTATTTAAGGTAGACAACTTAACAACGATGTTATCAACACGGTAATCGTCTTTGAAAAATACACAAATCCCGCCGCCCATGTGCAGCGGTTACCGATAACGTCAAAACCTAATTCAGGACTTCAAATTCTTTTCTAATTGTTCCGACTCAGACTGAGTCTCATTATTAAATAATCTGACTTGAATAAGATTCAAGTACAATCTACAAACTACAATTCAATCTGAATCCGTGAATCCATATATTCAATTTATCAATCTATACAACTTGACTGAACCAAACCATGGTTATACTTCCATTTACATGATTCTCCGGTTACATCCATAATTCTCCAGTACATCCATTTTACTGATATCATGGTTTCGGAAAGTCATCCAAATATACAATCTATATTACAATTCAATTATAAGTTGAAACACAATACAAACAATACATCAAGATATCGCTGGGTTTAAGGGGTAGATTGGTACGGAAGGTGTTAAAAGTGGCACGAGACTGCAAGATTAAGACACCTAACCTGAATCCAATTGCCGTTGTTCCTGGTTGTATAACGGAGTTTTGTACTTCCATTTGCTTTTAGTCTCTGGCATATAGAGACTCCTCTCGTATACACTGGCATCCTTTTGTACCAAGCTACAAACAGCAGCATTAACTCTAAATACAATTTTAAAAGCTACACACACTCTCTCTCTTACTCTCTGTCTATTCTACTTCTCCCTTATCTTTGGGACTTACCGAGCAATTTGTTCGCTGACGACATTCTCTTTCTTCTTCTTTAAATGTCGTCAGGTGTTTCGGACCTTCCATAGATCGAGTCCACTAGCGAAGACTTGGACCAGCTTATTGAAGATCCCGAGCTATAGTTACACTTGTACACATTTCATTTCAGTACTTTTCATTTTTGTTATGCCACTGTTTAGGCATTGTTTTCATTCAGATGTATTTACTTTCCATGCATTGTATAAAAGAATGTGAATAAATAAAGTTGTTGTTCAATTATACCTTTTGTCTCTTGTGCATTTTTATTTATATTGCTTAAATACGCTTAGCGTATTTACTTCAGAGTAAATACGTAGCGGCCTCGTCGCGTCCTCTGCCCGTACACCGGGAAGCAGTGCGTGACAGGATGTGGTTAGGGTTAGGGTTAATGATTAAGATTAGTGTTAATAGTTAGGGTTAGGTTTAGAGTTGGGGTTGGGGTTGGGGTTATGGTTAGGGTTGGGGTTAATGATTAGGATTAGGTTGGGGTTAAGGTTAGGGTTATTGATTAGGGTTAGTGCTAGGGTTATGATTAGGGTAAAGGTATTTTAGTGTAATTTAGCAAACCAACAATAGTTAAGGGTACTTTAGCGAATTGTGTGTATATGTGTGTATGTGTATGCATGTGTTTGTGTGCGCGCCTGTGTACACGCACACACAGACACATACAAATATACAAATAAGGCCAAACCTTAATTCATCATCATTCTCCTCTATATTGATCTCTTGTCAAATCCCATCCTAACACAATAAATTCAAAAATCTTAAATTTGATTAAGAAAACCCTTAACTTTAAAGAACTTTATCCTAAACTAAAAACTTCGAACCCCTACAATTGACAATAAACGTAAAACCGATCGAAATTAAATTTTACACTAAGTGTAATACTCGATGATAATATGAAATTTTCATATTCTCATCGATATTCATATGTGAAAATCAAAGTGCGGCTTAGTCCCCGTCTATCGGTTAACATACATTCGATATTCGTCGTGACATACAATTATACGAAGGTTGTTAAATATCAGACGGTATAGTTCGGTGCTAACAACCGTCGTGTAGTCTATGTGACGAGAAGATTCAATCATATGATAACTGATAGATTTGTTCAATGTGGACAAGTTAGGAATGTATAAAGCAAACACCTGCATTCACTTGTTTTCATTCGTTTCGAGTTATTTCGTTGGTACTTTTCCGCCGGTTCTCCGTGTACAAAAATAGATTAGATGTTCATTTCAACGTTGTTTCATAGCATTGAAATGATTATCTATTTTATTACAGTATACTCAGAGAACAGCGGGGACATGCTGCCAAAATTTACTCGAAACGGATGAAAGTACAAGCGAATGAGTGTCTGCTCTTAATAGGATAGAAGTCTTACCCCCGACAGCTGAAATACACACATATAACATGAATACACAACAAACGCACACACAAAGTATATACACACTAACAGCCTTACACTTAAGCGAAATCATAAATTGAAACACACATACATAGAATACAACTCATACTTAGGTATCTTCAAATCTAATTTTGTTTATCGATAATTTATTCTTTTCAACGACAAACTTGCCGCTACGGATTTTCTTCTTTATCAGTAACCATCCGTTCTTAGATTTCTCAATATAGTCACCATAACCTATAATTTATATGTTATACAGTCTACCATGGCCCATGAGTACATCAGAGTTAAGGACTGGATATACAGGGATTGGCAACAATGCATGCAATCTATGTTTGCCACAGGAGTTGCTGCTTTCATTGAATTTGCACGCGCACATAATAAGATCGTGTTAGAGAAGATTACCTGCCCGTGCGATAGATGCGGGAATAAGTTCTGGCAGAAAGTAGAAATCGTAGAGCTTCACATCGTTAAACATGGTTTTACTAGACATTATACAACTTGGCTATATCACGGGAAAGGACAAGAAGAAGACGGAAATGCGGCAGAAAAAGAAGGAGAAGACGGTAATGCGGTAGAAGAAGAAGAAGAACACGATAACTTCTCTACAATAGAAGAAATGGAGAATATGGTAGAGGCTGCCCTAGGTGATAGTATTCCTACCGAAGATGGCATTCCTTCCGGCCAAGGACTGCGTGTGGATAAATATGAAAAGTTCATGAATGATGCTAGAAAACCAATTTATGAGAATGCAAAGTATTCAACCATATCGTGGTTTGTCCAACTTTTCCAGATTAAGTACCTAAATGGATAGAGCAACAAATCATTCACAATACTTCTGAAGTTCCTAAAAGATTTCATGCCCCCGGAAAATAACGTGCCCGACAGCTGATACGAATCCCAGAATTTGATGTCTGATTTGGGTCTGAAGTGTGAGAAGATTCATGCATGTTGTAAAGATTGTGTGTTGTACCAGAAAGACAATTCAGATTTGAAACAGTATCCAACATGCGGAGAGACTGGGTATAAGCCGAAAGAATCTGATAAGAAGCCCAATATACCTGTCAAGATAGCACGATACTTTCCCATAATATAGAGACTGCAGAGGGTATTTAGGTGCAAGAAAACAGCCGATGCAATGATTTGGCATCACCGTGCTGCTCCAAGTGAAGATGGAAAAATGAGTCATTCAAGAGATTCACCGGCATGGAAGGATTTCGATAGGAGGAACGAAATATTCAGCAGTGATCATCGCAATGTCAGGCTCGGACTCGCTAGTGGTGGTTTCTGCCCATTAAACTATATAGCTGGAAGCCACAGCACATGGCCTGTTGTAATGATTGTTTATAATCTGTCACCCTGGTTGGTTATGGATCAATCACACTTTATGATGCCTCTTCTTATTAATGGACCAAACTCATTGGGAAACAATATCGACGTCTATCTCCAACCTCTGATCGATGAGTTAAAATCTTTATTCATTGATAGCGTAGAGACTTACGATGCAAACATAGATACAACCTTCACACTGCGTGCGGCTTTAATGTGGACAATTAATGACTTTCCTGCGTGTGGATTGCTATCAGGTTGGTCTGTACATGGTCACAAAGCATGCCCTTATTGCCATCAATATACAACATCGAAATGGTTGAATTTTAGCAGGAAGGTTTGTTATTGTGGTTATTGGCGTTTCCTGCCATTAGACCATCCCTACAGGTTAAACGCTGCTCATTTTAATGGTCATCAAGAGTTTCGTGGGCCTCCAGCCTCATTTTCCGGGGAGGCCGTGATTGCTCAGTGGGATGGTTATAATAATGTGACCTTCGGGATAGATCCGGTAAAACAGGTCAAACCACCCTACTGGAACAAGTTAAGCATTTTCTACGAGCTTCCATACTGGTCAACAAATTTAGTACGTCATTGTCTGGAAGTCATGAACATAGAGAAAAGAGTATCCGAGCACGTACTCAACTTGCTTCTTTGTAAAGACGGAAAATCGAAAAACAATCTCCGTGCTCGGATAGATCTTCAGGACTGGAAAATTAGAAGTGAATTCCATCCTAAACCGATAGCGGGTAAACCAAGCAAGTTTGTACTTCCCAATACCGCGCATCATATGTCACAATCAGAGAAGAAAAGGTTCCAGCAGGTGTTGCATGATTTGAAAGTTCCCACAGGTTTCTAAGAATCATTTAGCAAGAAAATAAAAATTGTGAAAGGTAAGAACGATGGGCTGAAAAGTCATGATCACCATGTTATTATGGAGCACCTTCTCCCATTATCCCTCAGGACTTCCCTTCCCGAATCGGTTGGTCTAGTAATCAATGACCTTTGTTGTTTTTTTAGAGAATTGTGCGCTAAAACCCTGGATGCTGGGACGCTGGAGAATCTTGAAAATTTTATTTCATTGATACTTTTCAAGCTTGAGCGTATTTTCCTACCGTCGTTCTTTGATATCATAATACACTTGACGGTTCATCTTGCAACCGAGGCTAAGTTAGCCAGACCGGTACAATATCAATGGATGTATCCCGTCGAAAAGTGTATGGAACTTTTCGTTTCATGCAATTTGTAAATTTATTGTTGTCTTATATGCCCGTACACTTATTTATTTAACATATTTTTATTTAGTTATCTCTACACTCTAAAAAAGTATATACGCAATAGAAATCGACTAGAGAGTTCTATCATGCAAGGTTATCTTCTAGATGAAGTAACTACATTTTGTTCCCGCTATCTGGACGAGAACATTGAGACGAAACTTAACCGGCTTCGGAGAATTCAGGACGGGCCATATGGTAAAGCGTCCTATAAGAGAATGGACACTATCTTTATCAACAGGATATATCGGTTTATTCTTCTTAATAGCGTATGTCTTGAAGAAATTAAAGAGTAAGTTTTTTTGGATTAATTGTTATATTTGTATTTGTGTGTGTATGAAATGATATAATATTAATATCATAATTTATTATTGAGAACATAATTCATATTAATGAGGTATGTGAGGGGCATCCTGATTGGAATGATGAACGATTGGAAAAATATCATCAAGACAATTTTTGCGATTGGATTGCAGATCATGTAAATTGTTCGAATAACATGTTGTTGCTATCGGTCTTAATCTAAACTTATATCGTTATGTATTTATCGTAAAATTTGTTTTGTCAGATCCACAATCCGAACTTTTTTGCATCATTAGAGAGAGATTCAAGATATTTAGCTCAGTTTCCTAGTGTGGAGCTTGCATATTATAAAGAATTCGATGTCCTTAGATACAAATTTGAAGTTAAGGATATAGAATCATCTTGAACCACTCAGAATAGTGGGATTACAACGGTAAGATCGGATGGTGTGATTTATTATAGATACTTAAATTGCATACTTGGCATCCAATATCCCGGACTATCAGAACCGTTTTATATATTTCAGTGTACTTGGTACGATACACGAACCGATACGGATAAGTGGAGAAACAATATCGGGACTTGGAAAGATGAATATGGATTGAGTAGTGTGAACACACTTCGATTTAATGGTCAGGACGATCCATTTATCTTTCCGAACCAAGCATTCCAAGTATACTACTCACAGTGCTTGAAGCATCCGGGATAGAGTGTCCTATGCCGTTGGAAACCCAGAGATAGTTACGATGTCCCAGAATTCGATGATCGTATGGAGGAAAGCGATGAAAATGAAGAGGAGAGAAGACTTAGAATACTCCGACCGTCTGTTTCAAAATAAAGGTTGTCTTCGGTTGATCGTGAAGTTACATGGATTGGAAATAATATCGATGATGAAATCCAAGTAGATATGTCTAATGCGTCCACGAAACGAAAAATATTATCAGTAATGTTATATTATTACTTTACATTTCTATGATATATACATATATTCCATGCATATATAATGATTGTACTCTTATCTAGGTTCGATGACGTCGACCAGAGCAGCAAGGGGCAGCAGGAGCACCAGCCGCGGCAGAGGCAGAGGAAGAGTGGTTCTGCCGCCCGAAGAGCTGCGTAGGGAGCTTCATAGGGCCGGTCTTTGTCACGCCCCGCTTCCCAAAATACGGAATACGAGGGGTTGACAAGGCCAGCCATGCTCCTACGGTCAAGGAAATGTCCTGCCATAGTCACACTTCGGCTTATAGCTTTACGTGGTAATTAGTAAACAATGCGCAGGTAATGAGAAATGCGGTAACGAAAACAAAACAAATACAAAGAACTGACCTGATGGAGGTAAAAGAGAATAGCTCTGGATAGCTAATCAAGATGTCCGCGATGTACGTCTGGTCCTGATCCAGGCTAGATCCACTCCTCACTCTGAGCATGCATACTCAGGTCGTCAGAGCGACACGATAGCAATATATATATATAATGATGCAAGTGACAACTCGAACAATGATAATAGATATATAACAGTAAATCAAGACGGTACAGATATGAACATAAAGTAACCAATGAAGTGTCTATTAGATCAGGTGAACAGTAAAGCAGTAAAATAGTATGCCAGGTATGTCAACACAGTAAGTAATGTTTATCAATGCCATTATCCCTATCAGTCTCTAAGTCTCACTGTACAGGTCACTAAGCCTATCATCAGTCCAAGTGTGAGAGTCAACCACTCGCGAGTGTCCTCCACCCAAGGGTAGGACCCAAGGGTAAGGGACCACGAGCCCAAAATATAACTCACGGTAATAATCATGTACCCTGTAAATCTCCATATATCTCCATATATATAAGCTGGCATGGGACTCCCGAGATTCTGTTGAACTCACACTCAAACTACCCCACACCCCGTGGTCTACACCAAACGCCAACCATAACCTCAAATACCGGTCGGTCCATGACAAGTCTGCGCGAGAACTGGAGATGGGATCTCCTTCAAGCACGTCTCGACTAATACTCAAGATAAATGGGCAGTGTCTGGTGCCTTATCTATGACACCCATGCAAGAGCTTCCATAAGTGTCCCATACCATTTATAGTCACACTTACACGCGTCCCACAGACGTCGACAATGCAATAGAATAATAGGGTTCACTGATTGTGTACAAGTACGTGTCACTTTCACTTATCCACTCATGCATGAACACTAACGTACTTACCACAATCACCACTAATACCTAACACTGGGTAATGCACATGATCACTAGGTTATCAATACAGTGACATATGTATGATATGATGAGAAAACAGTATGTAAAGCATGATTAAGATGTCATAAATCGGTATTCTGCCACTTGCATAATTTATCATAAATAATATATGCCAAAATTTAGTGAAACAATGAACAGGGGATAAGTAGTATGTGTGATTATCTATCCAGCGATTTTGGTTTCACGTCAATTGGGTTTCGGGATCACTAGATATGGCCATTTCATTTTAAGCGTTCACTGCTGGAAATCCTGTTTCTGAATCGGAAGTCAATTTCGCAACGCATTTTAATCCCAGTTGGGATCAGATTTTAGCGACGCTACAGTTGAATGAAATCTAGGGTTTTCAGTAGGGTATTCAACGCAATAGACGGATCCTCAATCGTGTCTGTACGTCGAAAGTTATACACTATTTAACACTGGTATGTCACTTCTGAATCTGTTCTGGACTGTTATACGTCCTGCCTTCTTAATTTACAGATTAAATAGCAAATGACGATGAAACGGAATGAAACTACTTGTGTTATTTAGATAACAGATTTACCTTTAATAAAATGCAGAGTTCCGCAACATACTAGTTCAGGAAACAAGGTGGCACGCATTACGGGACAGTAAACAGTAACCAGAGTCGCTCTGGACTGCAGTCCAGAGTCGCACTCCGATCAAAATATCGTCACAATTTTAGTACAGAAATCATTAAAAACTTGCATAGGGTTACAGTTCGTCGAGTCGTCTTCGATTTAAGCCCTCGAACGCATCATTCCAGCATGTACATAATTTATGGTGATTTTATCAATTATCAGGTACGGGGAATTCCCAGTTTTCGTGGGCGTAATTGGGGGTGTTCGTTTAAGCCGTTAACAGTCGTATTTTCTAGTGAAATTTATACACAGTATTCATCACTACATGGGCCAGCATAGACAATTCAATTCCGTCAGATTAGATGAATATTTTCATTGGGATCATGCATCGAACAGGTATAGCACATAATCTAATGAAAATTGTAAACTTGTAATCTATACGATTTAAGTTTGTAACGCGAATAGATTAGCATGTAGCAAGTAAAAATACTTGCTTGGAAACGTTTCGGGGATGCACGGAAGCAGCAGCGTCGCGAACGCGCGACGAACGACGTGAATTGGATACACGGCCTCGGCTCGCGATTTGGGTTTGACGTCGGAGTTGCCCGGAGACGTCAAGTGCTTGCTGGAAGCGGAGGTGGTGCTCTGTGGTTGGCCTGGGATGTGCTGGGGTCGACGACGGTCGTCGTCGGCGCTCCGGCGATGGCAGCAGGGTGTCGAGGCTTGGGTTATGGTATTTTTTTTGGGTTTTGAGAAAGAAAGTGAGAGAGAGAGGTAGAGTGAGATAGAGAAAGAGATATTCACAGAGAGAGGGAGTGAGAAAGAGAGAGAGATTGGGAGAGAGATTGAGATATATATATAGAGAGAGAAGCAGAGATTGAGAGAGAGAGAGGGAGACAGAGAGAGAGAGATGTAGAGAGAGAGAGAGAAGCAGAGGTTGAGAGAGAGGGAGACATAGAGAGAGAAAAGTTGCAGAGAGGGTTCGAGTTGTGGTGATGGTGATGATGCTGGTGACGTAGGGGTGTCGACGAGGTGGTTCCGGTGCAGTGGAGGCTCGCCGGCGAGCGGGGGCAGGGCTCGAGCTCAGGTGCAGTGAGCTTGGCGAGGGGTGTGTAGTGGAGGTGGTCGGTGGTGTAGGGAGTGGGGTTAGAGCTCCAGAGAAGAGTGAGGGAGGAAGGCCGAGACAGTTGGGGAGCTCTTCGGCGGCGAGGAGGCGCACGCGGTTCGGAGCTCGGTGGAGGTGATCGGCTGTCGATGGGTTTTCTGGAGAAGTGGGGAGCTAGGTAGAGGAAGAGAGGAGGAGAAGGGGAGGAGGGTGAGGAGCTGTGGTCGTCGCCGTCGGTGGTGGGGTTGAGCGAGTTGAGAGAGCTGGAGGTTGGGTTTTGCTGGGAGATAGAGAGATGAGGAGGAGTTGGAGAGTGAGGGTGTGAGGGAGAGAGAAGGAGAGACGAGGGGAGGACGTTGAGTGGATCGCGAGGGGGTGCGCGTCGTGGGGTAACGGCAAGGCGTGGGCGCGAGGTGCGGCGGAGAAAATGGATCGAGGGAACAGAGAGCGGGAAAAAGGGAAGTAGCCGTTGGGAGAAGATGAAGGGGCGAAGCGGGTCGGGTCGGGTTCAGAAGGTGTGGGCTTGGGATGTGGGCTAAGGGTGAAAAGTTTTAATTAAAATGAATCCCTTTTCATTTATTTGATGGGCTGGGGCCAAGAGATTGGGCCGGGGAAAATTAAAAAGAAAATGGGTGTTGGGCTGAGGGAATTAATTGAATGGGAAAAAAATGGGCTGGGGATTTTAATAGACACGGGCTGGGGGAAAAATATGAGTGAAATTATTTGACGGTTTGGGTTTAATTTAAATAAAAAGGAATGGGTTGGGTAGTTAAGAAATAATGGGAAAAAGAAAAAGAAGGATTTGGGTTTTGGTGTTTAATGAAGTTTTAAAATAAATAGATAATTACAAATAAAATAGAAGTTTTATAAGTTAAAGAGAAATACGGATATTGGTATAAAAAGGGGCTGGGTATTACAGTCTTGCACCCCGATTGGTACCCCTTCCGATGACTCCTTCCGTTTGGACTATGCAATACCTCTAGGTATATTGCACGCATATTCATTTTAAATGTAATATTATAGATATACACACATATTTGTTTCAAAATTACCGGTATGTTTATATATCCTATAGTGCACTTATATTAATTTAGAATGTTATATCATAAATATACACACATTCTTTTTGCTCTTACTTAGATAATCATTTTTTTTATTATCTAGCAGTAGGTGGTGCCTCCACATCTCAAGAAGAGGCCACCACCGCACCCGCGGGTATGCTTATATACCCTATATTGCATGCATATTGATTTAGAATGTTATATTATTGATCTACACATTCTTTTTGCAATTACTTATATAATCTATTTTTAATTGTCTAATTATAGGTTGTGCATCCACATCTGGCTCACAGGCCACTCCCGCCACTTCCATACCCTTCGCTCAGTCGGCAGGTTAATTTGAATAAATAAAAAAAATTATTCATTTTACATATCCTTTAAGAATAAACATGAACTCTATATAATTTTATCGTCAATGTTTATTTTCTAGTTGGAGGGGACGCGTCCACGTCCGGGGCACCGGTTGTTCCTCACCGGAGGAACTATCGTCCCGCTCGTGCAGTTGCCCGGACGCGGCTCGGGCTGCTGCCCGGGCCCAGGCTCGTGCTGCTGTCGCCAGAGATGTATATCGCACTTCAATTTTTGTCAATCCTTGATTTCTTAATACCACTTTATCTTAATATTACTTGTCTTGATATTCTTGTAGATGCAGGGCAGCCCCATCCCGAGAGGGGGACTCGAAGGCCTAATCAGTCCCACAGGCTGAGGCCCAACAGAGCTAGGAAGGAGACACCATTCCCCCTCTTCTTTACCCCCGATTATCGCTATACCGACAATTATGTCGAGAGCTTTGGCCGGTATATGGGGGATGAGAGCCACATCCTAAAAAAGTATCCACTTCACGTTGAGTGGGGCGATCAGCACCGGCGCTCATTTGCTCTCTTCAGGGATCAGGCCCGGGTATTAATATATAGTTTCATTTGACTTATCTAATATATTTATTAGTATTTAACACTTGTAATTTAAATACATTATTTTTTTAATTTGCAGTTGGATTACGACTTTTAGCCAATACCCGACACTGATCACCCTAAGAGAGTGCTCGATCTTCACGCTCTGTACTAGGGCCTGTCACTCCCCACTTCCTGGTGTACGGGGAGGAGACGCAACGGGTCATGCGGCGTATTTACTCCGAAATAAACACGCTAAGCGTATCTAAGCAATATAAAGTAAAAATGTATACAAGAGACAGGAATATAAATTAACAGCAACTTTTATATATTTATTAATTCTTTACAAGTACAACTGGAAATGTAAATACATGAATAGAAAGTAATGCCTAAACAATGATATGAACTGAAATGAAAAGTATGTACAAGTATCTAAACCTCGGGATCAAAGGCTAACTGCTCCAAGTCTTCAGTACCGGGCTCGATCTCCAGTGAGTCCGATCCACCTGACAACATTCCAAAGAAAGAAAAAAAGAAATGTCGTCAGCGAGCAATCGCTCGGTAAGTCCTAAAGAAGAAGAGAAGTAGAATAGACAAAAAAGAAAATATAACTAGTAAGGTTTGATTATAATGTTAACACAGTTATTTGTAGCTTGGTACAGAATATGCCAGTGTATACGAGAGAAGTCCCACTATCCGAAGACTAGGGTATACGGAGCACAAGGAATTGTTGAACCACGGTACAACGCCAATAGATATTCAGGTTAGGTGTATTATGGTTACAGTCTCATGCCACTTCTAACACATTCCGTACCAATCTACCCCTTTAAAACCACGTAATGTCTTTTGTATTGATTGTATTGTTTGTTATATAGATGGATGACTTTCCGAAACTATGATATCAGTAAACAGAATGGATATAAATGGATAGTCATGTAAACAGAGTATATCTATGGTTCGGTTCAGTCAAAATAGATTGATATAGATTGAATAGAAGGATTCATATTGAATTGTAATTTATACTTGAATCATATTCAAGTTAGATTGATTAGATTGAGAATCTGTCTTAGTCAGACACTTTGAAAAGAAATTGAAGTCCTAAATTAGTTTTGATATTATCGGTAACTGCTGCACATAGACGGCAGGATTTGTGTTTTTTTCCAAGACAATTACCGTATTGATAATACCATTGTTAGATTGTCTATCTTAGATAGGCAAGCACCCACTTTCTCCGGCTCCCCGAGACTCAAGAGAACTGGTCCCGCTTAAACCTACATTTACCAGGGCCCTTATTATAAATTGATATAACTTGAGGGGGTTTTATGTAAAAATAGTTTTGATATATTTTCAAAATACACCTCAAATATTTAATTATCGTCTTTAGAGTTTTCATAGATGTATATTTTATAAAAATAGATTTTCTAGTGAGTAGAACCTAGTTTTCATTGCATATGGTATTTTAATGAAATATTGGAATTTGCATTGAATTGTAAAGGTAGTTTCATGAAATGGTGATTTCTTTGATTTAGAAAACATAGAATATTTGTATAATATATTTAAAATAGAACTTTTGATAATATTCATATATATATATATATATATAATAAAAATAAATTTATTTATTTTGTAGAAATCTAATTTTCTTATAAATTGTATCAAAAATTCCATCGAGATCGAATACTCCTAACGGAGGTCTGCATCTCGCTCTAGTAGGCCCGATGACGTGTGATAACCCGCACCATCCCGATCGGGATTTCCCAAAATAGGTTGTAGAGGCGTATTTGTAAGGAATTAATTAACACTCTTTTTAAAGAAAACGGTTTTTAATTGTTTAAGGTATTTATTCGTAAAAGCGTATTATCGCATAATCTAGAATCCCAAAGTTCATCGTGCTATATCAAAAATGTGTGTTGTGATGAGGTATATCATTATCTCGTGGGTTATCTAAAGGTAATATGGTTAAAAGTGGATAATAATATCGTTTGTAAACATGATGGTATTTTACTGCAAAAGTGAAATAGAAATTGCAACATGAATTATTTTGAGATGAAACTTATTCTAATATATTTATTTATTTTTGTTAAACATTATGAGAGAATATGGTGATTTATTGTTTAAGAAAAATGAAGTTTTTAAAGAAATGAGAGTCGGAAGTCGGAATAACTCCGCTTCCGACGAGTTTTGAAAAGAAAATGTTTTAGAATAGTAGAAGAGGAGGGGAAAGGGGACTTACATGCTATTAAGAAAGAGGAGAGGTAGGGGAAGATTAGAAAAGCGTCGGGACGTCGTTTCGTCCCCGGATTCTTCTTGGAACGTCGTCGGAATCTTACCTTTTGCTAACTCCACTTACACAACTTGAGATTTGGAAATTTTATAGAGTTTTTGTAATGAAATTCTGAGTGAGGAGGGGTGAGGGAGTGTGGTATTTATAGGGAAAATTATGGTTATGGGTTAATGAAGAATGAATTAAAAATGCATTAAAAATTTGGTTTAATGCCACTTTTAAATTATCTGTTTATTTTTAATAAAAACAAACAGTACATGGGTTAAGGGGGGAGGCCAAGATGTGTTGAGTTGAAGTTTGGGGCCATCCCCTACGGGGGGCCGATGGTGCCGACCGTAGGACAAAAGTCGCCGGCCCAAATCCGGTGATGGGTGCTGGATCTTTGGCCATGTGTCCCTATCGTTTGGTATATCCCAGTGCACGTGTTCGCTCTGTGTGACTCTTCATTTTACGTGTAGTGCACGTGTAAACCTTTGGGCTTCAAAAACATTAAAAGAAAAATAAACAAAAATAATAATGTGGCTGAGGGAATTCGATCACAAAGGCTATGTCACAGCAGTGCAAGGGTTTACCAATGAGCTACAACTGCTTTCTTGCTGTTAAAAATTAATTCAAATACTTATAGTGTACACAGGATTGCAAATACTCCATTTGTACATTAACTTTTAAATGAATTTTCTGTACATTGAAATTGGAGTTATTACAGGGCGTGATGAAGAACATGCAATCAAAGGTCCAATATAATAGGAACGAGCTGAAGATCGACTGCTATTCTCTGTGGATGGCGACCCCCGAGGCAGAGAGAGCGGCTCTCCTACATACTCCGGCCTATGTGAGAGTCGACGTAGATACATGGCCTCTCTTGTGCTAATATTTCGACTCTCAGCGCAAACAGATTTTTAATTTAAATTTAATTCATTGTTTAGTATATAATTTATTTTTTTGTGTTGTTTAATTAGAAAACTAAATCTGAATGTGTTGTGCGGAAATAGGCCGATCAAAATAAAGAGAATATATAGTCGGCGAAGAGGGGTCGCCCCACTTATACAGGAGGCTCGAGAAACATTATCCGTGCCATGGAGGCATCGGTAAATTGTAATACATCTATTTTGATATAATGTAATATTAAGAGTTATTTTATAATATATGTAAATTTTTTGCGAATTGCAGAGAGCTCAGACCCTGGCACAGGGTGGTACACCGAGTGTGCTGACTGCGTATCTTGCTGTTCATGGCACCTCGACAGATCCCGCCACGGGCAAGCTTTGATTTCTCGACACCGCTACCCAGGAGTACTGTGTAAGTGTTAATATTTATTTTAACAGGTTTGAAATTTTTCTTTTGAAAAGTTCAAATTAAAATGATATACTTATATTTTAATGGTTAATGTGGGTGTAGGAGCGGGTGGTGGAGCAGGCGGAGGCATCGAGGATCGATTTTACTGGACAAATCGATCCGATGCTCCTGACCCCAGTCCTAGACGCTGCACACGGAGGGCACCACAGAGGTTGGGAGAGAGGCCAAGGATTGGGTCCTAGCAAGACCCATATAAGGTTGGACTTCACTCCGGCGGTTACTTCCCCTATTCCCCATGTGCTACGTTCTAGAGCATGATGTTGTTGCCTTGAAGACTATCGTCGAGGAATTGAAGGAGATGCTGGTACGTATACTACTTAATAGTAAAATATTATATCATATTATAGATAGTAAGATATGTAATATTAGTAGCCTGAGCTTATTTAGTCGTAGACATAGCTTTGATTAATCATACTTACATAAAACTATCTAATTAAAATAAACTGCGGTTTTCCAAACTAGATATCCAAACGAGATCTAAATCCCTAAGTATTCTTGGATTGGGGTTTCGCAATAACCTGATAATAATACAAATTCGACTAAAATCTAATACACCGTTCTTACTCGTTTATTACACACAAAATTTAACAGATTCGACAGTCTACTTCGGCTGCGGCTCCACATGTATCTCCTTCAGCTGCGGCTCTGCAAACCACTATCTCGGCTGCGGTTGCGCAGACCACTCCTGCAACTCCACAGCCTGCTCAGACTCCCGCACAATCTGCTCCATCATTGGTCGAGTTTTTGACGGCTCAAGACTGCACCGAGGGGTACATGCACCAGATTACGACGTTCATCAGAGGTGGAGGAGCTGGACCGAGCTAGGGTAGCTTTAATTTATATTTTTGAGGATGTATGTCTTACTTGATACATATTGTATATATTTTGAACGATATTGGTGGTGGTTTGATTATTCACGATGATTTAGATTGATATCGTATTCTGTTTGTTTATTTCTTTTATATATTATGCGTGAGATATTGATTATGAATATTTCTATATTTGGTTATATGATGTATATATCATTGTGCACAGGGTGGGGAAAAAACAAGAAATCCCCCTCCCTCCATATTTTAAAAAAAAAACCCTGATATTTTATTCCTACGGATTAATCCGTAGGGCCAGATGTTGCACCTACGGATTAATCGTAGATGCAAAGTTTGCCCCTACACAGTGATCCGTAGGGACAAAATATCAGGATACCTGATATTTTGTCCCTATGGACTTAGTAAAAACTTGCCTCCGGATTAATCCATAGGAGCTTTTATCAGGCCTTACGGTTATTTCCGTAGGGTTAAGTATAAGGCCCTATGGATAAATCCGTAGGGCTTGTATTTTATTTTATAAACCAATAAATTAAATAAATATTTTGTCCCTACAGCGTAATCCGTAGGGATATATTATGCCGTAGGGATATATGTCCCTACGGAGTAACACGTAGGGACAATTACTACTCCGTAGGGGCATACTCAGGACGAAAACTTGCATCTGCGGCCTTTGTCCCTATTGGGGGATTTTATGTTCCTACGGACATATTCGTAGGGGCAGTGGTTTGCACCTACGGCGAAATTCGTAGGGGCAACTCATTATTATAGTAGTGAGTTTATATAAAAGGATAGTTAGTATATCGTAATAAAGAAAAGAATCAAATTTGAGATAAAAAATGTTGATTCCTTATTTTATTGTTAATTTATATAAAAGGTCAATATATTCATTTTTTAATTTTCCGTCAATGCCTTGGTAGGTTTGTGATATTCTAAAAGTTCATAGCAGCATGCATTCCATCATTTTAAAAGCTGAAGTATCATTTGTGAAAAATGTCCGGACCTCCTGGTAGCAAGAAATTTGACAAATTTCTTTAAAGCGGTACGTACTGGACACTAGCATATATAAATTAAGGAGTTATCAACATATATTCATATTGGTTCTTTAAAGCGGTACGTACTGGACACTAGTAAATATAAATTAAGGAGTTATCAACATGTATTCGTATTGTTACCAATCATCTTTGCTCTTAATTTCTTTAGAAAAAACCATCCCACCCCAGATGTTTTTAGTCTCTTCTTAATATCCTGCCATTTCAGCATCACCTGAGTTTAAGAATCTTCAAGGTTTGTATAATGGTGATGTGGATGAGCTTCTCAGCAGACGATACGGTCCTTTTTTTGATACCCCAACCATCTCATGTTCTGTTTAGTGCCAAAACAATAACCTCCCCCCCCCCCCCCCCCCCTCTCTTAATAACTCTGTTAATTTCCCTCTCATCTAAAAACCATCTTCGATCATTAATTACTGCAGCATTGAGACGTAAACCTGCTGCTGCGCTCAACTCTATATAAAGCTCAGTCCCCCTTGGCCTCACAGTATTCTATCTCTCTCCTCTTTAACTCTCCCTCAACAACCCCCCAAGCCATTAATCAATCGATCGATCTCTTTCTCTCTCCTTGATCAGCCATGCCCTCCGTCACCGCCGTCATCGTCTTCTTCTTCCTCCTCCTCCTCTCCTCACCTTTAACCCACTCCGCCGGTGGCCTCCAACCGGAATACGCCACGTCGTTCCAATCCTCCTTCGCCTTCGCCAGCACCATCCAATCCACCCTCTCACAGATCCAGAAGATGGTCTCCACCATCTCCTCCTTCTCCGGCATCTTCAACGGCGACCTCCGTCTCTCCTCGGCCGTTTCCGACTGCCTCGACCTCCTCGACCTCTCCGCCTCCGAGCTTTCTCTCACCCTTAACTACTCCTCGGCGCCCGCCGGGTTGGGGACCGGAAACCACCGCTCCGACCTCCGCTCGTGGCTCTCCGCCGCCCTCGGCAACCAGGACACGTGCCGGGAGTCCCTCTCCGCCACCTCGTCCATCCTGGGCTCGCTGGTGGGGACCGGGCTCACTTCCGTCACCTCCCTTGTCTCCCAGTCCCTCGCACGGGTATAACAACCGCTTTATCCAAAATCTTGAATTTTTCCATAAAATACCCTAAAATGCTTCTATTAAAGTAAAATAAATGTTACTTTTAAGGGTGTTTTAGTGAGGGGGAAAAAAACCATGACGATAGCTGAGGGTATTTTAGCATAATTTACCTATCGGTGACACAAACATATAATAATGATACAGGTAGTGGGTCCCATTAACAACAAATCCCAAGGGCAAGGGCGTAAATTACTATCGGATCCTTTGCCGGAATGGCTGAAGCCTGCGGACAGGAGGCTGCTGCAATCGGCTCCGGTGGCGGCGGACTTGGTGGTGGCCGCTGATGGGAGCGGGAACTATACCACGGTATCCGATGCGGTGGCGAAAATTCCGCAGGAGAGCGAGAAGAGATTTGTAATTTATGTAAAGCAGGGGGTTTACAAAGAGAATGTGGAGATAAAGAAGAAGAAGTGGAATGTGATGATCGTTGGGGACGGGGTCGATAAGACTGTGATTTCCGGGAGCAGGAATTTCATTGATGGGTGGACGACCTTTCGGAGTGCCACTTTTGGTAAGTTAACAACTTATAGTCCCACATCGATTAGATTGTTTGATTGATTAGAGGTGTCCAAATGATGAGGGACATGTAGAGACCCTTTAGATCTTGATCCGTGGTAGTCTGATCCTCAGACTTTAATTTTTATTAAAATTCCTATATCCGTTTGGGTCAGAACACTGCAAGTTCGGACCTATATTGCGAGGTGATACGCACTGGTGCGTGGCATGTCTTGTTTTGGTACCAGGCACGGGTATTATTATTAAGTAAGATTTTGGTTATTTTTTTCCCCATAAAATATATTTAATTGAGTGTCTTTTTTTGTAATTTTTTAAATATTTATAATACTTGCTATTATTAAGTACATTTATATTTATTATTCACAAAAGATTAGGTACCGACCCTACAGACTTCATTCATGTGCAGTGCATCGGGCTAGGCCTAGCATGGGTGGTAACATGCACCTGTAATGGCCCATAAGGGATGCTATTAATCCTCTTCCAAATTATGCTCTCTTTTTTTTAATTATAAATATAAACTTATAAAAGTTTAGACAAAACCACAGTTAATTAGTTGGAAACAGTGATTAGCTTAGACATGTCCACATATCATGCATGCTCATTTTGTCACAAGCAAAATTAATACTCTTTATCACCTATAGTTTCGCGATAGTAGCTCGATACTTTGGTGCTGTTTACCGGAAGATCTCCCTTTCAGTGGTAATTCTAAAAGATGACATATGCATTCATTTTTGCATATCTCTACCGACGGTTTTGCAACTTGTATTAGTTTAAGCATCCTAAGGTGGATATTTTTCCATCATGATTACTGTTATTCGTAAAGATCATAACAGTCCTTCTCATGTCACATTCTTCTTGCTGTCTTGTTTGTCAATTAATCACAATATCTTCCCACTTTAATTGAGTGAAAACCACAACAAAAAAAGAAAAGAAAAGAAAAGAAAAGAAAAGAAAAATTATCCCTTTCTTGGTATCAATTTTGGACTAGACCTGAATGAATAACATGTTCTTTGGAGTATATATTCCTCAACAATTTGACTAACAATAACGAATGCCTTGTCTTGACGTTTTAAATAGTATCGACATTTTCTTCCATTCTGCAATGTTTTAAGCTCAATTTTCTTTACTCCAAAAAATGTGAAGTTGAGCTAGGATGTGCATGACTTGAATGATGAATTTATGAATCTTTAGCTGGACTGGACTCAAATAAAATTTCTTTAATTTTTAAATTAAATTAACAGTTAAAACTATCCTGAAAATGGCGCATTTCAAAACTAACCAGGATTGTTCGTGTCTGTTGCAGCTGTGGCAGGTAAAGGGTTCATCGCCCGTGACCTAACAATCGAGAACACATCAGGACCCAACAAACACCAAGCGGTAGCCCTTCGATCTGACTCTGATTTATCAGTTTACTATCGATGTGCTTTTCGTGGCTATCAGGACACTCTCTATGCGCACTCCCTCCGTCAGTTCTACCGTGAATGCATCATCACAGGCACGGTCGACTTCATCTTCGGCAACGCCGCGGCGGTCTTCCAAAACTCCTTGATCCTTGCCCGTCTCCCTTTACCTAACCAAAAGAACTCTGTAACAGCTCAAGGCCGCAAAGACCCTAACCAAAACACCGGCTTCTCCCTCCAATTTTGCAACATTACAGCCGACTCAGATCTCATCAACTCGGTGAATCAGACTTACACGTATTTGGGTAGGCCGTGGAAGGAGTACTCGAGGACGATAGTGATGCAGTCTTACTTGGGCAATGTCATCAGGCCTGAAGGGTGGCTAGCTTGGCAAGACGATTTTGCGCTCAACACCTTGTATTATGCCGAGTATATGAATTACGGGCCCGGTTCCGGGCTTGCGAGTCGTGTTAAATGGGTCGGGTACCATCCGATAAATGGCTCGGATCAAGCAGTGAATTTTACGGTTGCGAATTTCATCGATGGGAATCTGTGGTTGCCTTCGACGGGAGTGAAGTATACGGCTGGGTTGATGGTGTAAATGTTTGGGAAAGGTATATGTATAATCTGTAGACGATTAGGTTGGATGAAATATTGAAAAGGTGTTGTATGATGTTGGTTACTTGAGGTGAAAATTCTAATGATTGGTGTAATATTTGTTCAACATTCTTTTTGTTTAGTGATAAGGAAAGATTGCATGTCTAAAGTTAAACTCAGTAGCACAAGGTGTTTGGACTTTTATTTGGGTCTTGGCTTCTCAATAGTCCCATATCGGATAAATTATTTGATCTCAGCTTTATAATTAGTCATAGCTTCATCAGGTTGGATAGATGTGCTGCATTTTGAGTCGTCATCATTTTCATAGTTAGATATTAGGAGGATAATGGAGGAAGCTTTTGAAATTTTGGGTATTAAGAATAGAACTCTTTACATTGCCGATTCAATGGTGAAAAAGTGGAAAAATCGCGTTGAATAAAATGGTGGAGAGTGCAGTTTTTTGACACCATCCGACAAAAAAGCCTTTTAGGGCACTTTTTCTAAAAAGCCTTTTAGGGCACTTTTTCTTCATTATTCTCTAGTTATTACAAGGGTTATGATAAGTTTTCTGTTGTGGAAAAAAATTAACATACATTTATATAGGGATAATAATTTTTTTGCATTCTTTTCTTATGGAAAATATTTTAATTCAATCCTTTCTCTTCACCTAACCTATAAACCTCATAACCATCCAAGGACGCGGAGAGGCTAACCAAAGCACTTACTTCTCCCTCCAACTTTGCAACATTACAGCCGGCTCAAATTCCATCGGCTCAGTGGATCAATCGTGTGTGTTAAGAAAATGCTATCAGGCCAGAGGGTGGTTGGCTCGAAAAGACAGTTTTATACTCAACATCATTATAATGTGCATAGCATATGTGTTACAGGCTTGTGGGTCGAGCTAAATGGTCCAAGTACCATCTGATAAATAGCTCAAATCGGGCGGTGATTTTTACCGTGGCGAATCTCAATGATGGGAAATTGTGGATAGCTTTCGATGAATGTTATGTTTACGCCAGGGATGGCGGTGTAAATTGCTCGGGGGAAGTATACAATTTGTAGATGATTAGGGTAGATAGATATATTTAAAAAAAAGTATTTTGTGATGTCTGTTAATTGAGGTGAAAATTTTAAAGAATTTGTGTAATATATTGTTGAGCATTTTTTGGTTTATTTTTTCTAATATGGAAAGATTGTATGTCAAGGTGTTAAAACTAATAGAACTATTAGGTAGCTGTTGGCTTCTAGATAGTCCCACATCGAGATTAGAAAAATAGGTTTACATTTGTAGATATGGTCACTTTCCATTTTAAACCAAGCTTAGACGGGTTTAGCCTGTGATGGTTGGGTTTTCAGTATCTTTCTAAGATCGAAGTTTTCCAATTTTACTATTTCGTCAGCCAAAATATGATTGTTTTGTCCTCTGCGTTTGCATATGAGATTTTAGATTTGAATTTTTTTTTCTCTTTTCTTTAAAATGTTCAAGATGACACAGGAGCGGTATATTGAAATGGAGGAAGTAATTCTTTTCTATTTTAGTTATTTTCTTATGGTAATTTTAAATCAGGACTGTTTCCAGGATTAGCGTATCTAAGGTGCTTTCGTCTCGTATTGAGTTTTGTGCATAAATAAAATCTAAGATTTTATCTTCTCCTCCTAAACGTTTTAAAATTGACTTCCGTATGATAGGAGGATACTCTTATTTTTACATCAGTGGAGCAACCTCTATACAAGTTAAAGTTGCTGCTGCTAATGACAAATGTACAGATGGCCCTGAAAATACTCACCATCTTCCATTTCGAAAGCTATTCATTTCCTTTTCGTTTTCTTTGATCAAATCTCATACATTCATCTTGCAAATCCATCTAGCAAATCGTGTACCGGTGTTATACATAAACTTTTTCCCTATACTTAGACGCGAAAACGACCCTCTCATAGTAGCCTAAAGCCTACGCACTTTAGGGTGTATCATATCATGTACTTTTCATTTGTCACATCCGCATTTCAAAGGGACCATACGGGTAAGGGACCTTAATAGGATGACGATTGGACCAAAGTTTTTGGATCAAATTAATCCTTGCCAACACAATGCTCATGCGTGTGGTCCATTTCATGCTTTTTGTAGAAGAGACTCGCGACCGATCTTATCCGTCCGATCAACGTATCATCGGACGGTCGAGATTCGACCGATGATGGCATAGGTTACCTCTAGAATTGTGTCTGACTTATACATTAGTTAGATCTTTTTGATTAAAAAGTCTACGAGTGTGGTGGCGGTTGGACTACGCCCATTGTCCTGTTTCATGACTAAGCTGTGTATGTTGTGTTTGTGGGATTGTGATTTTTTTTATCAATTCCCTAACCTTTTGTCACATTCATGAATATCATAGAAGCAAGGAATATATGTTACTTGATATCTTTTAAGCAACATTTTTTTAATTTTGGAGAAAATTTAAGCAACTCTTTGAATGAAGATTTTGTTGTTTTCATGGATGCGGAGATATTATTATAGCTGGGATTTGAAAAAATAAGGATTTTGGAATCACGAATTACCATAATATATCTTAGCATGTGCAGCAGCCTTTAAGTATAAGAAATTCTCGAAGAACAATGAAAGCTTTGAAATGAAAAAGTATACGAGTGAGGGCAGCTGAGGGCTAAGGCCCAATATGAGCAAAAGGGCCAACGAGAGAAAGAAAGTCTTGCATTTTAAAACCTTGCACCTAACTTTTGAATAATTTTTGAGGAAAGCTTAACCATTAGATATGAGGGGGAAATTTAAATTACATCATTCTTCATTGCATTTAAAAAGGGAAGGGAGTAAACGGCTTATATTAGATTGTAGAAATCATCCAGGATACTAAGAAAATCTTTAAGAAAATAAGGTCGTACGAAGCATATCAGACACAAAATTGATGCAGAGCAGATCGCAGAAGAATGTCTGTTTCGTTTGGATCAAGAGAAATCTAAACGGGTAAATCGGAAGCCCAACTGTCAGGTTCATCTTCCATCAGCCATAACTTTTGATCCATAGGTCCGATCGATCTTTCCTTCGGCAATTCATATACGGCAGGGCATTTCACTAATTTTGAAGGACCGGGCACCTCGCGACCGCCGTCCTGAGGCCCGCTGCATCGCAATCCAACATCGTTTAGCGGGTCTATGAAAGTTTCGAAGTGTATGGCGCATTTAGATAATATCGAATTCCAGGGTTTATTTTCATTCTTTAAATGTATTTAGTTTTAGATATTTTTTGGTAATTTTCTGTTGTTATTTGGGTTTTCCTATTTAAAGAGCTGGTATTTTATTTTGTAGTTCAGTCTTCGTTTTAATAAAATTTCGAGATTTTTCTCTCGTAGATTTGCTTTAGGTCTTTTATCACCATTTCCGCAAAACGTGGTCTGCTCATCGTCCGTGTATAACGAGACGTGCATCCTGTTCAAATTTTGTTTTTTTTTTATCTTGTCCATTTCTATCTAAATATTAATGCTAGAAGACAATGCTTATACTGGTAATATTTTGGCATCTTTGACTTAATTTGATATAGGATACTCAATGTCCTTATCAACTAGATACTAGATTTGATATGAGGAAATTGGTGGTGAGGTTTGTGGCAAGTGGATAATAGTCTTGACGACTTTAAGTTAATTGGGTTGGGCTAATATTTAAACCAATTTTTTTCGTTTAAGCAACCATGAGCCTTGTCTTTTTACATGTTACATTTTTTTAATCTTGTTTTCCTTCTTGAACAAAAGAGTTGTTGCCATCCTTAGCAGGCTGAGAAAATTTGATCTAGGCCCGTGAGTCCTAGGATAGTCAAAAAATAAAAAATGGAAAAAAATTGGGAAAAAAAATCTCCCACAAACAAAAAAGGGTAGGTTAGGTTTAAGTCCCTATCAATTTTTTATTTCTCAACATTCCGATACCATCTTTTTAACATTTGGAAGATAATGATTACATTTATCAGATAATTACTACATTTACCTGATAACTACTATCCCATTTCTGTCAAATTGCCGTGATTTCACATTAAATAGTTGTTTTTTCTTTCTTTTTTTCAAATAGGTTTTATATGTTATGGTTATGAAACGCCTTGTATCTAGAATCAAAGAAATATCCGAGCTGATACGACACTTGATATATCCTATAAACATAGAAAATATTACAAATATCTAACAAAAATTTACGGGGGGCCTTGTAATATAATGTTCCACAGCTTTCAGATGCTCACGTGTCTCCCCAACTATTCCCAAAGCTTTGGTTGAAGACAAAGCTTTGGGAATAGTTGGGGAGACATCTGAGCATGATGTAATTTAATGAAGAAGGGACAAATGCATGCAAGGATTTTTCCCTAGTTGGAAGGGAAAAAGGATGTGGACTTTTATTTATCAGCCTTTTCTTTTTCAAGCCTGCAACTTGCATGAAGATTAGATACCTTTTGTTTTGATTCGAAGGAAAAAAAATCATATATAGGGGGTCCATGCATGTAAGATCCTTTGGACTGTGAATCAAACACTACTATAATAATGGGTTGCTCCTACGGATTTAGCCGCAGTGGCAAACCACTGTCCCTACGGATATAGCTGTAGGGACACGAAATTACCCCGTAGATGCAAAAGCCGCAGGTGCAAGTCTTCGTCCTGAACATTCCCCTACGGAGTAATAATTGCTCATATGCCTTACTCCGTAGGGACAATTACCCCTACGGATTACTCCGTAGGAACATAATATTTATTTAATTTATTGTTTTATAAAATAAATTACTTGCTCCTACGACATTATCCGTAAGGCCTACTCAATGCCCCTACGGATACAGCCATAGGTCCGGATGAATGCCCCTACGGATAAATGCGCAGGGGCAAGTTTTACCCCCTGTTACTGAATCCATAGGGACAAAATATCAGGTATCCTGATATTTTGTCCTTACGGCGAACTGTGTAAGGGCAAACTTTACACCTATGGGTTAATCCCTAGGTGCAATAGATGGCCCTACGGATTAATCCGTAGGGACAAAATATCAAGGGTTTTTTTTATTAAAAAAAGGGCTTCCTGTTTTTTCCCCGTCCTGTGCACAAAAATATATACATTATATAACCAAATACAGAAATATTTATAACCAACATCTCACGCATAATATATAAAAGAAATAAACAAACAGTATACGATATCAAACTAAATCATCGTGAACAAACAAACAACCACCAATATCGTCCAAAATTTATACAATATGTATCAGATAAGTACATACATCCTCAAAAATATAAATAAAATTACCTAACTCGGTCCAGCTCCTCCCCCTCTGATAATCGCCGTAATCTGGCACATCCGATCCTCGGTGCAGCCCTGAGTCGTCAAAAACTCGACTAATGAAGGAGCGAACTGTGCGGGAGTCTGAGCGGGCTTTGAAGCTGCAGGAGTGGTCTACGCAACCGCAGCCGCGGTAATGGCTTGTGGAGCCGCAGCCTAAGGAGATGCATGTGGAGCCGCAGCCGAAGGAAATGCATGTGGAGCAGCAGCCGGGGTAGCCTGACGCATCTGTTAAATTTTCTGTATAATAAACGAGTAAGAACGGTGTATTCGATTTTAGTCGAGCTCGTATCATTATCAGGTTATTGCGAAACCCCAATCTAAGAATTCTTAGGGATTTAGGCCTCGTTTGGATATCTAGTTTGGAAATCCGTAGTTTATTTTAATTAGATAGTTTTATATAAGTATGATTAATCAAAACTAAGTTTACAACCAAATAAGCTCAGAGCACTAATATTGCATATGTTACCATCTATAACGTGATATAATATTTTCCTATTAAGTATTATACATGCCATCTCCTTCAACTCCTCGACGATGGTCTTCAAGGCGGCAAAATCATGCTCTAGACGCCGCTCACGGGGTAGGGGAAGTAACCGCCGGAATGGAGTCCAACCTCATATGAGCCCTGCTAGAATCCATTCCTCGGCTTCTCTCCTAATCTCAGTGGTGCCCTCCGTGTGCGGCGTCTTTGACTGGGGTCAGCAGCATCGGATCGGTCTGTCCAGTAAAATCGATCCCCGATGACTCCACCTGCTCCACCACCCGCTCTTACACCCACATTAACCATTAAAATATAAGTATATCATTTAAATTTGATTTTTTCAAAACAAAAATTTCAAACTTGTTGGAATAAATATTAACACTTACGCAATACTCCTGTATAGCGGTGTCGGGGAATCGAAACTTGTCCGTGGTGGGATCTGTCGAGATACCGTGGACGGCAAGATACACGGTCAACACGCTCGGTGTATCACCCTGCGCCAGAGTCTGAGCTCTCTGCAATTCGCAAAAATTTACATATATTATAAAATAATTCTTAATATTACATTATATCAAAATAGATATATTGTAATTTACCGATACCTCCATGACACGAGTAATGTTTCTCGAGCCACCTGTATAGGTGGGGCGACCCCTCTTCGCCGACTTCTTATTCTCTTTATTTTGATCGGTCTGTTTCTGCACAACACATTCAGATTTAGTTTTCTAATTAAGCAACGCAAAAAATAAATTATATACTAAACAATGGATTACATTTCAATTATAAATCTGTTTGCGCTAAAAGTCAAAATATTGGTACAAGAGAGTCCATGTATCTACGTCGACTCTCGCAAAGGCCGGAGTATCTAGGAGAGCCGCTCTCTCTGCTTCTGGGGTCGCCATCCACAGGGAATAGCAGTCGATCTTCAGCTCGTTTCTATTGTATCGAACCTTTGATTACATGTTCTTCATCAGGCCATTATACAGAGCGTGAAGATCGAGTACTCTCTCAGAGTGATCATGGTCGAGTACATGATGAAAGTCGTAATCCAACTGCAAATACAAAAAAAAACAATGTATTTAAATTGCAAGTGTTAAATAATAATAAATATATTGGATAAGTCAAATGAAAATATATATTAATACCCGAGCCTGATCTCAGAAGAGGGCAAATGAGCGCCGGTGTTGATTGCCCCACTCAACATGAAGTGGATATTTCTTTACGAGGCGGCTCTCATCCCCCATATACCGGCCGAACCTCTCGGCATAATCACCGGTATAGAGATAATCAGGGTAAAAAAGAGGGGGAATGCTGCCTTCCTCTAACTCTGTCGGGCCTCAGCCTGTGGGACTGATTCGGCCCTCGAGTCCCCCTCTCGGGATGGGGCTGCCCTGCATTTACAAAAAATATCAAGACAATCAATATTAAGACAAAGTGGTATTAAGAAATCAAGGTTTAACAAAAATTAAAGTGCTATATATATATTCGGCAACAGCAGCACGAGCCTGGACCCGGACAGCAGCACGAGCGGGACGATAGTTCCTCCGGTGAGGAACAGCCGGTGACCCGGATTTGGACGCATTCCCTCCAACTAGAAAATAAACATTGACGCTGAATTTTCATGAAGTTCATGTTTATTCTTAGAGGATATGTAAAATGAATAAATATTTTATATTTATTCATACTAATCTGCAGACTGGGCGGAGGGTACGGAAGTGGCAGGAGTGGCCCCTGCGCCAAATGTGGACGCACCACCTATAATTAAACAATTAAAAATAGATTATATAAGTAATTGCAAAAAGAATGTGTAGATCAATAATATAACATTCTAAATCAATATACATGCACTATAGAATATATAAACATACCCGTATGTGCGGTGGTAGCCTCTGTCCGAAATGTGGAGGCACCACCTACTGCTAGACAATAAAAAAATGATTATCTAAATAAGAGCAAAAAGAATGTGTGTATATTTATGATATACCATTCTAAATCAATATGCATGAACTATAGGATATATAAACATACCTGGAGGTGCGGGAGTGGTCTCTGCCTCTGATGTGGACGCATCACCAACATCTAGACAATCAAACATTGACTATATAAGCAATTTTGAAATAAATGTGTGTATATCTATAATATTACATTCAAAATGAATATGCGTGCAATATACCTGGAGGTGTGGCAAAGTCCACACGGAATGGTTTATCCAAAGAGGTCTCCGATCGGGATGCAAGACCGGCCCTCTGAAGCTCCCTACGCAGCTCTCCAGGTGGCAGAATCGCTCTGCCTCTGCCGCGGCTTGTGCTGTTGCCGCCCCTCGCTGCTCCGGTCATAGTCATTAAATCTAGACAAGAGTATAATCATTACATATGCATGCTATATATGTATAGATCGTAAAAATGTGAAGTAATAATATAACATTACTGATAAACTTTTTCGTTTCATGGATGTATTAGACATATTTACTTGGATTTCATCATCGATATCATTTCTAACTCACGTAACTTCACGATCAGCCGAAGACAGCCCGTCTTTTGAAACAGACGGTCGGACCACTCTAAGTCTTCTCTCTTTTTCGTCCTCATCGCTGTACTCCATACGATCCTCGAATTCTGTGGTATCGTAAACATCTCTAGGTTTCCAACAGAATACGACACTCCATCCCGGATGCTTCAAGCACTGTAAGTAGTATACTTGGAATATTTGGTTCGGAAAGATATATGGATCGTCCTGACTGTAAAATCGAAGTGTGTTCACACTAGTCAATCCATATTCATCTTTCCAAGTCCCGAGATTGTTTCTCCACTTATCCGTATCGGTTCGTGTATTGTACCAAGTACATTGAAATGTATAAAACGGTTCTGATTGTCCGGGATATTGGATGCTAAGTATGCAATTTAAGTATCCATAAAAAATCACACCATCCGATCCTACCGTCGCAATCCCACTATTCTGAGTGGTTCGAGATGTTTTTTTGTCCTTAATTTCAAATTTGTATCTAAGGACACCGAATTCTTTATAATATGCAACTTCCATACTAAGAAACCGAGCTAAACATCTTGAATCATTCTCTAATGATGCAAACAAGTTCGGATCATGGATCTGACAAAACAAATTTTACGACAAATACATAACGATATAAGTTTTGATTAAGACTGGTAGCAATAACATATTATTCGAACAACTTAAATGATCTGCAACCCAATCGTAAAAATTATCCTGATGATATTTTTCCAATCGTTCATTATTCCAATCAGGATGCCTCTTATGTACCTCGTTAAAATGATTTCTGTTCTCAACAATAAATTATGAGATTAATATTATATCGTTTCATACACACATAAACACAAATATAACAATTAATCTAAAAAAAAATTACTCTCTAATTTCTTCAAGACATGCGCTGTTGAGATGGATAAACCGATATATCTTATTGATAAACACAGTGTCTACTATCTTATAATCAGTTATACCATATGGCCCGTCCTGAATTCTCCGAGGCCGGTTAAGTTTCGTCTTAATATTTTCGTCTACATAGCGAGAACAAAATATGGTTGTTTCATCTAGAAGATAATTTTGTATGATAGAATTCTCTGGTCGATTTCTATTGCGTGCGTATATACCTTTTTAGAGTGTAGAGCTATCTAAAGAAAAATATGTTAAATAAATAAATACGGGCATATAGGACAACAATAATTTTACAAATTGCGTAAAACGAAAAATTCCACGTACTTTTCAACGGGATACATCCATCGATATTGTACCGGTCCGGCTAACTTAGCCTCGGTTGCAAGATAAACCGTCAGGTGTATTATGATATTGAAGAATGACAGTGGGAAAATACGCTCAAACTTGCAAAGTATCAATGAAATAGAATTTTCTAGATTCTCCAGCGTCACAACATCCAGGGTTTTAGCACACAATTCTCTAAAAAAACAACAAAGGTCATTGATTACTAGACTGACCGATTCGGGAAGGGATTTCCGGAGGGCTAATGGGAGAAAGTGCTCCATAATAATATGGTGATCGTGACTTTTCAGCTCATCGATCTTGCCTTTCACAATTTTTATCTTCTTACTAAATGATCCTGAGAAGTCTGGGGGAACTTTCAAATCATGCAACACCTGCAGGAATCTTTTCTTCTCCGGTTGTGACATATGATACACGGTATTGGGCAGTATAAACTTGCATGGTTTACCCGCTATCGGTTTAGAATGCAATTCACTTCTAATTTCCCTGTCCTAAAGATCCATCCGAGTACGGAGGTTGTCATTCAATTTTCCGTCTGTACAAAAAAGCAAGTTGAGTACGGGCTCGGATACTCTCTTCTCTATGTGCATAACGTCCAGACAATGACGCACTAAATTTGTTGACCATTACGGAAGCTCGAAAAAGATGTTTAACTTATTCCAGTAGAGTGGTTTGACATGTTTTGCCAGATATATCCCGAAAGTCATATTATTGTAACCATCCCACTGAGCAGTCACCTCCTCTCCGAACAATGAGGCTGGAGGCCCAAGAAACTCCTGATGACCATCAAAGTGAGCAGTGTCTAACATGTAGGAATGGTCTAGTGACAGGAAACGCCGATGACCGCAATAATAAACCTTTCTGCTAAAATTCAAGAATTTCGATATTGTATATTGATGGCAATAAGGGCATGCTTTATGACCATGTACGGACCAACCTGATAGTATTCCATACGCAGGAAAGTCATTAATTGTCTACATTAAAACCACACGCAGTGTGAAGGTTGTATCTGTGTTTGCATCGTAAGTCTCTACACCATCAATGAATAAATATTTTAACTCATCGATCAGAGGTCGGAGATAGACATCGAGATTGTTTCCCAGTGAGTTTGGTCCGTCGATAAGAAGAGGCATCATAAAGTAGGATTGATCCATAACTAACTAAGACGACAGATTATAAACTATCATTACAACGGACCATGTGCTGTGGCTTCCAGCCATACAGGTGAATGGGCAGAAGCCATCACTAGCGAGTCCGAATCTGACAGTGCGAGGATCACTACTGAATATTTCACGCCTCCTATCGAAATCCTTCTATGCCGGTGAATCTCTTGGATGAATCATTTTTCCATCTTCACTTGGAGGAGCATGGTGATGCTAAATCATTGTCTCGGCTGTTTTCTTGCACCTGAATAGCCTCTATAGCCTCTGTGTTATGGGAAAGTATCGTGTTATCTTGACAGGTATATCGGGTTTCTTATCAGAATCTTTCGGTTTATACCCGGTCTCTCTGCATGTTGGACACCTTTTCAAATCTGAATTCTCTTTCCGGTACAACAAGCAATTTTTGGGACATGATTGAATCTTGTCACACTTCAGACCCAAATCAGACATCATCTTCTGGGTTCCCTACCACCAGTCGGGCACGTTATTTCTCGAGGATATAGAATCTTTCAAGAACTTCAGAACTATCGTGAATGATTTGTTGCTCCATCCATTTATGCACTTAATCTGGAAAAGTTGGACGAACCATGATAGGGTGGAATACTTTCCATTCTCATAAATTGGTTTTCTAGCATCATTCATGTACTTTTCATATTTATCTGCACGCGGTCCTTGGCCGGAAGGAATGTCATCTTCGGTCGCAATATTATAACCTAAGGCAGGCTCTACCATATCCTTCATTTCTTCTCCTGAAAAGAAGTTATCATGTTCTTTTTCTGCCACATTATCGTCTTCTCCTTCTTCTTCTGCCACATTATCGTCTTCTTCTTGTCCTTTCCCGTGATATAGCCAAATTGTATAAAGTCTTGTAAAGCCATATTTAACAATATAAAGCTCTACGAATTCTACCTTCTGTCAGTACTTATTCCCACATCTATCGCACGGGTAGAGAATCTTCTCTAACACGATCTTATTATATGCGCGTGCAAATTCAATGAAAGCAGCAACTCCTACGACAAACTTAGGTTGCATACATTATTACCAATCCACGTACATCCGGTCATTAACTCTGATGTAATCATGGGCTATGTTAGACTGTATAACATATAAATTGTAGATTATGATGACTATATTGAGAAATCTAAGAACGAGATGGTTACTGACAAAGAAGAAAATTCTTAGATACAAGTTTGTCATTAAAAATAATAAATTATCGATAAACAAAGTTTGATTTGAAGATACCCAAGTATGAGTTGCATTCTGTGTATCTGTGTTTCAATTTATGATTTCGCTTAAATTTAGGGTTGTTAGTGTGTATGTGCTTTGTGTAGGGTTAAAAAGAGTAAATCATCATTTTTTTGAAGAACTAAGTTTTTTATATAGGGTTAAACCCTAATTTTTGGAGGAATTAAATTCCCATATGTTACTGTTATTTCTTTATAACTTAGTTCTTTTCCCCTAAGTTTTGAATCTGCAGAACAAAATCTTCCCGATGAGAATTAAATTCTCAACTTATAAGGAGATTTGCTTCTGAAAATCTCAACCAGAGGAAGAACTAAGTTCTTATATGAAGAGTTAAGTTTACGGTAAAATTGTGCGTTTACGTTATAATCAAGTATCCTGCTGAAAGAACTAGTGCACCCTAAATCCTAACCCTAATTTTTGGAGGAATTAAATTTTCATATGTTCATATTATTTCTTTTTAATTTAGTTCTTTTCTCCTAAGTTTTGAATCTGCAGAACAAAATTTTCCCGATGAGAATTAAATTCTCAACTCATGGCGAGATTTATTTATGCAAATCTCAACCAGAGAAGAACTAAATTCTTATATGAAGAGTTAAGTTTACGGTAAAATTATGCGTTTACTTTATCATCGAGTATCCTACTGAAGAAGCTAGTGCATCCTAAACGCTAACCCTAATTTTTGGAAGAATTAAATTCTCATATGTTCTTGTTATTTCTTTATAACTCAGTTCTTTTCCCTTAAATTTTGAATCTACAGAACAAAATCTTCCCGATGAGAATTAAATTTTCAACTTGTGGGGAGATTTGCTTCTGCAAATCCCAACCAGAAGAAGAACTAAGTTCTTATATGAAAAGTTAAGTTTACGGTAAAGTTGTAAGTTTACGTTATCATCGAGTATCCTACTGAAAGAACTGGTGCACACTAAACCCTAACCCTAATTTTTGGAGAAATTAAATTCTCATATGTTTCTGTTATTCCTTTTTAACTTATTTCTTTTCCCCTAAGTTTTGAATCTGCAGAACAAAATCTCTCCGATGAGAATTAAATTCCCAACTCATGTTGAGATTTGCTTCTGCAAATCTCAACCAGAGGAAGAAATAAGTTCTTATATGAAGGGTTAAGTTTACGGTAAAGTCGTGCGTTTACGTTATCATCGAGTATCATACTGAAGGAACTAGTGTACCCTAAACCCTAATTAACCCAAAATTAAACCCTAATCATCACCCTAACTCAAATTATCCCTAATTAACCCAAAATTTACCTAATTAACCCAAATTAATCTAATTAATCCAAATTAACCCTAATCATCACCCTAACCCAAATTAACCCTAATCAACCCAAATAAACTCTAATCAACACCCTAATACAAATACACTCTATTTTACCTAATTAATCCAAATTAACTCTAACCCAAACCCTAACCCAAATCAACTTAACCCTAATCATCACCCAAACCCCAACCCAAATTAACTCTAGCCCAAACCAAAATTAACCCTAATTAATTTAATTAACCATAACCCTAACTCTAATCATCACCAACCAAATTTTACCTAATTAACTCTAACCCTAACCCTAAACCGAAACCTAACCCTAACCTTAACCCTAGCCCAAATTCTAGACCGAACCCTAACTCTAAGCCATAGTAGCAACCCTAAAATCAACAATAACACAAATAAAAGTATAATTATAAGTTAAAAATTGAAATTAACTCATTTTAGGCCGCGATTCTAGTGACGAAAGGGAGTTTGGAAATTTTGGGAACGATGAGGAAATTTCTGGGTTTTATCTTTTTTATAAATAACCCATTGATACCCTTACGGATTAATCCGTAGGGTCTTCTTTTACGGCTCCGAATAAAAGATTACATTTTAATATTTTTAAATTAATCCATAGGGCACCGTAGATACAACCATCTGGCCCCACGGATTAATCCCTAGGGACAATAAAAAGTTGCCCTTATGGATTCCTGTAGCCCTAGAGACAACCCCTTATTGTAGTAGTGCAATAGCTTAATGGGTTTGCATTATACCTCGGACCCGCTCTCTAAGCCGCCTAAAGAACAAAAGGAAAAACGTATGTCTTCTTCTTCGGGAAGATATGAGAAACAGGCTTCTTGAAAACTCATCTTTCTTTTTCTTTTTGTCCGTTTCAAGAAAAATATCAATAAAAATTCCGACTTTGGTTGACCCCAATTTCAGCTTGATCTTCCATTGGTCTGTATTTTGGGATGGGGTCCCCCTCTTTTTGGTGGGGGCCGGGCTCTGGACACCTCATATATTCGTAGCGTAGAGGGTGGGTGAGACTACTATATACCGGATGCAATTACATCATTTACATATTTTGTACAAACTTCTTAATATTTGGACGAGAATTATTGTATTGCAAAATATATAATCATGTTGTCATATGCTGAACTAAAGCTGATAAACTATTTTAATTAGCCATCATGTTGTGGACTATATTATTAATTATTAATACTAAAATGCTGATTAATATTAATTGAACCTGTTTATATATATATATATATATATATATATATATATATATATATATATATATCAATAATTAAATCAAGCAGAATAGACTTAAGTTCAAAAGGGTCAAAATATTTCACATGTATGTCTGCTTTCTTTCGGTGCCTAATCAATTAAATCTACTTTCAATGAACCAATTTTGGAAGGATGCATACATTTCTCATGCAAATTAAAGTTTGTTCTCTCTTGCCAAAACAAAATCATATGATGAACCTTTTTTGATTTAGTCAAAATGATAGCGAACTCATGCACTGCATATAAATAGACCATATGATTTACAAACTCCTAGATGCTGCTTGCCTGCAACCATTTAAACTTTTCCCTTTTTTCAATAAGAAAACGGAATCTTTAGCATTTTTACACTTCGATGAAATAGTGTGTTTGAATCATATGAAATTATGTGTATCTACGTATTAGACAATTAACAATAAGATGGTGGATGCCGATCGGTGAGAAATGACGGAGGATTGATTTTTGTTTTACACTATTTGAGAAAATTTTATCACATGAGATTCCGTTTTCTCGGTTTCAATTCTGATTATGATTGGGATCCACATGCCATATAGTATTTTGCTAAAAATTTAAAGGGTAAATTTTAACCTGATACCATGAACTTTAGCCGCTTTCCCACAAAATTACCACAAACTTCTAAAATGATGTAAATCTACGATGAACTTTTCTCGTACCGGAAATCTCCTTGACGGGTTTAACACAGGGTTAATTGAAAGTTTTAAATGACCAAAATACTCAACTATATCAACTTAAAAAAAGAATGTTTCTGAATGAAAATAATTTTTTACTCACGAAAACAATATGTACCGATAGAATTTGGTGGTGTAAGGTTTACAATATTTAAAAAAAAAGAATAGTTAGTATCGTTAAATTAATATTTGTTGGGTATTTTAGTTATTTTATCTTTTTTGCTTAAACTTATGTTAGTCTTATCTGGAAGTTTTCTAATGCAAAGAAAAGTATCTTTGTCAGTGGTAGTTTTGGAGCAAACTAGACAGTTTACGGTACCAAGTTGAAATTTAGCCAAATTTAAATAACAATCGAACATACAAAATTTAAATTTGGGGCGTGGGTTGAATTGGTCTAAGGTGGAAAAAAGGAGCATATATGGAAATCTAATTGAAAAGTTACTGGTAGCGGAACTAAAGAAAAAATATGATTATCAAGTAAAAATTGTTGGTTTATAAATACCGACAAATAATCTGACGAAGGGGATAAAATTATATTACGGTAGAAACTATCAACTATTATTAATCTTTCAAGCTTTCTGATGATGCTCGATATCGGTGATCTCCCAGATCATGACACGTGGCAGATGGCGTGTCCGAGAGCATGCTAGATAGGACCTACAGCAGCTGACCAAACCACCCCTATACTCGTCCTACTAAGCAGACGCTGGCTCGCCTCCGAGCCCCAGCACAATTGGCCTTCTCGGCGTCACAGCTCGCTCCCAAGCTACCGCAGAAACTAGATACCTCGGCTCTCCCGCTCGTCCGCGAGCTCTCCCGCCGAGGTCATTTTCCTCGGTCTCATCGACCGACCAACAGCACCGCTCGCAGGCGTAACCGCCATCCCGCGAATCTCGCCATGCGCGAGATCTCCGCCGGTCGCATCCCACGTTCCACGCCACCACGATCCCCCATTAACGAGCCTGTCTCGCCATTAATGGGAGGTCCCGCTCATCAAGCGGGCGTGACGTCGGGAGCGTAACGGCCGGCGTGATTCTCGCGTCTGCTGCACCTGCTGCCACCGCTACTTAAACCCCTCTTTCAGACGGTCAAGGTAAGCAATTTATACTCCACTAAGCCGTTACTCTGCTCGGATCTCTAGACTAACTTGATCATTGGAGGGTTCACGGTGGTACAACCCCCCGGGACTTCCTTGTAGGTAACTCGGCAACCACAACCTCAACCCATTGAGATCCACACGCTTCAGGAGCGACAGCCTCCAGATCCAATCCTACCCACACATCGCAGCCATCAGCAGATCAACGGGAAGCAACATCTGAAGGAGATTCCACCCTCTATCAGCTGGCGCCGTCTGTAGGAAAACTTTGATTCCACAAAAACAAAAGTTCGCCTCCCGATCTCACTCCAATGGCGAGCGATCATCAAGACGATCCAAGCGCCAACCACCATCTCCCTCTCAACGGAGGCACGGACGAGCCTCCTCTGCCGAATGCTATCAACGCGTTCGCCGGCCGCATAGATCGACTCGCATCCTTCGTGGAGGCGCTCGTCTATGTCCAAACGGCGGGGCAAAATCCCCAGGTCACCATTCCCCCGCCTCGGGATCAGGACCCCTATGGGGGAAGAGAAGGCTCCGTCCGCGTCGGCACTGCTGACCACCGCCTCATCATTTCTGACAACCACGGCTTTCTCGGGCTGACGTACTCGAAATACCGGTGGGCACCGCTAAGTTTGGCTCCGAGGACTTACGCCAGAGAGTTTCGCCCCGAGTCTCGTCGCACCCCTGTCCCTTACGAGGCGGTGGCGGCCAGCTCGCCTGTTGGCAGGCATGACCGGCACCCCCTCCCTCGACGGGGTTGCGCACGCGAGACTCCCCACGGCAGCTCGAAAATAACCCCACGAGGGAACGTAAGGAACCCCATCGAAAAGTGCCGTCGACCCTCCAAAATCATGGTCACGACGGCGTGGAGTACATCGAGTGCCTACGAGACTCAGCACCCCACGCCAGCCGCGGAGGTCGACTGCCGACCAAGGAAAATAGTAATCAGCAATCCCAAACGAGTCCGTTTTATAGCCAATGACGCTTGGGAATCCAACAGTCACCCATTTTCGCCCACAATGCAGGCGCCACGCGGCAAGCGTCGCGCCTCCCCATGCGGAACCGAAACGACGCGACTCCGGCGCTTCGCCTACACGGCGCCCTCACGACACGTGTCCCCGCGACTGCCCCACTCCTCGATGCTCACATGGGAAGGTCGGACAGAGCCTCGCCAAGAGGCAACCGAGCAGCTCTAATGCTCGGTCCTTCCTCATGAAGCTAAGCCTTCAACAAGAGGCAGCCGAGCGGATACCCTGCTCGGCTATCCTTGGCCGGTAGCTCCCTACCCCACGACGCCAGGGATCGAAGCCCTAAACAAGAGGCAGCCGAGCGGCTACCCTGCTCGACTATCCCTGGCCGATAGCTCCCCTACCCCACGACATCAGGGATCAAAGCCCTCAACAAGAGGCAGCCGAGCGGCTATCCTGCTCGGCTATCCCTGACCGGTAGCTCTCCTACCCCACGACGCCAGGGATCGAAACCCTCACTTAGAGGCAGCCCAGCAGCTAACTTGCTCAACTATCCCTAGCCGGTAGCTTCCCTACCCCACAAAGCCAGGGATCTAAGCCCTCGCCTATGTCTGAGCGATCTCCACCTCGACTTTGGGGCCATAAAGATACCGCCTTACCGCCTGTCTTGGAACACTTAGGAAGTGAGCGGAGTCAAGTCGACGCGTAGTCGCCAGACAAAGAGACGACACAACACAAAGACAGTCCTATGCAGATACAAGTACTCACGCAACAGGAAGAAAAATACACGTGCAAACATGACTGCCAGAAGAATACCTTTATTCACAAGGTTAAAGCTTTTACAAGGTATTGTGGGCTCCCCAGCCTTACAAAACGCCCGGAGGCCTATAAAACTCCCGAGGAAACAAATAAAAAGAAAAAGAAACAAAAAGACGACGGGCATCAGGGCTCAGGGCGGGTGCACCCTCGGGAGGCCCAGCGCCCGCTGCATGGGCCTCCACGTCGCCCTCACCGAGTATCTCTACCTCGGCCTCGCCCCCGAGGTCCTCCCCCTGCTCCTTGTCCCCGTGAGGATATTCGGCTCGGAGATCCTGGTCGGCGAACTCCGGCATCTGAGCCTTGACGGCGTCGAAGGTCTCATGCCAGATGGCGGTAGTGGTCGAGGCTAGGACGGTGTAAAATTCTTCCGATTTCTGGAAGTTCTCCACCGCTTTCGCCGCCAAGAGGTCGGCTCGTTTCGCCGCCTCTACCGCCGCCCCCAGCTCTTTCCGGAGGGTGCTCACCAACTTCTTCATGGTGCTGACGAGCGCCTTGGAGTCCTGAAGCTTGGCCTCGGCAGCCTGTGCGGCTTCGCGGAGCCTGGCAGCCTCCTGCTTCGCCGCCGCCACTTCCTGCTTCCCGGCCGCCGCCTCCTGCTTTGCGGCCGCTAGCTCCTGCTTCCCGGCCACCACCTCGGCTTCGAGAGAGGCGACCCTTGCCGTCGCCGCTTCCAGCGCCCGCTTCGAGCTATCCCTCAGCGAGGAGGACTCGCCCGAGGCTCGGACCGCCGGGCCTATCTCCTCTTCCTCCATCCGGATAGCAAGAGCGACATGGTGGAGGACCTGGGGAAACAAGAAAGGGGTCAGAAAGAAGAAGGATCACCAAGTCTCACGAAAGATGAAACGAGCAAAGTACGAGTACTAATCTGCACGGCCTCTTGGGCGATGGACGCCAGTTGCCTCTTTAAACTTCCCCCTGGGACCCTGCCCCCGGCCGACCTCTCCATGTCGTGCAGAAGGCTGTCGGCGACGGAGAGCCCCGAGGGCACCTCAAAGCGGAGCTCCTCATCGTCCACCAAGATCGGGGAGGCCGGATCCTGCAGGGCTGGGGGGGAACCTCTTGAGAACCGGCGGCGGCAGACTGGTCTCCGCCTCCGAGGCCGGGGCTTCCTGCACCCGGGCCTTCTTTCAGGTCGGCGCCTTGCTGGACTCCGGGGCTTGATCCGCGCCCGAGCGCTGGGGCTGGACGGCTACCGGAGGAGCCGGGGTCGGCGCCTGACGGGAAGAGCTGGCCCCTCCAGCCCTCGACCCCTTCTTCGGTTTGCGCATAGTCGCTCGAAGGTTGCTCAAATCCATCAGTTCTGCACAAGACGAGATAAAATGGGGTCAACGACACAAGCAAAAATCAAAATAAATACAAGTCTAACTTACCGACGAATTGGGCAGGGCTGAGCCCGGCCTAACTAAGGGCCCGCTCAAAAAGCAGCACATCAGCCCGGGGAATGGGCTCCCAAGCCGCCACTCTCACCGTGTCGGAGTCGTTGGACGGGTTTTCTTGCCAGCACTTATCCCTAGACCACTGGATGGGTACAGGCCAGTCCTCACCCTCTGGCGGCCCGACGAAGAAAAACTTCTTCTTCCAGTCGTGGATAGAAGAGGGCAAGACGACGACTCCCGACCTCGGGTCGCCCGCGCGAGAGCCGGGGTGACTTTTGTAGATGAGAGTGGAAGCAAGGATGGACAGACCGAAAGGGACCATCTGCAATTTCAAGCGGACCAGAAACCCAAGGAGAATCCTCCAGGAGTTCGGCACTAACTGGCCCAGGACTAACCCGAAGTAAGACAGCGCTGCAGCGACCTCGGGAGAGAAGGGCAAGCGCATTCCGGCCCAAAAGGATTACAGGTACAGGGCAATCTCTTTACCCCGCACCTGATTTGCCCTCTCTCCTTTCTCGGCCAAACGCAGAGTATAGCCAGAAGGGATATGGAAGCGGGCCCGAGCGGTGGCAAGATCTCTCTCGTACCTCACCAAGGAAGGTACGCCGGGGGCTTCCGCCACCTCCACTCGGGGATCCGCTCCTGGCATACGACCATGTGGAGAGGATCCGACCCTTCTCCCCGGGAAGACCCCGACTCGGTGGGAGAATCCCTAGAATCTACCCCTACAACATCTTCAAACTCTCTAGAAGAAGACATCTAATCTGATCGAGAAGTCCTCGGGAAAGCAGAAGATCCGATCTAAGATGAGAGCGCCGAGCTTACGAGATAAAAGATAAGGAAAATATGAAGAGAGATGGGCCCTGAAGAGGGCCCCACCTCTACCTATAGCCTCCGGCGCCCCCATCCAACGGCGACCGTCAACTCCCGCCAAAAACAACCCTTCACATTCGACGAGCCAGATCGTTCCTCCTGGCGCACACGTATTGGACAACATCCCATCAGACGTCAGAGGCCTGCGGCCCGTCGCGTCCGCCAACCAACGCTAGACACGTAGGCTGCCGCTTCGTCAAAAGTGCGCACGATCTGGCGCCCCTCTTCAATGCAGAATATCTCGCCCTGATCCGCCTGCGTCATCCAGAAAAAGACAACGGATTGCCCGGGGACACGCCCGACGACATCTTCAGAAGAGAGCTCACCTCGGGTGACCCGGCAGACTACTCCCGACCCGACCTGTCAGCTGGTCGGGACGAGAGTGGGGGGCTAATGATGATGCTCGATATCGGTGATCTCCCAGATCATGACACGTAGCAGATGGCGTGTCCCAGAGCATGCAAGAAAGGGCCTACAGCAGCCGACCAAACCACCCCTATGCTCGTCCTACCGAGCAGACGTTGGCTCGCCTCCGAGCCACAGCACAATTGGCCTCCTTGGCCTCAGAGCTCGCTCCCATGCTACCGCAGAAAATAGATATCTCGGCTCTTCCACTCGTCTGCGAGCTCTCCCGCCGAGGTCATCTTCCTCGGTCTTATCGACCGACCGACAGCACCGCTCGCAGGCGTAACCGCCATCCCGTGCATCTCGCCATGTGCGAGATCTCCGCTGGCCGCATCCCACGTTCCACGCCACCACGATCCCCTATTAACGAGCTTGTCTCGCCATTAATGGAACGTCCCGCTCATCACGCGGGCGTGACGTCGGGAGCGTAACGGCCGGCGTGACTCTCGCGCCTGCTGCATCTGCTGCCACCGCTACTTATACCCCTCTTTCAGATGGTCAAGATAAGCAATTTCTACTCTACTAAGTCGTTACTCTGCTCGGATCTCTAGATTAATTTGATCGTCGGAGGGTCCTCGGTGGTACAACCACCCCGGGACTTCCTTGCAGGTAACTTGGCAACCACAATCTCAACCATTGAGATCCACACGCTTCAGGAGCGACAGCCTCCTGATCCAATCCTAGCCACACATCGCAGCCATCAGCAGATCAACGGGAAGCAACATCTGAAGGAGATTCCACCCTCCATCACTTTCTTTATTATTTTTAAATTCTCTCTCTCGATAACAAACTTGAACATAAACCCTTTATCTCGTAAATAAATGATAAACCGAATCTTTTAAATCTAGGGTTCTAACTTATCTCTAAACACCAGCTGGACTTAACTCAGTTGGTACCAATTTTCTGTTTATTGTGAGAGGTAGCAAGTTCGATCGGGGTTGATTCCAGGAAAAAAAAAGAAACAAAAATAAAATAAAAACTTATCTCTTTACATTTCTTTGACGAATTCGAATCATATTTTAAAACTCAAATTATAAGCTCAAAAGTCAAAACTATTTAAATCTAATCTTAATTTGACTCAATATCTAAAATTAAACTAATCTGAATTAATAAGAATTGAATTACTATTTCCAACACAAATAAAAAAAAATTAAGCGAAAAATACAAGTAGTTTTTCCAAGAGAAAAACTAATCAAGGACTAATCGTCGTATGAAAGCATAGAAACTTGATATAAAGAAGCAGACACCAAACTATAAACAGAGTTTCAAGTATACAAGCATGTTTTGTTGATGAACAAGAACAATTTTTGATGGAGAAGTGGAGAGCTTTTTTTGTTGATGTGGTATTTGATTGATAAAAATAGTACGGGAAAGAATTTGTATTTATAAGAGTGATGAAAAATTGAAATAAAAGATTTATTTAAATCAGATTCAAATACTAATTCTAAGCGGACAGACAAAATGAAGGTTCACTTGGATTTGATTACTATAGATGAGTTCTGATATATGAGTTCTGATATTGATGATACGCAAGATTGGCGATCTCCAAGATCAGGACACGTGACAGGTGACGTGTTTCAGAACTCAGAAGAAAGGGCCCACAGGGGCCGACCAGGCCACCCCGTACCCGACCTGCAAACACAAGCTGGCCCTCCTCAGGACCCACTACAAATTGGCCTCCTCGGTCCCGTAGCTCGCGGCGAGCTGCCACAAGACCTGGACTCCTCGGCCTCCTCGCTCGTCCCGAGCTCCAGGCCGAGGCCGTCTTCCTCGGCCCTCCGACCAAGGCCACCGCTCACAGACGTAACCGCTGCTCCGCGAATCTCGCCATACGCAGATTCTACGCCAGTAACATCCAACGTTCCACGCCATTACGATCCCCATTAATAGGCAATCCATTCTCTACGCAGGCGCGACGTCGGGGGCGTAACTGCCGGCGAGATTCTCGCGCCTGCTGCATGCCACCACCGCTATATAAACCCTCATCACAGAGGGGTCAAGTAAGCCATTCTTTACTCTTCTAAGCCGTTACTCTGCTCGGATCTCGTCACTAACTTGATCGTCGGAGGGTCCTTGGTGGTACCAAACCACCCCGGGACTTCTTTGTAGGTACTCGGCACCAAACTCCTCATACCACCTCTTCCACCAAAACCCATTGAGACCCACACGCAACAGAAAATAATCGTCAGAATCCACCGGGAGATCGACGGAAGACAACATCTGACGGAGACCCGAAAAGGACCTCCATCAGTTGGCGCCGTCTGTGGGAAATCAAAAACTCCACGAAGACAAAAGTTGGCCTTCCGATCTCCGACCACATGGCAATCGATCCCCCTAAAGATCCAAACACCCGCTGTCGCCTCCCTCAAAACGGAGACGCAGACGGACCCTCACCCAATGTCGTCGGCCTCCCCGATGGCTGCCGTCTCTTAGGCCCCGGCGACCGCCCGAGCAAAAAGGCTAGGGGTCGAGAGCCCATCATCTTTGGTGACGAGGATCTCCACGGCATATCTGTGCCCCATAGTGACCCGCTGGTGATCATATCCTAAATTCACCGGTACGAGGTCCACCGGATACTCATCGATTCGGGCAGCTTGGCGGACATCCTCTTCCACGACTTCTTCCAGCGTATGGGGCTCGCCTAAGCAGACCTGAGACCGACCTTCCACATCCTCTTGGGGTTCACCAACCACTCCATCCCGGCGCAAGGGGTGATCACCCTGCAGTTCACGATCGGGGATCCCGGCCGCACGTGCACGCTACCTATGGACTTCATCGTAGCGAAGGTTCCGTCGGCCTACAACGTCCTCCTCGGCCGCCTGACGCTGAACTCCCTCCAGACCCAGATTTCGACATACCACATGGCGATAAAATTCCCCCTCGACCGGCGCAGGATAGGTCGGGCATATGGGAGCCAGCGGGTCGCTAGGATAGGCCTTACAGTGACGTCTTCGCCCGAGCAGCACGCTGACGACACCGATTCATGCAGCGACATCAAAGGATCCCTGGACACCCGGGACGAGCGGAAGGAGGTCCGTGGGGTGCCGGTTGAACCTCTTACCGAGGTGCCCCTAGCAGAAGGAGACCAAGGAAAGACTGTCCAGGTCGGGTCGCTCCTGACAGGGACCCAGCGGGATGACCTGATCAAGTTCTTCAGAAACAACTCCGATGTTTTCGCCTAGGCGCCTGCTGACATACCTGAGATCGACCCTAAAATCATCTCCCACAAGCTCGGAGTTGATCCTACGGCCCGACCCATCAGACAGAAGAGAAGAAGCTTCGCCCCGGTCAAGCAGAAGGCGATCAAAGAGGAGGTTGATCGGCTCCTCGCCGCCAACTTCATCAGGAATGTGCCCTACTCAGAGTGGCTGGCAAACGTAGTCCTGATCAAGAAGTCGAGCGGGAAATGGCGTATGCGCATCAACTTCACCGACCTCAATAAGGCCTGCCCCAAGGACAACTTCCCGCTCCCCCGCATAGACCAGCTCGTCGACAGCTCGGCCGGTCACGAGCTACTGAGCTTCATGGACGCTTTCTCCGGCTACAACCAAATCCGTATGAATCCTGAAGACGAAGACCTGACCGCATTCATAATGGACCGGGGGGTGTACTGCTACAGAGTGATGCCCTTCGGCCTCAAGAACGCCGGGGCCACGTACCAAAGGCTAGTCAATCGCATGTTCAAGCCACAGATCGGCAGGAACATGGAAGTTTACGTTGACGACATGCTCGTCAAGTCCACCTCGTCGGCCGACCATGCCAAGGACCTGGGCGAGGCATTCGGAGTGCTTCGCAAATTCAACATGAAATTAAACCCCGCCAAGTGCGCATTCGGAGTCACCGGAGGAAAGTTCCTCGGGTTCATGGTCACTCACCGCGGAATCGAAGCTAACCCGGAGAAGATCGAGCTTCTAATGATGAAGTACCTAGACGAGGTAAGGAAACTCCGGAAAAACTTCGACGAGGTCCAAGTAGAACAAATACCCAGACAGCTGAATGCCCAAGCAGATGCCCTGAGCAAGCTAGCTTCGTCGTACTCGGCCAACAATAGGCCGTCAATCCTCTTCGAAACCTTGCCTCGACCCAGCGTGGGAGACGAAGCGACGACACTCCATGTGTACGCGGCACAGGAGAGCGACCGGGATTGGAGGAAGCCTCTTGTGGAGTTCCTGAAGGACGGCGCGCTCCCAGAGGACCGGGAGGTTGCCCGCCGTCTCCGGGCCAAAGCCCGCCACTTCGTCTGGAGTAACGGGAACCTCTACAAGAAGGCCTTCACTCAGCCCCTGCTCCGATGCGTTGACCCCCAAGAGGCCGACTACGTCCTTCGGGAAATCCATGAGTGGGTGGGCGGCGCGCACCAGGGGGCTCAAACCTTGATCCAAAAGGCGTTACTCCAAGGGTACTACTGGCCCACCATGCACGAGGACGCCCTGAAGCTGGTCAGGAGGTGCAAGAACTTCCAGCTCTATGGCAGCATTCCCCGCCTCCCGGCTACCGAGCTAACCGCCCTGGCGTCCCCACGGCCGTTCGCCCAGTGGGGACTGGATATGATCGGCCAGTTCCTTACCGGAACAGGCGGGCACAAATACGTCCTCGTTGCGGTGGACTACTTCACTAAGTGGATCGAGGCCGTCCCCATCAGGAATCCGGACGCCGCCACAACCATCAAGTTCCTGCAAAACTACCTGATACTCCGGTTTGGCATCCTGAGGTGCATCATCACCGACCACGGGACGAATTTCGAGAACGAGAAAGTGAAGGACTTCTGCAAAGAGTACTATATCCTCATGAAGTTCGCCGCGGTCGCGCACCCCAAATATAACGGGAAGGCCGAGGTCACTAACCGAGATGTCCTCCGGGGTCTCCGGACCCGCCTAGAAGGGAGACAAGGTAGTTGGGTCGAAGAGCTGCCCCGGGTCTTATGGGCCCTGCGCACGTCAAAAAAGACTCCCACCGGGGAGACCCCCTTCAGCCTCTGCTATGGGACCGAAGCGATGGTCCCAGCGGAGATTGGGCTACTCAGTCACCGGGTCGAGTACTTCGACGATGACGCAAATACCATGGCACTACGGACCAACCTCGACATATTGTTGGAGAAAAGGGATCGGGCCCAGATCAGAGCCGCCGCCTATCAGCAACAGACGGCCCGAAACTACAACGCTCGGGTCAAACGCCGCTCCTTCAAGACCGGGGACCTGGTTCTACAGAGGAATGAGTTCATCGACCAAGGCAGGCTTTACAAGTTCTCCCCAAAGTGGGAGGGTCCTTTCCTCGTCTCTGAAGCGCTCCCCGGCAGAGCCTACCGCCTGCAAGACGTGGACGGACCAAAGCTGCCGCGGCCTTACAACGCCGAGAAGCTCAAGCTATACCAATAAGGTCAAAGCCAGCGAGTGTTACCCCCCTCGAGATTTCCCTTTCACAAAGATGGTGTAAAGCGTTCTCTGAAATTCCTGTCCATACGAATAAAGAAACGACGAATCTTTTTTCCCCAGTAGAATTCCTCCTTTACAACTCAAGGCCCTCGCCACGAGGCGGCCGTGCAACCCACGAGCCCTCGCCACGGTGCGACTGTGCACCCCACTGCCCGGACCAAAAAGCCCTCCCAGAGGCAGTCGAGTCCGAGGATCCCTCGCTCGGCTATCCCCAGCGGACAACTTCCCTGCCGCAACGCCGGGGATCAAAAAACTCTCACAGAGGCAGTCGAGCCCGAGGATCCCTCGCTCGGCTATTCCTAGCGGGCAGCTTCCCTGCCACAACGCCGGGGATCAAAAAGCCCTCCCAGAGGTAGTTGAGCGCGAGGGTCCCTCGCTCGGCTATCCTTCAGGACAAAAGCCCTCCCCAAGAGGCACCGGGCAGTAACCCTGCCCGGCCAAGGATGCTTGGTAGGTTTCTACAGCCCCTCCCGCGCTAAGGACCAAAGTCCTCCCAGAGGCAGTCGAGTCCTTGCTCGGCTATCCCCGGCTGGTAGCTTCCTACCACAACCGACAGGGATCAAAATCCTCGCCAAGAGGCACTGGGCAGTAACCCTGCTCAGTTCCCGTCCTGAAGGATCAAAGCCCTCGCAAGAGGCAACCGAGCAGCTACCCTGCTCGGTCTACTCCGACTGGTAGCTCCCTACCCACGACGTGAGGGATCAGAATGCCCTTGGAAGAGGCACCAGAGCGGCTTCCCCGCTCGTCCATCCCAGGCTGGTAGTTGCCTACCCCCGATGCCAGAGGTCAAAGCCCTCGCCAAGAGGCAACCGCACAGCTTCACTGCCTGGTCATCCTTAGCGAGCTTCTTACAGCCCCTCCAGTGCTAAAGACCAAAGTCCTCGAATAGGCAGCCGAGTCTTTGCTCGGCTATCCCCGGCTGGTAGCTTCCCTACCACAACGCCAGAGATCGGTAAGCCCTTGCAAGAGGCAACTGCGCAGCTACCCTGCCCAATCACCCCCGGCTGGTGGTCGATGCTCGAAGTCAAAGATGCCCTGTGGCCCGCGGAGGATCCGAGACACCAGGGAGGGACGTCAGGTTTATCCAAGTCTAGACGATCTCCCCTCGACTCTGGGGCCCATGGGGATACCTCCTCGGCAGCGCTTGACATGCTCGTCGGCTAGTGATTGAAGTCAATTCGACGGAAGATCGCCAGACAGATGGACAACTTCAACCTGACATGAAAACACAACGGTACGAGCAAAGATATCCTACGAACATCCGTCAGATATCCTACGAACATCCTTCGCACACAGAAGGTGAAATGCAAACCGACGAAATAAGGATTTTCTTTTATTACCAAAAGCAAAGTTTTTACAAAGGGTATTCTGGGGCTCCCCAACCCTACAAACTGCCCGGAGGCTTACTTCGGTCTCTTCATCGCTGGCATCACGGCCTGCCGGGGCTCTACCACCGGAGATTTTGCATCCAGGGGCGTGCCCTACTCCCCTCGCCATCTCCTACCGGAGGCCTTGCCGCCGGAAGCGGAGCCCGAGCGCAGAGCTCACCATCGTCGAACCCAGGAAGCTGTTCCTTCACGGCGTCCAGGGCCTTGTTCCATGCGACGGCAGAATACTCCCCCAGCTCGACGTAAAACTACTCTGATGCCTTATAATCGGCCACAGCTTTCATAGCCCGAGCTTCGGCAACCTGGGCCTCCAGAAGCGCCGCCTCGGCATCTCCCCTGCTGGCATCCCTCTCTTTTTCCAGGGCCGCGAAGTGTTCGGCTAGATCTGCCAGCTTCCTATAGGCAACCCGGAGGGACGCATTCAGACGACGAAGGGAACCCCGATTCGCTGAGTTGGCAAGTTCCGCAGCCTCCGCCCGGCCCGCCAAGACGTCGGCCCTTGCTCTCTCCAGGCGCAGGTCACGTCGTAAAACCTCGACCTCTGAAGGGAACGCTTCCACTAGCCTCGGGGCGTGGAACGCCCCCTCGGCTTCCATATGAGCGGCAAGGGCGTAGTGTTGAAGAACCTGATGGAAAGCCGATGAGAAATCAGGAGGCCCCCGAGCCAAGGAAAGGTATACCGAGAAAAATACACGTAAAGGGGTTCGTACCTGGACCGCCCCCTGGGCCATGGCCTCCAATTGATCCCTCAGGGAGCCGTGCGGCAGCTTTCCCCCAGCCGACTCCTCCATCCCGGCGAGCAGGCCAGCGGCAACGGAAAGTCCAGACGGAACCGTGAAGACGGCCCCCCTCCTGCACGGAAATTCCCTCAGGAACCCTTGACGATGACGCGCGAGAAACCGTCCTCTTCCTCTTGAGAGGGGGTCTGCCCTCGCCCTTCCCTCTGTCCCCCGTCTGGGGCTCGGGTAACTGTGGACTTCTCTGGCCGCCGCCGGAGAAACCAGCAGATGCCGTCGACGAAGCAGACGGCCCTACCGCCGGCAGAGGATCCGGCGGAGGGCATGAGCTAGCCGGAGGCTCGGCCGCGCCACTAGCTTCCTTCTGGCGCGGGCAGCCCGAAGAGTGGGAGCAAACCATGTATTCAAAAGGAGGAAGAACGCCGAGCAGCAACGACTCAAGAAAGAGGAAAAAATGAAAGATTGAGGGCCCTGGGGCGGGCCCTACCTCTATTTATTGCTGCATACGGCCTCATCCAACGGCGCACGTCATCTTCCGCCGAAACGATTCCTCTCGCCCAGCGGCTCCGATCGCTCCACGTGTCGATCCTGCGCTGAACTGTGTCCTATCATACGCTGCAGGCCTGCATACGTCGCGTCAGCCAGTCGACGCTTGACGCGTGAACCGTCGCTTCAGTTGCAGAGTGCACGAACCGGCGCACCTTCTTTAAATGCAGAGATCTCGCCTAGATTCGCGAGCGGAAAAGACGACCGACGGCCCGAGTACTCGTCCCGGCAAAACCCTAGAAAGGAGCTTACCTCTGGAGGCGCGGCAGTCCACTCCTGACCCGACCCGCTAGCTGGTCGGGACAAGAGTGGGGGGCTAATGATGATGCTCAATATTGGCGATCTCCAAGATCAAGACACGTGGCAGGTGGCGTGTCCCAGAACTCAGAAGAAAGGGCCGACCAGGCCACCCCGTACTCGACCTGCAAATACAAGCTGGCCCTCCTCAAGGCCCCCTACAAATTGGCCTCCTCGGTCCCGTAGCTCGCGGCGAGCTGCCATAAGACCTGGACTCCTCGGCTTCCTCGCTCGTCCCGAGCTCGAGGCCGAGGCCGTCTTCCTCGGCCCTCCGACCAAGGCCACCGCTCACAGGCGTAACCGCCGCTTCGCGAATCTCGCCATACACAGATTTTACGCCAGCAACTTCCCACGTTTCACGCCATTACGATCTCCATTAATGAACGATCCATTCTCTACACGGGCGCGATGTCGGGGGCGTAACTGCCGGCGAGATTCTCGCGCCTGCTGCATGCCACCACCGCTATATAAACTCCCATCACAAAGGGGTCAAGTAAGCCATTCTTTACTCTTCTAAGCCGTTACTCTGTTCGGATCTCATCACTAACTTGATCGTCGGAGGGTCCTTGGTGGTACCAAACCATCCCGGGACTTCTTTGCAGGTACTCGGCACCAAACTCCTCATATCACCTCTTCCACCAAAACCCATTGAGACCCACAAGCAACAGAAGATAATCGTCAGAATCCACCGGGAGATCGACGGAAGACAACATCTGATGGAGACCCGAAAAAGACCTCCATCAGATATAGTACATGTATGAATTCCATGATTCATTAATTAAAATATTTTTAAAATAGTAGCCAAATTATAAAATATGTTCTCTTTGAAGTGTGTCTATATTTTTCTCGGAATAGTATAGATAAGTTCTGATATAGCACATGTATGATTCTGTTATTCATTAGAATAATTTTTGTAAAATAGTATCCAAATTATGAGATATGTTCTCTTTGAAGAGCCTCTGCATTTTTCTACATTTTTCTCTGAAATATCAATGTTCTCATGTAAAAGGTGTTGCTTTCTTATAGTTTTTTCTTCTACTTTTCTGTTTTGGATTTATAAAGCTTTACATAATGAAACTCAATCAAGATGCATGGCCGGCTTCTAGTTATAATATTCGAGAAAATAGTACTTTTTTATATCATTTAAAAAAGGTAAAATTAATATTTGAAGAGAAAGGATTATTCAATGTAATTAACACAAATTAAATTGAAGAGAAAACAATGTACATCGACAATGGTAGGAGAGACAGGAAACATACAAGATGGAGAAAATAATAAAACGCTTAGCAGGGGTCGGGGCCTTAATTTAAGTGGTGGTAAGCCCCACCCCCAAAAAAGATAGGTGAAAGGAGCGCAGCTGTTGAAATTTAGTGTAGAAAACGGAAAAATGATGAGTATAAGTAAATGAATTTATTGACTCTGAGGCGCAATCGGGTTTCTTCAAGGATTTACTTGTTCCCGCTCAAATTGAGTTTACTAAATGGTTGTAGATAAAGATCTCTCAGGTTACAACAGAGTCCAAAGTTTCTGCGATCAGCAAATATCGAAGAAACTTCGAAATTCTATTCGAAATAGTAAGGAACAGTAAAGAAGAAAAAGTTTTAAAGTTCGTAAGAAAATCGGTTTTATTTATAAATTCTCAAAGGTCATAAAAAACGATTGCAATTTTTTGAAAAGAAAAAAGTTCAAATTTCAAAATGCACAACCGTTCATAACCAAATTTTCGAAATTCAAATTTCAAAATGCACAACCACTCAAAAACTCCAACAATCCTCTCTTTTTGAGCTTATATTTTTTCTTCTCTTCTATATTCTCTATTGATATAATTATGCATAGTTAAAGGTTCCTTTCGATTTAAATATTTAGTTAGTGTTAAATATTACAAGGTGATAAGAAATTTCTGGTTGCTAAATATTAAACCAGCTACTTCTTGATGTATAACATACCACATATATTTATATCCCGTTTCCTTAAGAATTTCATTCTCACTCAACAATATTAATTTCTTTGTGTTATTCTTATTCAGAAAACAATTCCGGAAGCAAATCGTAAACTTCCATGAGAAGCGGTATCACTTCTATGTTTTCATAGGTGAAGTTCTTCTTGCGTTTCCGTCTCCAAACATATTTTCTACACAAGCGAACTTTATTATAAGTTATAAAATCATTCCTCAATTTTGACAACATTACTAGTCTCCAACTATGGGACTTAAACTACTAGTGCTCATACTTATATAGTAATTTGTTATTAGCCATTAAATCTTATACGAGTAGAATTCTGGTTGAAGGTTGTGTTACCATCATTATTAACTTTTATTTAATGGATTTCATTCCTATACCAATTGATATTATTCTTACCAAGTCTCTGACTAGTCCTTGATAAAAGGATCAGCTAAGTTTTTACTTAACTTTACATATGTAATTGTGATAACCCTTTCATTAATTAATTATCTCATACACCCATGTCTTAACTTATATGTCTTGATTTTTCATTATAAATACTATTATAGGCTCTTGACAATATTGCTTCGTTATCACAGTATATGGATATTGGAGGCATAAGTGTACCAACCCTAAACTTTCTGTGCAAAATTTTTGTAAAGTACAGAAAGGAGTATCTTAGCCCGAACACAATTTAAAAGTATTTCTTATTTAAGAACAGCAAGAAAGCACTTGTAGCTTATTGGTAAAGTCTTGCACTGCTGTGACATAGCCCATGTGTTCGAATCCCATGAGCTATATATTATTTTTTAATGATTTTTCTTTTAAACTTTTTGGAAACCCAAAAATTTACACATGCAATACACGTGAAAATGAAAAGTCACTAAAATCAAACATATGAAAAATGATGTATGAGCAGACCCCGACACGTGGCATCGATCCAGAGCCCCGCACCCACCTAATGGCCGGCGAGATGGAGCCCTAGACCGGCGCCGCCGGACTCCCTCATGCAGAATGCTCCTAAATTTTAGCCCAACACCCCTTGGCCTCCTCCCACTACTCTTCTTCTGTTTGAATTTCCTGCAATTATCCAGAGAATTAAAATGAGTCATTAATCCAAAATTTTAATGCATTTTAGTTCCATTCTTCAATCCTCAAAACCCTAATTTCTCCTATAAATACAACATCACATTCCAGCCCTCTCCATTCTGAAATTTATTATCAAAACTCTCAAATTTTCCAAGTCAAATTAGTTGTACAAGTGGAGTTAGCCCAATGTCATCTTCCGGTGACGACTCGGGACAAATCCGGCGACACCGTGACTCCACGAAGCTCTCAAGCCCTTTCTCTACCTCCCCTCTCTCATCTAATCCAGTAAGTCCCATCTCCTTCTCTCTCTTCCTATTCTAAAAGGATCTCTTTTCAAAACTCATCGGAAGTGGAGTTAATCCGACATCTGATTCTAATTTTGTTAAAAACACAACTTTTCTTACTAACCCAACATCCATATTGTTACATCTTGTTTAGTAATCTTAAAACAAACATTTAGAACAAGTTTCAATTCAAAATACAATATTATACAACTTTTATTTCAATTTTACGGTTAAATACCACAAAGTTTACTTACGACATCATTTCATCATATTTGCTCATATTACCTTTAGAAAACTCACGAGATAATGATCTAACTCATCATGATATAGCACGATGGCTTTTGGAAAAATATTTTGTGGGATAAATACAATTTTACAATAAAATACCTTTAACTAATAAAATCGTATTCTTTAACATTGTTTTAATTAAATTCCTTACAATTAAGCCTCTACAACCCATTTTGGGAACCCGATTTGGATGGTGCGGGTTATCGCACATCCTTAGGGCTAGTAGAGCGAGATGCAGACCTCCTCACGGAGCATCCGATCTCGATAGAATTTTTAATACAATTTTTAAGAATAATGTGATTTTCTATTTAATAAATAAATTCTATTTTTAATAATTATATATATATATATATTATCAAAACTTCTATTTTATATTTATAATAAATTCCATGTTTACTAAACAAAGAAATCCCAAATTTCATGAATATACCATCACAAATCCATACAATTTCAAGTTACACTAAAATACCATATACTATTCAATCTAGATTTATAATCATTAGAATACTTCACCTTTAAAAATTAAATCCATGAAAACCCTAAATACAATAAATAAATGCATGAGGTTTATTTTGAAAGTTTATCAAAACTATTTTTCATAAAACCCCTTCAAGTTTATTAATCTGCAATAAGGACCCTAGTTTATATAGGTTTAAGTGGTACTAATTCTCTTGAGTCTCAGGGAGTTGCAGAAAGTGGGTGCTTGACTATTTAAGGTAGGAAACTAAAACATGGTTATCAATGGTAATTGGCTTGGAAAAAGTCACAAATCCTGCCGTCTATGTGCAGCAGTTACCGATAACTCCAAAACCTAATTCAGAAATCCAATTTTGTTTAAGTGTCTGACTCAGACAGAGTCTCAGTCTAATCTGAATACAATTCCAATTTACATACAATTCAAATATAATTCCAATACATCATGAATCCATATATACTGAAACTTGAACATGAATACCAGAATGCTATACAATATCAACATGACTTGAACTGACCAAACCATGGATATACATGGACTTGATTACATGACTATCCGTTTACATCCTTATCCGTTTACATGAACAATTGATATCATGGTTTCGGCAAGTCTTAAATCTATAAAACAATACAATAAATATTACGGGGTTTTTAAAGGGGTAGACTGGTATGGAATGCGTTAAAAGTGGCACGAGATGGTCATTAAAAGATGTAACTAATCATCCATTGCCATTATTCCGTGGGGTTTGACGGAGCCTTGTACTACGGGTTACCTTAGTCAGTGGGATAGTTGGACTCCTCTCGTAAACACTAATATCTTCTGTACCAAGATACAAACAACTACGTTAATATAGCGAACATAATCTTTTATATTTTACATGTTCTATTCTCTGTCTATTTTTGTCTACCTTTTGGGACTTACCGAGCGATTGTTCGCTGACGACATTCCTTTTCTATTCCTTCTTTGGAATGTTTTCAGGAGGACCCGACTCTCTGCAGGTCGAGCCCAGCTCAGAAGACTTGGAGCAGTTCATCAAGGACCCCGAGCTCTAGTTCACTTGTATATACTTTTACTTTTAGTTCATGGTATTGTTTAGGCATTGCTTTCCAGTATTGTATTTACTTTCTAATTGTATTGTAAAGAATGTTTAATCAATAAAAAATTACTGTTCATTTACATCTCATGTCTTTCTTGTGTACATTTAATATATTGCTTATTTACGCTTAGCGTATTTACTTTTGAGTAAATACGTCGCGGGCCTAGTCACGTCTCCTTACCCATACATGTAACACCCTAGTTCATTTATACCAGTTCTATTTTGGGTATTTCTTTATTTATGGTATTTTCCTGTTTTACTGTGTTTTGGGTACGAATAGCTTTTTTGACATCTGTATTTGCATCCGACCCGACCCATATGCTTGAAACCTGTCTTGATTCATGTTTATGATTTATCCTGACTTGTTACGTGGACTCGTGCACTTCCATATTTACATACTGCATATTGGCATTTATCTAACATCTGCAATTTTAAATATAACATTTAAAATCACATAAAATATTTTAAAAATATATTGCATGGCCTGCATGATACCCCTGACCCTGTGATAGCATCTACGCATCTTGTTCTCGTCCCGTTCAGTGAAACGAACTTGTTTGGATGGCTACGCGCACGTACGTGCATCCGTTCTTGGGGGTATGCATTTTCGTTACCCGGATATCCAATTTTAGTTTTGGTCGACACATATATTTTTCGTATTTTAAAACTGAATTTTTAGATCCGACCTGGGCGTGTTTTGGTCTAAGTTTGTATTTACCTGAAAATCAAAATTTTATTAATTTAATATTTTTATTAAAAATTAACACAGTTTAAATTTTATAACTAAACTTATATTTTTTTAAAAATTAAAATCTTAACTAATAACAACCTTTCTCTCTCTCTCTTTCTCTTTCCTTCTCTCTCTCCCCCACAGCACACACTCTCTCTCCCTTTCTCTCTCCTCTCGAACGCCTCTCTCTCTCCTCTCGCGATTACCGTGTATTTCTCGAGTCGCGTCATCGCCTCCCCCGCTACGATCACTTCCTTTCTATTCTTCTCTTCTTTAAAAATCCCCGAGCGCCCACAAGAACCCACTGCGAATGAAACCCTAACCCTATTCCTCTGCCCTCGACCTCAACCCGAGCCTCCATCTCCATCATCTCCTTCTCCTTCTCGTCGTCCTCTCTTCTTCCTCATCCTCCCTCTCTTCTCCCGAGCCTGCACACCCAAACCCTAACCCACAGAACCCATCACCCAACCACCGACGACCCTCATCTCCTCGTCGCACTCACACCACCTCTCTCCTCTCTCCTCTCTTTCCCTGCACACTCCAACAACCAACCCAACACCCACTGCAACCCTAACACCCGAGCTTAACCTGCACATCCAAACCCTAGCCCCTCACTGCCTTTTGCCAAACTCCATCGCCGGCACCTCACCGCCGGTGACCCCGACACTACCACCTCGTCTCCCTGACCCATGTGCACCAACCCAGTGAGCACTTCCCTCTCTTCTTCTTCCTTTTTTCTTTTCCTTTTCCTTTTTCTTTTTTTCTTTCTTTTCTTGATTCTTGATCTCTTCCAGCGATTGCCGGAGTTGCGTCGACGCTGCCGATCCGCCGATCCAGTGAATGTCCCTTGCTCGCGTGATCACCCTCTTACCTTGCCTGGACCCGTTCTGCGTACCGTTTGTGCGTTGCGACGATTTACCGACGTCGGGCGTGCCGTGCGTATTCGTATTGTGATCCATCGAGGCAAGTTTATCTTGCTACATGCTATACTACTATATAATGCACCCAATTGAATAATAACCTTTTATATTGCTTATTTGTACATCCCGCATTACCATTTTTGTCATTTTACTGTTATACGATGTCCGTGTGCATACATATTATTATTTACATATCTAGTCGCATGCTAATTCATCTTGCTACATACTAGTTATAATATTATGCATCCATTTGAGTAAAATGTTACCCGTTTATCGCATTATACATCCATACTAAAGTTTTACCGTTTTCGGATACCCGTTTGCATCCATATCATTTAAAATATATATAACTGCATCTATAGATCATATTAATTCATGATATTATTGTAGTAACACCCCATGCTTGATAATGTGCATCCTACATAGTCCTAGAGCTGTAGTTGTAACCCCTGCTAGATAATTGTGCATCTCGTAACCCCTGATAGATAATTGAGCATCCATATTTTATTGTGTATCCATACCATTAATTCTACATATCTAGTTACGTGCCATATTACATTAACTCATATTATTATCACATTAGTACCCCATGCGTGATATTGTGCATCTTACTTAGTCATGATGTAACCCCTGATAGATAATTGTGCATCCGTACTTTTACTGTACATCCGTATTTTACCTTGATCCAATACTTGCTACAGTTTTATTATGAGCATCCGCTTGACACATGTTCACTACCTGACATGACCTGATATATCACTACTTGACATATTACCTGATTCTGTTTCTAATGCCGACAATCTTGACATGTTGTTTCGATGGACATATCTTGTTATCTGTATAGACAAACCTGTACCTGCTTGATCCTGTGTTGGCATTAGCTCCAGATTTATCAATACCTGACTTGAACACATAACTTGGGGGTATGGGGAAATCAATGATGAAAACTGACTTGTAACTCGACAGTTCGATACTTATATTGATCAGTTTTACGGGCTAGGCCGGCCCCGGGATGATGATGCTGACATCATTCGTCTGTACATGTTACATGTTTACTGCCTAGCGGCACGTCTCGGATTTATCCCGAGAGTCTTGACCGTGGTCCCGAGCATGCACGGGATACTATTGAGTTATATCGACGATTCATTAAATTGATTTCACAGAATTGAGAGTAGTTACCCAGTAGTTGAGTTCAGATTACCCACTGCACGTCGCATATGCTTTTACCCTTCACTGTTCCACAATCGTGTTACTGTTATACCTTTATTACTGTTCATACTCGTGCCTGCATGTTTTCTACTCCTGATTATATTATTGTTGATATTATGACGCGCTGACGTCTGGGTTTTGCATGGCCCAGATCCTCTACCTTTGCAGCAGGCCGATTAGAAGTATTTCCGTGCACAGGTCGAGCAGTGAGGACCTGTTAGTATTTTAGTTTAGTTTTCTTTCAGCATTATCATTCCTGATGTGAGCCCGTATTTGAGACGTACATTCCAGATTATTATTGTTTATTGGATCTATTGCTTCCACATATTATTTCTTGACTCGTTTACTCTGGCTCATGGACATATACTAGATAGTTTATTTTATTTCTACTGTTCTTGATATCTTATAGACAGCCGTAATGTGACTGTGGAGGGATGTTTCCTAACTACAGGTAGCATGATTGGCTCTATCACGTACCGATCGTAGCGCACTCTGGGAAGCGGGGCGTGACAGTACATCGGGAAGCGGGGCATTACAATAAGATTAGGCCAACATTCAATATCTAATAATATATCAATAATCCATTCAGGCGCTTTACCGGCTGCTACCAATGCAATAAATTCAGATTCTATGGTTGAATGAGATAAAAATGTTTGTTTCTTTGAAGCCCATGAAATGGTACATCCTCCAAGGGTGTATATACCCATCTGGATGTAGATTTATTATCTCCTGAATCAATTATCCAATTTGCGTCAGAGTATCCATCTTAATACCGATGGAAATTTATTACAAAATAACCCATATTTCAAAGTTTCCTTCAGATATCCAAATATTCTGCCAATAGCTTCCCAATATTCTAATCCTAGATTATTAGTGTTTTTACTAAGTTTAGAAATAACAAAAGCTATATCTGGTCTTGTGTAATGAGTTTCATACATTAAACACCCAATTGCTTTTGCATATTTGTCACGACCCACCCCCAATATAGAGAGTATTGTCCGCTCTGGCCGAAACCGCACGGTTTTGTCTTTCGGGACGAACTGGACCCGACCAGGGGCCACTTCCCAAGAGGTCACCCATCCCAGGACTTCCCTGGCCCGAGCACGCTTAACTACGGAGTTCTCAAACTCCTGTAGTGCCAGTTCACTTAAAAGGCGTCTCTGTATTAAAAGAGTGGTATCATTCCATTTACAGCCTACTATTGAGGAATCTGGCTCTGATACCACTCTATCATGACCCACCCCTAATACAGAGAGTATTGTCCACTCTGGCCGAAGCCGCACGGTTTTGTCCTTCGGGGCGAACTGGACCCGACATTAAACACCCAATTGCTTTTGCATATTTGTCACGACCCACCCCCAATATAGAAAGTATTGTCCGCTCTGGCCGAAACCGCACGGTTTTGTCTTTCGGGACGAACTGGACCCGACCAGGGGACACTTCCCAAGAGGTCACCCATCCCAGGACTTCCCTGGCCCGAGCACGCTTAACTACGGAGTTCTCAAACTCCTGTAGTGCTAGTTCACTTAAAAGGCGTCTCTGTATTAAAAGAGTGGTATCATTCCATTTACAGCCTACTATTGAGGAACCTGGCTCTGATACCACTCTGTCATGACCCACCCCTAATACAGAGAGTATTGTCCGCTCTGGCCGAAGCCGCACGGTTTTGTCCTTCGGGACGAACTGGACCCGACCAGGGGCCACTTCCCAGGAGGTCACCCATCCCAGGACTTCCCTGGCCCGAGCATGCTTAACTACGGAGTTCTCAAACTCCTGTAGTGCCAGTTCACTTAAAAGGCGCTTCTGTATTAAAAAGTGGTATCATTCCATTTATAGTACAGATCTGTCCTCTTTCGGATTGTATTCCGAAAATTCCCCATTGTTTTATAGTGGGTCCCCATACTTATCTGGTATATATGGGTATACCGGATAATACCTGTGGTATTACAATATTCAAGTTGTGCTATTCCTCTACCATTGTTCTCTTTTAGTGTAACACTAGAATAAAAAAAGGAATATTATACGTCTTGAAAGCGAGATGATTAAATTTGGAGATTATCTTCTCAATATAATGAAATTGAGATAACGCATAACCCCCACTATATTTTACCATCTTAATTCCCAAGATTGTATTAACTTCTCTTAAATCTTTCATTTTAAACATAGAATTTAGATACTCTTTAGTTTCAGTTACACCTTACATATTGTTGCTGATAATTAATAAATAATCTACGTATAAGCATATGGCTATACTATACTCTTTAGTATATTTGTAACGACCAAAATATTACTATACCTTCGTGTTTTCTTTCTTTAGTAAAATATTGTATTTATTTATTCTTAGTATTTTTCCGTATATTTTGTTTTCTATTAAATATATTATTTTATTATTCCATCTATTTTTCCTAAACTCATTTTTTTAAAAACTAAATCTTAACCTATTTCAAATTAAGCGCAAGACTTGACCGAGCCCATAACCCAAATACAATATCATTTTCATTTTCTTTTACAAAATTATAAGCCCCAAAGCCTACTGTTTTTTCAAGCAATAGTATATATTTAATTCTTATTAAATATATGCATGAACAACCTTATAGGTCATTGGTTAAATCCTTACATTATTAGAAAAGTGGGCTTTTGGGCTCATAGTTTTATAAAAGAAAATGAAAATGAGATTGTATTTGGGTTCTGGGCTCGGTCAAGTCTTGCGTTTAATTTAAAATAGGTTAAGATTTAGTTTAAAGAAATGAGTTTGGGAAAAATAGATGGAATAATAAAATAATATATTTAATATAAAACAAAATTACAGAAAAATACTAAGAATAAATAAATACAATATTTTACTGAATAAAGAAAACACGAAGGTATAGTAATATTGGGGTCGTTACATTAGTTCCAGTATCGCCTAAATACGAGTACCGGTTTGGGAGATATATATGTTTTCGTATCGTCATGTAAAACAGATCAGAATCTATTCAGCACCGTCACACATTTTTAAAACGCTGTTTGAGTTAATTTCTATTGGGTTTCACGTTACAAAAATTAAAATTGTAGGTCTTTCGATATACTTATCCAAAACACTAAGATTCGCGCGATTTGGATTTCTGAAGCTCTAGTTATGATCGTTTTAAGATCAGCGTTTAAAACAAAAATTCAGATTTCTGGACAGTAACTATATGTTATATTGCAAAGCCTATATCGAGTTGTTTCATGCGTTTATAAGTAATCTAATATACAGGAAATTATAGCTCTATCAATTGTGTGACATTGAGACGAAGAAGATAGAAGTGGTCGAAAAAGAGTACAACCAGTTCGTATCACAAACAGACGTATAGTTTCATTCAGCTTTTCATTTCATTTCACCTTATTTATGTATACCTCATTGTTAAGACTTATCATGTTAAATATCTTGTATTCAGATATTTTGTCTACTATGAATCATGAATGTAATAAATCAGAGTTGGATTTCAATTTTTTCTTTGTTCTTATTACTTTATATTGCCTATAGACGCTTAGCGTATTTATTTCGAGAAACGGGTTTCTCATAATAAATATGTTGCGGGCTTGCCACGTCACCGTTTTCATCTCGTGGGAAGCGGGGCGTGACAATATTTCATATATATATATATATATATAAATATATAATTTATCATCGCAATTGTGATGGAAGCCATTCGATAGTATAAGCGAATCAAATTTCTTATGCCGCTGTTTGGGTGCATGTCTTAAACTATAAAGAGATTTAACTAATTTGCAGACTTTGTTTTTATTTTATGAAAGTACAAACCCTACGGGTTGCTCCATGTATACATATTCTTCTAACTCACCATTTAAGAATGCAGTTTTCACGTCCATTTGGTGAATATACAAATTATATATAGAGGCTAGAGCAAATAATATTCTGATAGATGTTACGCACGCTAAAGACGCATAAGTATCGAAATAATCGACAACATATCTTTGTTTGAACCCTTTCACCAAGAGTCTAGCCTTAAACGTTCACAAAGATCCAACAGAATTGTACTTTTTTTAAATACCCACTTACATCCTATAGCCTTAGATCCTTGAAGTAAATCAGTCAACACCTAAGTGTTATTGGACATAATAGAATCCATTTAATCATTTATGGTTTCTTTCCAAAATACGGAGTCTCTCGAAGCCTGATGGAGATTTTATTAGTCTATCAATTTTAACCGCAAGTGCACAGTTCTATCGTAGTACTTGCGGATTGATCTACAGAGAGGTGTTAATATAGTTTTTTTAAACTAAGAATTAAATTGCAAATAAAATAAAAACGTTTTTTTTTATGAATATAGAAGAATTTAGGATTTTGTGTTGCTTTACTCTTATTGTTGCTTTAAAGGATTCTAAATCTTTTCTTTTTCAAGTTTTAATATGTCATCTATTAATTATATAAAAGCATATGTTAAATTAATGTGATTAAACATAGCCTATCAATAATATAAAATCATTTAGAAAATAATTTAAAAATAATTCTAATTAATTCAAAAGCAACTAGTTTATCTTTTTATTAAATAACTCGTAGGTTGTCAATCTATGAATTATCAAATTATCGGCGTAAGCTAGACTACCCTAATTAACTAAGTTGCATTTTCTTGATTAAGAACCATCTCTTATCTTCCCCAATTAGATTTCTAGTTCATTACTCATTAACCTAATTAGGTTCTAGGTGTATTATTTATCCCTAATTTTATTCAAGGTGTCAACTTTCATTAAAAAAAATTAGTTTCATAGATGAAAAACTTAAAAGAGAAGTATTAGATTAATAGACATTCATAATAAAAATATAGAAAATATGAGATTAATAAAAATATCCGATCATTAAACTAAAGAACACAAACCCTAGAAGAATAGATTAGTTACTCGTATTATAAAAAAGGAAAACTTTATCCATAATAAAGAGTACTTGCAAAATTATTGATCCTTCCTCTCAATTTGAAAACCCTAGAATAATTGCCTATGAAAAAGATATGAAACCCTACTGAACTATACAAAGTATTTATAAAATTTCGGGAGAATTGGAATAAATTTCCTAAAAGATACAGATAATACAAAATATCTGTAAAGATATCTTCTTCATTACTTCAAAAATTTCGGCCGAATTATCTTAACTGCTCATTTCGGCTGAAATTTGTTGGCCAATGATCTTCTAATTTTTTCTATCTTCTGTTATTTGATTGCGAGATTCCCAAAGTTTGTTTCAATATCGCTAATTAATTCTTTGTTTTTGATTTAGCTCTATTATGTCTTCATTGCATGCACGTGATATGTCTTTTGCATACTTTTCAGTCTTTTTACATTTAAACCCTGTAATCTGTAATAATTCATAAAAACACCAAGAACATAAAATATGAATTATAAAAGACAAGTTAGGTTATATAAAAATACAATAAATTGTACCAATCAAATACTCCCATACTTATGATTTGCTAGTCCTCGAGCAAATATAAGGTTTCAAACTCTCAAATATCAACTAAAAAGAAAAATCTAACTCTATCAACTAAAATATCTCCTATGCACTTTCCGTGGTCGTACGATTGCATTGAGCGCATGTAACAAGCCTTTCATTCTCTGGGTGTCCTTAGGAGGAGTTGTGTTTTATGAGGGTTTTCAGCGAATACTACCCACAAAATTCCAAAAAGGATAAAAGAAAATAAAGGAAACTATCACGACCTACTTCCAAAAATACGTAAATACGGTATGTGAAAAAGCCAACCATGCTACCTATGGTGAGGAGTAAGTCTACGGTAGCGCCCCGGCCATCTGTCCGAGGCCAAAATGCGGAAAAGAAAACTTTTTCAAAACTAGAAACCGGCGCTATCGCAGACTTTAATCCCGGATCGAACCATTAACCTATAACTAGCAACTAGAGAAAAGTTAGAAAAGCTATACCGATCGATCCGTGTCCTTCGGTCTTTAGCCACCATCCCTAGCTTCTCGCGACATCTCCAATCTCCGGTCTTCTCGTCGGAAAGGGCACCACATCTTCGAGTCTTTTTACGGGCTCCCGCTTCGTCCGAAGCAACTCAGACACGAAATTTGCTAGCCGACGTGTCCAAGGTGATGTAGAGAATGTGTGTGATAATTTCGTCTCAAGCATCCATTGCATGAGAGTGTATGGATGGAGGTTGAAGATGAAGCCATTAGTGAAAATGGTGAGCTAGAGGAAGAATAAGGAGAGGAGCCTTTTGTTATTGTGTTGAGATGAAGAAAATGAGAGCTAGCATAAGAAATCCAAGAGCAAACCCAAGCCTATATGGCTATCCATTCTCTCTCCAAGCATCATATCAACACAATAATCAAATCCTAATGTGATATTAGCATAAGAAAAGAGACCATACGTCACTAAACATGTCCATGTCACATTAATTGCACCTCATGATCATTTCCACTCACAATTTCCACCATTTGTAAACATTAACCCAAATGTTTATAACAATAAAAAGATATGGCAACATCTAAAGTAAACTCGTGACGGATCACAAGGATACCCCTCACCTATATATACATACCTGCATCCGTATTCCGACCGAATGCGAATGCGATGTGACTAAAATAATCCAACAAATCTAATACTAGGATCTGACTTAAACCAAAGCCCACTAGTATGATCCGCCCGATCATGATCCGTGCACTACTTCACGTATATGATTGAACCCTGCCATAATACCATACGGCCTCTACAACGTTTCGCCCGAAACTTGAGAAACTGTCTGTGGGGGACTCTAAAGACTCGTCAATATTTTGGCTGTGGATTTAACCACTAGCACGTCAGTGGTACTGGTCGTACGTAACGAGCTACTAGGTATTGACCAAAAGGGAGGTCGATGAGCGAACTCATCCTGACACCCTACTGAGCCTGTCAGTGACAATATCCGTACAGCCCGGTCCGTTCGTCTATGAGCATCGTATGTCGGGCCTAGGGGGTTGGTAAAAGTCAGACCCCCAAAAGAGGTACAAATCGTGTCGGAGTGTAGCCCAGAACACCCTGAGATACTACTGGAATATCTACTAGTAAATCTCTTGCCTTGGCCAAGAACTTTGTGTAATGGCTCTCCTAGACACAGCGCGATCTCACCCCCAATATCGGGAGAGACGAAACCCCTTCCGATCCGCTCACTGCCTCCATGTGGCTCGGGACTGTACCCAACTAAAACCTATTTGCACGACTCCTTTGAGCCATGGTAGGGTAGTAATCAAAGCACAGTGGGAACTCACACGAGAAAAATGACGATCTCAGGTCGATGAACTAACCTGTACACATGTCACTAGGGAACTGCTATCTGACGTCAGGTATAATACCAACTAGTATGTTCGCGGCGAGTCCTGTCCGGTGTACTCATAACCCAATAACCACCTGTATACATCTTAGGTGAACCAACTGACACCAATGGCTTGTGAGACCGGCCATCGCCCCTCGTCGAGGTCTCGACTGTATACACTAGTCTACTAATAGAGTATCGATGCCCAGTCTCGAAACCCCCACGACTAGGGACCTTTTAAGGATGTGCTTATAGACCCCAGCTCCCACATATATGATTGCCATCATACTGCTGGTAGTCAAACAAGAATCCTAAGGGCTTTATCAATGTGTAATAGCGACCTGTAAGGTCACCTAAAGCAGTACACGATGGTAAAGATAAACCAGATAGCATACTATCATCTTGAGTAAAACTGTCCTGCCGGTATACGTCCTCCCTCAATCATTGCAATCACGTGCCTGTGATCCAATAATTGACTCCGAGGGCACTAAATCCAACAATCTCCCACTTTCACTCAAGGCTAATTATTGCGATGTTGCATACTCACAGCCCGCGTGATACCGAACACCCAACTCCTCTACTAATCAGTCTCACAAAGCCTGTTTGCGAAACTATTGCGTTCGAGGAATAGCCTCAGTGAGTGGATCCGCCCTGATGTTTCTTTCTATGTCTCTCTTTATCTTAAGTTCGCAGAGAATGCCTTCTCCCGAAATGAGCAATACCTGTCTTAGAATATGTCTGGATATCTGATGGGACCTAGTTTATAAATGAACTCCAAACTTCTTAGACTGTATCGTCAACTGAACTTAATCAGTATCCTGCGCCACACCTCTCTCAGTATCCGCTTGGACCACCTGTCCAAAATACCGCCCCTCGTCAGAGGGAAAACTATAACTCTGACAGTCACTCTGTCATCCAGGTCACCTTGGAAGCCTGGAGTGATAACCGTCCACCGAAAGAGGCTGTCGTTATCATATCCCTAGAACATCCACTTATGTTCTAAAATTGCTTCCGAACGTTTCTCCAGGATAGGATTAATATCAACTTATTGCATCTAGTGCAAAAAACAACATCTGGTGTGGTACTTGACATCTCATGATTGACTCAATTGCCTAAGCAAGTGATCTGCCAATCATGCACATCCCTCTCCCCTTTAGTCTGTAAGACACCTTTAGAGAGGGTGACTCCATCACCTGCAGGTACACTACCGTGCCAGGAGTCGTCCATTCTAAAACACCTTTAGAATGCTGTCAAAGTACCCAGATTGGGAAACTACCCAGATCTAGATCTAAAAACATAGATCTAATAACCAGAATATCTGATATAATATCCATATCCTATGTGGAGAAACCACTGTATGACAACCAAAATATAACCGATCGCAGTATAGGAATTTCACTTCCTACTATGTGTATGTCATCCAAATACCAGGACATCACATCCTACTAGCTTCTTAACAGATCCATCCCCTATTCTGATGAAGTCAAACCTATGACTGTCACATCAGAAATAGATGATTTATCTCCGCTATATCTGCTTTAGTCCATAAATAGAAATAGGCTACTTGTCCACTATGCTTCCGCTGCTCCCACTGACTACGACAACCCTCTGGCAGAGTCATATACACGTACACGTCTAAAGCTAGTTTAGAACGACGCTATACTCATCCTCCTGCCGGGTCTCACAGTCTGGAACAACAGCAATGGCAAGTCTGGGTAAACAAGAACCTCCTTGTCACCGTCTTTGAGCATACCGAAGTACCTCTCGAGTACCTGAGGTTACCTACCATATCTGCGGAGTGGCCAATGGAATGTCAAACCAGATTGAATCTTTAGGTCATATTAAATTTTCAGTAATCGTTTGCGGTTCTGGAATCACTTCCAGTTCTACCATACTCCCATTACTGTTTACTGAAAAAGTCCATTTTACTAAAACTGTGGCGAGTTAAGAACAATATCACTATTGATCTTCCAGATGGTAGAAAGTCAACCCTCGTCATAGTCCGGGTCAACCCACAAACAGCCATTACAGAAACGTGCCTTGAGTTATCCAGAGTCTGGTTTTAAGCATAAGCCGGACAACTCCCCGTACCTTAACATTGTTAAGATATGAACTATTCTATATCCAATATAGAAACAGAGGCACTGATTTAATTGGAACCAGATTCAAATCATGCAGCTGTCTCCAGTGCATGTCAACTAAATAGAGAGAGGCCGATCAGCATTACTCAACTTAGGAGTGCTTCCAATTATGAGCAACCTGAAAGAGAAGCAAGTTCTCTTAATCATTACTATTAACCGAATACCATACACAAGTATCTACATCTTCGATCGTCTTGAAAAATCCTGATACTTGCAACGCCTGGTTCTCTACTTTATTCTTATACCTATAACGTCTCAAAACTTAGACCTTATATTTCTACGAAACACATGTCTAAGAACTAGAGAAGTCACAAGTAAACAGAATATAGTACGAGTACCAACCCCTCTGTCCTCATGGACACTGGACAAAATACAATACTCTGTATAAGTCCCCTGAGGCTAATAACTCATTCGCTGTGTGCCGTAGATTGAAAACTGTACTTATGGTTAAGAAGATTACACCGCTGTTTAATGCTCCTTACCTAACTATCCACTGATATAGGTAAATGTCATAGACATAATTTCAAAAAGTTATATCTCACTTTATAAAAATAAACGTACAGATATATCAATTTGAAATTGGTGCATAACAACGGATATTCAAAACCAAATATTTGCCGTCCGGCAAACAACCCAGGCGATTTTCTCAAATAACACTAATTACAACGAATCCCGATATAATGAGGATGATTACCCAATTCCCAATAACTTACTCCCACTCATCATCTGTAAAACCATACAGATGTGAGAATCAAACCTGGTAAATACATACCCTGGAGCAAGGGCTAATTGGGAAATCAGTTTTGTTTTAACAATACACAGTGAAACTGAAACATATAAATGTTTCGAAGGGGTATCCGGGGTATTCCTAGTAATGCCTCTTCCATTATCAGATTCACAACTGTAACCGTATATTTCTTTGCCATCTTTCTAAATCCCTTTATATGTCTTTACTCATTACCTTCTGTACACCCTTTTAGGCTAAATGGTTTTCTTCCTTCCATACCGTTCGGCACCAGCTTATGGTTTGGAAGAAGACTATCCAATAAGAGTAATAGGTGTACTGTTCTAATCCTAGGAGCACTCGCAACCTGAGAGAAGGTGAAGATAAAAGAAAACTGAATAAAACCTTATTCCTATTTCTCCTGAACCAGAATCCATCCCCGAACTGGAACAAGTTCCTTCGAGTTCGTATATAACCATACGATGGATTATCCAAATAACTGTGGATCTTCGTAGTGATACGGAGTTTCCTGGAGAAATACAAAGGTGAAGTAGGAGTGGCGATGAAATACTTGGTTTGGTCGTGAATAGTAGTCGCAGTTTACTTTGCCCTCTTTCTAATCCCTTTATTTGTCTTAACTTATTACCTTCTGTACGCCATCGTTAGGCTAATTGGTTTTCTTCATTCCTTACCATTCGGCACCTGCCTATGGTTTGGAAGAAGACTATCTAATTAGCGTAATAGGTGTGCCGTCCTAATCCAAGGAGCACTCGCAACCTGAGAAAAGGTAAAAGGAAAAGATAACTGAATAGTCTTATTCATTTTCTCCAGAACCGAAAACCATCCTCGAATCTGGAATAAGTTCCTTCGAGTTCATATATAACCATACGATGGTTTTATCCAATAGAAGTGGATGTTCGTAGTAATATGGGGTGTTCTGGAGAAAAGGGTAAAAGTAGGAGTGGCAATGAGGTATGCAACTCTGACAATCCAAAAGCCAGTGTTTTAAGAAGGTTCGGTTAACTTGGTCTCTGAGTTCTAGTCCAGGGTCGGGTCATGGTCACTGCCAAAGAGAGAGAGAAAAGAAACACTCTGCGTGCACTCTAACCTGGATCAGAATGGTTATCAATTTATCCAATCAGGAAACTTCCCACTGTATCGTCAAATTCTCCTCCAAATCTGAAAGAAGAATTAGTCGGGATCACCCGAGGAGTAAACCAACTCATCAGTGGGAATCGAGATCCAACTATCATCGTATGATAATGTGATGGAATCCACTCACGTTATCACACTCTAGAAGGTATGCGCATATCTGGCAAGTTTCAGTTTCTTTAGAAACTCCCGATGTGATTTTTACCCCATGCTCTTATGACCTTGACGAAGGCCAATATATCATAAGTCACATGTCAAGTTCTACCCGTCATTATCCAGGTTAATTTGAACCCACCCGTATATACCCTTGACGAAGGCCAAAATAGTAGTACGACTGCCCCAAACCAACGCATCTATCTATACTGCAGAAAAGTAACAATTAGCTACCATACACTTGTTCCCCTACGAATGACGCGGCGGAGACACGGTGAACGTCTTGCCTGAAATTCGAGGCAGATGCTATTTGGTTTTATCCGTCCACCACTCCGAAGATGCCAAGTTGATTTATGGCACCGTGTATCGGAGGTTTAGATGGATGCGGCCGATGTAGCAGACTTCGTCAGATTCCCCCTCATCTGAGGGGTTTTGGATTGTGGGGACGCTCTTCCCTGCAGGCGCAAGCCCCTGCAGTTAATTACGTTACCGCATCGCGGTAGCAACTTTCTCTTTCTCCAGAATTTCATTTCGTGTCGTGTGTGTTTGTTTGTTTGTGAATGCCCGTGGATTGTATACGGAGACTAAATGATGCCGTCGCCCGTAGGACGTGGATTAGTCCAAATCCGTATTTACTTAGATTTGGGTTTGGTGTTTTGGTTTAAGGATACGTTAGCCGCATTGAGGCTAAGATCAACTTAAACGTTCGTTAAAGATACGTTAGTCTGATCTGAGACTAAGATCAACTTAACGGAAAGAGCATTTAGGGGCTCTATGGTTCCAGTTTAGGGACGTAGTGGTCCATTTAATGTATATGGCCGTTGGGACCCGTCACCTCTCTGACGACGTTGAAGGATTACAACGACAGGTATCAGAGGAGTTCGGAGATGTACCCTTGAACCAAAGTTGATTTGGAGTTTTATGGTCCATTTGAATGTTTAAGGATACGTTAGCCAAGTTTGAGGCTAAGATCAACTTAAACGGGATCGTTTAGATCCGGCAAAAGAGCGTTTAGGGGAAGGCTTTATTAGTCCAGTTTAGGGACGTAGTGGTCCATAGGTAGTTTAAGGACATCGCAGTCCCTGTTCTAGTTTAGGGACGTGGTGGTCTATTTCCGGTTTAGGGACATAGAGATCCATAGGTAGTTTAAGGACGCATAAGTCCATGGGTTTAAGGACCCCACAGTCCGTGTTGATGTGTGGTTGTCGGGACCCGTCACCTCTCTAACGTCGTTGAGGAATTACAACGATAGGGGTCAGAGGAGTTCGGAGATGTACCCTTGAACCAGATATAAATTGATTTAGGAGAGCAGTCTTGCTCGGTCAATTTAGTTTGAGGATCTACGGCCATGATTGGGCTAAGTCCAGTTGAGAACATTCAACGTTTTTCTTGATTTTTGGCCTATTAGGCCTGTGCTAGGGCTTTGCCCATGTTTGATAATACACTGCATTTTATTCTGGCCTGCTAGGCCTTTTAATTTGGGCTCAGTCCCTTTATAAATGATGCAGAGTATCTGTTCTGGTCTGACAGACCCTTATCTGGGCTCTGCCCCTTTTTAAAAAAAGAATGATGTATTGCATCTGTTTTTTTTTGGGCTCTGCCCTTTTTGAAAATAATGCATAGCATTTACTAGGCCCGTTAGGCCTTTTTAATTGGGCGCAGCCCTTCTTTTTAATGATGCAGTGCATCAATTAATCTGACAGAATGCCACGTGGCCTGTTAGGTGCTCTGCGCTAATTAATGAGCGCAAGCGCATGTGGAGGTGACACATGTCACGCTCTGGTGAGTGCAAGCGCAATAGCACAGTGCGCTGTGTCAGTGCGCTGCACTGTTGCGCTGCTGACACGTGGCGCTCTCTGGTGGCTTGCGCCAACCCAGGAGCGCAACAGTGCAGTTTTTGCAAGTGCAAGGCACTGTTTCAATAACTTGATCCAATTTTGGATTCAAGAAAAGAATCTTTAAGATTTCAGAACCAATGGTTCATAAAAAAGTGCAAGGCACTGTTATTTATTTTTATTTATTTAAGATCATTGATCTTGTTCTTAGATCAATGATCTATTCAGAAGAAATTCTTCTTCTTTTTCATAAAGGTTTTTTTTTACCTTTTTCTTGAGTCCTTCAAAGTTCTTCAGAGCTTTCCCTTTTTTGCTGTTTTTCTGAAGTTCTTGATGTCTCACAATGTTGATGATGTTCATGCCCTCTGAATTGGGGTCTAGGGGCCTTTATATAATGCCCATAAATTTGTTAAGTTTGTTAAAGAGATCATTTTCTGAGTGATTTGGGGATTTTTCCCCACCGTTGGATCTTTGATCCAAGCGCTTCTGTTTTACAGAAGACAATCTTCTTATTTTAATAAGAACAGAAAAATCTTTCTGGAATTTTAATTCTGTTGGGCGCAAACGCCCCAGCGCTTGACACATGTCACGCAGCGCACAGCGCAGCGCAACTGCGCTTGACACGTGTCGCGCAGCGCAATTGCGCTAGCGCAACTGCGCTGCCACGTGGCGCGCAGCTTAGAGCGCAGCGCAGAGCGCAAGTCAGCTGAAGCGTTGCTTCTTTAATAGAGCCTTGCTCTTGATTGAGTGCGCTGCCTTGGGCGCTGCGCTCCCTTCACTGGCGTGTCTGATTTTGACACGTGGCGCTCTGCGCACAGTGCAGGGGATTTGAAGCGTTGCTTCATTTATTTTAATTTTAATTTTAATTTTCAAAACAGAGCTTTGCTCTGATTGGGGGAAACAGAAGCGTTGCTTCGTTTCCCGCCTTGGAATTTGAACAGAGCTTTGCTCTGATTAGGGTAAACAAATGCCCTCCACCGTTGTGCTTACGTGGCCCCCAAACGTGAGCGCAGCGGTGGCAAAATTCCAACCGCCGCGACAACTTTTGGAAGTTGAAAGGGCATTTGATGCCTATAAATAGGACCTTTGGTCGCTTAGATCATTTTCATCTTCAAAATTTTACTTTCAGAACTCAGAGCCCTGCTCTTTATTTTCAAGAACTCCAAGAGTTAAACTCTTAAAACTTTTAGGTGAAAATTTTAAATTAAATTAAATTAAATTAAATTAATTTTCATTGACAGAGCCTTACTCTCCATAGATCCCTGATCTAAAGAAAACCCATTTAGGGTTTCACTTAGCAGAGCTTTGCTCTGTAGGTCCAAAGGGATCTAAAGAGGACTAAAGAGAACCCTGTTAGGATTCCATCAATAGTGTTCTGCTCTCTAAAAGATTTTCCTTGTATTTTCTTAATGCGTTAATGGAGCTTTTCTCCTTCCAAATCGTACAGAAGAACTCTTAAGAGTTCTTCATGGATCTTGGAAGTTAAAGATGATATTTTATATTATTATTATTATTGTCTTCTCAGAGCAAAACTCTCAATGTTCTTAGGGGATTTTCTTCAGATTCTCCTCATTACCGAATTTGATAGGTGTCACTCCCGTTTGCAGAGCATTGCTCTCGAGGAGTTTAACTCCCTGTGCCTATTTTTAATAAGAATTCGCTTAATCAGCCTGTCTGCTAATCCTGTTAGTCTTCTTTTACAGGAGCAATGGACGCCCATATGTACGACCTCGACAAGATTATCTCTTACGGGGACATCCGCCGATTCGGCCGCTCTCAAAATCGAGAATTTACCAACGCCGAGTGTGCCGAGATCATGAATCGCTTCGACGCGTACAATGGTCAACTGCTTCCTCGACGCTCCTCTCTCCTGAAGCTTATCGTGGGAGCCATTTGGGAAGCACTTCCCTTATTCTGCTCCGGTGTGCCGCTTGGGGCGTTGGATGCCGCTGAGGATAAGGTGCACTCAGTGTATCTGATGCACCTAATCTCGAAGAGACGACAGGACAATCTTGTCGATCTCCTGCACCAGGATTTCCAACAGTCCGCCATACTCGCTGCTTATTGGAGGGAGGAGGACATTAGGGGGGACCCCGACGCCTGTGCTCGTGAAAGAAAGCACACTAGGATGGTCCGCCAGGCTTGGAAAGTCTTAGATAGGGTTACTTTCGAGTTCCTCAATCCATGTCCTGGGTCCGAGGTTATACCATTGTAAACATTTCAATAATGTTGTTATTTATTTCTTTATGATTGTAAGAACCCTTTTGCCATATGAATGGAAAAATTTTATTTCAGCTTGTCTCATTTCTTGTTCTGAGTCTTTTGCACATGCATGAATGAGTGTGTTTTGAATGCTTAATCCAACTCCAATCAGATGTTTTTTCTGTCGCTTTCTTCTTTCTTTTATTATCCGCATGTTATCTTAGTGAACACGGTTGACAGATAATAGAGTAAGCGTCTTAGTTTCTTCAAGCAATAGCGATGGCTTAGGCCGCAGGTTCAGATCTGCTGTCTAAGACTTTTCAATTCTATGAGCCGTGAGGGTCTCATAGAGATTTTTCTCCCTACGGATCGAGAGGATCTCGTAGGTGGATTTTCTCCTTAGGAATCGTGAGGATTCCTAAGTGCGTTTTCTCTTATAAGTCGTAAGGATCCTATAAGAGAATTTTCCGTCTTACGAGTCGAGAGGACCCGTAAACGGTTGTTTCCCTCCTTGTCGAGACTCGACTTTGGAGAGTGAGACCCGTGAATAGTATGCAAGAGACCGTTTTAGACCGACTTGCAGGGTCCCAGTGCTCAGAAAATAAGTTTTTTTAATCCCTGCTTCCTAAGGCTTTATCTTGCAAGTTGAGATGAGTCGGGGATTTCTCGCGGAGACACTGGTTTCTCTGTGGGCCAACGCGAATCAGGATGCTCTCATCAAGGACGCTAGTTTCCCTGAGTTGAAGAGTTTACCAAGGACACTTATTTTCCTGGGGGTTGAAACGAATCGAGAATTTCTCGCGGAGACGCTAGTTTCTCTATGGGTCGACGCGAATCAGGATTTTTTCGTCAAGGACACTGGTTTCCCTGAGTCGAAGGATTTTGCCGAAGACACTGGTTTCTTCGGGGTCGAAACAAATCGGGAATTTCTCGAGGAGACACTGGTTTCTCTGCGAGCCGATGCGAATCAGGAGGCTCTCATCAAGGACGCTAGTTTCCCTGAGTTGAGGTATTTGCCAAGGACACTTGTTTCCCTGGTTAGAAACGAATCGAGAATTTCTCGCGGAGACGCTAGTTTCTCTGCGGGTCGACGCGAATCAGGATTTTCTCGTCAAGGACACTGGTTTCCCTGAGTCGAAAGATTTTGCCGAAGACACTGGTTTCTTCGGGGTCGAAACGAATCGGGAATTTCTCGCGGAGACACTGGTTTCTCTGCGAGCCGATGCGAATCAGGAGGCTCTCATCAAGGATGCTAGTTTCCCTGAGTTGAGGTATTTGCCAAGGACACTTGTTTCCCTGGTGTTGAAACGAATCGAGAGTTTCTCGCGGAGACGCTAGTTTCTCTGTGGGTCGACGTGAATCAGGATTTTCTAGTCAAGGACACTGGTTTCCCTGAGTCAAAAGATTTTGCCGAAGACACTGGTTTCTTTGGGGTCGAAAAGAATCGGGAATTTCTCGCGGAGACACTGGTTTCTCTGCGAGCCGATGCGAATCAAGAGGCTCTCATCAAGGACGCTAGTTTCCCTGAGTTGAGGTATTTGCCAAGGACACTTGTTTCCCTGGTGTTGAAACGAATCGAGAATTTCTCGCGGAGACGCTAGTTTCTCTGCGGGTCGACGCGAATCAGGATTTTCTCGTCAAGGACACTGGTTTCCCTGAGTCGAAAGATTTTGCCGAAGACACTGGTTTCTTCGGGGTCGAAACGAATCGGGAATTTCTCGCGGAGACACTAGTTTCTCTGCGAGCCGATGCGAATCAGGAGGCTCTCATCAAGGACGCTAGTTTCCCTGAGTTGAGGTATTTTCCAAGGACACTTGTTTCCCTGGTGTTGAAACAAATCGAGAATTTCTCGCGGAGACGCTAGTTTCTCTGCGGGTCGACGCGAATCAGGATTTTCTCGTCAAGGACACTGGTTTTCTTGAGTCGAAAGATTTTGCCGAAGACACTGGTTTCTTCAGGGTCGAAACGAATCGGGAATTTCTCGCGGAGACACTGGTTTCTCTGCGAGCCGATGCGAATCAGGAGGCTCTCATCAAGGACGCTAGTTTCCCTGAGTCGAAGGATTTTTCCGAAGACACTGGTTTCTTCGAGGTTGAAACGAATCAGGAATTTCTCACGGAGACACTGGTTTCTCTGCGAGCCGACGCGAATCAGGAGGCTCTCATCAAGGACGCTAGTTTCCCTGAGTGTCGAATTGATCAGTGGTGGTCTTTCAGGTTTTATATAAGTTACCGTCAAAACTGTGAAGCTAGGAATTTGATCTTCGCTTCGTTTGCTGGCACTGCGTCTACTGTATTGAGACGAATGTCGCGGTTGTCTATAGGCTGTTGGTGAACCGTCGAGATTTGGCTTTGCTTTCTAGCGGAGCCTGTTGGGAAGGTGTGTTTCCCTCTTTGTTTGTGCCCTTGGATTGTATACAGGGATCGATGTGATCTCAACTGTAGGGCAAAGGTTTCATTCATTTTTATTGTTTTATTTCCGCGATACTCTATCATTTCAGCTTTTATATCGCGAAGGTCACGATTGCCCAATCATTTCGGCTATTTTGTATGCATACGTTTTCTTTACTTGCTGCTTTTTATTACAAGCTGTCCTATCATTTCGGCTATTTCGTATGTATGTGCGGCTTGCTGGCTTTCACTGTAAACCTGAAATTAGACACCGATTTCGGCATCAGCACCGCTACAACTGGGATATTGCCAGGAGTGAATCATCATTTGCCTCTGTCGATGTCGAACAAAGGTGGCTTAGCGACAGGGTTAAGGTCCTGTCGTCTAAGGCTTTTAACTTCATGAGCCGTAACGGTCTCATAAAGGTATTTCTCCCTACAAGTCGTGAGGATCTTGTAAGTGTATTTTCTCCTTAGGAATCGTGAGGATTCCTAAGTGTATGTTCCTCTGTAAGTCGTAAAGATCCTACAAGAAGGTTTTCTCCTTGTAAATCGAGAGGACCTAAAAGGATTGTTCATCATGCGTACATATCCCTAGTCACGGATGGGACTTGGTTAGGGAAACGTCTATTCGCGCCCGTGGATTGTATACAAGGGTCAGTATTGAACCACTTGTAGGGCAATATCGAAGGTTATGGGGTTGCTTAAGCATAGGTTTAGGTCTCTGTAACTTAAGACTTTCAAATCTTATGAGCCGTGAGGGTCCCATAAGAGAGTTCTCCTTACGAGTCGTGAGGATCTCGCAAGTGTATTTTCTCCTTAGGAATCGTGAAGATCCCTAAGTGTGTTGCTCCCTTGTGAGTCGTAAGGATCCCACGCGGGTGGTTTCTCCTTACAAGGTCGAGAGGACCCTGTAAGTGTCTTTTAACGAGGTTGCGCCCTTTCAGGTTTTCACAAACATTCGCCAGTAGTCCTGCTGTTTTTACTTACGGAGCCCTTTCGGGTTTTCATCCGTGCCCCTTTTGCTTATGGACATACCTTTTTTTTATTCTTTCTATTTTTATATATTTTTTTACGAGGTTGTGCCCTTTCGGGTTTTCACGAACACTCGCCGGTAGCCCTGCTGTTTTTACTCACGGAGCCCTTTCGGGTTTTCATCCGTGCCCTTTTTGCTTATAGACATACCGTTTTTATTATTATTTTATTATATTTATATTTTTTTCTCTCTTTTTTTTCATTCGTCTCGTCAGCCTGAGGATGCTGCGGACGTTTCGGTCCGTCATTAGTTTAAGGACGTTTCGGTCCGCCATTAGTTTAAGGACGTTTCGGTCCATCCAGGAGAAGGCTGGCTACTGCTTATTTGAGCTTAGGAAGATAGCGAGCGGACATAGTCGTCGTCATCTATCATTGACCTAGGCAGTAACTCGCTAGGCGTAGTATTTCTTTAGGAATCGACCATTTATTGGCCTGTAAGGCCTTTCACCATGCATATCCATGAGTAAATAAGCTCCACCCTGGTAGACCTTGTCTATGATGTACGGGCCTTCATAGTTCGGCTCGAATTTTCCCCGCTTAGCGCGATTGGGGATCATAGGTCTTTTGACAACTAGCACGAGTTCGCCTTGGCGGAATGTCCTCGGTCGGGTCAATCTTTCATATGAGCGCGTCATCTTTGCTTTATAAGCCTCCAGATTTTGTTGCGCTATGAGCCGGGCTTCATCAAGGGCATCAAGCTCCTCAAGCCGAAAGTGAGCATTTTATTCGTCCGTCAGCTCGTAGTGGACTGCCACTTGTAGAGAAGGTAACTCTATCTTGAGGGGGAGTATCACTTCTGTACCGAATACCAACGCATACGGTGTTGTGTTTGTGGCCGTTTTGAACGTAGTTCGATATGCCCAGAGAGCTTCTTGCAGTCTCTCGTGCTAGTCCTTCTTATTTCAGGACACCGTTTTCTTCATGATCTTTGTCAAGGTTTTGTTGAAGGCCTCGGCTAGACCATTAGCTTGCGGATTATAAACCGAGGAATATCTCCAGTCTATATTGCGTTGTTGCGCGAAGCGACTGATCTTGTGGCTTCTGTAAGCTTGCCCGTTATCGGAGATGATCCGTCGTGGAGTTCCAAACCGATATATGACATGCGTCTTGAAGAAATGGAGGATATTCTCCATCTTCACTTCCCTCAGCGGTACTGCCTCTGCCCATTTGGAGAAGTAATCAGTCGTCGCCAGGATGAAACGATGTCCCCTGGACGATGCTGGTTCGATGGGGCCGACTATGTCAGTTCTCCACATTTCGAATGGCCAGCTAGCCACCGTTGGATGGAGTGGATTTGGATGCTGGTGGATGAAGTCCCATGGATTTGGCATGAGTGGCATTGCTTCGCATATTCGAGGCAGTCCTGAATTATCGTGGGCCAGTAGTAGCCCATCTGTTTGATCTTCAGCTTCATCTTCGGGCCCGCTTGGTGAGAACCGCAGAGTCTGTCATGAACTTCCTGAACGACTTTTTTCGCTTCGTCAGGTCCCAGACATCTCAACCACAAAGAATTGAACGACCTCTTGTACAGAGTATCATTAACGAAGGCGAAAGACAGAGCTCGTTTCATAAGCTGATATCTTGAGGACGCATCTTCGGGCGCTCGACAGTATTTGAAGTAGTCTATAAAGACTTCTCTCCAATCCTCGGTATTTTCCCGATCTTTTATTTGCAGGGTCGTCTGCTCAGTCGCTCCTTTTTCTTCGGATGATTCCGGAGATATTTCCGCTGGGGCAAGCACCCGACAGCTTTGTACCACGATTCTGACGTCATCGAGGTTCTCATCAGCCAGTTCCTTAGCGAGCTTGGCCAACGCGTCCGCTTTGCTGTTTTCCGTGCTCGGTATGTTTTCCAAAGTATAGGAAGGGATTTGGGTCAACAGTTGCTGCACCTTTTCGCCGTACTTCACCAACTCTGGTTTGCACGTTTGGTAGTCGCCGTTTACTTGACTAACGACCAGTTGGGAATCTCCGTATATGAGGAGGTTTTCAATTCCCATGTCGATGGCGATCTCGAGGCCTGCTATCAAAGCTTCGTATTCGGCTTCATTGTTTGTCCTCGGTTCTGTTAAGGAAAAATCAAAGCGCATTATCCCTCTTTGTGGACTTACAAAGATGAGTCCTACCCCCGATTTGATTATAGGGGTACTTTGTTTGCGCTTCTTCATGGAAGATGGTCCATCGAAATAAAGCTCCCATCGGGTATCACCACCGTCGGTCGCATCAAACGCATGTTCGTCTGGAAGATCGCAATTCAGAGGAGAATCGGCGGGTATCGGATGCCCAGCAAGGAAGTCGGCGATGGCCTGGCCTTTCACTGCCTTGAGAGGTTGATACGTTATCGAGAACTCCATCAAGAGCAGGGTCCATTTAGCGAGTCGCCCCGTCAATATGGCCTTCGACATTAAATATTTAAGGGGGTCCACCTTCGAAATGAGACGGACTTCATGCGCCAACGCATAGTGCCTAAGTTTTGTTACCGCGAAGATCAACGCTAGGCAATGTTTTTCAATAGGGGAATAGTTACTTTCTGCCCCCAGTAGGACTCGACTTAGATAGTAGAGTGCTCTTTCTTTCCCTTGGTCGTTCTCTTGTGCCCATAATGCGCCTAAAGAACCTTCGAGAGCTGTGGTATAAAGAATGAGGGGTTTTCCCTTGACCGGAGCAGCCAAAACTGGAGGGTTCTGCAGATATTGCTTGATTTCGTCCAGTGCGCTCTGGCATTTGTGATCCCAGATGAACGGGGTTCCCTTCTTCATCAGATGACTGTAAGGACAGCATTTGCCTGAAAGGTTGGCTATGAATGGCCGTATATAAGCGAGCTTCCCTTGGAGAGACCGCAGCTGTTTGAGAGTTCTAGGCGGGGGCATTTCCACGATCGCCTTGATCTTCGACGGATCTATCTCGATGCCTCGGTGTTGGACGATGAATCCCAGGAATTTGCCTGAGGAAACTCCGAATGCACACTTGGGAGGGTTCATCTTCAAGTTGTATTGTCGAAAACGTTGAAATACGGTCTTCAGATGCTCGAGATGTTCCTCGTATGATTTGCTTTTAACCACGAGATCGTCGATATAGCATTCGACGATTTCGTGTATAAGGTCATCAAAAATTTTTGTCATGGCCCTATGATAGGTGGCACCGGCGTTCTTTAGACCGAAGGGCATCACCTTATAGCAAAATATACCTAAAGGAGTCCTGAAGGCAGTGTGCTTCTGGTCTTCGGAATGCATCTTTATCTGATTATACCCTGATGAGTCGTCCATGAAGGAGAAAACCTCATGAGTGGATGTATTGTCTATCATCAGTTCGGTGACTGGCACTGGGAAATCGTCCTTCGGGCAAGCTTTATTGAGATCCCGGAAATCCACGCATACGCGCATTGTCCCATTTTTCTTCATCACCGGGAAGATGTTGGCGATCCACTCGTGATACTGGACTTCCTGGATGAAGCCAGAGTCGATCAGTTTCTTGACCTCAGCATTGATACTCATCTCGAGCTTGAGCCGCATTCTTCTCGGTGCCTGTTTGACTGGCTTGACGTCCGGGGATATCGCCAATTTATGCACAACAATTTCTGGATCTAGTCCTGGCATTTCGGAATAGTTCCACGCAAAGCAATCTCTATACTGCATAAGCACGTCTCTTAATGAAGCCACCCTCTCTTGAGACAGCAGCTCACTAATGAATGTCATTCGCGGGTCACTCGCCGTCCCCAACTCAATTTTCTTGAGATTATCCGCAGTGGTATGTATTCCATCTTCCAGCTCTTTCGGGGCTGGTGGAAATTCTGAGATCACCTCATCGTCGCTGTTTTCGAAGCACCAGGGAAGGTCATCCATATTCTCGGGCTCTTCTTTTGATATTGTTATCACATGAAAAGTACGAATTCGCTTCTAAGCCCAATGTGGAACTGGTTCTGCTCTCGTGGCTTTGAGATCGTGCTTCTGTGGCGGCGTTACCTTCCAGTAGTCAGACAGAGCGAACTTGCCAAGCTGATACTGATCTTCGACCCAATTCTTGAAGGTGAAGCAGTCTTCGAGAGGGTTCCCTATTACTCGGTGATAAGAGCAATAGTTCGGGTAAGAAACTTCGCCTGCCTGCTCTGGGTGCTTGGACTCCAGCAGTGTAAGCATCTGGTATTTTATAGCTCGGTCAAGTATCTTCTTCGTCTTGTCTCGAGAAAAAGAGTATACTCGACTCATCTTCTTCACAAGGGACAGATCTGGACCGCTCGATTCCCGCTTGCGTGGCTTATTAATCCCACTTTGTTGCTGTCGAGCGCCTTTTTCGCTTTTCGACTTGTTTTTGCTTCTGCGTCGAGCCTTTTTTATAACAGGTTGACAGGGAGCGGCATTTTCATCTTTCACAGCCTGTTGGAGGAGAAGTTGCGTTTTGGTTTTCTCGTAGATGGCCATTTCGCGGTTGTGGTCGTCTCTTAATTTTTGTCCAGCTTCCCTTATAAGCTTGTCCATTTGTTCTTCGAACGATGGACTGGGCACTTTTGCATCAGGAACTTTTACTGGTTCAGGATTAGCGTCCTCCCATTGAGCATCCGCTTCTTCATTGAAGTTATATACGGCGTAGCAATCACGGAGTAGCTCTCGTTTCTTAGACCGAATGTATCCAATCCTGATTGTTTCCATTCTCCCATTAGGCTACTTGTGCTGAGTCTCGGGAACGTTCCAGACCCTGTCATAGAACTTGGCTTTTCGAGCGGTCTGTTTAAAGGATATCCCCTGGCGCTTCAATAGCCTTTTCAAGTCTTCTGTATAGTATCTGGGCAGACGGATGGGCTGAAGCCTGTTAAGCGTAGGATCCATACCGTGCCAGATTTCTTTCTCCACTTTGGTTTCCTCAGAGCGGTAGAATAGAATTGCCTTTTCGCCTTCTCGCCTGGGAGGGACATGGAACGTCCGCAGCTCCTCTATACTGTAGATATTGAGCGCATCCAGTTCTTTATGATGTTTAAGTGGAACCATGGCGACTTGTAGGCTTCGCTCCTCGTCAGCGGATGTTTGTATTGAAGGTCGAGCAGAGAATACAGCATGGACCTCATCTTCAGAATCACTGCCAAATATCAACATGGGAGCGGACTGTCCCGGCTTGTTGTGTTGGGGTGGACCCGAATAAATCATCTCTTCCTCTTCTTCAGTATCACTCCTGAAGACAGGAATGGTGGCATTAGCTTTATTCTCCGGCTTGTGACACTTCTCCGTGTCTTCGAAATCTGGTAAGAAGTATTTGGCATCTTCATATTTGCGGACTTCGTTCACAGAGAACGGGTTCAGTTCTCCCGTCACGGTATACTCGAGACCATCCTTAAAATACTTCATACTCTGATGTTGTGTAGAAGGGATGATGTTGTACTCGTGTAACCATGGTAGGCCGAGCAGAGCATTGTAGCATGTCTTAGCGTCTATGACGTGGAACTTAATGTCCGTGACGAGTAGCCCGAAACGTAGTGTCAGTATCACAGACCCAAGAGTTCTTGATGACTGGGAGTCGAACCCGGAGATGGTGATCTTGTCCCGAGCAAGGTGCTGGACGCTCATGCAGATTTCTTTTAACACCCGCACATTGAGGAGATTAACGGAGGATCCATTGTCGATCAGGATTTTGCCTATCTTTATATCGTGGCAGTATCCTGAGACATAGAGGGGGCGATTGTGTTCGCACGTCCCAAGGAGAAGGTCTTCATCGCCAAAAGTGACATCGGCCATGTGCACTTCCTCCAATTCATCCTTCATCTTTTCTTCGGCCAGGAAAGCTTGGAATTGCTCCGGCTCCTGTAGTGCCTTAATTAACGAATCTCTCGCCTCTTTTGATAGTAAAAGGGCGTCAAGGATGCTGAGCTGCGAGGGTAGCTTCCTCAGATGCGCTAAAACGTTGTAATCCACCTTACTTTTCTTTGGCGGGTCCTTGGCGGCTAGCTCTTCCATGACTTGGTCATCTAGGGTAATATCCTCAGAGACCTTTTCTTTCCCTTTATCTTTCTTGTTTGAGGGTCCGAGATTCTTTTCGGGTAGCGTCCGATTACGCAGTCGGATATTTTCACAGACCTTTTGCTCTTCTTCTTTTCCCGAGGTGGACTCTTTAAAGAGGGGGCTAAGGGCCAGCTCCTCGTCAGAATCACTCCCGAATGTGAGCACTTGTGATCCCCCGGCGTTAACCATGCGACAATCGCCGGTGGTTCTGTTAAGTCCCTCGGTCGTACCTTTTTGCTCCCGACGAGTTTTGCGCTTTTCCCGCTTAAAATGCTGTCGGTGAGCAACATATCCTTACCACCATCTATTGAAAGCTTTGCACTCTTCGGTGGGGTGCGAAATCTTCCGATGATACAAACAGTAGGAGGGGTGCATTTCCGCTTCACCAGTAATGTTTCCTTCAGAGGATGGTAGCTTCATGCCCATTGATATGGCCTTAGCAAACCTTTTCCTCATCTTGAATTTTGCTTTTATCCACAGTGGATGTATTTTGCTCCAGCGGGAGTGTCTCAGCTCTTTCGTCAAGCCGCTGGCGCTTGGCCCTTTCAAATATGACCGTCTCGCGTTCCCGATCAGCTTTACTTTTTAAGAGAGCTTCATTGAGGAATGCGTCAATTACTTCATCCGATGGCCCCAGAATTTTTGGTTCAGGATCTGCCCCCAGTTTTTCAGTGCAAAGAGTCTCCTCATCGTCCGTAAACGAACGAGAGATCATATGGCAGCTCGCCACGTATTCCTCAGATTCATCCGACGAACTGTCTCCCTCATCTTCTTCTTGAAAGACGTGGTTGAGAAACTCTTGGAGTGTAATGGGAGTCCGTGCTTTCTGATTGTATTCCTCCAGCGCGTCAATTTGTTTTTGTAAGTCCGTGCGCTTGTCGCCAGGCTTCACGTGCTTCTTGGATTTCTTTTTCTTCTTCTTTGAAGATTTTGACGGCTGGTTGTGAGTGCTTGGGCCACCACCATCGATCTTTGGAGTTGGACGCGGTTTCAACATCCCTTCAATGATCTGAGGTTCCAATGGGTTTTTCCACCTAATTGCTGGGCATGTTTGAAGAACGTTCAACATCCTCTTTGTTTTAGCTGATAGTACGACCTCCTATGGAGCTTCTTTAACGAAGGAGCATGTTGCCCCCGGCGTATTCATCCTTTTAGAGGTGTGAGGTTGTGGCGGATTCACCTTCCATCTATCGGACAACGCGAACTTGCCCTGTTGGTACTGGTCTTCAATCCAATTTTTGAAGACGTAGCAATCTTCGATCGGATGACCCAGTACTCGATGATAGGGACAGTAGTTGGGATCATGGACATCATTTGGCTGCGACGGACGTCTTGGATCCGGCAGGTTTATGAGTCGGTTGCGCAACGCCAGCTCGAATAATCTTCTCGTTTTATCTCGGGGAAACGAGTAAGGACGTTCTAGCCTCTCCTTAAAGGGTACGTGCGGACGCATATTATTTTGATGGACAACCGGTTTCAAGTTGCTCGGCTATTGTTGAGCATTAGTGACAACAATTGCTTTTCCCTTCCCCTTCTCATTTCGAGAGTCCGGCTTTGGAGGGGGAGGTCTATGGCCCATCTGGTCCATTTGAGCTAGCTTGTCGATCAGGGCTTGGAAGATAGTCAGCTTGAAGAACATCATAAATTGGGATATGGTCTCCTGCGGATCGAGGGTTCCCACAAACATACCCACTGCTGGCGCTTCTTCAATGCGTTGCTCGCATCTTGACCATAAGTTCCGCCACCGTATAGCATATTGGACCCATGTCTCGCCCGGCTTCACCCTGGCATTAATCAATGCCGTCATCGGGGTGCGTTCGCTGGCGCTTGCAAAACACTGGGTAAACAGCAGCTCCATCTCCGTGAAGGTCTTGATAGAGTCGTTCGGGAGCTCAGAGTACCACTCGAACGCTGTATCTGACAAGCTGCCAACGAACTGGCGAAGCAACAATTTGTCATCACCGCCGGTGTTGCCGCAAAGCACTCTGAACTGGGCAACATGCTGGTGGGGATTGCCCGTCCCCTTATAGACATGGAATTTGGGTATTGTATAGCCCGGCGGGTACTTTATCTGATCGTACCAGCTCGGATATGGTCGTCCTGTTTTTACGACCTGACCGGCTGCTTCAGTCGCATGATGAACCCGTATCTGTTGGGCTATATATTCGTCCAAGTCGGTTTTGGAGATTGTCTCCTCCTTGGCTGTTGACAGAGCCGGTGGAGGATTTGACGTTTCTCCCCTATCATCTACAAGGACGATCGGGGGATCTTCAACTGGAGGATCTTGTTGGATCATCATCCCCATCATGTCTTGGAACAGGAGGGCCATACGCTTTATGTTGGCTGCTTGTTCAGCAGCCTCTTTATCCTTCTTCTCCAATATGTGGCGAAGGAATTCAGCGTCCGTTTCTTGCTCTTGGCGTTCATCCGAGGACGCTTCAGGGTTTTCTTTTGGCCCAGTGAGTGCGGCCATCGCGTTCATCATCTCCTGGAGCTTTTGCTGTTGCTCCTGAGATTTGGTCACTGACCGTGTAAGCGGTCTATGACCTGTAGATGCACGGCTGTCCTCTTTACCAGATGCCATGTACACGGTATGAACCACCATGCCCCCAGACCTAGGGCGTTTGGGTTCGCTGTCCTTGGCATTTGCCGCGGGCGTGGGAATTTTCTCTGGCCTCCTTCTCTTATGGGCCGTTGAAGTTGAGGGGGCCGTTGCAGCAGGCACCCTGGTGGTGGTCATCCTTTGCTGTTTGTTTGGACGGTTCTTTTCTTCTTGCACTTTTGTCCTTTTCTGTTGGCGAAAGTGATCTTGGTCGATTACCGAGTCCTGAACTCTCCCCAGACCTTATAAATCCTGGAGGACAGCCGTTGAGGGGGTTGCTCCAGCTTCGTTTCTGGAACCCTCTCCGCAGGTGGAGGAGATCTTTTTAGTGTAGCAGTTGAAGAGTTCTTACGCACCCTCCTTAACGGTTCAAAGCTGTTCCCAGTTGGAACAACAGCATCAACTTCCACCATTGGAGCGGGTGGAGTTAGCCCCGAAGGGGAGTTACCCCCAGCCTTCCTTACTATGCTCCAGTGGCGACGTCGAGCATGACGAGCCATTGGGACTGGCTCGGAGATAGGGACAGCTTCATCATTCCCCTTGTCCGAATGAGGCGCTGCTGGTGCCAGCCTTTTAAAGACGGAGGTCGTCCTCTGAGTGGCAATATTCAATCTGTCAAAGATAGATCCTCGAGCAGGGGCATGAGCCGGAATAGTCAGCCTTGAAAAGACTGACTCCTTGACAGGAGAAGCCTCTTTGGCGACTTCGGGAGTAGCCGTCTTCTTTGGGATGGCCTTCTCAGGTATCATGGGCTTTTTGGCGGGCTCTTTGGAGCTCAGGCTCAGTCTGGTGAAGACCGAGAAGTTGGACGACCCGTTGAGAGGGGCTTTGGGAGTAGCAAGTCGATCGAAGACCGACTTCTTTGAAGCTTCCGGTACGGGCACAGGGATGGTGCAGCTTGCTGGCGGGAGCATGGTCCCAAAGAACAGGCCAGTAGTAGCCTGAGTCACTTGCTCCACAGGCATAGTAAAGACGGAGGCCGCTTGAGGCCCATATGCTACGCCTCCAGGTGAGGCGAAGCGTCGGTTGCATTGGCACTTCGAGCAGTTCGAGCAATTGGAGGCCATTGATGCTCGATTTCTGCGCCAGGCAAAAGACCAAATCTTAGTAACTTACAACCCAAAGGCAACCATTAACAAACCGCGATTCGTTCGCGAAGACGACACACGAAGTGTGGAGTGGAAAGAGGAAAAGGTCCCACCGGGCGTGCCAGAATCTGTTCCTCTTCGAATAACGCGGCGGAGACGCGGTGAACATCTTGCCTGAAATTCGAGGCAGATGCTATTTGGTTTTATCCGTTCACCTCTCCGAAGATGCCAAGTTGATTTATGGCACCGTGTATTGGAGGTTTAGACGGATGCGGCTGATGTAGCAGACTTCGTCAATTTCCCCCTCATCTGAGGGGTTTTTGATTCTGAGGACGCTCTTCCCTGCAGGCGCAAGCCCCTACAGTTAATTACATTACCGCATCGTGGTAGCAACTTTCTCCTTCTCCAGAATTTCACTTCGTGTCGTGTGTGTTTGTTTGTTTGTGGATGCCCGTGGATTGTATACAGAGATTAAGTGATGTCGTCACCCGTAGGACGTGGATTAGTCCAAATCCGTATTTACTTAGATTTGGCTTTGGTTTTTTAGTTTAAGGATACGTTAGCCACATTGAGGCTATGATCAACTTAAACGTTCGTTAAGGATACGTTAGTCTAATCTGAGACTAAGATTAACTTAACAGAAAGAGCATTAAGTGGTTCTATGGTTCCAGTTTAGGGATGTAGTGGTCCGTTTAATGTATATGGCCGTCGGGACTCGTCACCTCTCTGACGACGTTGAACGATTACAACGACAGGTATCAGAGGAGTTCGGAGATGTACCCTTGAACCAAAGTTGATTTGGAGTTTTATGGTCCATTTGAATGTTTAAGGATACGTTAGCCAAGTTTGAGGCTAAGATCAACTTAAACGGGATCGTTCAGATCCGGCAAAAGAGCGTTTAGGGGGGGGGCTCTATTAGTCCAGTTTAGGGACGTAGTGGTCCATAGGTAGTTTAAGGACTTCGCGGTCCCTGTTCCAGTTTAGGGACGTGGTGGTCCATTTCCAGTTTAGGGACATAGAGGTCCATAGGTAGTTTAAGGACGCATAAGTCCATGGGTTTAAGGACCCCACAGTCCGTGTTGATGTGTGGTTGTCGGGACCCGTCACCTTTCTAACGTCGTTAAAGAATTACAACGATAGGGGTCAGAGGAGTTCGGAGATGTACCCTTGAACCGGATGTAAATTGATTTAGGAGAGCAGTCTTGCTCAGTCAATTTAGTTTGAGGACTTACGGCCATGATTGGGCTAAGTCCAGTTGAGAATATTCAACGTATTTCTTTATTTTTGGCCTATTAGGCCTGTGCTAGGGCTTTGCCCATGTTTGATAATGCACTGCATTTTATTCTGGCCTGCTAGGCCTTTTAATTTGGGCTCAGTCCCTTTATAAATGATGCAGAGCATCTGTTCTGGTCTGACAGACCCTTATCTGGGCTCTGCCCTTTTTTAAAAAAAGAATGATGCATTTCATCTGTTTTTGTTTGGGCTCTGCCCTTTTTGAAAATAATGCATAGCATTTACTAGGCCCGTTAGGCCTTTTTAATTGGGCGCAACCCTTCTTTTTAATGATGCAGTGCATCAATTAATCTGACAGAATGCCACGTGGCCTGTCAGGCGCTCTGCGCTAATTAATGAGCGCAAGCGCATGTGGAGGTGACACGTGTCACGCTCTGGTGAGCGCAAGCGCAACAGCGCAGTGCGCTGTGTCAGTGCGCTGCGCTGTTGCGCTATTAAAACGTGGCGCTCTCTGGTGGCTTGCGCCAACCCTGGAGCGCAACAGTGCAGTTTTTGTAAGTGCAAGGCACTGTTTCAATAACTTGATCCAATTTCGGATTAAAGAAAAGAATCTTTAAGATTTCAGAACCAATGGTTCATAAAAAAGTGCAAGGCACTGTTATTTATTTTTATTTATTGAAAATCATTGATCTTGTTCTTAGATCAACGATCTATCCAGAAGAAATTCTTCTTCTTTTTCATAAAGGTTTTTTTTACCTTTTTCTTGAGTCCTTCAAAGTTCTTTAGTGCTTTCCCTTTTTTGCTGTTTTTCTGAAGTTCTTGATGTCTCATAATGTTGATGATGTTCATGCCCTCTGAATTAGGGTCTAGGGGCCTTTATATAGTGCCCATAAATTTGTTAAGTTTGTTAAAGAGATCATTCTCTGAGTGATTTGGGGATTTTTCCTCACCGTTGGATCTTTGATCCAAGAGCTTCTGTTTTACAGAAGACAATCTTCTTGTTTTAACAAGAATAGAAAAATCTTTCCGGAATTTTAATTCTGTTGGGCGCAAACGCCCCAGCGCTTGACACGTGTCACGCAGCGCACAGCGCAGCGCAATTGCGCTAGCGCAACTGCGCTTGACACGTGGCGCGCAGCGCAGAGCGCAGCGCAACTGCGCTGCCACGTGGCGCGCAGCGCAACTGAAGCATTGCTTCTTTAATAGAGCCTTGCTCTTGATTGAGTGCGCTGCCTTGGGCGCTGCACTCCCTGCGCTGGCGTGTCTGATTTTGACACGTGGCGCTCTGCGCACAGCGCAGGGGATCTGAAGCGTTGCTTCATTTATTTTAATTTTAATTTTCAAAACAGAGTTTTGCTCTTATTGGGGGAAACAGAAGCGTTGCTTCGTTTCCTGCCTTGGAATTTGAACAGAGCTTTTCTCTGATTGGGATAAACAACACTATGCCTTGACGAAGGCCAACACACATAGCATGAATACTAAGTGCTACCTTTCTGAAATGACGGAGGGCTACGAATGGTTTTTGGCGAAAAACCTTTAACGTAATGAACTTGATATCGTTGAAGGAACTATATAGCTTTTTATAAAAATATAGTGGCGAAAACCTTTGCTAAAGAGGTCACTCCTGGTGAAGGGATCTCGGCTCTTTCCCCATAGAATGAGGTGCAGGATATTCCAACTGAATACCACGATGCAAAGCAAAAAGTAATCGGCTATAGTGAAGTTATTACCCTGACGCAAACTTCTGTCCAAGGGGTCACTCCGGGTGAAGGGATCTCGGCCCTTACCCCGTCGACTGAGGTGCTGGATATTCATAACCGAATACCACTGTGCAAAACAAAAGAGAACGTCCTTGCAATAACAGCTTTTTGAAAAATGTTCCAACAACATCAAACAGGTTTGTTTAGCTTGCATTGATCCGAATCAATGCAGTTCCATCAATTAATCACACCACAGAAGAACGAAAATATGATGTACGTGTATGCCATCCGCATTCGCCACTGGGTCCCGTCATCACCCGTTAGGTTACTTAACTAACGACAGAGCGGAGACTGGACTAGCGCGGGTGTAAAACATATACAACATCTACTATTATATATATCAATATATAACAATCGCTCCAGGCATGACAAATGCAACATCACAGAAATTTAATAAGCATCACAAAACAATACAGATAATCTGGGATTCCCGGATTTCAAAGAGCCGCTACTGAAAACCCGACGTTCCCCTGGTCGTGTGGATAGCTTGTGCAATGAAATCCTAGAACCCTACGGGTGCGGCAAGTTACCCGCCAAAACCTGAAGCGAGGCAGCCCCCTACAGTAAAGTGAATGGACCACCCAGCACTTCACGGAATCCGGTAACTTGAGCATGTTGGATATAGTGCTATCAGAGTCAATTATTGGATCACAGGCACGTGATTGCAATGATTGAGGGAGGACTTATGCCGGTAGGACAGTCTTAATCGAGATGATAGTATGCTATCTGGTTTATCTTTATCATCGTGTACTGCTTCAGGTGACCTTATAGGTCACTATTACACGTTGATAGAGCCCTTAGGATTCTTGCTTGACGACCAGCAGTATGATGGCGATCATATACGTGGGAGCTGGGGTCTATAAGCACATCCTTAAAAGGTCCCTAGTCGTGGGAGTTTCGAGACAGGGCATCGATACTCCGGAGTAGACTAGTGTATACAGTCGAGACCCCGACGAGGGGCGGTGGCCGGTCTCACAAGCCACTGGTGTCAGTTGGTTCACCTAAGATGTATACAGGTGCTCATTGGGTTATGAGTACACCGGACAGGACTCGCCGGGAACATGCTAGTTGGTATTATACCCGACGTCAGATAGCAGTTCCCTGGTTACATGTGTACAGGTTAGTTCATCGATCTGAGATCGTCATTTGTCTCGTGTGAGTTCCCAATGTGCTTTGATTACTACCCTACCACGGCTCAAAGGAGTCGTGCAAACAGGTTTTAGTTGGGTACAGTCCCGAGCCACATGGAGGCAGTGAGCGGATCGGCAGGGGTTCATCTCTCCCGGTATTGGGGGTGAGGTCGCGCTGTGTCTAGGAGAGCCATTACACGAAGTCCTTGGCCAAGGCAGGAGATTTACTGGTAGGTATTCCAGTAGTATCTCAGGGTGTTATGGGCTACACTCTGACACGACTTGTATCGCTTTTGGGGGTCTGACTTTTACCAACCCCCTAGGCCCGCCATGCGATGCTCATAGACGAACAGACCGGACTGTACGGATATTGTCACTGACGGGCTCAGTAGGGAGTCAGGATGAATTCACTCATCGACCTCCCTTTTGGTCAATACTTGGTAGCCCGTTATGTACGGCTAATACCTCTAACATGCTAGTGGTTAAATCCACAACCAAAGTATTGACGAGTCTTTAGAGTCCCTCACAGACAGTTTCTTAAGTTTCGGGCGAAATGTTGTAGAGGCCGTATGATATATGGCAGGGTTCGATCTTATACGTGCGGTATTGCATGGATCTTGATCGGACGGATCATATTAGTGGGTTTTGGTTTAAGCCGGATCCTAGTATTAGATTTGTTGGATTACTTTAGTCTCATCGCATTCGCATTCAGTCGGAATGCGGATGCAGGTATGTATATACAGGTGAGGGGTATCCTTGTGATCCGTCACGAGTTTACTTTAGATGTTGCCGGATCTTTTTGTTGGACCAAACATTTGGATTAATGTTTGGATAATGGAATTAGTGAGCTAGATTTCATCTTGACATGCATTAAATGTGACATGAACACATTAGTGACTCATGGTCTCTTTTTATGTGTTAATGTCACATTATATGATGTTTTTGTGTTGATATGATGAGAGGAGAGAGAGAGGGGCTGCCTTGAGTGAGCTTGGTCTCATTTTATTCTTTTCACACTCTCTCACTCTCATTATTCCATCACAAGAAAAGAAAAGAAGAAGAAGCCTTCTCTTCTTCTTCTTCCTCCTCTAGCTCATAACTCCATTAATGGCATCATCTCTAACCTCCATCCAAAGCCATGGACGCAAGAGACAAAGTGATCACAAACATTCTCTACAACATCTTGGACACGTCGGCTAGCACATTTCGTGCCCGAGTTGCTTCGGACGAAGCGGGAGCCCGTAAAAAGACTTCTTGATGTGGTGCCCTTTTCGATGAGGAGATTGAGACCGAGACCGGAGATGCCACGAGGAGATCGGGATGGTGGCCAAAGACCGAAGGACACGGATCGCTCGGTATAGCTCTCTACCCTTTCTCTAGTTAGCTAGTAGTAGGTTAATGGTCCGATCCGGGTTTTAAGCATACGATAGCGCCGGTTTCTAGTTTGAAAAAGTTTTGTTTTCCGCATTTTGGCCTCGTACAGACGGCCGAGGCGCTATCGTAGACTTACAGAGCACCCCTCCTTGGGTCAACCTGTACCCCCTACGAGTGCGGCGAATAGCCCGCCAATTCTAGAGTGAAGCTCCCTCCATCTCAAAGCCATGAGATGTGGGCCCGTTGCCCTCTAGAACCCGGCTATCTGTGCACCCCACCGCGGGGTAATCCTAGTACAGAAAGTAAAATATATATACAACGGGTACATCGACCTCAGTCCGGTCGTGCCCCAAAAGAATAATATACAAACAGGCAGTGACGGCAGTCCACATGTCGGACGCTCGCCCCGTAATATCAAATGTACAAATACAACCAAACTGTACTACCGTTGCATCCAGGCTATCCACCACGACAAATCCGCAACATCACAGCACAACATAGAATATCAACGTGAATGTCACGTTCGCAAATCCGTCTAAAAGAACTATAGAAATTAGACAAGATTTACCGCTCGAATGACATTCACGGTCACAGATATAATGTAAGTACTGTAAACTAACATATTTAAAATTTTCGATCGACAAAATTTCCCGAAGTGGGCGCCAAGCACAATTCCCAGTACTCAAAATAATCTGGGCCAAAACAAAAAATACCAGAAACCGCCATTCCAACTCAGAGACCACTGTAGAAAAACTGGTGCCCTAATGCTACAGTAGTGCGGCGGAACCACGACCAAAATAAGGGTAATGCCGCGGTTCCGCGGCGCTATGGTGGACTTGCACTTTCAAATTTCTACAGTGTTCTTAGAAAAGCCTGCATGATTTTCTGACACACTCAAAAAATTTTTTAGACCACAAAAAAATTCGACAGAAACTTCGTTTTTGAAATTGCGGTTTCGGAAATTTTGTTCGATCGAAGTTCTAAACACGTTAGAGTAAGCTAGTAAAGGTTAATTGCGTGTCTCTGATACCATATAAGTCTACGGTAGCACCCCGGCCGTCTGTCCGAGGCCAAAATACGGAAACGAAAACTTTTTCAAAACTAGAAACCGGCGCTATTGCAGACTTTAATCCCGGATCGAATCATTAACCTATAACTAGCAACTAGAGAAAGGTTAGAAAAGCTATACCGATCGATCCGTGACCTTCGGTCTTTAGCCACCATCCCTAGCTCCTCGCGGCATCTCCGATCTCTGGTCTCCTCATCGGAAATGGCATCACATCTTCGAGTCTTTTTACGGGCTCCCGCTTCGTCCGAAACAACTCGGACACAAAGTTTGCTAGCCGACGTGTCCAAGGTGATATAGAGATTGTGTATGATAACTTCGCCTCAAGCATCCATTGATTCTCATCGCATGAGAGTGTATGGATGGAGGTTGAAGATGAAGCCATTGGTGAAAATGGTGAGCTAGAGGAAGAAGAAGGAGAGAAGCCTTTTGTTATTATGTTGAGATGAAGAAAATGAGAGCTAGCATAAGAAATCCAAGAGCAAACCCAAGCCGATATGGCTGTCCATTCTCTCTCCAAGCATCATATCAACACAATAATCAAATTCTAATGTGACATTAGCACAAGAAAAGAGACCATGAGTCACTAAATATGTCCATGTCACATTAATTGCACCTCATGATTATTTCCACTCACAATTTCCACCATTTGTAAACATTAACCCAAATGTTTACAACAATAAAAAGATATGGCAACATCTAAAGTAAACTCGTGATGGATCACAAGAATACCCCTCACCTGTATATACATACCTGCATCTGCATTCCGACCGAATGCGAATGCGATGAGACTAAAGTAATCCAACAAATCTAATACTAGGATCCGGCTTAAACCAAAGCCCACTAGTATGATCCGCCCGATCATGATCCGTGCACTACTGCACGTATATGATCGAACCCTGCTATAATACCATACGCCCTCTACAACGTTTCGCCCGAAACTTAAGAAACTGTCTGTGGGGGACTCTAAAGACTCGTCAATATTTTGGCTGTGGATTTAACCACTAGCACGTCAGAGGTATTAGCCGTACGTAACGGGCTACCAAGTATTGACCAAAAGGGAGGTCGATGAGCGAACTCATCCTGACTCCCTACTGAGCCTGTCAGTGACAATATCCGTACAGTCTGATCCGTTCGTCTATGAGCATCGCATGGCGGGCCTAGGGGGCTGGTAAAAGTCAGACCCCAAAAGCGGTACAAGTTGTGTCGGAGTGTAGCCCATAACACCCTGAGATACTACTGGAATACCTACCAGTATATCTCCTGTCTTGGCCAAGGACTTCGTGTAATGGCTCTCCTAGACACAGCGCGATCTCACCCCCAATACCGGGAGAGACGAAACCCCTGCCGTTCCGCTCACTGCCTCCATGTGGCTCGGGACTGTACCCAACTAAAACCTGTTTGTATGATTTCTTTGAGCCGTGGTAGGGTAGTAATCAAAGCACAGTGGGAACTCACACAAGACAAATGACGATCTCAGGTCGATGAACTAACCTGTACACATGTCACCAGGGAACTGCTATCTGACGTCAGGTATAATACCAACTAGCATGTTCCCGGCGAGTCCTGTCCGGTGTACTCATAACCCAATGAGCACCTGTATACATCTTAGGTGAGCCAACTGACATCAATGGCTTGTGAGACCGGCCACCGTCCCTCGTCGGGGTCTCGACTGTATACACTAGTCTACTAATGGAGTATCGATGCCCAGTCTCGAAACTCCCACGACTAAGGACCTTTTAAGGATGTGCTTATAGACCCCAGCTCTTATGTATATAATCGCCATCATACTGCTGGTAGTCAAGCAAGAATCCTAAGTGCTCTATCAATGTGTAATAGCGACCTGTAAGGTCACCTAAAGCAGTACACGATGATAAAGATAAACCAGATAGCATACTAACATCTTGAGTAAGACTGTCCTACCGGTATAGGTCCTCCCTCAATCATTGCAATCACGTGCCTGTGATCCAATAATTGACTCTGAGGGCACTATATCCAACAGAAAGATCCTTTCATTGTCACATTACGGCTGTCAATCAGATATCAAGAACAGTAAACAACTAAATCTATCCATCATCCAATAGCCACAAGAACAATAACTGGAAAAAATAGCGGAAGTAATAAAGATCAAAAAAATAACTAACCCACATAAAAGATATATCAATGAGGTGGTCCACTGATCGGCGATCCGGTCGAATACTCACATGCTATGTCAAGTATCTGGGCCATGCAAAACCCAGACGTCAGTGAGTCATAAATATCAATATAATAGTGTAATCAGAACATGATGTTATGATTAAATATGAGTGTAAATAATAAACACATGTGTAAAACAGTGAGCTATAGGTATGTTATATGTATCCTAATGTCTATACTTCTAGATTATCTATTCTACAAGTCTTTGAAATCAATTGATGGAATCGTCGATATAACTCAATAGTATCCCGTGCGTGCGGACCACGGTCAAGACCCTCTGGGCTGAATCTGAGACGTGCCGCTAAGCTGTAAAAACAGGGTATCATATACAGACGAATGATGTCAACATCATCATTCCGGGGCCCGAATCACGTATCGACTGATCAGTCTCTGGAAAGTATCGAACTATTGAGTTACAAGTCAGGTTTCATTATTGATTTCCCCTTTTCCCCCAGATTTTGTGTTCAAGTCAGGTATTGATGATATCTACCTAATACCAACACAGGATCAAGCAGGTACAAGTCTTGTCTATCTAGACAACAAGTCATGTTCATCCGGACAACAAGTCAGGATTATCGGCATTAGTAATAATCCAAGTAACAGGTCTGGTAATGTGTCGTGAACATGTCAGGCAGTGTGTATTAAACTGGATAAATACTTAACAGAGAACAGTAACCAGTTTATTAAAACACTGTAGAAATAACTAATGTATATTATCTTTTTTGTAAGGTATAATTAATCTATTCATATATATATGTATGCCTATTTGTAATAACGTTTTACGTTTACTACTAGATATACTGTAGTCTAGGCAAAGGATAATGAAACGACAGTGAAAATTATAATAAAATTATAATGAACTAGCATGCAACGAGATAAAGCTGTTATTGTTATAAATACGGATTAATGCTGTAAAATTGTATATTGAAAATAACTTGCTAACTATTAACATACGCATATTAATAAATAATTATATATTTGAATATATAATGTAGCATGTCGCAAGTTTAGAAACTTGTCTCGGAAGCAACGGTTGATGTGCAGGCGGTGGCGTCAATAGGTTGATCGACTATTGCTACAAAAATAATCAAAAGACAATGGCGTCGGCAATGATAAAGGTGCGCAGCGGTTCGACACGACACGAAACGACATGGTGCGTGATGCGGAACGACACGGTGCTGGGCCTTATGGTGACACGGGGTTGATGCGATGGTGGCACACAAGTGGCATAAGCTGAGCACGAAGCGGGCACGACGTGGCACAGGAGCAGGGCACATGGCATGACACGGTCTGGGTACAGTGATGACATGGTCATAGTATGGTCTGGGTACAATGCATGGTCTAGTGGTGGTTTGGTCTGAGTATGGTGCATAGTCTGGTGGTGGTCTGATCTGGTGATGGTCTGGTCTGGCGGCGGCGGCACGGTGATGTGATTGAGAAAGAGAGGAGAGAGAGATTGAGAACGAGAGGAGAGAGAGAGAGTTATATGAAAAATATTATAAGTATATATCTATCTATCTATATATATATATATAATATTAGGGTAACTAGATAATATCAAATCACTCTAAATTTTATCCGAATCTAATCAAAAAATATAGTTTCGAGAATAAAATACATACGTAAAGATTTTGGTCATAATGCAATAATCTAGTGTTAAATATATATACCCCCAAATAAAATTTAGATAAATATTCATAAATATTTATTAAATATTTTGTTGTCTATATTTTAGGATTTGACCATAATATATAAGAGCAACAATAAAATATGGGGTGATATGCCATGCAAAATTAGTTAGAAAAATATTATTTATTTATATCTTGTACTATAAATAGATATGTAAATATTTAAACACATATAAAGTATATATAGTACTCGATTCAAGTAGATACACAGTACGAGTAAATAATTGATATAACCTTGTACCATATCGGGTTCTAAATATGCGGGTCAGGTCGGATAACGACTGCTGCTATTTGAATCATTCGCAACCCTAAAATATAAAATAAAATAATTATAAAGAAAGACTTAAAATACCAAATTATATTGTATAAACGTACTAGGGTGTTACATTATACCCAACTATAAAAGAATTTCGTCCTCGAAATTCATGGAACAGGAAAAAGACAAGAAGATACGGATCGAAGAAAAGAGGTGCGAAAACTTTTGTCGAATCTCATCTTCACGTTCCCAAGTAGATTCTCCGTGTGAACGATTTCCCCACGAAACGAGTAATAGTGGGATTTCTTATTCTTGAGAACATTTTCTCGTCGATCCTCAATAGCCATTGGTCGCTTTTCATAAGTTAAATTTTCTCTTACTGTCAGTTCCGAGTGATCTAGGAAGTGCGTCTCATCTCGGACATATTTGCGGAGTTGAGATACATAAAACATGTCATGAACATCCGTCAAGGATGGTGGTAATGCCAATCAATAAGCTACCTCTCCTACACGCTTGATGATATTGAAAGGCCCCACGAATCGAGAACTAAGCTTGTCTCGACTACCAAATCGGATTACTCCTTTGGTGATATCTTCAAGAACACAAGATCACCAACAATAAACTCCAAAGGTCTTCTACCAGTATGAAACCAATTTTTATGTCGATCCTGTGCTACCTTCATATGATTACGGATCAAGTCAACTTTCTCCACAGTTTGCACAATGAGTTCCGGTTCCAACAATCTTCTTTCTCTAACATTGTCCCAATAAACAGGCGAGCGACACTTACGACCGTATAATGCTTCAAATGAAGCCATCGGTATAGTCGCCAGAAAACTGTTATTGTATGAAAACTCCACTAAGTGCATATGATCCTGTTTACCCCAATCAGAGCAAAGCTCTGTTCAAATTCCGAGGCGGGAGATAAAGCGACGCTTCATCATCCCCCAATCAGAGCAAGGCTCTGTTTGAATTTCAAAAATTCAAATTTTGAAGCAACGCTTCAGATCCCGTGTGCTGTACGCAACGCGCCACGTGTCAAAAGTTGACACGGCAGCACAACGCCCAAGACAGTGTGTCCAATCAGAGCAAGGCTCTTTAAAAAAAAAAGCAACGCTCAGTTGCGCAAGCGCACCGCTGCGCGACACGTGTATGCGCAGTTGCGCGAACACTGTTGCGCAAGCGCACCGCTGCGCGACACGTGTCTGCGCAGTTGCGCAAGCACGACTGCGCAAGCGCACCTCTGCGCGACACGTGTCTGCGCAGTTGCGCAAACACTGGTGCGCAAGCGCTGCGCTGCGCGACACGTGTCTGCGCAGTTGCGCAAACGCAGCCGCGCAAGCACAGCATGTCTGCGCAGTTGCGCAAGCGCAGCCGCGCAAGCGCTTCACTGCGCAGTTGTGTCTGCGCAGCTGCGCAAGCGCAGCTCTGTGCGACACGTGTCACTCACTGGGGGAGTTGCGCAAAACAGAATAAATCTTGTTTAAACAAGAAGATTTTCTTGTATAAGGCAGGGGCCTTTGGATCAAAGATCCAACGGTGGGGAAAATTCCCCAAATCACTCAGAAAAAGATTTATGTAACAAATCTAACTAATTTATGAGCACTATAAAAAGGACCCCAGGCCTCATTTCAAAAGGATAGAGATCGGACTAAAAAAAAAGAGAAGAGAACTCTAGAGAACTCCTTGAGAATACAAAAAAAGGTAAAAAACCTTTAAAATAAGAGAAAATTCTCTTAAGAATAGATCATTGATCTAAGAACAAGATCAGTGATATTCAATAAATAAATAAATAAATAAATAAATAAATAAAAATAATAAAAATAGTGCCTTGCACTTGCTATGAACCTTTGGTTCTCTGAAACAAGAAAAAACTTGTTTTTTCTTTGATCCAAATTTAGATCAAGGGATAAAAAGTGCTTTGCACCTCTTGAATCTACAAAGATTCTCAGTGCTTTGTACAAATGTAATGCATTACTTAAAGGGCCAGGCCCAAGTCAAAAAGACCTAACAGGTCTAAATAAATTGCAAAGCGGTAAAAAGACAGGTCCCCATTTAAATTAATACTCTGTTTGAGCAAAGCCCAAAATAAATGAGCAGCCCTAGTAAAAGGCCTAACAGGCCAAATGCAAACGGAACGTTGAATATTCTTAACTGGACTTAGCCCAATTTTGGCCGTAAGTCCTTAAATTAAATTGACTGAGCAAGGTTGCTCCTCCTAAATCAATTCACATCCGGTTTGAGGGTACATCTCCGAACTCCTTTGACATCCATCGTTGTAATTCCTCAACGACGTCAAAGAGGTGACGGGTCCCAACGACCACACATCGATATGGACTGCAGGGTCTTTAAACAGGTGGACCGAGACATCCTTAAACTAATATTCGTCCCTAAATGGGAATATTGGACCGAAACGTCCCTAAACTAATATCGGACCGAAATGTCCCTAAACTAATAACGGACCACTACGTCCCTAAACTGGCGTTGGACCGAAACGTCCTTAAACTAATAATGGACCACCACGTCTCTAAACTGGAATATGGACCGAAACGTCCTTAAACTAATATTGGACCGTAACGTCCTCAAACTACCTATGGACCACCACGTCCCTAAAACTGGAATATGGACCACCACGTCCCTAAACTGGAACAATAGAGCCTCCTAATGCTCTTTTGTCAGATCTAAACGGTCCCGTTTAAGTTGATCTTAGCCCCAAATACGGCTAACGTATCCTTAAACACTCAAATGAACGATAAAATTCCAAATCGACCTTGGTTCATGGGTACATCTCCGAACTCCTCTGACATATGTCGTTGTAATCCTTCAACGACGTCAGAGAGACGACGAGTCCCGACGGCCATATATTAAATGGATCACCCCGTTAAGTTGATCTTAGTCTCAAACAGGACTAACGTATCCTTAACGAACGTTTAAGTTGATCTTAGCCGCAACGCGGTTAACGTATCCTTAAACTAAAAACACCAAACCCAAATCTAAGTAAATACGGATTTGGACTAATCCACGTCCTACGGGCGACGGCATTACTCAGTCTCCGTATACAATCCACGGGCAACCACAAACAAAACAAACACACACGACACGAAGTGAAATTCTGGAGAAGGAGAAAGTGGCTACCGCGATGCGGTAGCGTAATTAACTGCAGGGGCTTACGCCTGCAGGGAAGAGCATCCCTACAATCAAAAACCCCTCAAGCGAGGGGGAATCTGACAAAGTCTGCTACATCGGCCGCATCCGTCTAAACCTTCGATACACGGTGCCATAAATCAACTTGGCATCTTCGGAGAGGTATTCGGATAAAACCAAATAGCATCTGCCCTGAATCTCAGGCACAGACGTCCTAACGTCTTGTGCGCCGTCTTTCGGAGGGGATCAGATTCTGGCATGCCCGGTGGGACCTTTTCCTCTTTCCACTCCACACTTCGTATCTCGTGTTCGCGAATGAATCGCGGTTTGCTGTGGTTGCCTATGGATTCGAGGTACTAAGATTTGGTGTCTTACTCCGTGCAGAAAATAGAAGATCAATGGCTTCAAACTGCACTACCTGCAACTGCAACTCTCGCTCCATCCCGTCCGGAGGAGTGACTTATGGGCCTCAGGCGGCCTCCATCTTCGCTATGCCGGTGGAACAGGTAACTCAGGCCACCACTGGGCTGTTCTTTGGGACCATGATCCCACCGATGAGCGTCAATGCCCCAATGACATCGCAAGAAGCTCCCAAGAAGTCGGCATTCGATCGGCTTGCTACTACTGCGACCCCTCTCAACGGGTCGCCCAACTCCACTGCCTCAGTTTTTAATAGGCTAGGTCAGAGCTCCAACGGGCCCATGCAAAAGCCCGCGATACCCGAAGTTGCCATCCCAAAGCGGATAGCCATCCCGGCTCAAGCGGACGAAATCATTGGAAAGACCCCTCCTTCCAAGAAGTCAGTTTTTACAAGGCTGGCCATTCCAGTTGCTGCTCCAGGCGAGATCCTCAAAGCTACTTCCCCTGCTCAGAGGTCTGTCTTTGACAGATTAGACATTACTTCTCAACGGGTGTCAGCCTCCGATAGGCTAGCACCAATAACAGTCTCTCCTCAAAGCAAGGGGCACGACGAAGTCACCCTTGTAGCTGAAACAACTCCATCCGCAAGACACGCTCGACGTCGCCACTGGCGTCGAGTAAGGAAGGCTGGAGGCAACTCCCCCTCTGGAATAACTCCGTAAGCTCCGATGGTGAGGATCGATGCTGCTGTTCCAACCAAGAATAGCTTTGAACTGCTCAACAAGGTGCGCAGAAACTCTCCTACTGCGATGTTGAAACGAACTCCTTCACCTGTGGAGAATACTCCAGAAAAGAAGCTAGAGCAGCCCTCTCAACGGCTGTCCTCTAAAATTTACGAAGTCTGGCGACAGGTCCAAGAGTCGGTGATCGATCAAGACTGCCTCCGACGACAGAAAAAGATGAAGGTTTGGCAGGGGAAGGATTACTCTGTCAAACCAAAAAAAGCAAAAGCTACTTGGGTGCCCACTACAACGGCTCCCTTAACTCCAATCACTCAAAAAAGGAGGCCACAAAAAGCCCCTGTGAACATGGCGAAGCATAAAAGCGCTGAACACAAACGCCCCAAATCTGGGGGCATGGTGGTGCACACTGTTTATATGGCTTCTGGAAAGGAGGAAAGCCGCACTTCTACGGGCCACCGACCGCTCACCCGATCCGTGACGAAAGCCCAGGAGCAACAACAAAAGCTTCAGGAAATGATGACTACAATGGCTGCACTCACTGAGCCAAAAGAAAGCTCTGAAACGTCTTCGGATGAGCGTCAAGAACAAGAAACCGACGCTGATTTTTTACGCAGAGTCCTCGAAAAGAGGGACAGAGAAGCTGCAGAGCAAGCAACTAACATAAAACAGATGGCGCTCCTCTTCCAAGATATGGTAGGGATGATGTTACAGCCGGACCCTCCTGCTGAAGATCCTCCGATCGTCCTTGAAGACGACAGGGGAGAAACGTCAAATCCTCCGCCGGCTCTGTCAACAGCCAAGGAGGAGGCAATCTCCAAAGTTGACCTAGACGAATATATAGCTCAGCAGATCCGGGTTCATCAGGCGAATGAAGCGGCTGGGCAAATTGTTAGAACCGGACGACCGTATCCGGGCTGGTATGACCAAATCAGTTACCCGCCAGGATATACGATCCCTAAATTCCATGTATATAAAGGGACAGGGAATCCGCATCAGCATATCGCTCAATTCAGGGCCTTATGCGGCAACACTGGAGGCAATGACAAACTGTTGCTTCGCCAATTCGTCGGCAGCTTAGCAGAAACAGCATTTGAATGGTATTCGGAGCTACCTAATGACTCTGTCAAAACATTTACGGAGATGGAGCTGCTGTTTACATAAAGATTCGTGAGTGCTAGTGAACGCACCCCGATAACAGCACTGATAAATGCCAGGATAAGGCCAAGCGAAACGTGGGTTCAATACGCAACACGATGGCGGAACCTATGGTCGAAATGCGAACAACGCATAGAAGAGGCACCTGCGGTAGGCATGTTTGTGGGCACTCTCGATCCGCAGGCGACCATCTCACAATTCATGATGTTCTTCAGGCCGACCACCTTCCAGGCCTTGATTGACAAATTAGCCCAAATGGACCAGATGGGCCATAGACCGTCTCCTCCAAAATCAGATTCCCGAGATGAGAAAGGAAAAGGGAAAGCGATCGTCGTCGCCAATGCTCAACAACAGTCGAGCAACTCAAAGCCGGTCGTTCGCCAAAACAACGCGCGTCCACGCCCACCCCTCGAAGAGAGGCTAGGACGTTCTTACTCGTTTCCTCAGAATAAAACGGGAAGACTGTTCGAGCTGGCAGTGCGCAACAGACTCATTAATCTGCCGAGTCCAAAGCGTCTGTCGCAGCCAGGCGATCTTAATAATCCCAATTATTGCCCTTACCACCAAATGGTGAGTCACCCGATTGAGGATTGTTTCGTCTTTAAGGGATGGATCGAGGATCAATACCTACAAGGCAAGTTCGCGCTGTCTGAAAGCTGGAAGGTGAACCCACCGCAACCGCACGCTCTGAAAAAGACGGATACGCCGGGGGCATCATGCTCATTCATGTGGAAGGACCCATAGACCGAAAAGTCAATAAACTAGATATTCGCCTCAAATACGGCGACGGCGGACCGAGATGTCCTTAAACTAATGATGGACCGTAATGTCCTAAAACTTGCAAATGACCGAAATGTCTTTAAACTACTACCGCAGCATCCTTAGGCTGACAAGATAAAAAAAATAAATAAATAAAAAAATAATAATAAAAAAAAAGAAAAAAAGGGGTATGTCCATAAGCAAAGAGGGCACGGATGAAAACCCGAAAGGGGTCCGTGAGTAAAAACAGCTGGACTACCGGCGAGTGTTCGTGAAAACCCGAAAGGGCGCGACCTCGTAAAAAAAAGAAGAAGAAAAAAAAAGGGGGTAAGTCCATAAGCAAAATGGGCACGGATGAAAACCTGAAAGGGCTCCGTGAGTAAAAACAGCAGGACTACCGGCGAGTGTTTGTGAAAACCCGAAAGGGCGCAACCTCGTTAAGAAACACTTATAGGGGCCTCTCGACCCTATAAGGAGAAACCACCCGCGTGAGATCCTTACGACTCACAAGGGAAAAACACACTTAGGAATCCCCACGATTTCTAAGGAGAAAATACACTTGCGAGATCCTCACGACTCGTGAGGAGAAGGCTCTTATGGGACCCTCACGGCTCGTAAGATTTGAAAGTCTTAAGTTACAAAGGCCTAAATCTGTGCTTAAGCAACCCCCACAACTTTCGACATTGCCCTACAAGTGGTCCGATATTGGCCCTTGTATACAATCCACGGGCTCGAATAAACATTTCCCTAACTAAGTCCCATCTGAGACTAGGGATATGTTTGCATGGTAAACAACCCTTGTAAATCCTCTCGACTTACAAGGGGAAAACCCTCCTGTAGGATCCTTATGATTTACAGAGGAACAATACACTTAGGAACCCTCACGATTCCTAAGGAGAAAATACACCTATAAGATCCTCACGACTTGTAGGGAGAAATAGCTTTGTGAGACTCTTACGGCTCATAAAGTCAAAAGCCTTAGTCGACAGGACCTTAACCCTGGTCGCTAAGCCTCCTTTGTTCGACCACGACAGAGGCAAATGATGATTCGCTCCTGGTAATATCCCAGTGGTAGCGATGCTGATGCCTAAAACGGTTTCAAATTCTAAGTCCTTTTACGGCAAATGATGATTCGCTCCTGGCAATATTCCGGTCGCAGCGATGCTGATGCTAAGATTGGTATCAGATCCCAAATCCCACACTCGCGATAAAAAAAAATCAGCGAGCCAAAAATGCATATGAAATAGCCGAAATGATAGGGCAACTTGCAATAAAAAAAGCAGCAAGTAAAATGTATGCATGCGAAATAGCCGAAATGATGGGGCAACTCGCAAAAAAAAAAAAAAACAGCGAGTAAAAATAAAATAAATAGCCAAAATGATTAGGCAACTTGCAATAAAAAGCAGCGAGTAAAAAGAAAAAATAGCCGAAATGATTGGGCAATCGCGATTTTCGCAATATAAAAAGCTGAAATGATAGAGCATCACGGAAAGAATAAAAAAAATGAAAGAATGAAACTTTTTGCCCTACAGGTGAAATTACATCGATCCCTGTATACAATTCAGGGGCACAGATAAAGAGGGAACCATACCTTCCCAACAGGCTCCATCAGAAAGCGAAGCCAAATCTCGACGGTTCATAGACAACCTAGAGACCATCTCGACATTTGTCGCAATATTACAGACACGATGTCAACAAATGAAGCAAACGAAGATCTCGAGCTTCAGGGTCTCGACGTCAACATCGACAACTTAGAGATCACCAACGGTGTGCCTCTTCATTCCAGCAGGACACAGATATTACACCATCAAGCGGGGCGATGGCAAAATCCAAGCTTCACTTCAGCATTCGTCTCGATACAGTAGACGCAATGTCAACAACAGCGTTCCTCCGCAGTCCAGCTGGAGGCAAATGCAACGTCAACAAAAGACCTCACGGTCGAAACAAAGCGGAGCGATGGCAAAATCCCAACTCCACCTTAGCATTCGTCTCGTTACAGCAGACGCAATGTCAACAACGGCGTTCCTTCGCAGTCCAGCAGGGTGTACATGCAAAGTTAACAAAAGACCCCATGGTCGAAACAAAGCGGAGTGATGGTAAAATCCCAGCTCCACCTCAGCATTCGTCTCAATACACCAGACGCAGTGTGAGCAAATGAAGCGAAGGCCAAATTCCTAGCTTCAAGGTCTTAACGGCAAGTCATATAAGGACTGAAAGACCACCGGAGATCATCTCACATGAAGTGGTCACCTCCTCGACGTTCGTTTCGATACAGCAGACGAAATGTCAACCTCAGCATTCTTCCTCCAACAGGATTTGGACACACCAAAGCAAACGAAGCGAAGGCCACATTCCTAGCTTCGACGTCTTGACGGTAACTCATATAAAACCGGAAAAACAATCGGAGATCATCTCGCACCAGCACAGAATGGTCACCACCTCGACGTCCGTCTCAATACAGCAGACGAGATGTCACCCTAACGTTCGTCTCGACACAGCAGACGCAACGTCATCAAATGAATGGAGCCACGGCAAAATCCCTAGTTCCAAACCTCGGCGGTTCACCAGTAACCTAGAGATAACCTCGACGTCCGTCTCGATACAGCAGACGAGATGTCACCCCAACGTTCGTCTCGACACAGCAGACGCAACGTCATCAAACGAATGGAGCCACGGCAAAATCCCTAGTTCCAAACCTCGGCGGTTCACCAGTAACCTAGAGACAACCTCGACGTCCGTCTCGATACAGCAGACGAGATGTCACCCCAACGTTCGTCTCGACACAGCAGACGCAACGTCATCAAATAAACGGAGCCACGGCAAAATCCCTAGTTCCCACCGCAACATTCGTCTCGATACAGCAGACGCAATACCAGCAAACGAAGCAAAGGCCAAACTCCTAGCTTCAGGGTCTTGACGGCAACTCACATAAAGCCCGAAAGACTCTCGGAGATCATCCCCACACCAGCGCGGAGTGGTTATGACTCATCGGGGCTCACCAAAATAAGCCTAACCTCAAGAAAAAAGCGACATGGTAAACTCCTAACGCTTGCTCTTCCGACGGTCAAACTGCCAAGGAGGATTGCTTGAAGACGTCTTGTCCAGCTCCCGAAGGGATCAGAGACACGGCGGTCGCAGGGCTACTCGAACAGCACAATTGCCTATCGAGGACTATATCAGCTTATGCGACGGTACGATGGCCAAAACCCTAAGTACCACCAACTTTAACTGGCTTCTGTCGTAAAGAGCAGAGGTTAAATGCGACGTTAAGATGTTCTTGCGAGAAACGTTCGATTCGTCTCGACTTGTGAAAAATTGTCGAGGCAGCTCGACTCGTGAGATAAAACCTTAGGCAGTGGGCATAAAAGAAGCCTGTTTCCTAAGCATTGGGACCCCGCAAGTTGGCCCAAAACGGTCTCTTGCATACCATCCACGGGTCTCACTCTCCAACGTCGAACTTCGACAAGGAGGGAAACAACCGCTTACAAGTCCTCTCGACTCGTAAGAAGGAAAAATTCTCTTGTAGGATCCTTACGACTTACAAGAGAAAACCACACTTAGGAATCCTCACGATTCCTAAGGAGAAAAACCCACCTACGAGATCCTCTCGATCCGAAGGGAGAAAAGTCTCTATGAGACTCTCACGGCTCATAGAGTTGAAAAGTCTTAGGCGGCAGATCTGAACCTGTGGCCTAAGTCATCGCTTTTTCTTAAGGAAGCCAAGACGCGCGCTCTATTATCCGTCGACCGTGTTTATTAAGACAGCAGGCCGATAATAAGAGAAAGAAGAAAGCTACAGAAGGAACATCCGATTTACATTTGATCAAGTGCTCAAGACATACTCGTTCATGCATGGGCAGAAAACTCAGGACGAGAAATAAGACAAGCTGAAATAAAAAGTTTCCATTCATATTGTCAAAAAATCCTTACAATCATGAAAAGCAGTAAAAGGAAAATATTATTACAATGGAATGACTTCAGATCCGGGGCAGGGATTGAGGAATTCAGAAGTAAGGCTGTCCAAAGTTCTTCTGGCCTTTCTAATTATTCTTATGCGCAGCCTCTCGCGCTCCTCGGTGTCGATATCATCGGCAAGCCCTTCCGGCCTTCGGTAAGCAGCAACGATCGTCGTCTGCTGAAAGATTTGATGTAGGATGTCAATGAGGTTGTTTCGCCGTTTCTTCGAAATCAGCCCCGTTAGGTACACCGAATGCACCTAGTCTTCGGCGTCATCCAGCGCATTGAGTGGTAAGGCCTCGTGAAGACCTGGAAGTGCCCTCCATATTGCCCCCAGCACGACTTTCAAAAGAGCCAAACGACGAGGTAGCAGCCAACCACCGCTTGCGTTCAGGCGATCCATGACCTCTGCACATTGAGCGTCTGTAAACTCCTGGTTTTGTTCATGACCCTGTGCGCGGATATCGTCGTAGGTGATGAACTCATGCAAACTGTATAGATGCACCGCCATTATGCTTGAAGGAAATACTACGGAAGATTAGCGGCAGAAGAAAAATAATATACATAGAGGGCTAAATTCCTAGAGAGCAAAGCTCTGTTCAGGGATTAAAACCCATGAACAAAAGCTTAATGAAACCCCAATGGGGATCTCTTTAGATCAAAAGATCTGTGAGAGCAAAGCTCTTTGACTGAGATTAATTTAAATTAATTTGATTTACATTAATTTTACCTAAAGTTTCTAACTTTGAAAATGAGCAAAGCTCCGCTAGTGAAACCCCAATGGGGATCTCTTTAGATCAAAAGATCTATGAGAGCAAAGCTCTGCTGGTTAAGATTAATTAAAATTAATTTAATCGAAGAATTAATTTTACCTAAAGTTTTTCTAAAAACTTTGGAAAGGAGAGCAAAGCTCTGGAGTTCTTGTAGGCAAGAGCAAAGCTCTGAAGTTTTTTGAAAATAAAAATCTGAAAGATGATAAGCATCTGTGGGGGACCAAAGGTCCTATTTATAGGCATCAAGTGCCTCTTCGACTTCCGAAAGTTGTCACGGCGGTTGGAATTCCGCCACCGTTGCGCTCACGTTTGGGGCCACGTAAGCGTAACGGTGGGGGGGTATCTGTTTACCCCAATCAGAGCAAACCTCTGTTCAAATTCCGAGGCGGGAGATAAAGCGACGCTTCATCTTCCCCCAATCAGAGCAAGGCTCTGTTTGAATTTCAAAAATTCAAATTTTGAAGCAATGCTTCAGATCCCGTGCGCTGTGCGCAACGCGCCACGTGTCAAAAGTTGACACGGCAGCACAACGCCTAAGGCAGTGCGTCCAATCAGAGCAAGGCTCTTTAAAAAGAAAAACAACAACAAGCAACGCTCAGTTGCGCAAGCGCACCGCTGCGCGACACGTGTCTGCGCAGTTGCGTGAACACTGTTGCGCAAGCGCGTGCGCAGTTGCGCGAACACTGTTGCGCAAGCGCACCGCTGCGCGACACGTGTCTGCGCAGTTGCGCAAGCACGACTGCGCAAGCGCACCTCTGCGTGACACGTGTCTGTGCTGTTGCGCAAACACTGTTGCGCAAGCGCTGCGCTGCGCGACACGTGTCTGCGCAGCTGCGCAAGCACAGCCGCGCAAGCGCTGCGCGACACGTGTCTGCGCAGCTGCGCAAGCGCTTCACTGTGCGACACGTGTCACTCACTGGGGGAGTTGCGCAAAACAGAATAAATCTTGTTGAAACAAGAAGATTTTCTTGTATAAGGCAGGGACCTTTGGATCAAAGATCCAACGGTGGGGAAAATTCCCCAAATCACTCAGAAAAAGATTTATGTAACAAATCTAACTAATTTATGAGCACTATAAAAAGGACCCCAGGCCTCATTACAAAAGGATAGAGATCAGACTAAAAAAAAAGAGAAGAGAACTCTAGAGAACTCCTTGAGAATACAAAAAAAAGATAAAAAACCTTTAAAATAAGAGAAAATTCTCTTAGGAATAGATCATTGATCTAAGAACAAAATCAGTGATCTTCAATAAATAAATAAATAAATAAATAAAAATAATAAAAATAGTGCCTTGCACTTGCTATGAACCTTTGGTTCTCTGAAACAAGAAAAAACTTGTTTTTTCTTTGATCCAAATTTAGATCAAGGGATAAAAAGTGCTTTGCACCTCTTGAATCTACAAAGATTCTCAGTGCTTTGTACAAATGTAATGCATTACTTAAAGGGCCAGGCCCAAGTCAAAAAGACCTAACAGGTCTAAATAAATTGCAAAGCGGTAAAAAGACAGGTCCCCATTTAAATTAATACTCTGTTTGAGCAAAGCCCAAAATAAATGAGCAGCCCTAGTAAAAGGCCTAACAGGCCAAATGCAAACGGAACGTTGAATATTCTTAACTGGACTTAGCCCAATTTTGGCCGTAAGTCCTTAAATTAAATTGACTGAGCAAGGTTGCTCCTCCTAAATCAATTCACATCCGGTTTGAGGGTACATCTCCGAACTCCTTTGACATCCATCGTTGTAATTCCTCAACGACGTCAAAGAGGTGACGTGTCCCAACGACCACACATCGATATGGACTGGGGGGTCTTTAAACTCGTGTACCGAGACGTCCTTAAACTAATATTCATCCCTAAATGGGAATATTGGACCGAAACGTCCCTAAACTAATATCGGACTGAAACGTCCCTAAACTAATAACGGACCACTACGTCCCTAAACTGACGTTGGACCGAAACTTCCTTAAACTAATAATGGACCACCACGTCTCTAAACTGGAATATGGACCGAAACGTCCTTAAACTAATATTGGACCGCAACGTCCTCAAACTACCTATGGACCACCACGTCCCTAAAACTGGAATATGGACCACCACGTCCCTAAAACTGGAATATGGACCACTACGTCCCTAAACTGGAACAATAGAGCCTCCTAATGCTCTTTTGTCAGATCTAAACGGTCCCGTTTAAGTTGATCTTAGCCCCAAATACGGCTAACGTATCCTTAAACACTCAAATGAACGATAAAATTCCAAATCGACCTTGGTTCATGGGTACATCTCCGAACTCCTCTGACATATGTCGTTGTAATCTTTCAACGACGTCAGAGAGGCGACGAGTCCCGACGTCCATATATTAAATGGATCACCCCGTTAAGTTGATCTTAGTCTCAAACAGGACTAACGTATCCTTAACGAACGTTTAAGTTGATCTTAGCCGCAACGCGGCTAACGTATCCTTAAACTAAAAACACCAAACCCAAATCTAAGTAAATACGGATTTGGACTAATCCACGTCCTACGGGCGACGGCATTACTCAGTCTCCGTATACAATCCACGGGCAACCACAAACAAAACAAACACACACGACACGAAGTGAAATTCTGAAGAAGGAGAAAGTGGCTACCGCGATGCGGTAGCGTAATTAACTGCATGGGCTTGCGCCTGCAGGGAAGAGCGTCCCTACAATCAAAACCCACTCAAGCGAGGGGGAATCTGACAAAGTCTGCTACATCGGCCGCATCCGTCTAAACCTTCGATACACGGTGCCATAAATCAACTTGGCATCTTCGGAGAGGTAGACGGATAAAACCAAATAGCATCTGCCCCGAATCTCAGGCACAGACGTCCTAACGTCTTGTGCGCCGTCTTTCGGAGGGGAACAGATCCTCCCATGAACCCTTGAACTATAACATGCATTCTCTCAACATGTCTTCAAGAGTTTGGATCATTTTTTTAGACTGGTCATCTGTCTAAGGATGATAGGTCGTGCTAAATTTCAAGCGAGTTCCCAAACTTTTCAGTAGACTACTCCAAAAGTGTGATATAAACTGAGTATCTCGGTCAGAAATGATACTCACGGGTACTGTTCATATCAGAATTTTGCATTACTATATTCCCCATTCTTAATCATATTGCAACTAAATAGGTGCTTTTGATCCATGTCTGCTAAATAGTTGCAGGTTACAGGTTCTCAGAACAATATAGTAAAATTCAGGAAAAGACGTTACGAATGTGAGACTACGACCAACAAATAGATGAATCTGCAAGATGCCGCCTACCAGTTTAAGGAACAAACGAAGATCAATGAACAGTTCGATTGCACAAAGTATGAGGGCAGCACAAAGAATCAAGACTTCAACGCGAAGTTTACGGTAAAAATCCACAAATTCTGTACTGTTGGAAATCTGGAAGAAAGTAGAAAAGATTCTGAAGAACCAAGAGAAGAAAATAGAAGGAAATATCAACATAAAGCAACCCTGAAAAGAAGAGCCAAAGAGCCCTCAAGATGGCCGCGGATCCGCGGCCGTGCTGTGCACGTGTCGGTGCATGTGTCGGTGGGTGTCGATGCTTTGACCTGGCTTTCTTTGGGTAGTCTTGTAATTTCATATGTGGATCAGATGTAAACCCTAGGGTTTCTCCTATTTATAAATAGGAAAGCCTACAGGCTCTTTTGGGGCATGCCTCTTTTTATTATTCTAGATTAAATTTCAATTCCTTTGTAATCGTCAAGAGGTATCAATAAAAGTAAGTTATTTTTTTATCTTGTGTTCTTCTTAAATTGCATATTTATTTCTCTGCATTTTTTTACCTGTCTTTATTTATCTGCAAGTTAATTAGGTTAATAAAAAAATATAAAAATGAATTTTGTCGCAATTTCCCTAATGAGTGAGTAGTTCCTCATTTGTTGGGGTTAGGATTGGGTAGATTTGAGAGATGGAAATCTCTTACTCCTTTCTTTCCCTCATAACTTTATAAATTAGGACTCGATATAAATCAAAAACCCACTGCTCACTACGGCATCCTATCCTACGAGATAGCGGTGATTCGCTAGTTAGACCGGTAGTGGTTGATTTACATAGAGTTTAGGGCTAAGAGTTAAGAAAGGACGGATAAGGACCAAAAGGAAGAAACGTAGTTTCTTCCTTGTCGTGCTAATTCCCTTTGTTAATTATTACCCTAGCACCTATGTTCTTAATTAGGGTAAAGGAAGCAGTGAGTAGAATTATCTTTCCAAACTAACCTAATCCTAACTCTAGTAAGGTTTTAATCCAAATCAAATTCAGTCTTAGTTTTTATAAAAATCAAAACCTACCAAAAATAGGAATTAACTCGTTGCAACAATTAGAAAAGAATACGTTTTCCCTGTGGACCGACCCGTACTCAACCGGCTAGCTACCAAGAGACGCCGTTATTAATTGCGGTATTCTTAACTTTGATTTTAAAACGCACGTACAAAAAACAACTCTCAATCAAATGGCGCTGTTACTGGGGATAACGGTAGTTATTTTCTTTTTGTAATTTTGGGTTAATTAAAAATTATAAAAAAATCATAAAAACTGAAAAATATAAAAACATAAAAAATATCATCTTGTTATTTTTTGAAGGGTTTTGTGTGAATTGCGCAGGAAAGAAAGAAGGACAGATTCAGATCTGGAGCAAAACCAGTGAACAAAAGATCTGAACAGACAGAGAAGAACCACAACAGAAAACAGAAAAATTTTGGAGGCTTGAACTGACTTTTCGACCGCTGAACCGCGGTGGGAATAGGCTTTTGACCACGGAACCGTGGCCTTTTGCTGACGTCAGCACATCAAATCCCTCTGTGAGTATTTCTTGTCTTCTCTGTAACCCCCTGAACTCCACTGAAAATTTTTCCTGTAGGGTTCTTTACGCAAAACTTCTTCCCCCTCTCCAATAAATCAATCTTGTGCAGGATTTTTTGCGCCGCAAATAAAAAAAAGAATTTTTTTGGCAAGTGTTTTAGATTCTTGTGTGTTTACTGCTTTGAATTTTTAAAAAGGACTTTTAAGGGGCTATAACACCAATCCAGATTGGGTGGGGATTTCATTACCCTTCCTAGGACCCCAAAAATCTCAAAAAGCATATGCACCAACCCTCGAGTTAATTAAAAAATATTTTGTCTCAGCCAATAAGGACTGTCGCGCTCATTAGAACAAAGGAAGGTTTTGGGCAATCGGTCGTTTATCTAAACCTGACTTTGTGGTGCCTACGCTAGACAAGTGGGAAAGATAATTTTAAAAGGTCTGTCTCACGGTGATTCGTGAGTGCATCTCTCCTTTCTTTACTTGTGCTTACCTGGCCACAATTGGCGGTGAAGAGGCGACTCGAGAGATATCTCACAACTTGCCCTTTGGACCAGTTAGGAGCAGTCTAGTTGACTTAGGAGACCCTAGCTCTAGCCTTGATTTTGCATATTGTGATTGCTTGAAAGTGTGTCGTAGTTTCTTATAAAAAATCTTTTGCAGAACTCTTTATAAAAAAAACCACAAAACAAAATTTTTACAAAAAAAAAACTTGCCATTTTTTCGCTAGAAATCCATTGCACCCGACTTGCACCCACATTCTCTCATTGACGTTTTCTTACCCGCACCTTCTAGTTTTTGACTACACTACACCTCATTTAGTGTATGTCCGGTTGGACTAGGGACACTAGCGCCCGTTTAGTCCGTGTCTCGTTAGTTCCTACTAACAACGCTTTTGACTCCGAAATCGAAATTCCCTCCACTTCTTTATCTTCATCTTCAAATTCATCATCTTCTAAGGAGATGCCGGGATTCAATCCTAACAACCCCTTACCTACTTCGGGATTGATTCCATCTCAACTGGGTGCGAATAACCCACAACACCCTCCTGTTGAAGCGTCCCAATGAATCGCGCTCCAGGATCTTTTCTATCCAACCCGCACCGCTCTTCCTACTTGTCTTTCACTTCCACCGGCTAATGGGGATAACTTCGAAATTAAACCCCATTTCATCAATATGTTGCCCAAATTTCACGGGCTGGAATCCGAAGATGCCTACATCTTCATTAACAAATTCCAGAATGTTTGTGCAATGATGAAGACCATCCAACTTTCCAATGATGCTATAAGACTACGTGTCATTCCATTCACTTTATGTGATCTAACTGAAAATTGGCTATATAGCACAGCATCGCATTCCATAAAAAGTTGGGAAGAGTTTGTTAAGACTTTTTAAAAAAAGTCTTAACCATACCACAAGACCGCGAGAATTCGCAATAAAATTAATCAATTTTCCCAGCTTTCTTCCGAACCTTTTTGGAAGTGTTTCGAAAGATTTAAGGACCTTCTTGTTCAGTGCCCTCACCAAGGTATCGAGAGATGGCAACTTTGCCAATCTTTATACGAAGGACTGAACCCAGCCACTAAGCAGTTGTTGGAAACCATTTGTCAAGGTCACTTTCTTACAAAATCTAACGAGAAAGTTTGGCAATTTCTCAACGATCTTGCTGAACAAACGCTTCAGTGGGAAAGCACTAGACAAACCGCTTCATCCTCTTCATCCGGTTCGTCTAGGGCAGGTGTTCATCAACTTGACATGTCAATTGCAATGAAAGCCGAAATGGCCGCAATTACACGTAAACTAGAAGCAATCGAGAGTAAATTCTCATCGCCTTCTCCAATCCCAGCTTTACCCCCACGCACTATTTATGCTTGTTGTTCGGATCCGTCCCATTTAACCGAAGAGTGTCCTTACAACCCACCTGTTCAAGGACAAGATCAAGTCAATACAGCCTTTCAGCAGAGACAAAGAAATGATCCATACTCTTCGATTTATAATCCTGGTTGGAGGAACCACCCCAATTTTGCTTGGAATCAAAATCAACAATTCCAAGGCAATAACAATTTTCAGAGGCATCCTCCACAACAACAAGCCCCTCAACAAACTCAATATCAGCAACCTTTCCAACCCCAACCTTACCAAAATCAAATGGACAATTTTGCACCAAACAACTCTTTTCCTCAAAATAATTTTGTTCAGCCAAATAACGATAATGTTTCCCGCTAGAACAAAGTCTGGATGCGTTTTTAAAACAATATACGCAATCCTCAGCCAACATCCAGTCTTCCATTCAGTTTTTGGTGCAACACACTGCATCACATGAGCAAAGCATCAAAACCATTGAAACTCAAATTGCACAGCTGAATGCTGCTCTAAGTGAGCGAGAGAAGAGGAAACTTCCATCTCAACCACTGCCAAATCCCGGTCACACACAAAATGCACATGTTGCTCATGAACAACAAAATCATATTGTGAGTGCCGTGACTTCATTGAGATCTGGAAAGGTATTACACAACAACGTTGGCAACAATAATGACACCCCGGCCGCCGCTTCTTCTTCTTCTTCATCTTCTTCATTTTCTTCAGAGCCTGTTCTTCATTCTTCACAATGCCCTACTTCTTCTACTAATTCGAACGGATCTACATCTCACTCCACGAAAACACCAACACTGGGATCCGTTCTAACTCCGCAATCTACTCCACAAACATTGGACTCAACAAATTTTTAAAATATTCCATTTCCAAACAGGTTGAGATCCAATAAACAAACTCCACAAATGGAGAAGATTGTGGAGTTATTCAAACAGGTTAGCATTAACATACCTCTCTTGGATGCAATCCAACAAGTACCTTCTTACGCTAAAATCTTGAAGGACTTATGCACCAAGAAGAGGAAATCACAGGTACCTAAGAAAGTTTTCTTGGCTAGTGCAGTAAGTGATACTCTTACCCGGCTTTTACCTCAAAAACGAAAGGACCCTGGCTGTCCTACCATTTCAATAACTATTGGGGATAAGAACATCAACCGTGCACTTTTAGATCTTGTGCCAGTGTTAATTTTCTTTCTTATTCAGTATATGAACAATTAGGCGTTGGAGAGCTGAAACCCACACATTGTACTCTCCAAATGGCCGACCGATCTATCACCCATCCTAGGGGTGAGTTAGAGGATGTGTTGATTAAAGTAGGGGACTTCATTTTCCCCGTTGATTTCATTGTTATGGACACACAGCCTCTAGCTAACCCCCGGAGTCAAATTCCGGTGATACTCAGTCGACCGATCCTTGCAACTTCTAATGCGGTGATCAATTGTCTAAATGGTTCGATGAACCTATCTTTTGGAAACATGAAAATTGAGCTCAATATTTTTAAGTTGGGGAATTAGCCCTCCGAGCCTAATGCTAATATACTTGATGTTTGCTCGATCCAAGAGATCACTCAGGAGGACTGTGAGTTCGAAAAATTTCTGTTCGATCATCGCAATTTTGACGCCACTAGTGCGTTCCTCCTTGAATCCGACACAGTTTTCACACCCGATAATGATTACGTGTGTTTCACTTTTTTGAACGATTTTGAAGAATCGCCATCCGAGTTTGAGTCCTTTGAATTTTCGGATGAGTTAGCTGAACCATTCGACTTAGTTGCTTACACTCGCTTCGAACCTCTATTGGAATCCTTCGAGTTTGAGACAGTTTCACCAATTTTCCCTTCAATTGTTTCGCCTCCAAAATTCGAACTCAAGCTATTGCCGTCTCACCTTAAATACGCTTACTTAGGTGAGAATGAGACCCTTCCTGTTATCATCTCGGCCTCTCTAGCCCCCAAGCAAGAGAAAGCCCTTTTAACGGTCTTACAAAACAATCGGCAAGATTTTGGTTGGACTATGGCGGACATCAAGGGGATTAGTCCCCTAATAGTTGAATATCATATTTATATGATGGATGATGCCAAGCCAGTAAGGGATCCACATAGACGACGAAAGCCTATCATGAAGGAGGCTGTTAAAAAGGAGATTGTAAAATATCTTGATAGTGGTATCATTTACCCTATCTCTGATAGCCAGTGGGTTAGCCCCATTCACGTTGTCCCAAAAAAATCGGGCATAACGATCATACTTAATGAGGCGAATGAGTTAATACCTACTCGCATCCAAACTAGGTAGCGAGTTTGCATCGATTATAGAAAACTCAACAACGAGACACGGAAAGACCACTTTCCATTAACTTTTATTGACCAAATGCTAGAACGATTGTCTGGGCATGAATTTTACTGATTTTTGGATGGCTACTCCGGCTATAATCAAGTTCCCATCGCCGAAAAGGACCAAGACAAGACCACATTCACTTGTCCCTTCGGTACGTTCGCTTACCGTCGTATGCCCTTTGGGTTATGAAATACACCCGCTACTTTCCAGCGGTGTATGATGGACATTTTTTCAGACATGGTGGAAAATTTTTTGGAGATTTTTATGGATGATTGTAACACCCGAGCCCAATGCTACTATTTTTCAGTTACTGTTTGAGTATTAGGTGGTACTCATTTCATTTATCTTGCATGTTTGTGGCTTACTGTAAAATTTTACCTGGCAAAGTCATTTTCTGCATATAACAAATTTTAGCATCTAAAATAAAATTAAAAATATCTATCTTGGCCTACTTGACACCCCTAGCCTTGTGGTAGCGTCCGTGCATCGTGTTCTCGTCCCGTTCAGTGAAACGGACGAGTTTGGATGGCTACGTGCGCATGCGTGTGTCCGTTTTGGGGGTATGCTTTTAATCATAAAACACTTCATTTTAAAATTTGGATCCCGCTTAAAATCCTATTATTTCAATTTCAAATTTTTGGACCCGACCCGGGCACGATTTGGAAATGTTTTATTTAGCGCCAAAATCCCAAATTAATATATATTTTAAAACCATCGCATAAATTAACACTAACCAATATAAATATTTTTAAACAGAATAATATTCTTAAATCTTCTGCAATTTTTCTACTCAGCCAATCACGAGATCTCTACATCCCGTGGGTCCCACCTCCTCAAATCTCTCTCTCTCTCTCTCTTTCTCTATCTCTCTCTCTCTACCCTCAAATCTTCTCTCTCTCTTCTTTTAAATTTCTTTCCCCTCCTTATTTTTTTTCCCAGCAACGTAACCCATCCGAGCCTCGAACCCTAGCCACCGCCTAGTCCCCCGTCGCCGCCGCAGCCCCACGCCGGCACCACCGTCACCCTCGCCCGCGCCTCCTCGTCTCAACCACAGCCCTCGTCCTCCTTCTCGTGCGCCTGCACCCTCGCAGCCACCTGTGCACCCCCGCTGCAGCCACCCGCAGCCCCTGCTCACCACCCGCGACCACATACGCCGTCCTGGTCATCGCCGACGATCACTAGACCCCCAGTGATCGCCTCTGTAAGTCTTCCCCTTCTCTCCTCCTCTCCTTCTTCCCTCCTTCTCCCTTTTCTATTCAAGTCCGATTCTTGATGGCCGTAGTTCATCGCAGGCAAAGCACCGGAGCTCCGTCGACGTGGTCGGCAGTCACCATCCCTCCACAGACCCTCGTGAGCCCCCTCGTCTCTATCCTTCTTCTCTTCCCTCTTCTTGATTCTCCGTTTGGCCGTTCATGAATTCTTGAATTTGTAGTTCGCTGTTCGCCGGAATCCGGCCGTGTCGGTGACGTGTCCCGACGATCCAGCGAGGTACCCCGACCCGCGTGGTTCCATTGTTCGTTGTTTGGGTTCAATCTGTGAACCGTGCGTCCGTCACGAGTTTCCCCGCCGACGTTTACGTTCCGTTTTTCCCGGTTCGCGATCCGTCGAGGCAAGTACCCTTTGCTATATGCTATACAATATTTACATATATATACTGACACCCTAAACCTGTAAAATTTAACTTGGTACAACCGTTTCCCATTTTCGGGTACAATATTGCATTATATCATTTTACTGTTAAACATGGAACTTACAGGTTGCAAACTGAACCTAATAATCATATCTACCTGTTCAATCACATTTTACTGTTAAAATAGCTTGTGGCACTTATCCCTGTAGTTCTGTTACGTTCGGACACTCGTATGCATTTAACCGGAAATAACTGTATTGAACCGTTACATAAATTATTGCACCGCTAAGGGTGCTTAAACCTGTTAACATGACTAAACGGCTATATCGTTTTACTGCACTCTTGTAATTTGAATGAAACTGCTTATTATGTAATTCATTGCTTATCTCATATTGTTAATACCCATGTTTGATTATATATCTGATTGTGAGCACACCCACGATATTGTTTACATCTTGACCTGACATGGCTACACACACACACACACACACACACACATATATATTGATACACCTGACATGGTACCATATACTGTTGAATTGACCTGATGTACCATGACCCGACCCGTTACCTGATCTTGTGTCTAATGCCAACAAACCTGACATGTAGTCCTTATGGACCGTTCCTGTTGTCTATCCAGACAAACCTGCTTTTACCTGATCCTGTGTTGGCATTAGTTCTTGATTACTGAATACCTGACTCGACATACATAACTTGGGGGTATGGGGAAATCAAATGTGAAACCGACTTGTAACTCAACAGTTCGATACCTGTTCTGATCAGTCTTACGGGCTAGGCCAGCCCCGGAGTGATGATGCTGACATCACTCGCCCATCCTGCTACCTGTTACTGCCTAGCGGCACGTCTCGGATTCAGCCCCGAGGATCTTGACCGTGGTTCCGGGCATGCACGGGATACTATTGAGTTATATCGACGATTCATCAATTGATTTCAAAGACTCTAGAATAGAAAACCTGATAGCACAGTTTAGTTACCCACTGCACACTACCCTGCACTGCTTTGATTCATATTATTGCTACTCTCGTTTATTCATGTTTATACTGCATTTCCTGCTACACTGTTATTATATTACTTGATGACTTGACGCGCTGACGTCTGGGTTTTGCATGGCCTAGATTCTGTACCGCTGCCGTAGTCCGAGCAGGAGTACTTCAGCCAGTAGGCTGAGCTGTGAGTTCTGTAGTAGTTAGTTTTATTTCCTGCATTTATTTCCTGATGTGATCCCGCATTATGGGACATACATTTCAGTTATTTGTATTGGATCATTTGCTTCCGTATTCATTTATTATTATTGACTCCTGTTATTCTGGATTATGGACATGTTTTAGATAGTTTTATCTTGTTCTTGATATCTCTACAACCATAATGTGACTGTGGATGGATACTTCCTATCCACAGGTAGCATGGTTGGCTATGTTACGTGCCCAATCTAGCGTACTCTGGGAAGCGGGGCGTGACATGGTTCTTTTGGTATCAGAGCCATAGGTTAGTTGGGTTGATTCTTTTGTAGTTGTGTATTGTACCCAATACACGAATCGGAATGCCCGTGTTTAGGAAACATGTCCTGCCACTTTGCCGTTTACCATTCTTGAATCACATTCTCCATGATTATATCTTTACGATGTGCAAACTTCCTTTGCATGTCAACTCGAAAAACATTATTTCTTGTTATCTCTAGGACTTAGGCGACTTGGGTGGAGTTAAGTAATTGTGGCTATGATACCGCGGCATAGTTACAATGCGGTACTCTATTTAAGTATCTTGGAGTTCTATCCTTGATCTATATATTGAATCTATCATCATGCTAATGTTGGGTGTTTTGATTTCAGGGATATGGCAGATAAGAATTTCAAGACGTACCAGAGGCATGTGGACGAAGCCGCCATGCTTGGAGTGATAAGAGGAATGCTGGAAAATCAATAGAGACAGACCGAGCTGATCCAGCAGCAAGCAGACTCGTTCCAGGAAGGTTTGCAGATCGTTCAGCAGTCTGTAAACAACGTTGGAACTAAACCAGTTGACCGAGTAGGGACCGTGGCAGACTTCAGACATTTGGGTCAGTCTACATTTACTGGTTTGGAGGAGCCGTTGCCAGCCGAGCAGTGGCTAGTTAACACGGAGAATTTGTTGATTGCGGCACAGGTTCCAGACGACAAAAGAGTTGATGTGGTACGCATTCAATTAGCGGACTACGCCCGAGAATGGTGGCTTGTGGAGGAGACCCGTTTGCCCAAGCCGATCAAGTGGGCGGATTTTTCTAAGAGTTTCCTGGAGAAGTTCTTCCCGTGGACTGCACGGGAGGAAATGGAAGAGAAATTTATTGGGCTAAGGTAGAATGGAGCACCCGTGGACGTGCATGCAGCAGAGTGGATGAGACTCAGCAGATTCGCTGGACCTTTAGTAGCCAACGATGCAGACAGGGCACGAAGGTTCATGCGCAGTTTGGATGTGGACATCCAGAGGCAGATTGTCTCCCTGGGTTTGACCACTTTCTCACAGGTTCTTATGGCAGCTCGGGAACAACAGAGTTTATCTGGGATGAAAGGGAGCTTGCAGCAGACAGCTGTTGCGGCCAGGAAGCCCGCATTTGTACCTAACCGAGCTCATGGTTGTAAGGGTATTCCAGTGGACCGTCGCGGTGCAGCACCCATGAAGAAGCCTGTGATTGTTGATCGAAGAAGGAGCGTGATTTGTGACTACTGCCGTTTACCCGGGCACGTGCAGAAGGATTGTCGAAGGAGGCTGGGACTTTGTTTGGTTTGTGGAGCGGCTGATCACGCAGTAGGTGCTTGTCCGTCGAAGCTTCATACAAGGGATGATACTCAGAAGCCTCCGCAGAAACCGTTCCAAGGGCAGAAACAGCTAACTCAAGGACCTAATCAGGCTTGAGCTTTTACCTTGATAGCTGAGGAAGCCAAGGCGTCAGGAGAAGTGGTTTCAGGTACTTTACTCGCTCATGGTTTTCCCGCATTGGCATTATTTGATTCTGGTGCATCCCACTGTTTTATGTCATCCAAATTTATAACCACACACTCGATTACCTGCACGACCCTGTCTAGTTTCTGGGACATACACACTGGGAATGGGAAAATCATATCTAGTAGGGAGTGTAAAGATTGTACAGTTGTTGTGTGCGGACGGGAACTTTTTGCAGATTTCTTGGTGATTGATACGGGCAGCTACGAAGTTGTCTTGGGAATGGATTTTCTTGGCACTTTCCACGCTCACATTGATTGTAGGGCAAAGAAAGTAATTTTCCAGATTCCCGGACATCCTGAGTTTACCTTCACTGGAGGAAGCAGTTCTGTCGGGCCAGTCGAGTTTAGGGGTAGGCCGACAAACAATATTCTTGCAGCAATGGAAGTTGATAGTGGTGAAGAGCCGGCGGTTGTTCGCGATTTTATGGACGTATTTGAAGATATATCGGGTTTACCGCCGAAGCGAGATGTGGAGTTCGCAATTGATCTTATTCCTGGTGCAGCGCTAGTATCTAAAGCGTATTATCCAATGGCACCAGTAGAGTTGGAAGAAGTTAAGAAACAGGTTGCTGAATTGCTTGAGAAGGGTTGGATTCGAAGCAGTAACTCGCCTTGGGGAGCTCCAGTTCTTCTAGTAAAGAAGAAGGATGTCACAAGAAGAATGTGCATCGACTATCGAGAATTAAACCGGGTGACTATTAAGAACAAGTACCCGATCCCCCGCATTGGAGAACTTTTTGAGCAGCTTAGTGGCGCGAGGGTATTCTCGAAGATGGATTTGCGATCCGGATATCATCAGGTCCGAGTGAAAACAGAAGATATTTGCAAGACGGCGTTTCGAACTCGGTACTGACATTACGAGTACTTAGTGATGCCCTTCGGAGTAACGAATGCGCCGGCAGTATTCATGGACTTGATGAACCGAATCTTTTCACCGTTCTTAGACCAGTTTATTGTGGTATTCATTGACGATATTCTGGTTTACTCGAAGAGTTTTGAGAAGCATGCTGAGCATTTAAAGATCGCACTGCAGATGTTGAGACAGGATAAATTGTACGCGAAGATGAGTAAGTGCGACTTTTGGCTAGAGGAAGTGAAGTTTTTGGGGCATGTTGTGTCTGGCGATGGCATTGTCGTCGATCCAGAAAAGATTGCAGCAGTTCGAGATTGGCCTATTCCAAAGAATGTTGCTGAGATAAGAAGTTTCCTTGGATTAGCCGGATACTACAGGAGATTTGTGGAGAAGTTTGCTCGTCTGGCAGAGCCGTTGACCAAGCTTACGCGCAAGGAGGTACCTTTTGTATGGACGGATAAATGTGCGTTATCTTTTGAGACGTTGAAGCAGAAGTTGATAACCGTCCCTATTCTGACCGTGCCAGACAATTCCGGAGGATTGGTGATTCACAGCGAACAATCTGGAAAAGGATTAGGATGTGTTTTGATGCAGCATGGGAAGGTTGTAGCGTACGTATCGAGACAATTGAAGACCCATGAGAAGAATTATCCAACTCATGACTTGGAGCTTGCGGCTGTGATTTTCGCTTTGAAGATTTGGAGACACTACCTTTTAGGCGAAAGGGTCGAAGTTTTTACAGATCATAAGAGCTTGAAGTATGTGTTCACACAGAAGGAGCTTAACATGAGGCAGCGTAGATGGTTGGAGCTGATGGCTGACTACGATCTTGATCTTAAGTACCATCCGGGGAAGGTTAATGTAGTGCCGGATGCGCTTAGTCGGTTACCAGCAATTCAGGTGTTAACTACGCAGAAGGAGATAGTTGCAGATTTCCGAAGATTTGACTTGGAGGTTGTGCTACCGCGTTCTACGGGACAGTTGATGCAGCTGCAAGTACAGTCGTCTTTGATTAAGAAAATTAAAGCAGCACAATCGCAGGATCCTAGACTGCAAAAGTTTCGAGAGCAGGTTGAAGCCGGACTACGAACAGATTTACTGATCCACGAAGATGGTTCGTTGAGGAACGGTAGCCGTTTGTGTGTGCCAAAGGGAGGTATTCGTGAAGTGCTTATGAAGGAGGCACACAGTTTAGCTTATTCTGTACATCCGGGAGGCACAAAGATGTACCGAGATATTCGACAGCATTTCTGGTGGGAAGGCATGAAACAGGAGATTGCTCGCTTTGTGGCTAAGTGCTTGGTGTGTCAGCAAGTTAAGGCTGAACATCAAAGGGTTGCTGGTTTATTGTAACCACTTCCGATTCCTCAATGGAAGTGGGAACATATAACTATGGATTTCATGACGGCTTTACCGCGGAGTCTAAAGGGCAACAATGCTGTATGGGTAATTGTTGATCGATTGACCAAGGCAGCTCACTTTATTCCTTTCCGGGTTGGTCAATCAACAGAGACTTTGGCAGAACGGTACATGCAGGAGATTATAAGATTGCATGGAGTACCGGTGAGCATCGTGTCCGATCGAGACACTCGGTTCTTATCACACTTCTGGAGGAGTTTACAGGGAAGTTTGGGGATTCGATTGAAGTTTAGCACAGCTTATCATCCTCAAACTGATGGTCAGTCGGAGAAGACAATCCAAACTCTTGAAGATATGTTGAGAGCATGCATGTTGGACTTCAAGGGTTCGTGGGAGGATCATCTACACTTGGTGGAGTTTTCTTACAACAATAGTTTTCAGGCAACTATCCAGATGGCTCCGTTTGAAGCTTTGTATGGTCGTAAATGCCGTTTACCTGTTTGTTGGGATGATGTCGGTGAACGAAGATTGTTGGGACCAGATTTGGTGGTGCAGACAGTTGATAAGGTTAACACTATCAGAAATCATATGAAGGCAGCACAAGACAGACAAAAGAGTTGGGCTGACATGTCAAGAAGACCTCTAGAGTTCGCCCTGGGTGATTTGGTGTTCTTGAAGATATCACCGACTAGAGGGGTGATTCGTTTTGGGAGTCGAGGAAAGCTTAGTCCTCGATTCGTTGGACCCTTTAAGATATTGGAGCATGTTGGTGAGGTAGCATACCTTTTGGCGTTACCGCAGTCCTTGGCAGGTGTGCACGATGTGTTTCACGTATCTCAACTACGAATGTATGTTCGAGTTGAAACGCACGTTTTGGATCATTCGGAGTTAACAGTACGGGAAGACTTAACTTTTGAGGAGCGATCGGTTGAAATCGTGAATCGAAGGGAAAAGGTTCTTAAGAACAAGGTGATCCCTCTTGTACGTGTTTCTTGAGGTAATCGCTTGCGTGGAGAGTCCACATGGGAACGAGAAGATGAAATCCGACAGAAGTTTCCTCACCTCTTCTTGTAGTTTTTTTTGTATTCTTGGAATTTCGAGGACGAAATTCTTTTTGTAGTTGGGTATGATGTAACATCCGAGCCCAATACTACTATTTTTCAGTTATTGTTTGAGCATTAGGTGGTACTCATTTCATTTATCTTGCTTGTTTGTGGCTTACTGTAAAATTTTACCTGGCAAAGTCATTTTCTGCATATAACAAATTTTAGCATCTAAAATAAAATTAAAAATATCCATTTTGGCCTACTCGACACCCCTAGCCTTGTGGTAGCGTCCGTGCATCGTGTTCTCGTCCCGTTCAGTGAAACGGGCGAGTTTGGATGGCTACGTGCGCATGCTTGTGTCTGTTTTGGGGGTATGCTTTTTAATCATAAAACACTTTATTTTAAAATTTGGATCCCGCTTAAAATCCTATTATTTCAATTACAAATTTTTGGACCCGACCAGGGCACGATTTGGAAATGTTTTATTTAGCGCCAAAATCCCAAATTAATATATATTTTAAAACCATCGCATAAATTAACACTAACCAATCTAAATATTTTTAAACAGAATAATATTCTTAAATCTTCTGCAATTTTTCCACTCAGCCAATCACGAGATCTCTACATCCCGTGGGTCCCACCTCCTCAAATCTCTCTCTCTCTCTTTCTCTATCTCTCTCTCTCTCTATACTCAAATCTTCTCTCTCTCTTCTTTTAAATTTCTTTCCCCTCCTTATTTTCTTCCCAGCAATGTAACCCATCCGAGCCTCGAACCCTAGCCACCGCCTTGTCCCCCGTCGCCGCCGCAGCCTCACGCCGGCACCACCGTCACCCTCGCCCGCGCCTCCTCGTCTCAACCACAGCCCTCGTCCTCCTTCCCGTGCGCCTGCACCCTCACAGCCACCTGTGCACCCCCGCTGCAGCCACCCGCAGCCCCTGCTCACCACCCGCGACCACCCGCGCTGCCCTGGTCGTCGCCGACGATCACCATACCCCCAGTGATCGCCTCTGTAAGTCTTCCCCTTCTCTCCTCCTCTCCTTCTTCCCTCCTCCCTTTTCTGTTCAAGTCCGATTCTTGATGGCCGTAGTTCATCGCAGGCAAAGCACCGGAGCTCCGTCGACGTGGTCGGCAGTCACCATCCCTCCACAGACCCTCGTGAGCCCCCTCGTCTCTATCCTTCTTCTCTTCCCTCTTCTTGATTCTCCGTTTGGCCGTTCATGAATTCTTGAATTTGTAGTTCGCTGTTCGCCGGAATCCGGCCGTGCCGGTGACGTGTCCCGACGATCCAGCGAAGTACCCCGACCCGCGTGGTTCCATTGTTCGTTGTTTGAGTTCAATCCGTGAACAGTGCGTCCGTCGCGAGTTTCCCCGCCGACGTTTACGTTCCGTTTTTCCCGGTTCGCGACCCGTCGAGGCAAGTACCCCTTGCTACATGCTATACAATATTTACATATATATATTGACACCCTAAACCTGTAAAATTTAACTTGGTACAACCGTTTCCCATTTTCGGGTACAATATTGCATTATATCATTTTACTGTTAAACATGAAACTTACAGGTTACAAACTGAACCTAATAATCATATCTATCTGTTCAATCACATTTTACTGTTAAAATAGCTTGTGGCACTTATCCCTGTAGTTCTGTTACGTTCGGACACTCGTATGCACTTAACCGGAAATAACTGTATTGAACCGTTACATAAATTATTGCACCGCTAAGGGTGCTTAAACCTGTTAACATGACTAAACGGCTATATCGTTTTACTGCACTCTTGTAATTTGAATGAAACTGCTTATTATGTAATTCATTGCTTATCTCATATTGTTAATACCCATGTTTGATTATATATCTGATTGTGAGCACACCCACGATATTGTTTACATCTTGACCTGACATGGCTACACACACACACACACACACACACACATATATATATTGATACACCTGACATGGTACCGTATACTGTTGATTTGACCTGATGTACCATGACCCGACCCGTTACCTGATCTTGTGTCTAATGCCAACAAACCTGACATGTAGTCCTCATGGACGGTTCCTGTTGTCTATCCAGACAAACCTGCTTTTACCTGATCCTGTATTGGCATTAGTCCTTGATTACTGAATACCTGACTCGACATACATAACTTGGGGGTATGGGGAAATCAAATGTGAAACCGACTTGTAACTCAACAGTTCGATACCTGTTCTGATCAGTCTTACGGGCTAGGCCAGCCCCGGAGTGATGATGCTGACATCACTCGCCCATCCTGCTACCTGTTACTGCCTAGCGGCACGTCTCGGATTCATCCCCGAGGATCTTGACCGTGGTCCCGGGCATGCACGGGATACTATTGAGTTATATCGACGATTCATCAATTGATTTCAAAGACTCTAGAATAGAAAACCTGATAGCACAGTTTAGTTACCCACTGCACACTACCCTGCACTGCTTTGATTCATATTATTGCTAATCTCGTTTATTCATGTTTATACTGCATTGCCTGCTACACTGTTATTATATTACTTGATGACTTGACGCGCTGACGTCTGGGATTTGCATGGCCCAGATTCCGTACCACTGCCGCAGTCCGAGCAGGAGTACTTCAGCCAGTAGGCTGAGCTGTGAGTTCTGTAGTAGTTAGTTTTATTTCCTGCATTTATTTCCTGATGTGATCCCGCATTATGGGACATACATTTCAGTTATTTGTATTGGATCATTTGCTTTCGCATTCATTTATTATTATTGACTCTTGTTATTCTGGATTATGGACATGTTTTAGATAGTTTTATCTTGTTCTTGATATCTCTACAACCGTAATGTGACTGTGGATGGATACTTCCTACCCACAGGTAGCATGGTTGGCTATGTCACGTGCCCAATCTAGCGTACTCTGGGAAGCGGGGCGTGACAATGATTTCTCCATTTTTGGCGACTCCTTTGTTGAGTATTTGCTACATTTAGACGCAGTTCTTACCCGGTGTAGAGATAAGAACCTCATTTTAAATTAGGAGAAATGCCACTTTATGGTACGAGAAGATATTGTCTTAGAATATATCATCTCGCAAAATGGTATTGAGGTAGATAAAGCTAAGATTGAAGTCATTTCAAATCTTCCTCCTCCCAAATGCGTCCGAGACATTCGAGCCTTCCTTGGCCATGCCGGTTTCTATAAACGGTTCATCAAAGATTTTAGCAAGATAGCTAGGCCCTTGACTCTTTTGTTGGCCAAGGACACTACTTTTGATTTCGACTCAAGCTGCATGAAGGCGTTCGAGTCATTGAAAAACTCACTCATTTCCGCTCCCATTCTTTCATCTCCTAACTGGACGCATCCATTTGAGATTATGTATGATGCATCTGATTTCGCTATTGGTGCTGTCTTTGGACAACACATTAATAAGATACCGCATGTAATTTATTACGCTAGCCGAACCTTAAACGAGGCCCAATTGAATTACACAACAACTGAAAAAGAATTCTTAGCTGTTGTGTTTGCATTAGAAAAGTTCAGGCCCTATTTAATCGGCTCTCCAGTCATCGTTTATACTGACTACTCAGCTCTTCGCCATCTTTTCTCGAAGAAGGATGCTAAATCTCAGCTGATACGTTGGATCCTCTTACTACAAGAGTTTGACCTTGTCATCAGAGACAAGAGAGGATGCGAAAACGTAGTTGCCGACCACCTTTCACGACTTCCTTCTTCGCCTATACTTCAAATTCCTATTAAAGACGTTTTTCCAGATGAGCCGCTCTTAACTGTGTCATGCGAACCTTGGTTCACAGATATTGTAAATTATTTGGCCACCGGACTTATACCAAATGAATGGTCGAATCAGGACAGACTCAGATTTCTATCTCAGGTAAAACATTTTTACTAGGATGAACCGTATCTATTCAAATACTGTCCCGACCAAATTATTCGTCGGTGTGTCCCCGACAATGAGTTTAAGAGCGTGCTGTCATTTTGCCACGATCAAGCGTGTGGTGGGCATTTTGGCCCCAAAAAGACAGCAGAAAAAATCTTGCAGTGTGGATTCTACTGGCCACAACTTTTTAAAGACGCACATGAGTACTGCAAGACATGCTCCCGATGCCAACACTTGGGCCGGATATCTCGAAGAAATGAAATGCCGTTCCAACCAATATTGGTTGTTGAAATTTTTGATGTTTGGGGGATAGACTTTATGGGACCGTTTCCCAACTCTTTTGGGAACATGTATATTCTACTCACTGTTGACTATGTTTCTAAATGTGTCGAGGCTGTGCCCAGCCGAACTAATGACAACAAGGTTGTCGTAAGATTTCTCAAAGAAAACATCTTTTCTCGGTTTGCGCATCCTCATGCAATTATCAGCGATAATGGATCTCATTTTTGTAATAGGACTTTCGAGTCCTTAATACGGAAATACTCCATTACTCACAAGCTGTCAACGCCCTATCATCCCCAAACTTATGGGCAAGCCGAGATTTCGAATCGGCAGATTAAATAGATATTGGAGAAAACAGTTTCCAAAAACCGTAAAGATTGGTCGTCAAAACTTATTGATGCCCTTTGGGCATTCCGAACTGCCTATAAGACCGATCTTGGCATGTCTACATATAAGCTTGTTTATGGAAAGGCTTGCCACCTTCCAGTTGAAATTGAGCATAAAGCATTTTGGGCAATAAAAAAGTTGAACCTATCTTTGAGAGATGCGGGCAGCAATAGAAAGCTGCTGTTGAACGAATTAAACGAGCCGCGGGATGATGCCTACGAGAACGCAGTAGTTGTTAAAAAACGAACGAAGGTGTTCCACGATAAACACCTTATGCGCAAAACTTTCAAACCTGGTCAACAGCTTTTACTTTACGACACTCGGTTACATTTCCATCCTGGCAAGCTCAGATCTCGATGGAAAGGGCCATTTTTGGTACGCACCGTATATCCGCACGGTGCGGTCGATCTAGAAAACCCGGAGGACGGTTCAATATTTAAAGTGAACGGACATAGACTTAAACCGTTCCTCACTGCAGTCCCTTCGGAGGAGCTCCTGTTTTTGCAGGAGCCGATCTACATGAACTGATCTTCCTCCATCTACCCCTAAATTTCGATTATCTAGCCAAAACATTGTTTCAAACAAGTTTGGGGGTATGTATCACTTGTAATTATATAAAAACAAAATAAAAATAAAAATTTTGAAAATGAAAATAATTTTTTTTGGGTATTTTTGTAAATTTTCAGTTTTAATAAAAAATAAATAAAAAAATAAATTTTTTTACAAATAAATTCCACTTTTTAAGAGGACCTTTTAGCAAATAACCAACACATCCCCCTATAAATAGAACCCGAACCCTCTCTGTTTTTACCAAACCCTAATTTCATCTCTCTGAAAACCCTAGCCGCCGCTCAAGTTTTTTCAGCGAGTTCACGCCGCCGCGCAACCGCCGCCATACCTCGCTTCCTGCCGCGCTTCCACCGCTGCTTAGTGTCTTCTCCCTCTGAATTTTTCAGAGGAGCTTTGCATCATCTCTCCCACTCTGTTAATTTTTTTTTAAAAATCTGTGAACTTTCTGAATGGCACCAACCATGCAATTAGAATGAGATTTTTCACAAATCTTTTCACACACAATTTACGGAAGTTATTTTGCTGATGAAATCACATGGCGAGGGTGGAACTTTTTAATTTACAATCATCCCAATGCCTATACTCTTCCAGATCTAGTTACTCGTTTTTACGAGTGCATGGAGGAAGGTTGCCTAGCACAATATTATTTTAGTAAATTACTTTGGGGCGATAGGGAAATAATCATTGATATGGACTTCATCCATGAAGTCACCTTAATTCCTACATTACCTGTTCACGACCAAACCCTTCAATTTGAAGACTACTTAGCCTTAATGGGTAATGACTGTTCGAGGGAACCTAAGAAGGGCATACAGGTTAGAACCCTTTTCGCCAATGTATTAACCGTGTGCCGTTGGGCACAAAACAACATTTTTAGCAGTTCACATAACACAACATTTTTCACCCCATCTCTTCATATCGTGCACACCTTAATGATTAGGAACCCTAGATTTGACATGTGCACGGTTTTGCTTAATTCAATTGGTGCTGGCAAAAGGGCCGCAAATTACCCATGCCCTATGTTAGTGACACAACCGTGTCGCTATTTCCTCCCAGTGGAGGAATTTGAGTTTTACATGCATGGAGGTATACCCATTATGACTCTTATTGAGAGCGTATCCACGTCCTATACCCGCCTAACTGATGTATGGTCGCGAAGAGAACCGGCCGAACATGTACCTGCCAGAACACCCAGCTCCAGCTCGATCGCGAGCAAGGAAGAGCTTACCCCCATAGAACATGCACGTCTTCTTAGAAGAGCCATTAGGGGGATTGATAATTTAGTGGGGATGGTGACCAACTTGGATCACCGGGTGACAGAGATCGAACATGGCGTATCTACGCTATTAGCGCGAGAGGAGCGTTCCCGTTCACATTCAAGGGGATGGCAAGGTCCTGAGCAGCGAGGGCACTGCTTTTGGTAAGTTTGGGGGAGAAGGTGGTTTGTAAATAGTTATCATTGCATTGCATATTTTAATTTTTGTACATATTTTTTTTCTTCTTTCTTTCTTTGCATGTTTAATTCTGCATTGCATCTTTATAAAAAAATTATAAAAATTTTAAAAAAATGAAAAAAAATATATGTAAAAGAAAAATCAAATAAAATTTTTTAAAAAAACTAAAAAGATAAAAAAAATTTTCAACTTGGATATATTTGACTTAAGTTTGACAAGACAGTTAACTAGCTAGGAAAAACTAGATCCTAAACTTAGTAAATTAAAAACCCTAAAAATAACCTTTCTTAAAGTTTAACGGTAGAAAATATATGTTCTTGTAGTTTATTTAGAAATAGGCAAATTTTGAGTTCAGTTCTTGGGCTAAGTCAAAATAAGGAAAGAGTATTGAAATTTTTATTGAAGTGTAAGTCTGAAAAATAATTCCGAACTTTTAGTCTAAAGTTCTGAAAATATATACCCTACAACTCACACATACACGCACCTTGAAACTAGGGATAGTAGAGGATACCTTGAATTGCTCTTGTCTAAAATTCTTAGTATGAGAAAAATTAAATAAAAGTATAAGTGTGAATAAAGAGATAAAAAAATGAGCATTGGTTTTGTAATCACTTAAGACTGCGTAAAATAAAAAAAAAATATAGCGAGGGTGCTTTATCACCTAATTCCTTAGACCAACTGGTTTGGGAGTCACGGCTAAAACCTTAGGTATTACAAGACGAGGAATTACGCCTTAATGCGCAAACACATTTTGTAATCGGTCGCCAGTACCTCAAGAAATATTAACGGTCGCATGAAGGATGTGTGAGCAATTTCATCTAAAATTCACCAACTAAAAGTATTTTGGACAATGGACAAGAGTATGATAGCTTGAATTGAATTTCCAAGTGTAGGGGTGATACATACACACACGTAGGGGTATATAATTGGGGTTTGGATGAGAGATAGGAATGAAAAATAGGACTTATATCTTCAGTGGAGATGATAAAAATTCCTAAGTTGAGATGGAACCTTAGAAGGAAAATTCAAGAGATGCTAAAACCTAAATAAATTTACAGAACATATACAATCTTAAATTAAATGATAAGTGAGTGTGAAAAATACTGGTTGATGATTTCTAAGTTAAAAATAATAGAATTTCTTGCTAGAACACCCAATTGAAGAATGAAAGTCAACAGGCCAAATTGATCGGATTTTGTGGGTAATATCCGCTGAAAACCCTCAGGAGACAACACTCCTCCTACTAGGGACACGTAGAGGTTTAACGGTTTGTTGCATGAGCTCAGTGCAATCGCGGTTCCCTGCGAAAGTGAGGTTAGGTTTTTTTTTTCAAGAATAAAATTGGTTTTGCTCGGGACGAGCAAAAGATAAGTTTGGGGGTATTTGTTCATATCAGAATTTTGCGTTATTATATTCCCCATTGTTAATCATATTGCAAATAAATAAGCGCTTTTGATCAATGTCTGTTAAATAGTTGCAGCTTACAGATTCTCAGAACAATACAGTGAAATTCAGGACAAGACGTTACAAATGTGAGATTACGACCAACAAATAGATGAATCTGTAAGATACTGCCTACCAGTTTAAGGAACAAACGAAGATCAATGAACAGTTCGACTGCACAAAGTACGAGGGCAGCACAAAGATTCAAGACTTCAACGTGAAATTTACGGTAAAAGTCCACAAATTCTGCACTGTTGGAAATCTGGAAGAAAGTAGAAAAGATTCTGAAGAACCAAGAGAAGAAAATAGAAGGAAATAGCAACATAAAGTAACCCTGAAAAGAAGAGCCAAAGAGCCCTCAAGATGGTCGCGGATCCGCGGCCAAACATGGCATTCCGCCGCGGATCCGCGGCCGTGCTGTGCACGTGTCGGTGCATGTGTCGGTGGGTGTCGGTGCTTTGACCCGGCTTTCTTAGGGTAGTCTTGTAATTTCAGATGTGGATCAGATGTAAACCCTAGGGTTTCTCCTATCTATAAATAGGAAAGCCTACAACCTCTTTTGGGGCATGCCTCTTTTTATTATTCTAGATTAAATTTCAATTCCTTTGTAATCGTCAAGAGGTATCAATAAAAGTAGGTTATTTTTTTAATCTTGTGTTCTTCTTAAATTGCATATTTATTTCTCTGCATTTTTTTACCTGTCTTTATTTATCTGCAAGTTAATTAGGTTAATAAAAAAATATAAAAATGAATTTTGTCGCAATTTCCCTAATGAGTGAGTAGTTCCTCACTTGTTGGGGTTAGAATTGGGTAGGTTTGAGAGATGGAAATCTCTCACTCCTTTCTTACCCTCATAACTTTATAAATTAGGACTCGATGTAAATCAAACACCCACCGCTCACTACGGCACCCTATCTTACGAGATAGCGGTGATTCCCTAGTTAGAACGGTAGTGGTTGATTTACATAGAGGTTAAGGCTAAGAGTTAAGAAATGATGGACAAGGACCAAAAGGAAGAAACGTAGTTTCTTCCTTGTCGTTCTAATCCCCTTTGTTAATTATTACCCTAGCACCTATGTTCTTAATTAGGGTAAAGGAAGCAGTGAGTAGAATTATCTTTCCAAACTAACCTAATCCTAACCCTAGCAAGATTTTAATTCAAATCAAATTCAGACTTAGTTTTTATAAAAATCAAAACATACCAAAAAATAGGAATTAACTCGTTGCAACAATTAGAAAAGAACACGTTTTCCTTGTGACCGACCCGTACTCAACCGGCTAGCTACCAAGCGACGCCGTTATTGATTGCGGTAGTCTTAACTTTGATTTTAAAACGCACGTACGCAAAACAACTCTCAATCAGGTACTACATGCAATCTCACAATCTCCGGCATATACCGCTCTGCCAAATCCTCCGTCGACTGACCAACTCGAAATAGTATGAAGAGAGCTGCCTTGGTCAATCGATCGATAATCACCCAAACTGTGTTATTGCTCTTCGGAGTTTGTGGTAAGGATGTCACGAAATCTATGGTTATATGTTCCCATTTCCATTGAGAAATTGGAAGCGGTTGCAACAAACCAGCTATCCTTTGATATTTAGCCTTGACTTGCTGACACACTAAGCACTTCGATACGTAGCGAGCAATCTCCCTTTTCATGCCTTCCTCCCAGAAATGTTGTCGCAAATCTCTATACATTTTCGTGCCTCCCGGATGTACTGAATATGCGGAACTATGAGCCTCTTTCATGACTTCTTCACGAATATCTCCTTTAGGCACATATAAACGACTTCCATATCTCAACGATCCATTTTCATGAATCAACAGATCTGTTCGAAGTCCTGCTTCCACTTGTCTCTGCAATCTTGGATCGTGCGACTGTGCTACCTTAATGTTATCGATCAAGGATGACTGTACTTGTAACTGCATTAACTGTCCAGAAGAATCTGGTATTATAATCTCCAACTCGAGCCTCTGAAGATCATTTATAAGCTCCTTCTGTGCAGTCAACATCCGTTTCGCTAGTAACCGGCTTAAAGCATCCGGCACTACATTAATTTTTTTCGGATGATACTTTAGGTCAAGATCATAGTCAGCTATCAACTCTAACCATCTTCGCTGCCTCCTGTTGAGCTCCTTTTGTGTGAACACGTATTTTAGGCTCTTGTGATCCGTAAACACTTCAACTCATTCGCCCAATAAGTAATGTCTTCAAATCTTTACCGCGAAGATCACTGCTGCTAGCTCTAAATCATAAGTTGGGTAGTTCTTCTCATGGGTCTTCAATTGCTTCGACACATACGCTTATAATCTTCCCATGCTGCATCAGAAAACATCCCAAATCTTTCCCAAATGCGTCGCTGTGAATAACTAGTCCTCCGGAATAATCTGGCACTGTCAGGATAATAGCGGTTGTCAATCTTTGCTTTAGCACTTCAAAACCCGACGCACACTTCTCAGTCCACACGAATGGTACTTCGTTCCGTGAATAGCTGCAATCTTTTCGGGGTCAACTGCAATTCTATCTCCAGATACCACATGACCCAAGAACTTCACTTTTTCGAGCCAATAATTTTTCTTGCCTCAACGTCTGCAGCGCGATTGTCAAGTGTTCTGCATGCTCTTCTTTGCTCCTTGAACAGACTAGAATATCTTCAATGAATACCACCACGAACTGATTTACAAATAGTGAAAATATCTGGTTCATCAAGTCCATAAATATTGCCGGTGCATTAGTAACTCCAAATAGCATCACTAAATACTCGTAATGCCCATATCGAGTTCGGAACGTTATCTTGAAAATGTCTTCTTCTTTTATCCGAACTTGATGAAACCCTGATCGTAAATCCAACTTCGAGAATATTCTCACGCCACTGAGTTGATCGAATAGTTTGTCGATGCAAAAGATTGGGTACGTATTCTTAATAGTCACCCGATTTAACTCTCGATAGTCGATGCACATCCTACGCGTGCCATCTTTCTTCTTTACTAGAAGAACTGGAGCTCCCCATGGTGAACCGCTGCTGCGAATCTAACCCTTCTCTAGTAATTCAGAAACTTGTCTCTTTACCTTTTCCAGTTCCACCGGTAATATCGGATAAAAGCCTTTGAATTGGCGCTGCTACAGGAATAAGATCAATCACAAACTCCACATCTCGTATTGACGGCAAACTTAAGATATCCTTGAACACATACATGAAATCCCAAACTGCTATCAGTCCTTTATCTACAACTTGTTTACGAATTTCACCTTTCGGCATACACACAAACAGTTCCCTTCATCACGAATTTACAGGTCTGTTCTACGGCTCGTGGGTTAACAGCCAACCACACTTCCGCTGCACTACTCTAATAAACTGAGGCGGGTTTGTCAAAACTTCTTTGATCAAAACATCTTACATCTGATCGGTCTTGAAGCAGTCTGTACTACTGCAATTATCATATGCTCTCTTGTGTTTCTCCTTGTTCTTCGAAACGCAAACGGATTGGTTCTTACGAGAAGAGAAGAAAGATATAACGTGGTTGCTGGATTCAAACTCGCGATAAGATATAAACTCGTAAGCAATGACGCCGAGAGGAAATAAGATAATACAACGACCATAAGTCAAGAAAATGAATCAAAATAGGACTCCAGGTTACCTAAATAGAGTACCGCATTGTAACCATACCGCGGTACATAGTTACAACTACATAACCCCATTCAAGTCACCCAAATTTTACTATCAGAATCGAGAGAATAAGATGGGAGAAACAATAAGGAATCAAAAGGATTCCAAGCCGAGATGCAATATCATTTCCATATCTTCAAGATAAAAGAGTTAAGGGAAAGATAAGATTCAAGAATTTGAATGACAAGACAATAATGTGGTAGGACATGTTCCTAAAATTTTGGCTTTTCTGATTAGTGTCTTGGGTCTAATACCCAACTACAAAAGAACCAAACTCGAATAATCCTAAAACCTATGGCTCTGATACCAACCAAAACCTTGTCACGACCTGCTTCCAAAAATACGTAAATACGGTACGTGACAAAACCAACCATGCTACCTATGGTGAGGAAAGATCTTTCCATAGTCACATTATGACTGTCAATCAGATATCAAGAACAATAAACTACTAAATCTATCTATCACATTTCCAATAGCCATAAGAACAATAACTAGAAAAGGCAGCGGAAGTAATAAAGATTCAAGGAATAACTAACCCGCATAAGAGCTATATCAATGAGGTGGTCCTCACCGATCGGCGATCTGGTCGAATACTCACATGCTATCTCAAGTATCTGGGCCATACAAAACCTAAACGTCAGTGCGTCATAAATATCAATATAATAGTATAATCAGGATGCTATGATTAAACATGAGTGTAAATAATAAACACATGTTTAAAACAGTGAGCTATAGGTATTTTATGTGTATCCTAAAGTCTATGCTTCTAGATTATCTATTCTGTAAGTCTTTGAAATCAATTAATAGAATCGTCGATGTAACTCAATAGTATCCTGTGCGTGGGGACCACGGTCAAGACCCTCGAGGCTGAATCTGAGACGTGCCATTAAGCAATAAAAACAGGGTATCATGTATAGACGAATGATGTGAGCATCATCATTCCGGGGCCCAAAGCCCGTATCGATTGATCGGTTTATGGAAAGTATCGAACTGTTGAGTTACAAGTCAAGTTTTATTAGTGATTTCCCCTTTTCCCCCAGATTTTGTGTTCAAGTCAAGTATTGATGATATCTACCTAATACCAACACAGGATTAAGCAGGTACATGTTTTGTCTATCTAGACAACAAGTCATGTCTATCAGGACAATAAGTCAGGATTGTCGGCATTACTAATAATCCAAGTAACAGGTCTGGTAATGTGTCGTGAACATGTCAGGCAGTGTGTATTAAACAGGATAAATACTTAACAGAGAAAGTAACCAGTTTATTAAAACACTGTATAAATAACTAATGTATATTATCTATTTTTTAAGGTATAATTAATCTATTCATATATATGCATGCCTATTTGTAATAACATTTTACGTTTGCTACTAGATATACTGTAGTCTAGGCAAAGGATAATGAAACGACAGTGAAAATTATAATAAAATTATAATGAACTAGCATGCAACGGGATAAAGCTGTTATTGTTATAAATACAGATTTATGCTGTAAAATTGTATATTGAAAATAACTTGCTAAAACATACGTATATTAATAAATAATTATATATTGGAATATATAATATAGCATGTTGCAAGTTTAGAAACTTGCCTCGGAAACAACGGTTGATGTGCAGGCGGTGACGTCAATAGGTTGATCAACTATTGCTACACAAATAATCAAAAAACAATGGCGTCGGCAATGATAAATGTGTGCAGTGGTTCAGCGCGACACGATACGACACGGTGCGTGAAGCGGAATGACATGGTGCCGGGCCTTGCGGTGACACTGGGTTAATGCGATGGTCGCACATAAGTGGCATAAGCTGAGCACGAAGCGGGCATGGCGTGGTACAGGAACATGGCACATAGCATGACACGGTCTGGGTACGGTGATGACACGGTCATGGTATGGTCTGGGTACAGTGCATGGTTTAGTGGTGGTCTGGTCTGAGTATGGTATATGGTCTGGTGGTGGTCTGGTCTGATGGTGGTACGATGGTGGCACGGTGATGTGATTGAGAACGAGAGGGGAGAGAGAGTTATACACGGGGAAGAGAGAGAGAGAGTTATATGAAAAATATTATAAGTATAATATATATATATATATATATAATATTAGGGTAACTAGATAATATCAAATCACTGCAAATATTACCCGAATATAGTCAAAAAAAATATAGTTTTGAGAATAAAATACATACGTAACGATTTTGGCCATAATACAATAATCTAGTGTTAAATTCATATACCCCCAAATAAAATTTAGGTAAATAGGTTTATTAAATATTTTGTTGTCTATAATTTAGGATTTGACCATAATAGATAAGAGCAACAATAAGATATGGGGTGATATGCCATGTAAATTTAGTTAGAAAAATATTATTTATTTATATCTTGTACTATAAATAGATAAGTACAGATTTAAACATATATAAAGTATATATAGTACTCGATTCACGTAGATACACCATAATAATAACTATTTGATATAATTTTGTACCATATCGGGTTCTAAACATGCGGGTCGGGTCGGGTCGGATAACGACTACTGCTACTTGAATCATTCGCAACCTAAAAGATAAAATAAAAGAATTATAAAAAAAGACATAAAAAACCAAATTATATTGTATAAATGTACAAGGGTGTTACAGAAACAAAATAGGAAAATAAAATCTACATGCGGAGATAGGAACAAATAAAAGAAAAGATTTGAAAGATAAAAGTTTTGACTTTCACTAGTTTTTCAATTTTCATGAACTTTCTCTTTATAGTCTTGATCAAATCTGAAAATTACATTCTCTCTCAATAAAATATCATCCTATTCGTCATCCTTACCTCTTCTCCAAATATCGATCATATACCTTTACGTGTGTGTAATGTCATCTCTACACTCGAGCATTCAATTCAAGCTAACATACCCTTATCCTAATACCTTAACACCGCTTCTTTTTATTAAGAATGGATGGATTCGCTCATGCACTTTTCATGTGACTACAAATGCTTCTTGAGGAACTAGTCAACCGATTACCGAATGTGTGGATTTATTAAGGCGTAAATAAATTCATACACATAAGTCTAGTCTTGTAACCACCTCGGGTTTCAGCAGTGACTTTTAATGCACTAGGTGATAAAGCACTCTTACTGTATATTTTTTTTCTATTTTTTTTATAGCCCTATATAATTTACAACCCAAAGTTATATATAAATTTTTTCAGTGATATTTTTTTCCATGATTAAGTTCAAATACCGTTTTTTCTTTCATACTTAGGTTTTCAGGCAAGAGTATTTCAAGGTATGCTCTACAATCCCATGTTTTAAGATGTGTCTATATGCAGTTCGTAGGGTATATACTTTCTGAGTTTGGACCCAAGAATATCAACTATTTTCAGACTTATTTCTATTCTCGGATTCAATAACTCTCTCATCCCACTCAACCCTTGGGAATTCAGTTCATGACCAACTATTACTAGTTGTATTCCAAAACATCCAATTTTCTTGTTCCTCTTAAATTTCTTCCTTTCTTTTATATACATTTTTCACTCTCTAATTTTCATTTTCAAACTTTTCTTTTTCTTTTTCATAAGAAAACCTAAAAATAAAAGATTTTTTTTGTACAAAACCAAATCATCCCCCCACACTTAAATCAAACAATGTCCTTACTGTGTTAGAGTACATACCTTATTACACATGCATAGCTGTGCTTGCTTTTGTTGAGATCTTCTTGGTTTCAAATTCTCAATGCCTACAAAAGAAGATGTGGGTGTGTATTTTGGTATCCAAACTAACTTGGGTTTATGGGGGTTAGTTTTGGGGACCCATTTATATAAAGATGTGTTTCTTTTTAACTCATAAGAATATACAAAGTGATCATGTGCACCACAATAGTGACAAGTTTGATTAGATGTACACATGGGTCTATATTTATGTTTAGAATAGTGGTTGAAAAATTTATATGAAGAGAGTTTTTGAATGTTTGAAGTTTTAAAATCAGTATCTCTTTTATTTAAAAATTTCTTCTCTTTGCTTGGTAAATGATCAATCGTTTCCTTTCTTTTTGAAAACTTAGTAAAAAAACTGTTAAATCATTATTTTGATTCTTAAGGGAAGCAATTTTCTCGATCAATTTTCGTTGAGAAATATAAGACAATTTTAAAGAATTAATTTTGGGTTTAAGAGTTGAAATCAAATTTTCATGATCATTTCTCAAAACATCACATGATAAAATCAAAATTTCATTTTCAGTGTTTAAAACGTCTATAGTTTTTGATTGAATATCAATTTTAAAAAGAAGCTCAATTTTCTCCTTATCGAATTTATCAATTTTTGCCAAAAAATCAATTTTCTCTTTTTTTAATTTATCAATAAAAATATCGTTTCTCAAAACTTCTTGTGAACTACTAAAATATTTTAAAATATCAATTTCACCAGTAAAAATTTCAATCAAACTATTATTTTCTCTCTCTCAAAGAATTGCAAGATAAAATCAAATTCTCTTTTTCGGTTTTCAAAGATTCATTAAAAGAAGTCAATTCCTTTTTCTCCTTTTCTAACAACAAAATTTGAATTTTAAGGAAATTATTTCGAGACATTACCATATTAAGTTCATCATGAAGATTAAGAGAAGCATCAATAAGTTGATCATGTGTACCATCAAATGAAGAATCATATTCCTTAAAATCAAATAAAAACCCATTATTGTCACTTGTTTCCTCATTAGACAATTCAAATAAAGCGTTTATTTCACAATGTAAGTCATAAGGAGCACTAGTTTGGCTTCCTAGATTGAAAATATTTAGATCAACTGTCATATTTCCAAAAGAAAGTTTCATTAAACCATTGCGATATTTAATCAAAGCGTTAGCGGTAACTAGGAATGGTCGTTCTAAGATTACCGGGATTTGATTTTTCGGGTTAGAGACAAGTTGTGTTTTTGAAACGATGAAATCTTCAGGGAATATTAATTCGCCTACTTTGATTAACACATCCTTATTCTCTCCCTTTGATTTCTTAATGGAACGATCTGCGAACTGTAAAATAACTTTTGTGGGTTCAAACTCACCTATCCCTAACTGTTCATAGACCAAAAAAGGAAGAAGATTCATACTAACGTTTAGGTCAAGTAAAGCTCTATTAATAACCTTATTTTCGATAATGCATGAAATTGTAGGACAACCGGGGTCCTTATACTTTATAGCTAATGTATTACGTAGGACGTCATTAATATTACCAGCTAGAAAAATCTTCTTAGGCACATGTGTTTACCTTTTTTTAATGAAAGGTCTTTAAAAAATTTAGTATAGGATGGAACTTGGTCAATGACATCTAGAAGAGGGAAGTTGACCTTGACTTGTTTAAACATTTTCATCATCTTATCTATTTTAGCATCATACTTCTTGGTCTTCAAACGCTTAGGATAAGGTGCCCTTGGCTCAAGAGTGTCTTTAATAGAAGGAGGATGGGACGTAGAAGCGGGGGTAGAAATAGATTCCGGCTGTGTAGGTGAATCAAAAGTGTTTTGCTCCTTATCAGTTAGTATTTGCTCAGAGTCGTTGGGCATTCGTACTTTGTTGTCAACCTGTTCTCCTGAAAGAAAGGGGAGCCATATTTTTCCACCATATTTCGTCAAAAGAAGAACCGAGTCTTGATGGCACATCTACAATCTAGAGACTAATTCAACATCACTCTTACTCCAGCGGAGTATAGACGTGGTGTCGAAAAAACTCCAATGAGCCAAATTAAATGGAGTAATTGCAAAATCCTAGATCCAGCTCGACGCTCCTTCTCAGTGGAGACGTGTCGTCAGCAAAGACCTAAGGGTCAAATAAAAGTGGAGCAATGGAAAAATTCTAGCTCCTAATCTTAATGGTAATATCTACAGCCTAAATATCATATCCACGTTCTTCTCATTCTGACAGGGTGCAGACGCGACGTCAATAAGGACCCAAAGGCCAAGTAAAAGTGGAGTGATGGCAAAATCCTGGTTGTAGACCTCAACGGTGATACATACAGCATAGAGATCACACATGTTTTCCCGACTTCAGTAAAGAATCAGTACAACATCATCAAAACAAAAACAAAGTGAAAGCATATTCCTAGTTTCGGGTCTTGACAACAATACATATAAGGCATAAAGACTATTGGAGATCATCCCACCCCAGAAGGGTGCGGTTACGACTCATCGGAGCTTCAAATTGAGTCCAACCTCAAGTAAAAAGCACCAAGGAAAATATCTAATGCTTGTTCTTCCGACGCTAATACGGATACTCCAACCAAAGAAGATTACTTGAAGACGTCTTGTCCAGCCTCAGAAGGGATCGGAGATACGACAGTCGCGGGGCTACTCAAGCAGCAACCTAAGAGATTGCATATCGAGAAATATATCAGCCATCGCGATAGTATTATAGACTTAAATCTAGTACCACAAACCTAACGGACCCCTATCAAAAAAGGGGTTATCTATATTTCACGTTAGGATACACCTGCGAGATCCTCTCGACTTGTCTCGACTCATAGGGAAAAACATCTTTATAAAACCCTCGAAGCTTATAAAGGTGAAAAGCATTAGGCGATGGAGATATCAACCTGTTTCCTAAGCATCGTTGCTCTATAATTAGGTCTAAACTGATTCTTGTTTACTATCAACGAGCCACATTCTCCAAAGTCGCATACCGATGATGATGAGAAGCCACTTACGAGTCCTCTCGACTCCTAAGGGGGAAAATTCTCTTGTGAGATCCTTATGACTCTCAGGAGAAGACACACTCAGGGGTCCTCACAACTTCTAAGGGGAAAATACTCCTACGAGATCCTCTCGACTCGTAGGGGAAAATTCTTTATGGGACCCTTACGGCTTATAAAATTGAAAAGACATAAGAGAAAGATATAAACCTGTTTCCTAAGGCATCGCTGCCATACAAGGAGGTTAAGATCGACTCTTGTATACTATCCACGGGCCACATTCGCCAAAATTGCATGCCAATGAAGTGAAGAAGTCACTTACGGGTCCTCAAGACTCGTAAGGAAAAAATACCTGAGCGAGATTCTTACGACTCACAGAAGTGATGGACGCTTAGGAATCCTCACGATTTCTATGGAGAATATACATCTATGAGATCCGCACGACTCATAGGGAAAAAAAACTTATTGAGACCCTTACGGCTCATGAAGATGGACAAATTTTTAGGCGATAAAGACCTAAACCTGTCTCCTGAGCCATCAATTCTACAGCGATGCATAACTTTACACTACTTAATTCACGTACATACCTACGTGGGAAAAATAGTGGGGGGCATTTTTTCCCGCCAAAATTTTTGTCCAAAGCTTACTGTTCATTTTATAAAAATTGAAGACAACCCCTACATGCAAAGCACGCGAGTACTTGCTGCAGATAGGATTATATCCTATAGCAGCGTCCACGTGTTAAACATGTGAGCACTCATATGCAAAGCATGTGAGTACCGGTTTCAGATAGGATTAAATCCTATGATAGCCCCCACATGTTAAACACGTGAGTTCTCTTATCGTATTCTTTTGGCAGCGCTCACATGCAAAGCACTTGAGTGCCACTTCTTTATATGTATATTACAGCACTCATGTGATAGCACGTGAGCATCCCAATTTAAAATACTCTCATCTGATAGAATTAAATTCTATCTGATAGAATTAAATTCTATTTGGGAAATATTTTCTTTGGTTTTTCTAATATGAAAAGATTTTTCTTTAACAGAGAATCTTTGATTTAAAATCCAATGGTGATAAAATCACCAATTAAACCATCCGATAGAATTAAATTCTATGTGATAGAATTAAATTTTATGTTAAGAAAATATCTTTTCAATCTTGTTAAACAAACAAGATATCCATATGATAGAATTAAATTCTATGATAGGAAAATATCTTCCTCTTATTAAACAAACAAGATATTCATATGATAGAATTAAATTCTATGAGGGAAATATTTTCCTTATCTTTCTAAAATAAGAAAGATTTTCTCTGTTAAACATAGAACCCTTGGATCAAAAATCCAACGGTGATTATAAAATTACCATATGATCATCTGATAGAATTAAATTTCATCTTAGGAAAATATTTTCCTAACCTTGTTAAAACAAATAAGAAATCTTCTCTGTTAAACAGAGAGCTTTTGGATTAAAAATCCAACGGTGAATAAAATTCACCGGTTGATCTTTAGGATCAATTTGAATGATTATAAAGTCAATCATGATCTCTCAATGAGAGATTTCCTCCAACAGATTGATTTTTCTCTTCTCGTATAAATAGAAGCAAAGAGATCAAATCTCAAAAAGGAGGAGACTACCATAAGCTTCTGTAAAAAGACAAAAGGCTCTCCAAAAGCTTCCACAAAAATAAACAGAGAATTTAATTCTCAATAAAAGAAGAAGATCTTCTTCTTCTAAATCCTAGGTAAAGAAAATACAGAGATCAAAATATCTTTTTTACCTATCTAAGGGTTTAACCCTTCTCAAGAACTTAGTTTTTTATCTGGATCCACAAGATAAGTCTCGCACAAGTTGAGAATTTAATTCTCATCGGGAAGATCTTATTCTTGAGAATCAAAAATTTAGGGAAGAACAACGTCGAAAAGAACAATATCGAAAAGATTATGGAAGAAAAGAACAGGAAGAAGATAGAGTCTATAATACTCCGGGAAATTAATTCCTTCTTAAATCAAGAACTTAGTTTTTAAAGAATCTGATCTCAGATCCTCAAAATAGTGGTCTTGGTGATCGTTAATGGTCAAAATACCATTAACATAAGTTAAAATTCTCCAAAAACATGATCAGAGATTAAATCTATAAGGAGACAACGCCTCACGTGAAATGCATGTGAGCGCCCAAAAGGATTCACTGCCTCACGTGAAATACACATGAGCGCCAGAAAGGATTAGTGCTTAGCACTATTGTAGCACCTCACATGATAACACGTGATCACCGAGAACTCAGCACCACTCGTGAAACACACGTGAGCGCTATATATGACTGAGTGCTTAGCACTGTTGGGTGTTATAGAAACCCAATCTTAGCCCAAATTAGGTAAGTCTCTGAAGCTTAAGCTTCTTCTTAAATCAACTGAGCCCATATGCTCGTGATATCCAATTTGATTTTAGTCCCACATACGACTAATGATCTCTTATCGATGATATCCAAAGTGATATTCATCTCATATCTTCTAAGTTAATCTTAGTCTCATATAAGACCAACGATTCTTAGGTCCACCACAATCTTTTTCCTTAAATACGGGATTTGGTTCAAGGGTACATTGTTCCACACCTCTGATATATTTCGCAATTTCTCAACGTCTTCAGAGAGGTAGCGGGTCCCAATAACCAACAACTCTCTTGTTTCGCCCTAAAACCCGGCGATAATGGACCAAAATATCCTCAAACTAATATTCGTCCCAAACATGGAACGTTGGACCGAAATGTTCTTAAACTAATATTTGCTCTAAACACGGTGATAATGGACCGAAATGTCCTTAAACTAATATGTTTTGCCCTGCGGACTGTTTCCATACTGACTAGCATATACTATCTATGAGCTATTCATATAAGATCTAGTGATTAGTTGAGCACATGTACTCACTGTCCAAAGTCGATCTTTGTCTCAAATAAGACCAACAATTCTTAGATCAAACCCAAGTTTCCCGTGAACGGATGGACCTTACAAATGTGCGAAATGCGTCTTAAGTTCATCCCTGTTGGTAAACCAAGCTACCAATATGGATCCCGTCAAGCAAATGCTTGACCCAAATCTAAAATATACGGATTTAGACTAATCCGCGCCCTACAGGCGACGACTTAAATTAGTCTCCGTATACAATCCAAGGGCAACCCCATATAAACAAAATAACACACGACACGAAGTGAACTACTAGAGCAAGAGAAAGTGGTTATTGCAACGCGATAACGTAATTAACTGCAGGGGCTTGCACCTACCGGGAAGAGCGTCCCCACAATTAAAAACCCCTCACAAATAAGGGGGAATTTGATAAAATTTGCTATATCGGTCGCATCTTTCCAAAGCTCCGATATACGGTGCCATAAATCAACATGGTATCTTCGGAGAGGTGAATGAATATTTCCAAATAGTATCTTCCCCCAAATTCAAGCTAGACGTCTCAACATCTCTGTCCAGTTTCGGAGATAAACTGTCCCTAGTCATGGGAATATCGAGGCTGGGCATCGATATTCCAGTGCAGACTGGTGTATATGTTTCTTGACCCAGACGAGGGACGACAGCCGGTCTCACAGCCATTGGTGTCAGTTAGTTACCAAAGATAGTATACAAGTGCTCATTGGGTTATGAGTTACACTGGACGGACTCGCCAGGAACAAGCTAGATGGTATTATACCTATTGTCAGGTAGCAGTTCTCTGGTGACATGAGTACAGCTTAGTATACCGACCTGAGATCGTCATTTGTTTCGTGTGAGTTCCCACCGTGCTTTGATTACTACCATACCACGGCTCTATTGAGTCGTACAGACAGGTTTTAGTTGGGTACAGTCTCGAGCCACATGGAGGCAGTGAGCGGATCGTCGGGGATTCGTCTCTCCCGGTATTGGAGGTAGATATCGCGTAGTGCATGGGTGACCATCATCAGAAATTCTTGACCAAGGTGCACGAGAATTACTGATTTGGATCAGTAGTTTCTCGGTGGATGATGGGCTTCACACCGAAACGGCTTATCCCGTTATTATGGGTCTAACTTTATCCATCCCTTAGACTCGATATACGATACTCTTAAACAAACAGACTGGAGTGTATAGAGACTGTCACTTTCAAGCTCAGTAAGAATACAAATAAGTTTGCTTGTCGGCCTTCCTTTCATTCAATACCTCGGTAGCCGTTACGTATAGCTAGTGCCGCTGACGTGCTTATGGTTAAACCTACTGCCAGCATATTGTCGAGTCTTTAGAACCCCATACAGAGGGTTTCCCAGCTCGGGAGAAATGATGTAGTGTACGTATTTTGATACATACTAGGTTCGATTAAAACACGTGTTTTTGTACACGTACTTTTAATCGGACAGCTTTGTTAATACTTTCCGGTTTGAAAGATAGCCAAGTTCTCACCTTTTGGATTAAATGTGAGCTAGTATTATATATCTCTTTTAGTATCTCTCTTTTAGGTATTCATATTTTGACAGAATACGGTATTTATACGTGTATTCGTGTCTTGATACAAATACAGGTATTCGTGTCTTGATACAAATATAGGTATTCATGTCTTGATACGAATACGGGTGTGCGTATTTGTAGCGTATACTTGTATTAATGTATTTGTATATATTTATATATGTACATATACATATACATATAAATATATGTGTGTGCGCGTGCGCGCGCACGCGCAATGAGATGGCATTCTCTACACTTCACTTTTCTTTCTAATTTCTTATAGAATATGGTGGAATTTGTGACTCACCATGGTGAGTCACAATCCACTCATATTCAAATGAGAAAAGAAAAGAAAGAGTGAAATGATTCATGATTGATGAACCATGCTTGTTTTTCACCCAAACTTCTTTTTCTTCCTCTCTTGGGATTTTCTAAGTTGAGAATGAAGAAAGAAAATGAGAGAAATATTTAAAGATGGCCTCTACTACATCTTAGTGATCAATTCCTAGCAAGTTTTGATCACTAGTTGCTTCACTTAGTTATTGTTATGAAGCTAGAGCCTAAGTTCGGGTTCCTTCGAGGTGGATCATCTTCGGCAAGGAAGACTGACTCCCAAACTCGTTCCCGATGATCCAAGGAGCTAAGTAAGTGGAAAGAAGATGAAAGATACGACTACAAAGGTTGTAATCATAAACCTAGTAGTTAAATCCATCTTATTTGTTTCTAGTTTAGTATTTGGATTCGATTCTAGGTTATAGTAATTCGTTCTCAAATTTAGAAAATTTTCGTTTTGTATTCCGCATGGCCGCTAGTTTGCGGCTCGCGCACGAGCGTCTACCTACATGGTATCAGATTCAAACACAAACACTAGAACTAGTTTAGAAGATATTTAAAGTTTCGAACCGACAAAATTACATATTTTCAAATCCAAATTTCAAGTTTCTGTCAAATATTTTTTGGTCTCGAATATTTTTTTTGAGTATTGCAAAAAGATGATAGAACCATGAATATGACACTGTAAAAAACCGAGGCCAATCGGAGAATTTTCGACCGTCAAAAAATTTCCCAAAACCGCAATGTGCAGCCCGTTTTTCTCCAAACTAACTCGTCTTCATACAGTGTCTTGGGTATTGAAAATAGGGATTTTTGATAAACTTCTTTTTTGCCCAGATTTCACATGGTATTATTTTTGCATTCGGGAAACATGGAAAGTTTTAAATTGGAACTTTTGCATCGTTTATATCTTGTGTTTCGTATTTGTGTTTGTATACGTCGTCTAATTGCTATAGGCCGATTAGACGGGGTTACAAATACTTGTTTGTTCCATGATGCTTGTTTGGATTGGAATAGTTGTGGTTGTCGTCGTGTGTAACAACTCCAATTTCAGTGTGCATAATTTTTTTAAAAAGTTAATATACAATTGGGGTATTTACGATTCCTGTGAATACTATAAGAATTTGATTTGCTTTGCAACAACAAGAAAGTACTTGTAGCTCATTGGTAAAACCTTGCATTGCTGTGACATAGCCCATATGTTCGAATCCCCCCAGCCATATTACCTTTTTATTTATTTTTCTTTTAATCTTTTAGAAGCCCATGAATTTGCATGTACACTGCACGTAAAATGAAGAGTCACACTTAAAACAAACAGGTGCAAATTAGCATTCAGACCGATAGGGACACGTGGCCCCAATCCAAGCCCCCACCTCAATGATTGGACCGGCGAGATTTCGTGATAGGCCGGCGCCGCCGGTTTTTGTTGGCCCAAACCCAATTTTTTTTATAAACCCTAGACCCTTGGACTCCCCCTAACTCCAATATGTTTTATTTTCTCTGCACGTTTCCAGAGAATTAAAAACACCTTTAAATCACATTTTAATGCAAATTTTAATGCATTTCTTTCACCCCCTAAACCCTAATTTTCCCTATAAATACCCACTCCATTTTACACCCCTCTCAATCAGAATTCTATTACAAAAACAATACAAAAGTCTCAAGTCCTTTTGTGTACAAGTGGAGTTAGCGAAGGGCGAAACTCCGATGAACTTCCGAGGAGATTTCGATGACAAAACGACGCCCCGAAACCTTCTTTAGGACCCTCTCTCTCTCTCTTCTAGTCCAACAAGCCAGTAAATCCCATCTCCCCCTCTCATCTTCTAATCTAAAAACTTCAAATTCTAAAACCTGACGGAAGCGGAGTTAATCCGACTTCAGATTCTGTTTTCCTTTAAAAATCATATTTTTCTTAAAAAATAATATACCAAACTCTCATATCATATTCAATAAATATTAACAAACACCTTTAACAAGTTTCATCATAAAATATTATTATATTCAACTTCTATTGTAGTTTTACAGTAAAATACCACATACTTTCGTTTCCAACATAATCATCATAATACCTATTATACCTTTAGATAGTTTACAAGGTAATGAACTACCTCATCTAACACACATCTCTATCATAGCACGATGAAGTTTGGAACAATAGAATACGGGAAAATACGACTTTACAAATAAAACCCCAAACTTACAAAACTGTTTTCTATAAAAAGATGTATTAAAAATTTCCATGCAATTACGCCTCTACAATCCATTTTGGGGACCCCGTTCGGGATAGTACGGATTATCGCACATCCTCGGGCTTAGTAGAGCGAGATGCAGACCTCCGTAAGGAGCATTCAATCTCAGTGGATTTTTTATGTATTTTTATTTAGAAAATGAGATTTCTACAAGAAAATAAATAAATTATTTTCATTAAATATATATATATATATATATATTATCAAAATATCTATTTTAATTATATAAATATTTCAAGTTTTTTAAAATCAAAGGAATCACTATTACATGAAAATACCATCCAAATATGACACAAGTACAATATTTCAAGAAAATACCATATACTATGAAACTAGGTTCTATTCACTAGAAATTTCACGTTATAAAATATACATCTATGAAAACCCTAAAAACGATAATTAAATACTTGAGGTGTATTTTGAAAATTATATCAAACTATTTTTACATAAACCCCCTCAAGTTATACTAAATTACAATAAGGACCCTAGTAAACATAGATTTAAGCGGGACCAGTCTCTTGAGCCACAGGGAGCCGGAGATATGAGTGCTTGCCTATTTAAGGTAGAAAACATAACAAACGGTGTTATGAACACGGTAATTGTCTTGGAAAAAGACACAAATCCTACCGTCCATGTGCAGCAGTTGCCGATAATATCAAAACTAATTCAGGATTTCAATTTACTTTCAAAGGGTCGGACTCAGACTGAGTCTCAATCTAATCAATCTGACTTGAATGCGATTCAAGTATAAACTTACAATATAACGATTCAATATTAATCCGTCTGTACAATCTATTTCAATATATAACTTGACTGAACCGAATCATGGATATACATCCATCTACATGATTCTCCAGTTACATCCATTACCGATATCATGGTTCCGGCAAGTCATCCATATACAATTTACAATACAAGAGAATATAATACAAACAATACAATCAAGATATCGCGGGGTTTATAAGGGATAGATTGGTACGGAAGGTGTTAAAAGTGGCACAAGACTGTAACCATAATACACCTAACCTGAATCTCTATTGCCGTTGTACCGTGGCTGAACGGTTCCTTATGCTCTGTATACTTTATTCTCCGGAATAGTGAGACTCCTCTCGTATACACTGGCATTTTCTATACCAAGATACAAACAACAGTGTTAACAATATAATACAACTCTAAAAGTTACATTCTCGCTCTGTCTATACCTATTCTTTGGGACTTACCGAGCGATTGTTCGCTGACGACATTCATTTTCTTCTTTTCTTTGGAATGTTGTCAGGTGGATCGGACCTTCTGAAAACAGAGCCCACCAGCGAAGACTTGGATCAGCTAGCCTTTGGCCCGGAGCTCCAGTTTACTTGTACATTTCATTTTCATTTCTGTTATGCGATTTTTAGGCATTGCTTTCATTCCATGTATTTACATTTCAGTTGTATTGTAAAAAGAATGTTTAATAAATAAAGTTGTTGTTCATTTACATCCTGTCTCTTGTGTACTTTACTTTATAATGCTTAGATACGCTTAGCGTGTTTACTTCTAAGTAGATACGTCGCGTGACCCATCGCGTCCTCTGCCCGTACACTGGGAAGCGGGGTATGACATCGTGAATAGCCAAGGTTTTTATGAGATGAGAGTTTTATATTTACATTTGTATATTTATATTGCGGGGTGAGCGTCCGACTTATGGACTGCCGTCACTGATTGATATATATTCTCTTGATGGGAACTTCCGGGTTGAGATTGTGTCGCCTGAGTATTGTATTTGATTCATCTCTTATACCTAAAATAGTCCCAGGAAGAGTGCTCAAGTAGCCGGGTTCTTGGAAGCAACGGATGGCCATCTTATGGAGATGATAACGGGCCATCCTATTCTAGAATTGGCGGAACTACTTGCCACACTCTTAGGAGTCTAGGGACTAGGGTTTGGCTATTCACACAACCGTGGAATCCGTGTTTCATCCATGGCTTAAATGAAACACGAAATTCCTAGTATACCCTCTATTTCATATTGTTTGCTTCTACTGTGATTCTGTGTTTGCGATTTATTATCATGCTTGAAATGAATGGTGTTATATATATATATATATATATATATATATATATATATATTATACGCTATATATGTTTTGCATCCGCGTTAGTCATGTCCCCATCCTACCGTAAGTTAAGTAATCTTACAGTGAAGACTTGAGACCCTTTGGAGAATGCGGATGACATATATGTGCGTGCCTATTTTTGTTTCTTTTGGTGTGATATTATTAATTGATCGAATAACATTATAGATTTAATGCAGGTAAAATAAAGCTAATTGATATTGTCGGAACCGATTTTTAAAACTACTCGATTTTCTTTAAAACCACTTTTTTTAAAAGCGCAGCCTAAACCACTCCTTTTCAAAGCTATTCGAGTTCCTTCAATGATATCGAATTCATTACATTAAAGGTTTTTCACCAAAAACCAACCGTAGCCCTCCGTCATTTCAGACGGGTAGCGCTTAATATTCATGCTATGTATTTTGGCCTTCGTCAAGGCACAGTGTATAGTAGCTATGTGTTACTTTTCTGCCGCATAGAGATGCATTAATCTAGTACAATTGTACAGCTATTTTAGCCTTCGTCAAGAGTTAGTATGGGTAGGTCTAGATTAATCAGGACAATAACGGGTTGAACTTGACTTGCGACTTATGATATTTTTGCCTTTGTCAAGGTCATAAGACGCTTGGGGTAAAAATCCACATCGGGAGTTTCAAATATAAATAAAACTTTCCAGGCATGCGCATACCTTCTAGAGTGTGGTCACTTGAGTGGCTTCCGTCAGATTATCACTTGATGATAGTTGGGTCCCGATTCTCATTGTAAGTAGGTATTACTCATCGGGAGATTTTCACTTCATAATTAGCTAACCTATTAGGTGTTTAAAAAGTATTAACGAGATTATGTCTTTATGGAAACGGGGTTATTTAATTAGGTCTATGTGAAAGCACATGGAAACTCCCTCGGAGCACCAACATTGTCCTGGCGGAACGGTTAGCAAACTTGTTAGGTGTAAATGATTCCGATCAGTTCTTCTTTTAGGGTTTGAAGGAGAATTCGAGAAAACAGTAAGAGTCATCCTGATTAGATAAGTGCACGCTGAGTGTATCTTCTCTCTCTCTCTCTCTCTCTGACAGCGACCATGACCCGTCTTAAACTAAAACTTGTAGACCAAGATTGACCGAACCTTTTTACAAACCTGGTTTTGGATTGTCACGATTCATGACAAAGTCATATATATCCATGCCACTCATGCTTTACCTTTTGCTTTCTTAAGAGCATTCCATATCATTACGAAAATCCATATGGAATGGATATAACCATCACGTATAGTTACATATGAACTCGTAGAAATTTATTTCAGTTTAAGAATGGATTCCGGTTGTGGAGAAATAGAATAAGATTATTCGGTTGTCTTTTCTGTTTACCTTTTCTCAGATTGCGAGAGCTCTTAGTATTAGGAGAGTACATCTATTATGCTTATTGAATAGTCTTCTTTCAAACCTTAGACATATGTTGAAAGGTAGTGAAAGAAGAAACCAATTAGCCTAAGTATGGTATACAAAAGGTAAGAAGTAAAAACATATAAAGGGATTAGAGTAATGGAAATTGTAAATAATGTCATGAGTTTGGTATTGGAAAAGACATTACTAGGAATACCCGGCCACCCCTCGAAACATTTTCATGTTTCAGTTATACTGTGCGGTGTTATTTGAAAAATGCTTTCCCAATTTGATTTTGATTCTAGGGTATATATTTACCGGACTTGATTCTCGCATCTGTGTTACAGATACATGGGAGTAGAATATTGAGAATTGGATGATTAGATTCTCAATATTGGAATTCTTTGTAGTTTGTGATATTTGAGGAAATCACCTGGATTTTGCCTAACGGCAAATATTTAGTTTTGAATATCCATTGTTATGCACCAATTTCAAATTGATATATCTGTACGTTTTTTTTATAAAGTGGGAAATGAATTTTTGAAATTGTGTTTATAACATTTACCTTTATCAGTTGATAATTAGGTAAGGTGGATTCAATAACGGTGTAATTCTTCATAACCATAATACAGTTTTCAACCTACGACACACAGGGTTTGAGTCATTGGACTCAGAGAACTAATACAAACTATTGTATATTGTCCGATGTCCATTAAGACAATAGATTGTTACTCGTACTATATTTCATTTATTTATGACTTCTCGGGTTTTAGACACCCATTTCATTGAATTATAAGGTCCAAATTTTGAGAAGTTATAGGTATAAAAATAAAGTAGAGAACCACACGTTAGAAGTATCAGGATTTTTCGAGGTGATTGAAGATATAAATACTTATGCTAGATATTCCGTCATAGTAATTTTGAGAACTTGTTTATCTCTTTAGTTACTCATCCGTGGGTATGCTCCTTGATGACTAATGTTGTATTGCCTTTTCTTTTTTGGTTATATACTGGAAAAAGCTGTATAATTTTTGAATCTGGTTCCAATTAAACTAATGACTTTGTTTCTATATTGGATATATAATGGATTCATATCTTAACGATATTAAGGTATATGGATTTGTCCAGTTTATGTTTAAAACCAGGATCCGGATAAATTCAAGGCACGTTTTTAGTAATGGCGGTTTGTGGGTTTTTCCGGGTTTAGACGAGGGTTAACCTTCCACCATATGTAGGATCAATGTTATATTGTTCTTAACTCGCCACCTTTTAGTAAAATGAATTCTTTTCAGAAAACATTAGTGAGAGTATGGTAGAACTGGAAGTGATTCCAAAACCACAAATGGTTACTGAATATTTTGTAAAACCTAAGAATTCAATTAGATTCGACAATTCATTAGCCATTTCGCAGATTTAGTGGGTAATCTCAGCCACCCGAGAGATACTTCGGTCTCCTCAAAGATGGTGACGGGGAGGTTTTGATGACCCAAGCTTATCATTACTGCTGTCCTAGGCTATGAGATCTGGCAAGTGGATGACTATAATGCCATTCTAAATTTAATTTAGAAGTGTACGTTTATATGACTTTGCCAGAAAGTTGTTGTAGTCAGTAGGAGCAGCGGAAGTGTGGTGGGCCAGTAGCTTATTTCTATTTATAGACTAAAGAAAGTATAGCGGAGATGTGTCATCTATTCTTGATATGACAGTCATAGTGTTTGACTTCATCAAGAATAACAGATAGATCTGGTAAGAAGGTTGAGTAGGGAGTATTGTCTTGCTTTTTGGATGACATACTCCTAATAGGAAGTGTTGTTCCCATACTACGATCGGTTAAACTGTGGTTGCCACAGATATTTTTTCACATAGAAACTGGATAAAATATCAGATAATCTGATGACTAGATCTATAGTTTTAGATCTAGATTTGGGAAGTGTCCTAATTCGGGTACTTAGACACTATTCTAAAGTATTTTTAGAATGGACGACTCTTGGTATGGTGGTATACCCGCAGGTGATGGAGTCACCCTCTCTAAAATGATGTCTTCTGGACTGATGAGAAGAGAGATTTGCATGATTGACATATCATTCGCTAAGGCAATTGAGTCAATCATAAGATATCAAGTACCACATTATATATTGCTTTTGCACTAGATGTAATAAGCTGATAGTAATCCAAATTTGGAGAAACATAGGGAAGCAGTTATGAACATGAGAGAATGTTCTTGGAATATGGTAACGACAACATCTTTCAGGAGGCGGTTATCATTTAAGGCTTCCAAGGTGATCTGGATGACAGAGTAGCTGTCAGAGTTAAAGTTTACCTCTTCAGAGGGGCAGTATGTTGGACAGGGGTCCAAACGGATACTAAGTAAGGCATGGCATAAGATACTGATTAAATTTAGTGGATGATACAATCTTGAAAGTTTGTTGGATTTGGAGTTCATTTATGAACTAGGTTCTATTACATATTCAAACATGTTCTAAGACAGGTATCGCTCATTTCGGAAGATAGTCATTCTCCGCGAAATTGAGATATAGAGAGATAAAGATTGAAGTATTGGAGCAGATCCACTCACTTAGGCTATTTCTCGAACACGATAGTTTCGCAAACATGATTTATGAAACTGATTAGTAGAGAAGTTGGGTGTTCGACATCACATGGGTTGTGAATTTGTGACACCGCAATAATTAGCCTTAAGTGCAAGTGGGAGATTGTTGGCTGTAGTGCCATCAAGGCAGTTATTGTAATCATAGGCAGGTGATTATGATGATTGAGAGAGGACCTATACGGGTAGAACAGTTTTACTCGAGATGATAGTATGCTATCTGATTCATCTCTATCATCATGTACATATATTATGTAGTATTATGGATCACTATTATATGTTGATAGAGCCCATATGATTCTTGCTTGATTACCAAAGTTATTGTGGAGATCACACTTATAAGGACTGGTAGTCTATAAGCAAATCCTTAAATGTTTTAGTCGTGGGAATATTGAGGCCGGACATCGATATTCCAGAGCAGACGGGTGTATATGTTTTTTGACCCCGACGAGAGGCGATGGCCGTCTCATAGCCATTGGTGTCAGTTAGTCACCAAAGATAGTATACAGGTGCTCATTGGGTTATGAGTTATACTGGACGGACTCACCGGGGACATGCTAAATGGTATTATACCTATTGTTAGGTAGCAGTTCTCTGGTGACAAGAGTACAGATTAGTCTGTCCACCTGAGATCGTCATTTGTCTCATGTGAGTTTCCACTGTGCTTTGATTACTACTCTACCACGGCTCTACTTAGTCGTGCATATAGGTTTTAGTTAGGTACATTCCCGAGCCACATAGAGGCAGTAAGCGGATCGTTGGGGATTCGTCTCTCCCGGTATTAGGGGTAGATGTCACGCAGTGTATGGGTGGCCATCACCAGATATCCTTGGCTAAGGTGCACGAGAATTACTGATTTGGATCGGTAATTTCTCAATGGGTGATTGGCTTCACATCGACACGACTTCTCGCGTTATTAGAGGTATGAATTTATCCATCCTTTAGGCCCGATATGCGATACTCTTAGACGAACATACCGGAATGTATGGAGACTGTCACTTTCAGGCTCAGTAAGGATACAGACAAATATGCTTGTCGTCCTTCCTTTTGTTCAATACCTCGGTAACTGTTACGTACAGCTAGTGTCACTGACGTGCTTGCTGTTAAACCCACTGCCAGTATATTGTCGAGTCTTTAGAGTCCCACATAGATGGTTTTCCAGCTCGGACGAAACGATATAGTGTACCTATTTTAGTATGTATTGGGTTCGATTAAAACACGTGTTTTTGTACACGTACTTTTAATCGGACAGTTTTGTTAATACTAGCCGATTTGAAAGATAGCTTGGTTATCATATTTTGGATTAAATGTGAGCTAGTATTATATATCTCTTTTAATATCTCTCTTTTCGGTATTCATATTTTGATAGAATATGATATTTATACGAATACGAGTATTTGTATAAATACATGTATTTGTGTCTTGATACGAATACGGGTATTCGTATCTTGATAGGAATACGATATTCATATCTTGATACGAATACAGGTGTATGTATTTGTAGCATATACTTGTATTAGTGTATTTGTATATATATATATTTATATATGTACATATACATATGTATATGTGTACAATGAAGTGCCATCTCTATACTTGTCTTTTGTTTCTACTTTCTTGTAGAATATGGTGGAACTTGTGACTCACCATGGTGAGTCATAATCCACTCACATTCAAATGAGGAAAAAGAAAAATGAAAAGAAAGAGTGAGATGATTCATGCTTGATGAGCCAAGCTTTTTTTTCATCCAAGCTTCTTCTTCTTCATCTGTTGGGATTTTCTAAGTTGAGAATGAAGAAAGAAAATGAGAGAAACATTTAAAGATAGCCTCCACTACATCCTAGTGATCAATTGCTAACAAGTTTTGATCACTAGTTGCTTCATTTAGTTATTGTAATGAAGCTAGAGCCGAAGTTCGGGTTTCTTCGAGATGGATCATTTTCGCTAAGGAAGACCGACTCCTAAACTCGTTTCCGACGACCTAAGGAGCGAAGGAAGTGGAAAGAAGATGAAGGACACGAAAACAACGGTTGTAATCACAAATCTAGTATTTAAATCCTTCTTGTTTGTTTCTAGTTTAGTATTTGGATTCGATTCTAGGTTGTAGTAGTTCATGCTCAAGTTTAGAAAATTTTCGTTTTGTATTCCGCATGGCCGCTAGTTTGCATCTCGAGCACGAGCGTCTACCTACAGTTTTACAGCATCTTGGTTCAACTGCTTGAATTTGAACAGTTACCACAAATTCTCTTATAAAGACATATGCGTCTTTTGATTCAAGACCGTGGAATTTGGGATGTAAGTTTATGAAAGCAGGTTTAATTTCATAGTCACCGGTAGCAAGCGGTAAGACTATGCATGATGGTAAAGAAGTACGCACAGGATAGTATCGATCATGTTGCGTAGGAGTAGAGAGGACAATATCACCCACCATTTTTTTAAAATGCAGAAAAGTAACTACGGATTTAAAAATATCACAACCACAAAAATATGCAAGCAATCTCTAGAACTAGGGTCGCCTAGATCGAATCACTAGACCCGCTCCTAAATTTCTAAGGGACAAGTTCCAGGATAAATCTTCTATCACCGCTTTATCAATCTTGCGGTCAGATAAGTGCTAGTTAGTGGGAGGTATCTGCTATACAAATCACCAAAATAGCGAGCTTAATTAAGTAAACCACTTTTTTTAGTCACACTTTTCTTGGACATCACAAGAAAAATGCAGATAAGCAATAGATTACTCACAAGCTTCTCTTATCCTATTTGAGCGCGAATGTCTTTAGGGGGCTTGAGTCTAAATAATTTTTAATTAATGAAAGGTGAATGTTTATGCTCGGTTTATGATTTTTGGGGCTTAGAAAGGATAATGAAGTACCCACCTAATCTTGATTTGGGTTTCTTGCCCAATAAGTCCGTATTATTTGATGCAAAAAAAAAAACAATCAAAAGAATCTAAAACACGTAAAAAGATTTTTTTTGGCGGCGCAATTACAAAGAAACCTGCAGAGAAAATGAATTTATTGGAAACTCAGAGATGGTTTTCTGAGACAGGAAGCTTACAAAAAAAACCGGGGGTCTAAATCTAAAATTCCACCGCCGAACCGCCGCGGACTTAAGTCACATAGCCGTTGATCCGCCGCAATATTTGTGTCAAACAACCCACAACTTTGGCAATGAACTCTTTTTTCTCCGTTCTTCTGGTTGAAGGCTCTAGGTTCTCTGTTTGGCAAGTCCAGATGCTCTAGATTTCATGCAAAACTCGTACAAGAATCGTTAAAAATAACATGATGCGGGTTTTCTATTATTTTTTTGAATTAAAATTAACTAAGATCGCTAACGCCTCCCCGACAACGGCGCCTAAAACTTGATGGAAATTTTATTAGTCTATCAACTTTAACTGCAAGTACATAATTCTATTGTAGTAGTACTTGCAGATCAATCCATAGGGAGGTGTGATTTTAATTAATTCTAACTAAATAAAGAATGTAGTTGTTGTTTAAACTAAGAATTAAATTTCAAACAAAATAAAAATGGCTTTTTTATGAATATAGAAGAATCTAGGGTTTTGTGTTGCTTTACTCTTATGGTTGGTTTAAAAAATTCTATATCTGTTCTTTTTCTAGTTTTAATATGTCATCTATTAATTATGTAAAAACATAGGTTAAATTAATGTGATTAAATATAGCTTATCAATTATATAAAATCATTAGAAAATAATTAAAAATTATAATTCTAATTAATTCGAAAACAACTAGTTTACCCTTTTATTAAATAACTCGTAAGTTGTCAATTTACGAATCATCAAATTATCGGCGTAAGCTAAACTACCCTAATTAACTAGGTTGCATTTTCTTGATTAAAAACCATCTCTTATCTTTCCTAATTAGATTTCTAATTCGTCATGTTTTTATTAACCTAATTAGTTTCTAGGTGTATCATCTATCTCTAATTTTATTCAAGATATGAACTTTCATTACAAAAATTAGTTTCATAGATGAAAAACTTAAAAGAGAAGTATTAGATCAATAGACATTCACAATAAAAACATAGAAAATATGAGGTTAATAAAAATATACAACCATTAAATTAAAGAACACAAAACCTAAAAGAATAGATTAGTTACTCATATTATAAAAACGAAAAACTTTATTCATAATAAAGAGTACTTACAAAATTATTGATTCTTCATCTCAACTTGAAAACCCTAGAATAATTGCCTATAGAAGAGATATGAAACCTTAATGAACTATACAGAGTATTTATAGGATTTTGGGAGAATTGGAATAAAATTACAAAAAGATACAGATAATACAAAATATCTATAAAGATCTCGTCTTCATTGCTTCAAAAATTTCGGTCGAATCTTCTTAACTGCTCATTTCGGCCAAAATTTGTTGGCTAATGATCTTCTGATTGTTTTGTTTTCTGTTATTTAATTGCGAGATTCCCAAAGTTTGTTTCAATATCGCTAATTGATTCTCTGTTTTTGATTTAGCTCCATTAACTCTCCACTGCACCGATGTGATTTGTCTTTTGCACACTTTTCTGTATTTTTGCGTTTAAACTCAGTAATCTGTAATAATTCACAAAAGCATCACGAACAACATAAAATATGAAATATAAAAGATAAGTTAGGCTATATAAATATGCAATAAATTATACCAATCAAAGCCATTGTCTCGCAATAGTTTTTAGGATAATCTTCTATATGGAGAACAATAGATATTTTATTAATCTCCATATTTCTATCTCTTTCTATTAGAAAGACAATAGAATTAGAATCAAAAAAGTTAGAATCTAGTGTTTTCTCTTTTCTTATTCTTTGAATTTTTTTAGGTTCTATTGGAGGGTCGATAGATTTCTATTTTATTATTGTTTTTTTCTATAGATGGCTTATGTTGAACAGTATCTGACTTGAAATTTGTTTCTAAAAATTCAACATCTCTAATTCAACTATTACATTAGATTTCAAATCAAGAAATTTATAAACTTTACAATATTCGGCATATCGTATAAATATACTTTTAAGTGTTCTAGGACCTAATTTAGTCCGTTTAGGTTTAGAAACCTTATAATATGCCAAACACCCCCACATTTTTAAATAAGCCAAATTTGGCTTTTTTTCTTCCATAATTCGTATGAACTGGTTTTTGACTTGTTTGATAGAATTCTATTATGTAAATGACAAGTCGTCAATAATGCTTCTCCTTATAAATTTAAAGACAAATTTGAATATAACAATATCGAATTCACCATTTTCATAAGAGAACGATTTTTTCTTTCCTCTAAATTATTCTGTTGAGGAGTATATAGTGCCGTCATTTCATGCACTATTTCATGTTGCTCGCAGAAATTTATAAATTCATTTGAGAAATATTCTCTCTCTCTATCACTGCGAAGAACTTTAATTTTCTTACTAAGTTGATTTTCAACTTTTGCTTTCTAAATTTTAACTATAGAGAATAGTTTGTCTGTACTTTTCAATAAATATATATACATATATTTAGAGTGGTCATCTATAAAAATAATGAAATACTTTCTTTCTCCTCTAGTAACCATTCCATTAAGTTCACATATATCAGAATGGATGAAGTCTAAAATTCCCGAATTTCTTTCAACTCTTGAAAAATATTTTTTTAGACATTTTTGACTATATACGAATCTCACATTTATTATCACTACTAAAATCATAAAAAAATTAAATCAAGTTTATGTATATTCTTTACATATCGAAAATTTAATTGTCCTAATCTATAAAGCCATAAATTAAAAGATTATGAGATATAAGCAGAACCCACTTTATTTTCATTAATACTAAATACAAACATTCCATTCCAAGAGTAGCCCTTTTCCACAAAGATGTCATTCTTCGACAAAATTAATTTTTCGGATTCAATTACACCTTTAAAGCCCTTTTTACATAACAAATCAGCAGGCACTAAATTCTTTCTCATATCAGAAATATAGAGAACGTTCAATAGCGTCAATTTCTTTCTGGAGGTGAAGTGAAGATCAACAAAACCCTTTCCTTGTACGGGTGCACTGTTCTGCTTGCCCATTAAGACTTTCCGGCCATTAGTTGTCTCGTCAAAGTCCTTGAACATTGACTTATCTTTGCAAATGTGGATTGTTGCACCGGAGTCGAGCCAGCACTCAGAATCCGAGTCCGCCTGATTGAAAGAGATTTAGTTACCGCAATCAAGATGGTGTCGCTTTGCAGCTAGCCGCGATGAGTACGGGTCGATCCACAGGGAGACGGAGCGTTTTATGTTCTTTTCGTAACGACTTAATGGGCGAGGCGGATTGTTCGTATCTAACCTATGTGTTATATGCAAAGTAAAACTTGTTAGGAAACGATAGGATAATGTAAGTTAATGGATTCCGTATTCAAGTCCTTTGAGCCGAACTCAACCAATGAAGTTAGAGCAATCGATAACAACGTGGATTAGGGAATTTAAGCACGGTATTCGTAGAATCCGGTTTATTGACCCTTGTCCGTCTGTTCTTGTCTCTTTCTTTCGCCTCCGGCCAAATCGAACGCAACCGGTCGCGGTTAGGAATCACCGTTACCTTGGTAGGGTAGGGTGCCTAACGGAACGCTTGCGTACGGTTTGGACGGAGTTTCAAATGGAAAAGACGAGAAAAGAAAATGAGAAACGAAATGTTAATTTACAATATCTTTCTCTTTTCCTAACAACACTAATTTACAACCATTCACAATAACAAACAAAAAGGGCAAAAGAAAAAAACAAACAAAGAAAAGAAAAGATCAACATTATAAGGAAGTAAATTACATGGAAAGTAAATAGCAAGTAAGTAAAACAAGAATTAAAAGAGCAAGAATAAAAAGAGCATAAATACTAGGAACCCAAGTGTGCAAAATGAAAGTTCTATTATGTTCAAGATACAATCTTGAGATCAATACCCTAAATTTAAACTTGCAAGCTCACTAAAGAGCTTGCAATATCAAGAGAAGGGCATGAACTCAAGAGAAAGCTATGTACAATAACTGAAAAGAAAACAAGAACAAAAGTGTACAACTTAGAAAATGAATTACAATGTGAGCCCTTGAACCCTTGCTCACTGCCTACTATATATAGGCACAAAAGAAAAGAAAATAAACAATAAAAATAGGGCTACGTGGCAGCAGGGGATGGACTGTGAGAGAATGGGGTCCTCAGGAGGCAAGGGGGCCGGCGACCTCGGCTAGGATGAGCATGTGCTTGGGTCAAATCCGAGCACATAGGCTCGTGCTTGCAGTGTAGGCTTGTGTGTACTCCAATATGACTCTGGTGTTGTTTATTTTCTCAATTTAGGCTTGGTCTGCACCTAGGTTTTGGAGGGAAACAAGTAGATATGAATCACATCAATACTTTTTGCAATAAATGCACATCACTTCTCATGCCCACTTGCCATGAGCCATCATGTTATGGTTGCCCCCTAGGTCCATGGTCCAAGCCCTAAGAGTTAGTATGTACACATGCTGTGTGTTGGACCAAAATATTGTGCACACATTATTTGCAAAATAACTCTTGGGATATCGGTCGGTTTCCAGTTCTGGCTGCAGTGTCGGTTCACAAAGAATATATCCGTGATTCTGGATGTATTTCTAGTATTTTGTCAGGGACACCTGTAATCTGTATTACTGAGCAAACACCGGTTAATAGTACCGATATATACAAAAAATAGATAATGAATGAGAGGTATTAAAATGTAATATTCTGGTCTGAACACCGCCATATCATACCACTGTTTATAACAGTAACTATGGCTCAATAGGCCTCCTCAACATTGTTTGTATGCTTGATCTCCTGATTTCCTCCTTTGTTGAAACCAGTTTTGCGGTTGCTGTATTTACGAGCAAAATGACATTCCTTACTGCAAATATAACGACTTTTATTCTTTTTCAGGTTGTTATTGAATTTTCCTTTGTTAGGCTTGTAATAGTTTGGTTTAGCCTTCTTCTGAACAACACCCTCTATATGGTTAGCCATAGGATCATTCTCGATATCATCTTTCTTGTTTCTTAGACGGGTTTTCTCTTCAATTCGCAGATTTCTTTGAATTTTCTCGAGAGTGAAATTTTCTGTCATATGAAGCAATTTCTTTTGGTAAACTTTCCAAGTATCGGGCAGTTTCGATATGATTGCTTCAATTTGGAAGTTTCATGTAATTTTATATCTAGAGCATTAATTTGATTGACAAGTAATTCAAGTTCATGGCATTGATCTAAAATAGACTTTTTGTCAACCATAGGATACCCAAAATATTTTGAAATTAAATACTTATTTGTACCTTACTCCTCCACTTTGTATTTGAACTTCAGAGCCTTCCAAATTTCTTTTGCTGAAGTCGTCTTGGTGTAGTTATCAAAGAGGCGATTTGACAGGGTGTTAAGAATGTGACCTATGCAAAGACATTCATCATTTTCTCGTTTCTTTCTGGCCTTCACAGCCTTTTCACTGTCAATATCCGTAAGCGCTGAAATCGGTGTAAAATCGTCATTGAGTACATAAAATATTTTTAGCGTCGTCAGAAGGAAGCGTATCTTGTCTGCCCATCAGGTGTAGTTTGTCCCGTCAATTTGATCAAGTTTGATAAGGTCTTGGATCATAATTTTAACCGAGGTTTGGCTGGATTCCGACTTCATTGTAGACAAAGTAAATCCTTGAAATTGTTAGAAATTTAGAGTAGAAATCGGAAAAATGATGGGCAGAAGTAAATGAATTTATCGACTCTGAGGCACAATCGGCATTCTCAAGGATTTACTTGTCCCTATTCAAATAGAGTTTGCTAAAGGGTTGCGGAGAAAGATCTCTCAGATTACAACAGAATCCGAAGTTTCTGTGATCAATAAAAATCGAAGAAACTTCGAAATTCTATTCGAAATAGTAAGGGAATAGTAGAGAAGAAGAAGTCGTAAAGTTCTTAAGTAAATCGGTTCTATTTATAAATTTTCAAAGGTCATAGAAAACGGCTGCATCTTTTTGAAAAAACAAAAGTTCAAATTTCAAAATTCATAATTGCCCAAAACCAAATTTTCGAAATTCACAACCACATAAAAACTCCAATACAATATAGAAATTGATAAAAAAAAAGTTTAGCTAGGATGAGGCCCTTAATTTAAGTGGTGGTAAGCCCCACCACCAACGATAGGTGAGAGGAGCGCAGCCTTTGCGCTTGGAAAAGTTTTATTATATGCCAGCTGATGATGCTTAATATCGGTGATCTTCCAGATCATGACACGTGGCAGATGACGTGTCCCAGAGCATTGAAGAAAGGGCCTACGGCGGCCGACCAGACCACTCTTATGCTCGTCCAACCGAGCAAACGCTAGTTCACCTACGAGCTCCCATGCATAACCGGCCTCCTCGGGCTCAAAGCTCGTCGCCGAGCTACCGTAGAACCAAGATACCTCGGCTCTCCCGCTCGTCCGCTAGCTCTCCCGCCGAGGTCATCTTCCTCGGTCTCATCGACCGACCAACAGCACCGCTTGCAGGCGTAACCGCCATCCCGCGAATCTCGCCATGCGCGATATCTCCGCCGGCAACATTCCACGTTCCACGCCACCACGATCCCCCATTAACGAGCCTGTCTTACCATTAATGGGAGGTCCCGCTTATCTAGCGGGCGTGACGTTGGGAGCATAACGGCCAGCGTGATTCTCGTGCCTGCTGCACCTGCTGCCACCACTATTTAAACCCTTCTCACAGACGATCGAGGTAAGCCATTTTTAATCCTCTAAGCCTTTACTCTGCTCGGATCTCTAATCTAACTTGATCATCGGAGGGTCCTCGTTAGTACAACCACCCTGGGACTTCCTTGCAGGTAACTCGGCAACCACAACTTTAACCCATTGAGATCCACACGCATCAGGAGCGGCAGCCTCCAGATTCAATCCCAGCCACTCATCGCAGCCATCAGCAGATCAACAGGAAGCAACATCTGAAGGAGATTCCACCCTCCATCAGCTGGCGCCGTCTGTGGGGAAAGGATTCCACAAAAACAAAAGTTCGCCTTCTGATCTCATTCCAATGGCCAGTGATCATCACGACGATCCAAGCACCAACCGCCGCCTCCCTCTCAACGGAGCCGCGGACGAGCCTCCTTCGCCGAATTCCATCAACGCCCTCGCCGGACGGATAGACCGACTTGCATCCTTCGTGGAGGCGCTCGTCCGCGTCCAAATGGCGGGGCAAAATCCCCAGGTCGCCGCTCACCCGCCTCAGGACCGGGACCCCTACAGGGTAGAGAAGACTCAGCCCGTGTCGGCACGGCCGACCACCGTTTCGCTGCCTCCCATGGCCGAGAATTCCCCGGGCCAGTACGTTCTGCGACCCGCTGGGCGCCCAACAGCTCGACACCGAGGTCCGTCGCTGGAGCACCTCGCCCCGAGGTCTTTCGCGCACCTGTCCCTCCCGAGAAAATGTCGGTCAGCTCGCCTGTCACTAGGCATGACTGACACGCCCTCCCCCAACGGAGTCGTGCAGACGGGGCTCGTCAAGGCAACTCAAGGGCCACCTCACCCGGGGATTTGAGGAACCTCATTGAGAGAAACCGCAGCCAAGGCCAGACGCAGGCCCCCAACAGCAGAGGCCTGGGATCAGAATGCGCCGAGTCGTCGGGGTACCATGGCCGACATGACGCCTTCGAGAAGAGGATCGAGAGTCTGCATCAAGAAGGCCACCGTTCGAGCGATGGGGCTAAGTATGCCGCCGACTCGCTCACAAAACCGGTCACCGAGGAGCTGCTCGCCGTCCACGTCTCCTCCCACAACCAGCACGACGCGACTCCGGCGCTTCGCCTTCACAGCGCCCTCGTGACACGTGTCCCCACGACGGTCCAACCCCTCGATGCTCACCTTGGGAAGGTCGGACAGAACCTCGTCAAGAGGCAACCGAGCAGCTTCACTGCTCGGTCCTTCCTCATGGAGCTAAGCCCTCCACAAGAGGCCGTCGAGCAGGTACCCTGCTCGGCTATCCTTGGACGATAGCTTCCCTACCCCACAATGCCAGGGATCAAAGCCCTCACGAAGAGGCACCGGGCAGCAACCCTGCTTGGCCATTCCAGGCTGGTAGCATCCTAATCCTACAACACCAGGGATCTAAGCCCTCACCCAGAGGCAGCCCTGCAGCTACCCTGCTCGGCTATCCCTGGCCGGTAGATTCCCTACCCCATGACGCCAGGGATCAAAGCCCCTCGCCAAGAGGCACCGGGCAGCAAACCTGTTCGGCTATCCCTGGCCGGTAGCTTCCTTACCCACAACGCCAGGGATCTAAGACCTCACTTAGAGGCAACCGAGCGGCTACCCTGCTCGTCTATCCTTGGCTGGTAGCTTCCCTACCCACAACGCCAGGGATCTAAGCCCTCACCTAGAGGCAGCCGAACGGCTACCCTGCTCGGCAATCCCTAGCTGGTAGCTTCTCTACCCCACAACGCCAGGGATCAAAGCCCTCACCAAGAGGCAGCCATGCAGCTACCCTGCTCGGCTATCCCTGGCTGGTAGCTTCCCTACCCACAACGCCAGGGATCAAAGCCCTCACCAAGAGGCAGCCCTGCAGCTACCCTGCTCGGCTATCCCTGGTTGGTAGCTCCCCTACCCCACAACGCCAGGGATCAAAGCCCTCGCCAAGAGGCACCGGGCAGCAACCCTGCTCGGCTATCCTTAAGGACCCAAAAGCCCTCGCAAGAGGTAACCGCTTAGCACGAACCGTGCTCGGTTGTCCCTGGCAACACATCAGGGATCAAAGCCCTCGCCAAGAGGCACCGGGCGACAACCCCGCAGGACATCCTTAGTAGCCCTCCTACGGCCCCTCCCGCGCTAAGGATGAAAAGCCCTCGAAAGAGGCATTCGCTTAGCACGACCCGTGTTCGGTTATCCCTGGCAGAACGCCAGGGATCAAAGCCCTCGCCAAGAGGCACCGGGCGGCAACCACGCTCTGGCATCCTTAAGGATCAAAGCCCTCGCCAAGAGGCACCGAGTAGCTACCCGGCTCGGTCATCCTTAGCAGGCCTCTCATGGCCCCTCTCGCGCTAAGGATCAAAGCCCTCGCCAAGAGACACCGGGCAGCTACCCTGCTCGGCCATACTCAGCAGGCCTTTCACGGCCTCTCCCGCGCTGAGGATCAAAGCCCTCGCCAAGAGGCACCGAGAAGCTACCCTGCTCGGCCATCCTCAGCAGGCCTCTCGCGGCCCTTTCCGCGCTGAGGATCAAAGCCCTCGCTAAGAGGCACCGAGCAGCTATCGTGCTCGGCACCATTCTCAGTTGGCCAATTACGGCCCCTCCAACAACTAAGGAATGCGAACTCAACAAGAGGCATCCGGTCTATCAACGTCTTAGCGATCTACACTTCGACTTCGGGGCCATGGAGACACCGTCTTCCCGCCAGTCCTCGCACACTCAGCAAATGATCAGAGTCAAGTCGACGAGTAATCGCTAGATGAGAAATATGCCGACCATAAAGCAGTACTGTACTGATACAAGTGTCTACCAACAAAAGGAAGTGCAAGCACAAACACTACTGCAAAAACAAAAAGTTTTTATTCACAGAGCCAAAAGTATTTACAAGGGTACTGTGGGCTCCCCAGCCTTACAAAATGCCCGAAGGCCTACAAAATACCCGACGCGGCAAAAGAAAAGACAAAGAGAAGACGAGGGGCTTCAGGCCCAGTGCCGGGCGCGATGTCGACGAGCTCGACATCCACCACGACTGGGGATGCGTCCGTCGCAGGAGCCTCGGCGTCGCCCTCGCCGAGAGTCCCTTCCCCGGCAGTATTCCCAGGGGCATCCCCCTGCTCGTCATCCTCGCGGGGATATTTTGCGCGGAGCTCTTCTTCAGCAAACTCTGGCACCCCGGCCTTGACGGCGTCGAGAGCCTCATGCCAGATGAGGATGGTGGCCTAGACTAGGACGGTGTAGAACTGCTCCGACTTCTGGAAGTTCTCCACCGCCTGCGCCGCCCTGAGGTCGGCTCTCTTCGCCTCCTCCACCACAGCCCCTAGCTCCTTGCGGAGGGTGCTCACTGACTTCTCCATGATGCCGATGAGCACCTCGAAGCCCTGAAGCTTGGCCTCGGCGGCCCGGGCGGCCTCGCGGAGCCTGGCCACCTCCAGCTTCGCGGCTGCCGCCTCCTGCTTCGCGGCCATCGCCTCTTTCTTCGCGGCCGCCGCCTCGCCCTCAAGGGCAGCGACCCTCACCATCGCCGCCTCCAGCTCCTGCTTCGAGCTCTCCCCTAGCGAGGAGAACTCGCCCGTAGCTCGCATCGCCGGGGCTATCTCCTCTTCCTCCATCCGAACGATGATGGCGATGTGCTGGAGGACCTGAAGAAATCGGGGGGGGGCAGAAAGAAAAAGGGGCATCAAATCTCGCAAACAATGAGACGATGTATGAGCGCTAACCTGCAGGGCCTCTTGGGCGATGGACACCAGTTGCCCCTTCACCGTCCCCCCAGCGACCCGGCCCCCAGCAGACCTCTCAATGTCGTGCAGCAAGTTGTCAGCGATGGAAAGCCCCGACAGCACCTCAAAGCGGAGCTCCCCCTCGTCCACCAAGATTGGAGAGGCTGGGGTCCGGAGTATGGTTCGGGGGAACCTCTTGAGAGGCGACGGCGCAGAGCTCGTCTCCACCTCCGAAGCTCGGGCGTCCTCTACCCGAGCCCTTTTTCTGCCCGGCGCCTGGTTAGGCTCCGGGGCGTGATCCGCACTCGAGCGCTGGGGCAGGACAGCTGCTGGGGAAGCCGGGACCGGCGTCTGACGGGAAGAATTGGCCCCTCCGGCCTTCGACCCCTTCTTCGGCTTACGCATAGCTGCTCGGAGAGTGTCAGCGTCCATGCTTTCTGCACAAGACAAGATATAATGGAATTCACGACACAAATAAAATAAGAACAAATACAAGCTCCTAACTTACCGAAGAACTGGGCGTGGCTGAGCCCGGCCCAACTGAGGGCCCGCTCAGAAAGCAGCACATCAGCCCGAGGAATGGGCGCCCACGCCGCCACTCTTACTGTGTCGGGGTCATTGGATGGGTTTCCCTGCCAACACCTATCCCTAGACCACTGGACGGGTACGGGCCGGTCCTCACCCTCTGGCGGCTCGACGAAGAAAAACTTCTTCCTGCAGTCATGCATGGAAGAAGGTGGGACGACAACTTCTGACCCGGCTACACTCCCCCGCTGCTTCCTAAAGGAGAGGTAGACTTATCTCGGGTTGCCCGTGCGAGTTCCGGGGTGACTTTTGTAAATAAGGGCAGAGGCAAGGATGGACAGACTAAAGGGGATCGCCTGCTACTTCAGCCGGACCAGAAACCCAAGAAGAATCTTCCAGGAGTTCGGCACTAGCTGGCCAGGGGATAACCCGAAATAATTTAACGCAGCTACAAGCTCGGGAGAGAAAGGCAGGCGCATTCGGGTCCAAAAATCTTCCAGGTATAAAGCGATCTCTCTATCTATCACCTGGTCTGCCCTCTCTCTCTCCTCGGCCAATCGTAGCGTGTAGCTGGAGAGAATATGGAAACGAGCCCGAGCGGTAGCAAGCTCATCCACATATCTTACCGAGGACGACGCACCAGGAGCGTCCGCCGCCACCGCTCCATGAACCGCTCCAGACGCGCGACCCCGGAAAGAGGATCTGACCCCAACTTCCCGAAGGGGCTTCGACCTGAGGGAAGAATCTCTAGAATCTACGCCTACGACATCTACAAACTCCTCAAAACAAGACATCTAATCTGATGGGAAGAAATGCTCAAGGAGAGAAAACGCTGAGATCCGGCCTAAAGGGGAGAGCGCCAAGCAAACAAGACTCAGAATGAAGAAATTGAGAAGAAGGAGAGACCCCGAATCAGGCCTCCCCTCGATTTATGCAGACGACGTCCTCATCCAAGGGCGACAGTCGACTCCCACCAAAACGTTTCAGAGCGCTCGACGACTACGATCGCTCCACCTGTCGCGAGCGCATTGGTCGCATCCCATCGGACGCCAGATGCCTGCAGCACGTCACATCAGCCAACCAGCACCCGACATGTGGCATGTCGCTTCACCAAAGTTCACACGATCTGGCGCACCCTTTTTAATACAGAAGATCTCGTCCTGATTCACTGATGTCATCCAGGAAGTACAAATGGCCCGGGGACACGCCTAACGATATCTTCAAAAATGGGGCTCACCTCGGGTGATCCGGCAAACCACTCTCGACCCGACCCGTCAGCTGGTCGGGACGAGAGTGGGGGGCTAATGATGATGCTCGATATCGGTGATCTCCCAGATCATGACACATGGCAGATGACGTGTCGCAGAGCATGCAAGAAAAGGCCTATAGCGGCCGACCAGACCACTCTTATGCTCGTCCAATCGAGCAAACACTAGCTCACCTACGAGCCCCCCTGCATAACCGGCCTCCTCGGCCTCACAGCTCGTCGCCGAGCTACCGTAGAACCAAGATACCTTGGCTCTCCCGCTCGTCCGCGAGCTCACCCACCAAGGTTATCTTCCTCGGTCTCATCGACCGACCAATAGCACTGCTTGCAGGCGTAACCGCCATCCCGCGAATCTCGTCATGCGCGATATCTCCGCCAGCCACATCCCATGTTCTACGCCACCACGATCCCCTATTAACGAGCCTGTCTCGCCATTAATAGGAGGTTCCGCTCATTACGCGGGCGTGACGTCGGGTGCGTAACGGCCGGCGTGATTTTCGCGCCTGCTGCACCTGCTGCCACCACTATTTAAACCCCTCTCTCAGACAATCGAGGTAAGCCATTTTTCATCCTCTAAGCCTTTACTCTGCTCGGATTTCTAGTCTAACTTGATCGTCGGAGGGTCCTCGGTGGTACGACCACCCCGGGACTTCCTTGCAGGTAACTCGGCAACCACAACTTCAACCCATTGAGATCCACACGCATCAGGAGCGGCAGCTTCCAGATCCAATCCCAGCCACTCATCGCAGCCATCAGCAGATCAACGGGAAGCAACATCTGAAAGAGATTCCACCCTCCATCACCAGCGTTAATGTTCGATTATGGAAGAGAAGAAATATAATCATAAAACGTATTGTTCCAAGAGTGTCCGGAATCATCTTTCTGAGATGGAACTCGAGACAAAAATTGGTAGATAAGTAGAGTGAAGTGGGCCTTGTATAGCTACAAATTTAGAGATGATTTCACGGAGAACATGCTGCGCAGGGATCTAATCACCGGTGGCGTGGAAGAAGAAGGATTGCCATTATTTAAACATGGTATATATTAGTCTCCTTTTGCACTTTTTCTAGCACATGTCATGCCACAGTACACGTACATCCCCCTAAACTTAGCCACGTGTATGTGTATGTGTGTATATATATATAGATATATATACAGAGAGAGAATAACGAAGGAAAGAGGTCATATGAGGGAATTTCCTTCTATGGTGTCAAAAAGTACGTCCTCCGTCGTGTTTTCTGACGATCGGGATCCATCATCTTCATCGTTATCATCTATGATATGGGTACGCCAAATTTCATGTGATTCTACAATTTTTTCACCGTTGATTTAGCAATGTAAAAAGTTCTATTGTCGGTACACTGTTAATTTTAAACCCACTAATTCAACGGTGAAAAAGTTGTAGAATCACATGAAATTTGGCGTACCCACATCTTAGATGATAACGATGAATATGATGGGTGCCGATCGTCGAAAAACATGACGGAGAGCGTACTTTTTCGACGCCATAAGAGAAAATTCCCTCCTATGACGGAGAGTGTCCTCAATATATGACTTTTTTTTATCCTGTTTAACAGCCATCCATTTTTTAAATGCTTGATTCATCATTTATAATACATCATATCGATAAAAAATTTACACATATAGATCACTCCATATGAAACAAGATGGCCTGAGCGGAACGTCAATTTGACGGTCGAATTCGGCTATATAATAGGCTAGCTGACGATTTAATATCAGCTATCTAGCTGATATATATATATATATATATATATATATATATATATATGTGTGTGTGTGTGTGTGTGTGTGTCTCTCTCTCTCTCTCTCTCTCTCTATATATATATATATATATATATATATATATATATAATGGAGGAAATGTGCCACGGGAGGAAGTTCCCTGAAAATACAACTTCTATGATTTTTTTCGACGATTGGCATCTATCATTATCATCTTAGCATATAAGATGTGGATACTCTAAATTTCATGTGACTTTATCACTTTTTCACCGTTGATATAGTGGATACAAAATTAACGGTTTACCGACAATAAAACTTTTTACATTGATAATTCAACGATGATAAAATGGTGGAATCAAGTGAAATTTGGTATGTCCACATCTTATATGATAAGATGATAATGCTGGGAGAGATCGTCCAAAAAATATTGGAGGATATAGATTTGTGACGCCATCTAACGAAAATTACTTCGAGGGTCTCTTTTCTTGATTATTCTTTCTCTTCCTTTCTTGAGACACACACGCGCACGCGCGCGAGGATAATGGAGGAAATGTGCCATAGGAGAGAATTTCCTCCTATGGCGTCGGAAAAATGCATCCTCCATGACTATTTTCGACGATCGGCATATATCACGTCTATCTTTATCATCTAAGATGTGGATACACCAAATTTCATATGATTATACCCTTTTTTAACCGTTGACTTAGTTGGTGCAAAATTAATGATTTGCCGACAATAGAACTTTTTTCATTGCTAATTCAACAGTGAAAAAATGGTGGAATCACATGAAATTTGGTGTATGCACATCTTAGATGATAACGATGATGATGATGGATGCCAATCGTCAGAAAAAATGGTGAAGGTTGTATTTGTTTTGATGCTATAGAAGGAAATCCTCTCTTATAGCCTCTTTCCTCCATTATTCTCTTTCTCTTTATATATATCTATATGTATATATCTATATATATATAATGCAAATACCCTTAATTAGAGGCCCATCCTTTTTTTTCGAAACAAAAGAGAAAAATCCCCACCTCTCAAGCTCTCCACCTCATCTCCCTCACCTCTTAAGCCCTCCACATCATCCCTCCCTCTTTTTTAAAATAAATAAATAAATAAGGCTCTAGAACCTTCCACATTTCTTTTTCTTCCCTTTTCAAAATTTTTAAACACGTGCGTTCATAAATTCTAGTGTGTGTGTATTATATCTCTCTATATAATGCAAATACTCATGGTTAGAGTTCCATCCTCCTCCTTTTTTCTAGAAAAAAAAGAAAAAAGGAGAAAAATTCTCATCTCTCAGGCCCTCCATATCATCTCCCACATCTCTTAAGCCGTCCACATCATCTCTCTCTCTCCTCCCAAAAAACAATTAATTATTTATCTAGAACGCTCTACATCATCAATCCTCTTGTTTAAAATAAATAAATAAAACTCTAGAACGCTCCACATCTCCCTTCCCTTCTCAATTTTTTTAAACTAACACGTGCAACGCACGCAAATAAATTCTACTCTCTATATATAATGCAAATATTTTTGGTTAGAGGTCCACCATTCTCATTTTTTTTTTAGAAAAAAGAAGCCCGCACATCCATCTCTTCTTTTCACTCCTCAGGATTATTTTATTCGATTATCAACATTAAAGTTAATAAAACGACGATTTTATTCACTTATTAACGTTTAAAATAATTTTAAACCAAAAGACTTCCATTTAAGAATTTTGTTTGGACTCTAAATAGGGTAAAGCAACAAACCGTGCAATCGCACGTGCAAAATGCTAGTTATATTATAATCGATCGGTAGATCCATATCTTCTTTTCACTCCCGCACATTATGGCCCCTGGCCTCCCCCACAAATCTAATATCAACAGCAATAAAAACAAGGAAAAAATATGAAAAATCAAGGAAGAAGGAATTAGATTGGATCATGATAGGATGCTTCCTTGTCCGTTTCATTGTGTCCTGAAACGTGAAAATGCCTTCTTCCAGTGAGAGGCAGCTCTCCCATAATTAATGACATCATGACTCTTGTTGGCAGGGGACCATCTAGGCAATGGAAAGCGGCCAAACCGACTGACCCAAATTGTAAGCGGATCATGTCGTTTACATGGGAGCATATAAGTAGATTTTAGGCGTTTTGTGCTACATAACTTTTAAGCATCAGGGGAACGGTGAGGCGGCGGCGGCGGCGGCGACGACGATGACGATGACGATGACGAAGAGGAGGTCGACAAGAGGACGAGAGGAGGATATTTTCTAATCTACACCGTCTAATTAGATGTTGACCAAATTCAACAAAATTTTAAATTTACACAGCTTAATTCGACGGGAGTTTTGCGTCGAATTAAGCCTCAGTTTGGGCTCCCGTCGAATTAGGCCTCAGTTTCTTGTAGTGTGGCAAATACATGATAAACCGAATCTTTTAAATCTAGGGTTCTAACTTATCTCTAAGCACCAACTGGATTCAGCTTAGTTGGTACCAATTTTCTGTTTATTTTGAGAGTTCGCAAGTTTAATCGGGATTGATTCTAAAAAAGAAAGAAAGAAAAAAAAGAAAGATAGATAGAAAGAAAAACTTATCTCTTTAATAAGAATTGAATTACTATTTCCAACAAAAAAAAATTAAGCTAAAAATACAAGTAGGTTTTTTTTCCAAGGGAAAAACTAATCAAGGATTAATCACGTATGAAAGCATAGAAACTTGATATAAAGAAGCAGACACCAAACTATAAACAGAGTTTCAAGCATACAAGCACGGTTTGTTGATGAACAAGAACAATTTTTGATGGAGAATTGGAGAGCTTTTGTGTTGATGTGGTATTTGATTGATAAAAATAGTACGGAAAAGAATTTGTATTTATAATAGTGATGAAAAATTGAAATAAAATTGTATCCAAATTATCAGATTTGTTCTCTTTGAAGAGCGTCTGGATTTTTCTCTGAAATATCAATGTTCTCACACGTCAAAAGGTGTTGCTTTGTTACTGTTTTTTCTTCTACTTTTCTCTTTTGGATTTATAAAGATCTACACAATGAAACTTAATCAAGATGCATGGCCGGCTTCAAGTTCTAATATTCGCAAAATTAGTAGTTTTCTTTATATTATTTCAAAAATGCAAAATTAATATTTTAAGAGAAAGGATTATTCAAGGTAATTAACACAAATTAAATTGAAGGGAAAACAAACGTACATTACCAATGATATGAGAGAAAGGAAACATACCAGCCGGAGAAAATGATAATAAAATATTACCAGGGGTGGGGCCTTAATTTAAGTGGTGGTAAGTCCGACCCCAAGAATGCGTGAGGGGAGCGCAGCCATGCGTTCAGAAAAATTTTATTATATTCCTGGCGTTAATGTTCGGTTGCATAGAAAAGAAATAAAATCATAAAGCTTACCAAATTGTTTGAAGGGCGTTGAAGGGTGTCCGAAATCATCTATAGAGATAAAACTCCATACAAAAATAGGTAGGTAAGTAAAGTGAAGTGTGCCTTGTATGGCTACAAATTTAGTGAGAATTTCATGGAGAACATGCCGCACAGGGATCCAATCACTGCTGGCGTACAAGAAGAAGGCCTGTCATTATTTGTCTTTTTTTGCACTTTTTCTAGCACATGCCACGCCACAGCCTAAGTACTTCCCCCCCAAACTTACCGGCATGCAATTTGGGCTATTAGTCCAAATCCTAAAACCATTTGCAATTTTCTTCTTTTGGAAATTGGTAAAATATAATTGTTCTCACATTACATTCCAAATGATGAAGGGCGTGCCCTCTCTCTACATATATATACACGAGGATAATGTAGTAAATGTACCATAGAAGAGAATTTACATTTATGGTGTCGAAAAAAATATACCCTCCAAGAATTTTTTTCGACGATCGGTATCCATCATCATCATCTTTATCATGTAAGATGTGCGTACACCAAATTTTATGTGATTTCATCACTTTTTCATCGTTGATTTATTGGACGCAAAATTAAAGGTTTACCGACAAAAGAACTTTTTTACATTGCTAATTCAACGGTGAAAAAGTGGTGGAATCAGATGAAATTTGGTGTTTCCATATCTTATATGATAAAAATGATGATGATGGATGATGATCTTCGAAAAAATATTGGAGGATATAGATTTGTGACACCACATAATGAAAAAGTCTTTTAGGACATCTTTTCTTCATTACTCCTTTTCTCTCAGTGCGCTCGTGCGCTTATTTGTATGTAGTCTTAGAGCTTAGAGAGAGAAGTCTATATTTAGCATATACCATGATGGAATTTATGTAAGTCCGGAGGCTATATATATCATATTATGAAAGTGGGTAGTCTTTATTTATATATATATATATATATATATATATATAGTCTTGGAGCGTAGACGGAGAATTCTATATTTAGCGTATACCATGATGGAATTTATGCAAGTCATGATGCTATATATATATCATATTACTAAGGATGGTTGGATATTATATAGGAAAGACAAGCAAGCTGAGGTGAAAAGAAGGGAGGGAGGTTGAAAGCTTTAAAAGCTACTTGCATTTGCTACAATGGAAGTAGGTATATAAAGACTGGTGTCAATTTTTTTCGTTAGCAAGGATAAGAAATATATAACCAAAATCATCCTCTATTGCTCACTCCCCAACCCCACTTGTTCTTTCCAAGTTCTCTAATTGTTTCTTCTTTATGCCTTTTTCACATAATATTAAGGGTATTTTCAACCCTAACTTTAGAAGAAAAGGACAAAGAGATTGATTTTGCCAGTTGTCCGTTTGAAGAAAAGGGATATGTCGGTACTACTTTGATATTGATATTGATATTGATATCGATATCAGTATACTACTTATAGTCAATATTTATGCATGATATATCATTATTCAGTATTATATTAAATATGTTAAGGATTATTATATTATAAATTTATATCATAAAGGTTAATATATATTTTTGATATATTATGTTCATTTTAAATATTGTAGTATACTGCTCTCACTGAACTGATATATGTACCGTCAACATCGGTGCAAGTATTGGATCGGTATATTGGTAAATTGCGGTATTTCAAACATTGCAATTGAGAAGGAGAACCAAATTTAACTGATGCTATATATATATATATATATATATATATATATATATATATATATATATACCTTTTGCGTGGTTTAAAAACTAGAAAAAATCTCTAGTTTTTTCCGCTCCCATCCTAAATTAGTTAAAGAAAAATGCTTAACCTATCGGGCTTGAAATCTACCACAATCTATCAAAAAGAAAAAAAACTGTAATACCCGGTATTCATTATACAGTATTTGAATAAACTTTAGGTATTTTAATTAATTAATTAAAAAATATTTTTAGCTAAACCCTTTATCTGTTTATTTCCTATTGTTTTCCAAGCCAAGACCAATTTCCTTTTATTTTAGACCAAAAAAGTTTTGATTTTTATTAATGACTATTAAATTGATATTAATTGTTATTAATTTATGTTAACAACCATTAATTCGCCTTTAATTATTATTCAATTATATCATAAAGCCTATCTCTATTTTCCCGTATTAAAAATAAAATTAGACATGTTTCCCATATTTTTCTTACCTCTTACTTATTTTTCCTATTTATTTTCTTAAAACCCTAATTTTATTGTTATCCAAACCCAAGCCCCTAACCCACCAAGCCCAAAAACCCAGCCCAAAATCCTAAACCCAGTCCCGAGCCCTAACCCCTCTCCCTTCTCTTCTTCCCTCTCTCTCTCTCTCTCTCCCCTCTATCTCCTTCTTTCAACTACCTCCCCAACAACCCGTGCAGCTCCCCACCATGAACCGCGACCCCCACCACGAAACCAACCCCAACGGCTACCTCCGTGATTCTCTTACCGAACTCCCTCATCCCCTCAACAGCTCCAATACCTCCTCTCTTTGTCTCTATCTCAATTCTTTCTCTCTCTCTCGCTCAAATCAAAACTATCGAGCTTCTTCCCATTGCCCCTCACCGCCGGCGATCACCAAAACCACAATCTTAACCCCTGAGCCATCTCTTCCACTTCCATCATCAACCCACTCATAGCAAGTGTTGGAAATAGGTTCCCTCGTGTCAGTTATTGTAATTGAAGGAGAATCTATATTGGAGAAAAATCTTACTCGAGATGATAGTATGCTATCTGGTTTGTCTTTATCTTATATGTGATGCGTTTTATTCATTATCACGTATCGTTTAGACGTGAGATAAAGCCTTAGGATTTTTCTTGACTACCAGGACGATGATGAAGACCATACTAGTGGGGCCTGGGTAGTCGATAAGCATATCCTTAAATGTCCATAATCATAGGAGTATTGAGACCGGGCATCAGTACTCCAATTTAGACTAGTGCGTACATTTAATGACCCGGTTGGAGGGCGATAACCGATCCTACAGCTATTGGTGTTTAACATCGGGAATTGTGTACATGTGTTTGTTCAGTCGAAAATATCGCACATTTGATATAACATTTTTCTTACTTTTCTTAAATATTTAAATGTGTTTATTATAAATATGAAACATATGAGAGTTTATCTGTAAAATACTATTTACCATATGTTTATATATTATAATTAACATTATGAAGGAAAATGTATGTATATAATATTTATATAATATTTTGATAATTTAAATATGCATATCATATCAAATATCCTTAATCAACATTCTTAAAATATAATATCATATAAAATGGTTAGGATAATATCTCAAAAATACCAAATATTACTAACATTATTCATTGAGATATTTTGCAAGCTTTAGCTCAGGTCAGGAGATCGGGATATCTAGATGTCGGGAATCAAAAACCTGCCGATGAAGTTAAATAAAATTGAAGAATCAATTCTGGCAGAGACTCAGAAAAAATATGAAGATCCCAGACATCAAATAAATCTCCATGTGTCACAACGAAGCAGCCTTAGAAGTTTGAAGCAATGATCCAACCAAACGGCCGCGGTTCCACGGCCAAACCATGCAATATGCGGCGGATCTGCGGCCGAGTCAACGGGTTAGGGTTTGGGATTTTTAGGTTTAGATCTTCACAACAACCCATGATTCTTGGGATTTATAGTTTCTGGTTTTGGGGCTATATAAAGGACCGAGGGCTAAACTTAGAAATCATCACTTTTTACACGAAGCAAATCACCGTCAAGGAACAAGTGATCCACGATAAGTCCGCGATTCGACGTGATAAGGCGACGTGAGATTCAATGGAGTATCTATTTCTTACGAGGTAGAGATCGAGAGAAATTTCTTCTTCCTCTTTTAGTTAGTTCTTATTTATATTATGATCTTTATCCGTTCTTCTTCTTCTATCTCCATCATGCGTGAGTAATTCTCCGCTTGATAGGGTTCATAGGATTAGGATAGAACAATGGATGGAAAAATATTTTAACTTCTTTTAAGTCTTATGAAGTTTATAAATTTTAGCAAAAGAATCATTAACATCCTAATCAGACGTGCTACCAATTTATTGCTAGTCTCGACCGCGATTTGAGATCAGATTAACAATTGTTTTGTTAAGAGCTAGACATGAATAGAGATCAGTGAAAAGACAAGGGTCAATAGCGTGGAAACCCTAGTTTCTTCCAAGAACCCTAATTCTCGTTCATCACTATCTATCTATTTTTAAATCTATCAATAGATAAAAGGAGTAATCTTTATTAGTCATCCATGACTACTAAATCCGAACGAACCCTACAAGCCTTCTTCTTATACATTCTATATCCTTATTTAAACTAGATCTGTATTCGACATCCGTGTTTAATATAGATCTAGAAACTATTCTCCACTATTCTTTTTTCTTCTATTCTTCCTCTTTTCAATCAACACGTCTAAACTAAGATTAAAAGATTCAACTTATCTGTGAGGACGGCCCGTATTGCGGTTACTACTATACACACTTCTTTAGAAAATCAATCAAATGGCGCCGTTACCGGGGATACGTGCGTAATATTTTTTTCTTGCTATTCGTGTTGAATTCTTATTCGATCTATATTATAAAAATAAAACAAAACCGCATCTTGCATATTTAACGATTAGTGTGCGATTTTTGTGAGAGATTCCGGAGTCACTGTAGCGAGGAGATAAAGATTCAGAGACATTCATCAAGACCCAAAGGAGCAAGCGAGGCCACCGCAACAAAAAATTTTAAGTGAGCTCTCAACTTCGCGGCAGAAGCGCGGCAAGAAGACCATTTTGGCTGCGGAACTGCGGCGGTCTTGGGGAGTTTTGCCCTTAAACTTCTCTGGTATCTTTTCTATCTCTTTCTCTCTCCTTTAGAAAATCTAATAATATATTTTTTCTGCAGGATTCTTTGCAAAATATCGCCGCTCAAAAATCTTTTTGCGTGTTTTATTTTGCGGGTTGTTTTTGCATATTTTAATATGGACTTTAAGGGGCAAGACCAAAATTCAGATTATGTGGGGATTTCATCACCCTTCCTAGGCCCCACAAATCACTAAACATGCATCCGCATCACCCTATATTAATTAAAAAATATCTAGACCAAGACTTTAAGGACCGTCGCACTCAATAAGGACAGAAGAAGGCCGTGGATAATCTATCGTTTATCCGCATTTCTTTTATGGTGTCTAGGTAAGCGTGATTAAGGCAAGCGGTTACTTAATTAGGCCATCTATTTTCGGTGATTCGTATAGTGGATACCTCCCACTTACCTGGCCACAAGAGTGATAAAGAGGTGGTTGAGAATTGATCCTGCGGCTTGTCCTTTGAAAGTCTAGGAGCGGTCTAGTGCTTGACCTAGGTGATCTTAGTTTTAGGGTTTGCTTGTGTATTTTGTGATTTGTCAAGTCAACCCTCAAGTCCCACTTTCAAAGAAAAACAATCCAATTAGAGCTTAAATCTCTCTCTTTTCACCTTCCCTCCTCTTTCTCTCTTATAATGGGTAACCCAAATAAAAGAACTCTTGTCGAGCTTTGCTATCCAGAACCAGATATTTCTTGTTATCGTAATCGCTTCGGTATACCATCCGACTCTACCATATCTTTAAGAGATCGGATAGAGCAAGCGGAAAGAAACAGTTGGCCACCTCACTCCAGGTCCTATCAACCGCATCAAAATTTTACATCTTCTTATGTTGATACTCCATCTAACGCGTGTGAGGGAACTCCTAAACGCATGTCCATCGTTGAGTATATAGTAAGGACTAATGGCCAAAGTTTCAATCCTGTCAAACCATTAGGACAACAAACACCACCACTTTTTAAAGAAGATTTTACTACTCGGTTTGTGGTGTATATGACATCTGTTGACAGTCGCCAACCACACAACCAATATCAATATTCTTCTTATCGCAATGTTGATCTTACTACTACCCAATTTTCATAATCATTCGATTCCTATCAATCCTATCCGACTTTTACACTTTCTCTAGACATTCATTATAATCAGTCATTTGGGAGTTTTACTTATCTACAAGATTTTCAATCTTATGCTGAAATCACTTACCGATCTATGTCTAGTCTTGAAAGGACCGTGGAAGAATATGTGGTAGCATCGCGCCACGCCATAGAGAAATTGAATGCGTCTATGGCCGTCCTCAATAAACAAAACGACGAGCAACTAGTTTCAAACTGGTTCAAAATTTTCCAACGTATGATACGGTCATAGGACAAATTAAGAATTCGGGATGTAAGAAAGAGCGGCACACCCTTCCAAATCAAACCTCCCCATCTCAAATTGAAATCCACCACTCCAATTTCACAGATCTATCGAGTACACCAAATGATTCGCCAATTGAAGATAGAATGTCTGATGAGTTGTATGACTTTGTAGTGTTTGAATTACCCGATTGTGAAGGGTCCATTTCAAGTGAAGCCACACCTCCTCCTTATGATCTCTACACCTCCACTCTAGAACCAAAATTGATTGAAAACCCTGCTTTTGATGAGGTGTCTGAGAATTGTAACCTTCACTTGATTGAGGATATTGACATTGGGGATATATTGGATGATGAATCCAAAATGTTGGATGAGTTTGTCTCACCAATTCATCAGGTCCTTTCACCCCCCGTGTGGTCATCATCTCGAACCTTTAACTATTCTTCCCGAACCCCATATGCGTCTTGAAATTGATGATAAATGTATGACCGAAAAGCAGAATGAAATTCAGCCTTCATTTCCTACATCTGGTTCAACAATACTCAACACACCAATTTGTTTACCCATTTCATCACCTATTTTCTCTGGTTCTTCTTCTATTCTTCCTTTAATTTTAGCGAGCGTTGATGAATCAAAATCCGATATTTCTAGTTCGATAATTCTAGAAAGTCAACTTGATTTAGACTCTTTTGAGAATGAGGTAGATGAGCTTTTCGAGTCTCCTGCCTCCACAATTTTTGACAAATCAAGTGTGTTGAATTCTGGCATGACACTTATTGACATTAAAACGTTCAATCGGACCATCGATGAAAGTTTCAAAGATATTTTTGCCGACGAACCCGCATTCCTAAATGACACGGATTTTGTGATTAATCAACCTCCACCTGAAGAAGTTGAACCACCACCATTCCTTCTTATCCCATACGAGAATGTGACTATTCTTCCCATTCCTAATCATTCACATTCTCGTTTCCGTTCGCCATTACTGTTTCGTCTCTATCAACCGAGACGCAAACCATACCACTTCTTATCTCCTCCCCACTTCTTGTCTACGTATAACAGGATCTTCTACCAACCAGTGCGTTATATCGATAAATTTTTTGAATGGTTGGTGTTGACTTTTAGTCTTTGTAAAACTTTACTTTGACCAATAACTTTAACCCCCTCATAATTTTAAATACTTAATACTATTTTACTCAAGTTTGGAGGGTAAATATTTTGGCTCTTGCACGAAAAGAAAATTTTTACAAAATTTTGAGCCAAAAATAAGTTTGGGAGAGAATTTCATTTTCATTATTTCATGTCCCCGTTACTAACTTTTCCTCCCAAGTCTACAATTTTTTAAGCTTAACAGATGACATCAGTGAGGACACTGCTGTAAACAGGTTTGGAGGAGGTTTCTGCTTATTTACGCATTATATTGCATTATACTATATATAAGCACAAAATTTTTTTGATAATGAAAGTTTGAAAGTGAAAATTTACATTTTAAAGATAGGAATAGTTTGAGAAAAGCAAGAAAATTAGATATTTTTTTAAACGAAACTAGTAATAAGTAATTATGAGCCGTTGTCCCGAGAGTTAGTAAGATGAAGGAAATTACTAATTTGAGAATATAAATAAGTCTAAAAAATAGTCTCTATTCTTGATGCCAAATATTTGAACGTTGATACCCTACTATACGCACTTACACACATCTTGAAACTTGAGATGGTAGAGAATACCTTGAAATGCTCTTGTCTAAAAGCCTTAGTATGAAATAAAAAAAGTATAAGTGGTGAAAAAATGAACACTGGTTTTTTAATTACCGAGACAACATAAAAAATATATATAGCGAGGGTGATTTATCACCCAGTGCCTTAGACCAACTGGTTTGGGAGCCACTGCTAAGCCTTAGGTGTTGCAAGACGAGGACATCATGCCTAAATGCGAAAGCACATTTTGTAATCGGTCGGTTAGTACCTCAAGAAGTATTAACGGTCGCATGAAGAATGTGTGAGCAATTCCATCAAAAATATTCACCTACTATAAATAGAAGATGGACAAGAGTATGATAGCTTGAATTGAATTCTCTAAGTGTAGGGATGTCTTTTACACATACGTAGGGGTATATGATCGCTGTTTGGATAAAAAAATAGGAAGGAAGAATAAAGACGATATTTTATTGAGTGATGATATGATTTCTAACATTTTTTCATGACCATTAAGATAGGGCTCATGGCAACCGAAAAGCTAGTGTAGTTGGAATCTCTTCTTTTCAAGTTATTTCTTTTATAGTTCTTATTTTTATACGTAACTTTCATTTTCTTTCTTTTATTATAGGATTTTATGGGTGCAATCCGCTGAAAACCCTCAGCAGACAACACTCCTTCTACTAGGGACACCTAGAGGTTTAACGGCTTGTTGCACATGCTCAGTGCAATCGTGTTGCCTACGAAAGTGTGGTACTTAGGTTTCTCTTTTTCTCCCTCTCTTGAATAAATTGTTTGCTCGGGACGATCAAAGTTAAGTTTGGGGGTATTTGTTCAGTCGAAAATATCGCACATTTGATATAACATTTCCTTACTTTTCTTAAATATTTAAAGGTGTTTATTATAAATATGAAACATATGAGAGTTTATCTGTAAAATACTATGTACCATATGTTTATATATTATAATTAACATTATGAAGAAAAATGTATGCATATAATATTTATATAATATTTTGATAATTTAAATATGTATATCATATCAAATATCCTTAATCAATATTCTTAAAATATAATATCATATAAAATGGTTAGGATAATATCTCAAAATACCAAATATTACTAACATTATTCATTGAGATATTGTGCAAGTTTTAGCTCAGGTCAGGAGATCGGGATATCTAGATGTCGGGAATCAGAAATCTGCCGATGAAGTTAAATAAAATCGAAGAATCAATACTGGCAGAAACCCAGAAAAGATATGAATATCCCAGACATCAAATAAATCTCCATGTGTCACAACGAAACAGCCCCAGAAGTTTGAAGCAATGATCCAACCAAACGGCCGTGGTTCCGTGGCTATACCATGCAATATGCGGTGGATCCGCGGCCGAGTCAACGAGTTAGGGTTTGGGATTTTTAGGTTTAGATCTTCACAACAACCCCTGATTCTCGGGATCTATAGTTTCTGGTTTTGGGGCTATATAAAGGACCGAGGGATAAACTTAGAAATTATAACCTTTTATACGAAGCAAATCACCGTAAAAAACAAGTGATCCACGACAGGTCCACGACTCGACGTGATAGGGCGACGTGAGATTCGATGGAGCATCTACTTCGTACGAGGCAGAGATCGAGAGCAACTTCTTCTTCCTCTTGTAATCTAAACTCGAAGGAATTGTACTTATGAAGTTGATTAATAAAGGTAGATCATTAATTTAGTTAGTTCGCATTTACATTATAATCTCTATCCGTTCTTCTTTTTCTATCTCCATCATGTGCGAGTAATTCTCCGCTTGAAAGGTTCGTAGGATTAGGGTAGAACAATAGATGAGAAATTATTTTAACATCTTTTAATTCTTATGAAGTTTATAAACTTTAGCAAAAGAATCGTTAACATCCTAATCGGACGTGCTACTAATTTATTGCTAGTCTCGACCGCGATTTGAGATCAGATTAACAATTGTTTTGTTAAGGGCTAGACATGAATAGAGATCAGTGAAAGGAAAAGGGTCAATAGTGTGGAAACCCTAGTTTCTTCCAAAAACCCTAATTCTCATTTATCACTATCTATCTAGTTTTAAATCTATCAATAGATAAAAGGAGTAATCTTTATTAGTCATCCATGACTACTAAATCCGAACGAACCGTACAAGTCTTCTTCTTATACATTCTATATCCTTATTTAAACTAGATCTGTATTCTACATCCGTGTTTAACATAGATTTAGAAACTATTCTCCACTATTCTTTATTCTTCTATTCTTCCTTTTTTCAATCAACACGTCTAAAGTAAGATTAAAAGATTCAACGTATCCCTGAGGACGGCCCGTACTCATCTCGGTTAGCTACACGCGACACCGTTATTTATTGCGGTTACTATACACACTTCTTTAGAAAATCAATCAGTGCTCATTGGATGAGTTACACTGGATGGACTCACTGAGAAATCCTTGTTGGTAATATACCAATGTCAGGTAGCGGTTCTCTGGTGACGTAGGTAAAGGGCAGTCCCTAGGACCTGAGATCGCCATAGTGTCTCATGTGTGTTCCCACTATACTTAGACTTTTACCCTACCATGGTTTAAAGAAGTCGTGCAAACATGTTTTTGTTGGGTATAGTCCCGAAGAACGTGGAGGCAGTGAGCGGTTGAGAAGATTCGTCTCTCCTGGTATATGGAGTTGATGTTGCGCCGTGCAGGATATGAATACAACTACAAGTCGATGGCCATCGCAGTGGAGATAAACTGATAAGTGTTATCAGTTATATCTCCGGTTGGTTATGAGTCTTCTATCGCATAACTTATCGAGTTATTGGAGTTTGAAAGATTCCAAATCCTAGACCTGATATGCGATACTCTTAGATGAAAAGATCGGACTATACGGTGATACCACTGATAGACTTTGCAGGGTTTGGATGAGCTTTCTCGTTGACCTTCTTTCGATCAATACCTAGGTAGCCGTTATGTGCAGCTAGTACCGCTTACGTGCTTGTGGGCTATGGATATGATCCTAACCTACTGCCGGCGTATTGTCGAGTCTTTAGAGTTCTACACAGAGATTTCCCAGCACATGTGAAACGATGTAAGACATGTATAGGGATACGTGCAGGAGTTTGATTAAACACATGTATTTGATATGCATATTTTAATCGGGTGTTTATTGATATTAGCCAATATATATATGATATAGCCGGATTATTAAATCAAGTGTTGATTTAATAATTAAATATATATTGATATATTGATATAGTTATATATTAATTAATATCATACTCACTTTATTATTTTCTTCTCTTTAATAATGTTTATATTTGATATAAATATTGTGTCATGTATGATGATACATTGAAGATGGGTGTATAAGAATCATATAGAATATAAGAACACTTTTAAATGAGAACGAGTCATTGAAATTAGATGATTGTAGACTTGATGAGGTGTTTTTAATTGATGACTCATTTTAATGACTCATTCTTGGATTTTTTTATACACATCTTTAGCCATTCTCATCTTCATCTTCTTCATCTCATCTTCTCCATGGCTTCCTCTCTTGATTTTCTTCAAGTGAGAAATGGAAAAAGAAAAGAGAAAAATTAAGTGAGCTAATTATTCTACATCTCTTACTAATCATTCTTAGTAAGTTTAATTAGTGGGTTGCTTTATTTTGATGAGATCAATTTGAAGCTAAAGCTTGTGTTGGAGTTATCTCAAGGTGGATCATTTTCGGTAAGGAGATCATTGAGCAAGCTTGTTCCGGGTTTTGTGGAGAATATCCGGAGTCCAAGAAGAGGTGGTTAACATGCTATAAAGATTGTAGCCCGCTAAACTTTTATTTTTAGCTTTCTAGTTTAGTTACAGGTTTAGCATTTTGGTTTGATTCTTGGGTTAGGTTTGCCATTGCTCTAGAGATTTTTAAAACTACCGCTTCCGCCGCGCTTTAAACCCTACTAGAGTAGCCTACCATCCCAACAGTGGTATCAGAACTATACCAAAAGACTACAACTTGTTTTGGTGACATTGGAATTCATGAAACTCAAAATTTTCAAAACTGGTTTTAAATATTTGCATGAAAAGCTCTCATTTTCGCTTGTGCCGGAGCCACCGGATTCTTGGTTTAGACTAAGAGTTTAAAGTAGGCTCACGATAACCCGAACCCACCCAATTTGAGCTTGATTTGGCCCTGATTTAGGGCCGAACCGAGGCCGAGTCAGCCCCACATTGAGGGCTGAATCAGCCACTACATCGGCCCTGATTTGGGGTTGATTTAGCCTTGATGCGGGGATGATCCCGTCCCTGATTCGGCCCCATTTCGGGGATGAATCAAGGCTCATATAGTGTATTTTTTTGGGTAATCGAGGTTTGATTTCGCGCAAAAATGAGAGGATTTTCGTTACTGGGATGAACTTGAAATTCAGTTTTTTGGAATTTCAAGTTTGCGATCTCGCGGTTCTAACACGGATAAAATAAGGATATGTGTTAGTTAACGTCGCTTAATTGCTATATGATCAATTAGACGAGATTGTGCATTTGTTATTGAGATAATGGTGTGGATGGAATGTGTTTCGATTGTCGCGAAATGAAAACCCCGTGCGGCATTGTGATAAGTGTTATATGCTTGTAGCCATCTTGTATATTCATTTGTTCGGGACAAGCTCCAACATGTGGCCGCCATTTCCGCTATACGTATATTCTTTGTTTCGGGACTTAGCGGTTCACATATGGCCGTAGTTGCCGTTTATTGTATTATTATTTATCGGGACACGATCAGGGTGTGATCGTTGTCGCCATTGTATAATAAAGGTTTAGGATTATCCTGCGGAGAAGTGCACGAGAAACCGATTTCTAGATTGCAATGGGTGGCCATCTCAAGAAGTTGAGATCGGGTCACTCGAGTCTAGGATTGGTGGGTTGATTGCCGCGCTTGTAGGGGATATAGGATAGACCCGCGGAGGAGTGCTCAAGTTACCGGATTCGAGAAAGTGTCGGGTGGCCCCCTCATGGTGATGATGATGGGTTGCCTCAATTCTTGGGTTGTTTGATAGCTTTCCGCACTTGTAGGGGTCTGCTTTGGCTGCGAACGGGCTGTTCACGTGACCAGAGAATGTTGCATTTCATTTGTGGCTTGAACGAAAAGTGGATTCCTAGGTGATCTGACCATTCCTATTCTATAATGTTCATTACTTACTTGTGATATGTTTACTTACCTGCGATGATATTTATCGCTTAATGATGATTATCTGCCTGCGATGTTTTATATGATGATATATTGATATATGTGATATATTGGATATATATATGATATATAAATAAATGCTACATACGTTTTGCACCCGCACTAGCCCTGCCCTCGCCCTGTCGTAAGTTAAGTAACCTTACGGTGAAGACCCGGACCCCGTGGCGAATGCGAATGGCATATATGTGCATTCTATTTTCTTTTCATACTTTTCTGTGATCGTATGAGAAGATACTAGGTAATGTGATTATCTAAATGATGGGATTGCATTGATTCAGATTAATGCAAAGAAAATAAACCTAAAACACGTTGTAGAGACCAAATATCAGATATTGTAGTGTTATTGTCGAATTTTTTGCTTTGCACAGAGGTATTCGGTTAGGAATATCCTGCACCTCATTCCATGAGGAAAGAGCCTAAATCCCTTCACAGGGAGTGAGCTCTTTGGTAAAAGATCGTGTTACTATAAATTTTCAAATTGTATAGCTGTAGTCTTTTGTTTTGCATCGAGATATTCGGTTAGGAATATCCTGCACTTCATTCGATGAGGGAAGAGCCTTGATCCCTTCACCGGGAGTTCGATCTTAAGAAAAAATTTATCTTACTATAAATTTGCAAAACCGCTCGGTTCCTACGTTGAGATCAAGTTCATTACGTTAAAGCTTTTCATCAAAACCAGCCGCAGCCCTATGTCATTTTAGGAAGTATAGTACTTAGTATTCGTTCTGCATTTGTCGACCTTTGCCGAGGCATAGTGTACGATAGCTAAGTGATATTTTCCTGCATACATATGATGCGATCGGTTAGGATAGTCGTACGACTTTGTTTACGTTTACCAAGGGTCGTGCAGGTGGATTTAATTTGATTACGAAATAACGGGTTGAAGACTTGCGACTTATGATTTGTTGGCCTTTGCCAAGGTCATAAGCCGCTTGGGGTAAAAACCGACATCGGGAGTTTTAAGTGTTTAAACTTGCAATGAGATTGTATACCTTCTATTGAGTGGGGTGACTTGTTGACCTCTGTCAAGGTTACCAGGCCATGATAGTTTGGATCCCGATTTCTACTATGAGTAATATTTAATCTCAGGACATGATCCTGACTAATTCTCCTTATGGTCTGAAGGAGGATTTGATGAAACAGTGAGAGTTATCCTGATTAAATAAATATACCAATCTAATTTAGATTAGAGTGCATGAAGAGTGTTTCTTTTCTCTCTCTGGCAGCGACCTAAGACTAATCTTCAATTAAAAACTCATAAACCTAGTTAACCGAACCTTTTTAAAATCAACGGTTTTGGAATGCCATGATTTCCCTATTTCACGACATAATCGCACATATCCTCATCCCTCCTACTTCCCCTTTTGCTTCCTCCAGAACATTCTGTAACGGCTCTGAAATCCCTGTACAAATATAACTTGTTCAATATTTAGAAAGGGTATTTCAGCCTGAATAAGAGTTATAAGTTATTTTTGTTCAATAAAAGCAAGAAATAACTTGTAGCTCACTGGTTAAGCCTCTCCACCGCTGTACCATAGCCTACGTATTCGAATCCCATCAGTCCCAATTATTTTAATATTTTTCTTTTTAACTTTTCGGAAGCCCAAGAGTTGCACATGCAATACACGGAGAATCGAAATGTTTCAGAAAAATCAAACAGGATAAATGAGGAGTTAATACATAATATAACACATGGCACAAACCCTGAGGCATGTGGCATAAATCCAACCACCCGTTTCCCTCTTTGGGCCGCTACCGGCAGCTGAGATGAGGCCAAATATCTCCGTGCTTCGCCCATGCACCCCTTCAGCTCCTCTCTACTTTATTTTCTTGTTTGATTTCTCTGTAATTAAACAGAGAGCACCCCATCCCTTCATCTACCCATTTACAATCTATTTATTCAAAAATTTTAATTCTTTTTAATTCACCCTACACTTATATTCACTCTTATAAATACCATACCATTCCCTAGCTCTCTTCTATTCTGAAAATTTCTCAAAATTTAAGAAGGGTTAAGGCTAGTCAAGTGGAGTTAGTGATCAAGGTTCTTTCTATCGAATACCGAAGCCACTCTCGACGCTACCACGATCCCCGAAAAGTTCCCTTCTTTTTTTTCCTCTCCTATCAACGCTCTAAAACTGTAAGTCCCTTTCTTTCTTTTTCATTTCACCTCAAAACAATTTATAAAATAATATCGACAAAGTGGAGTTAACTCGTTATCTTTTCCTTTAAACAACTTTTGTCATCTTTGTTATGATTAATATTTCACTCTAAACCTTTGATATCATCTTAACATATTATTCACATCTTTTACCTTTTCATGTAATTAAAATTTCATGTGAAATAACCACATAAATCGAACAATTTCATATAAATACTATGATCTTTAAAAATACCCTTTTACCGATAGTTAGAATATATACCTATAGAAATTCATGGGGTAATGACCTACCCTACCATATACACTATGGTTTCATAGCACGCTTATTTAGATGTATGTTTAATTTAAAGAATACGATTTACAATAAAATACATTGCTTTTACAAAATAAATTTTTTTATCGATATTTTTACATCTTTTGCAAATACGTCTCTACAACTCTCGTTAGGGGACCCGTTTTTGAATGGTGAGGATTATCGCACGTTCTTGGGATAGTAGAGCAGGATGCAGAACTCCTCATAGAGAATTTAGTTTCGAAAGGAAAGGAATAAAAATATGATTTTTAAAGAATACGATTTTTCTTAAACAAATTAAACTTTGGAAAATAATATAAAATTATAAATCCTCATTTTCAATAAAAAAAATTATGAAAATTATAATTTAAAATCAAAAGATTAAAATTTTAATAAAATACCACCAAGTTCCTAAAGTATAGTTTTCATAAAAATACCATAAAGTTTTAAAAGCTAGGTTTTATCACTAAAATACCATTGAAACTAAAATAGATTGTTATAAAAACTATTAATATTATAGATCACCCTCGAGGCTTATTTTTAAACAATATTGAAGTATGTTTCATAAAACCCCTCGAGAAATACAAATAATGTAAACATAATATAAACAAACTAGAATAAATCTTTAAGAACTCTAGATTAATATAGGTTTAAGCAGTATCATTTCTTTTGAGCCCCAGGGAAATAGAGAAAGTGGGTGCTTACCTATTCAGGTTAGACAACACAGCAATTAACGGAATTACCAATGGCAATTATCTTGGAAAAAGACACAAATCCTGCCGTCCATGTGCAGCAATTGTCCGATTACTCCCGAACTTAAGAATTTCAACAGTTAAATCAATTTATAAGAAATTTCTATAACTCGAATCCAAACTGGAACTTAAACTCTAAACTCGAACTTAAACTCAAACACTAACTCAAACTCATTCTACTCGAACTAACTTAACTTGACCCAGGATTGCAGTTGACATGACTCGCATTTTACTTGATTCACTTAACTCCATTCTTCAACTTTTGCAATTTTTGGTTTCGATCAAGACATATTTAAATCAACTAAGCAATCAATTAAGGATAACTAATAGTTATAATATATATTACTCGTGGTGTATGAGATAGTTTCATATATGAATCCAACGGAACTTCAGGAGTTCCGTATTAAGTTACTCAAATTCTATACTCGAATCTCAGTCGGGTTGAATCCTCCACAGCTTGGATTTCTAATGCTAACACATAAAATGAACCTATGTTTTCTTACTCCTGAGGCCCCACTCTTGAGCTCGTGAATATTTTTATGGTTGCGTTATCACACTTGGAACTTAATGTTAACATAGCGACCATATAGAGACTTATAGTACATATACCCATGTCCATTTACATATACTCTTACTCGATATATAATTATTTTATGATTATTCTATACTTGTCGCTTTCACTTTTACTCTACATTGGGACTTATCGAGTGCTAGTTCGTTGACGGGCATTCCATCAATCTTTATTTCTTAGAATGTTCGTCAGATACTGTGGACACAGAGAAGGTGGACGCTACAGAAGAGGAGTATGACCAGATTGCGGCTCAGGTTTAAACTATTTATCCTTTTCTTTTAGTTTATGTGTGCCACACAATTAGGCATTTCTATTATTGTATTTACTTTTCAGTTGAACTCTTATATCTGTAAATATTTCAAGTTTGAATGTAAATAAAGTTATTTGTTGAAAATTTTTACAGTTTCTATTTATTCTTGTATTGTGTATTATTGTTTCAATACGCATAGTATATTTATTTAGGAAATGATCTTCTCTGGATAAATATGTCGCGCGCTTGCCACATCACCGTTTCTATCTACTGGGAAACGTGGCGTGACAGGTTTTATTGGCGGCCCATACAGGTCAGTTCTGCATGAAGTCTTAAGCAATATATCATAAGAATTATAAGAATCGGCAACTATATATTTTTTCATTTCAAATTTCTTGAATCTATCATAACCTGTTTTTTCTATCAAGGTGATGGATTCTCCAAACAACACCAGCACCAATGTCAATGGCAACACACCACCGCCCATCTTACCATCTCCCTTACCGTTGCTGCACTAATCAACGAACAGACGGTACTTTTAGAAGCCATCAAAAGCCTTCTGGAGGGTCAACATCAGCAGACTGCTATCCTTATGAACCGCCTCGAAGCCGAAGTACCTGGAGTAAAGAAATTCTAGGCGTTGTGTCTAAAGAACTTCTCAGGGAAAGCGAGTCCTCTTGAGGATGAAGAATGGGCCCAAAGTATCGAGAACGACCTTATAGCAGCGCAGGTACCAGACATAGCTTGGGTTCATGTAGCAAAGTTTCAGCTCACGGACAATGCAAGAGTCTGATGGAAGGCCGAGAAAAGCCGTCTTGCATAACCAATATATTGGAAGACGTTCCGCAACCTATTCGATGTGAAGTTTTTCCCCTAGACTGCCCATTTCGATATGGAACAACAGTTCATCCACCTGCATCTAGGCTCTATGTGGGTAAAATCAATAGATGAATATGATGCCGAATTCATCATGCTTAGCAGGTAAAGAATTCATCTCAACTTATGTTCCATAAAACACGTAAATATCCTGACGTCAAAATCATATCGGGTTCGCGACACACCTGATCCCTACTGATGAGATTCAGGCTAGACGATTCCAATAAGGCTTAGACCCAAGGATTCAAGCGGCTTTATCCACGGGCGACTATCCGACTAATAAACTCGCTCTGAAGGTAGCCTGCCATTATGAAGTTATGGTCAAGAAGAAGGGTATGCCTCAGGCAGCCAAAATCAAACATCATGCTATCTAGATGACAGGAGGAGTCTCTTCCAGGCCGAATTTTGCACCCAAGAGGCTAGGAGGACCGTTTAACCGATCCAATATAGATTTTTGTTTCTACTACAAGAGAACTGGACACTTTGCGAAGGACTATAGGTGTGAAAATGACTTGTGTTTGATTTGTGGAGTATCTACTCATGCTATAGGAGTATGCTCGTATCGGAGTAATACAGTACCGGCATCTAGACCTACAATGCCAGCTCCACAGAGGCTAGCTATTCAGGCACCTGCACCCCACCTAGCGCTTCTTGCACTAACTCAACGTGGACCGCCTGCACAGCCTCAGCGTCAATTCCATCAGGCACAGAGAAACGTGCTTCAAGGGCAGTGGAATGTGCCTCCGGTGAGGAGGAATGTACCAAGACGACAGGCTTTCCCAATGACGGTCGATGAGGCCGAAGCCAGAGGACAAGTCATCACCGGTCAATTCTTCACATCCTTTCAACCTTTCAATATTTGTACATCCTTGTATTTTCCCCAATACTTAAACACAATCTCACACAACTTAGGTGCTATATTAGTAGCCACCCTACCTGCACTCACACTTTTCGACACTGGAGCTTCATATTGCTTCATGTCACAACGGTTCATGAGAATACATGCGATTCCCGTCAAGCCACTCATTTCGAGTTGGAACGTTAGTTCCGGGAATGGAGTCTTGAAGGCAACTTTGGGGTATTATCAGTGCCCAGTTGTAGTTTGCGGTCAAGAATTCTATGCAAATTTCAAAGTGCTGGACATACCAAATTTCGACGTTGTGTTAGGAATGGAATGGCTGGGAGTATTTTATGCTACCATTGACTACCGTCAAAGGAGCGTAGTATTTGAAATAGTAGATCACCCAGTCTTCTATTTTAAAAGTGAAGATAGAACCTTGGAGCCAGGAAGCTACCGTGCCAAGATGAAGACCGCTGAAGTGTCCTCCCTACAAGCTGAAGGAGAGTAGCCTGAAGTAGTTCGAGAGTTTGAGGATGTTTTTCCTGAAGACATATCAGGTTTGCCTCCTGATCGAGCTCTTGAATTCAGTATTGATTTACAACCTGGTGCACAACCTGTAATCAAAACTTCGTATTGACTAAGTCCGGAAGGATTGAAAGAAATTCGTATCCAGTTGGACGAGCTCCTGAAGAAAGGTTGGATCAGACCTAGTACTTCAAGTTGGGGATCTCCGGTGCTGCTAGTGAAGAAGTAGGAAGGTACTTACCTGATATGCGTTGATTATCGGGCATTGAACAAAGTAACGATTAAGAATAAGTATTCGCTATCTCGCATCGATGACCTTTTCGATCAGCTAAGTGGACCTTGAGTTTTCTCAAAGTTAGATTTTCGTTCAGGCTATCATCAGGTGAAGGTCAATGAGTCCAACATTTCGAAGACGACATTTAGGATTCGTTATGGCCATTATGAATATCCTGTAATGCCATTTGGAGTGACCAATGCACCAGCCATTTTTATGAAATTGATGAACCAAGTTTTCCGAAAGTACTTAGACATGCTTGTTATCTTCGACGAAATCCTGGTGTATTTAAAGAATCAGAAAGAGCACGCTGAACACTTATGCATTTCCCTGGAGACACTACGACAGTATCAACTCTACGCCAAGTACAATAAGTGTGAATTTTGGCTAGATTAGGTTTATTTTCTCGGACACATCATTTCAGGCGAAAGAATCTCTGTGGATCCAGTTAAGATGTCGGATGTCAGTGAACGGCCTACACCAAACTCCATAAAAAATATAAGAAGTTTTCTGGGCTTAGCAGGATACTACAGACGTTTCATTGAAGGATTTTCAAAGATCGCAGCACCCCTGACCAAGCTTACGCGTAAAAACGAAGCATTCATGTGGTCAGAAGCATGTGAGAAGGCTTTTGTAAAACTCAAGTCGAGATTAACCTCTGCACTTATCCTCGTAATACCAGATTGATCTGGCAGATTCGATGTGCATTGTGATGCGTCCGGTAAACGATTAGGATGTGTACTACATCAGCATGGAAAAGTTGTGGCATTTCCATCAAGGTAGTTAAAAGTCCATGAGCGCAACTATCCAACACATGATCTGGAATTGGCAGCCGCCGTCTTTGTACCCAAGATTTTGCGTCACTATGTTTTGGGTGAACAGGTAGATATATACACCGACCACAAGAGTCTGATATATGTATTTAGTCAGAAGGAACTCAACATGCGGTAGAGAAGATGGCTAGAGCTCATGGCAGACTTTGACGTCAACCTACAATATCATCCTGAAAAGGTGAACGTAGTTCCCGATGCTCTTGGTTACCAGCCTTTAGCAATGAACCTCACCGCTTAGTGGAGACTACAGCAAGAACAACATGGATTGAAAATTGAAGTAGTTGTTCCAGATAATGCCTCATCTTTAATGAACTTAAAAGTCCAGTCCACTCTTGTCAATCAGATCAAGATAGCTTAAGCAAATGATACCAAGGTACAAAAGATCTGAAAACAAGTAGAATGTGGTTCAAACCGACTTTATCATCTACGAACATGGATCCTTACAGTATAGGAGCTGTTTATGCATGCCAGTCGGCCTTAGTAGAGAAGAGTTGATGAAAGAATCTCACAGCTTTCCTTATTCTGTACCCCCGACGGCACGAAGATATACAAGGAACTACGGCAACACTACTGGTCGCATGGAATGAAGCGAGACTTACGTTCAGTCAAAAATATTGCACATTTGATATAACATTTTCCTTAATTTTCTTAAATATTTAAATGTGTTTATTATAAATATAGAACATATTTGGGTTTATCTGCAAAATACTATTTACCATATGTTTATATATTATAATTGACATTAGGAAGGAAAATATATGCATATTATATTTATATAAAATTTTAGTAATTAAAATATGCATATCATATCAAATAATCTTAATCAAATTTCTTTAAAATTTATTACCATATAAAATGATAAAGATTATATCTCTAATATAACAAATATAACTTGTTAGGAATATGTATGCCCTAGAGGCCATTATTGTTGATATAGTGGATGCTTGGACATATATATAGAGGACTTTCTTGCTCGACATGATAGTATGCTATCTGGTTACATTTATCTTAACATGTAGACCGGTATCTTTACACTGTCTGTCTCTTTCATGTAGATAAAGCCCTTAGGATATGTACTTGATTATCAGGATTATGATGAGATCATACAAGTGGGGCCAGAGTGGTCCAAAAGTACATCCTTTAACTGTTCCTAGTCGAGGGTATATCGAGACTAGGGTTCGATATTCCAGAGTAGACTAGTTTGTACGTTTCTTGTCTCTTAGAGGGGGATGGTTGATCCCACAGCCATTGGTGTATGACATCAAAGATTGTACACAGGTGCTCATTAGAGAATGGGTACACCGAACGGACTCGCCGAGGACTCCTAGGTATTATACCTATCGTCAGATAGCAGTCCTCTAGTGACACTGGTACAAGTTAGTCTGTAGACCCGAGATCGTCATAGAGTCTTGTGTTGCTCCCACTGTGCTCTGATTTTCTCCCTACCACGCTCAAGAGGAGTTGTGCAAACAGGTAGATTTGGGGTACAGTCCCGAGTCACATGGAGGCAATAAGCGATAGGAGGGGTTTCGTCTCTTCCGATATTAGGGGTTGATGTTGCGCTATGCTCGATTGGCTATAACTGAAAGTCTATGGTCAGGGCTGCTGCTGAGATTTACTGATAAGAGTTATCAGTAGTTTCTCGAACCGTTATAGGCCAGATGTCGGCATGACTTATCACGTTACCAGGGTCTGACGTTTACCACCCCTAGACATGATATGCGACATATCAGACGAAGACACCGGACTGTACGGTAGTGTTACTGATAGGCTTCATGGAGTGTATGGACAAGCTTGCTTGTTGATCTTCATATCGCTCAATACCCGGGTAGCTGTTACGTCCAGCTAGTACCGCTGACGTATGTCTGTTTGTTTTTGCCAAGATTCGGAGTCTGACGTTTACCATGATATGCGACATTTCAGGTTATGTTTGTTTTTGCCAAGATTGCATGTGATGTTATCTTTTCTATTAGGGATTTAGAGTGTTTCGTAGTCATGTTTTAACGTCATTACGGGTTTAAGTTTGATATGGATGCATTAGTTGGAATCGAAATTTAATTAGTTTTATGAAAATTAGTTAGTGATTATAAATCCAGCGTTTTAGTCTCGGTAGATCGATTTCCATGAAGTTTCGATTCGGATTGAAACTCCGTCGCAATCGCGTATTGTACGCGAATACTTGCCGAATAACTGTACTAGGTAGCCACACCCCATTACCCCAACCAAGTGAATGTAGGAGAATCCCATTGCCAATAGCATCCACTCGAGTGCTCGCGGTCACGATGTTCCTCCTAAGTGCACTTGGTCGATGACATCGGGAGTGCGGCCATCTACTAAAGTTTCCGAAGAGTATTCGATCGGTTAGTCGGGAATCTTGTTGAATTACCCGACTAAATTATTGAAAAGAGTTTTTGATATGAGACTAAAATGCAAGGTTTATAGGGTTAGGCATGAAATTCGGAATATGATATATTCCGGATTTATGATATCTAAGAAAATGCGGATTCTAATTATTGCAGTTTTACATTTCTTTTCTCTGACAGTAAGTGTAATGCGTGGGGTATCCCAAATCTCATTGCTATATGTCAACGGAATTTGGAATACGCGTATTTACTTACGTTGATGATATGTGATATTTTGTGTCGCTGATATGTTTTATTGGATCGTTGTGATTGAATAGCCGAGGGCTTTATGTGAGATGGGAGTTTTTCAATTTTCATTCATATAAAATTTATATTTAATATTCTTTTATTGGGGCATATCCTGGTTGAGAATGATGTCACCACTGATGTATATTATTTACTTTTTCGCATTAGGATAGATCCAAGGTGGGGAGCACAAGTAACCGAGTTCTAGAGTCCAGTGAGAGACCATCTCAAGGAGTTGAGACCGGGTCTTCTAACTCTAGAATTGGTAGGGTTACTTGCCGCTCTCCTAGGGGTCTGGAGATATGGGTTTGGCTATTCATCACGACCGTGGAATCCGTGTTTTACATTATTGGCTAAATTTAAAATACGGAAATCTTAGTATATCCAATATTTCATATGTTGCTTTTGCTGCTTGGTTCTGTGATGTGATCATATAACTGCGTGAGACGAATGTTATATTATATATATGATATATAATAAACATTGCTTATGTTTTGCACCCGAGCTAGTCCAACCCCCGCTCTGCCGGTAGTTAAGTAAGCTAACGGTGCATGGCGGGGCCTAGTGGCGATGCGGATGGCATAAGCGTACGTTCTATTTTCGTTTCATTTTTCTGTAATGTTAAATGATGGGATTTCATTAATGAGATTAATGAAAAGAAAGAAACCTAAAGATGTTGCAGAATCAAATTTTCAAAAAAAGTAGCTCTAGTTTTTGCGTTGCATAGTGGTATTCCTTGATGAATATCCAGCACCTCATTCGATGAGAAAAGAGCCGAGATCCCTTCACCGGGAGGGACCTCTTTAGCGAAACTAGAAAATGCTACAACCCACTCAGTTTTGTTTTTGATAGCTTCTCTAGTTTTTGCTTTGCATAGCGGTATTCCTTGATGAATATCCAGCACCTCATTCGATGAGGAAAGAGCCGAGATCCCTTCACCGGGAGTGACCTCTTTAGCGAAACTAGCAAAAGCCTAAAAAACACCCCTTTTTAAAATCATTAGATTCTACAACGATATCAAGTTCATTAGCTCATGGTTTTCTTAAAAACCTGCGTAGCCCTCCGTCATTTCAGATAAGTACTATTTTTGTATTCGTACTGCGTTTGTTGGCCTTTGTCAAGGCGTAGTGTGCGGTAGCTGGTTAGTGCTTATCTGTAACCATATGATGCGGTTGGATTAGGGTAGTCATATGGCTTTGTTGGCCTTTGTCAAGGGTCGTGTGGGTGGGTTTAATTCAATCAGGAAATGATGGGTTGAACTTGATTAGCGCTCTATGATTTGTTGGCCTTTGTCAAGGTCATAGGACGTTAGGGGCAAAACATTATCGGGAATTTCAAGTATTGAAATTTGTAATGAGATTGCATACCTTCTATGAGATTGTTGGATCCTGATACCCACTGCGAGTAAGAGTTACTCCTGGCAGAGTTTTGCACTTTACAATTGGCTAATCCAGTAGGTGTCTAGAAAGGTGTCAACGGGATTATGCCTCTAGGGAAACAAGGTTTATTTTAATTAGTTTCGTGCGAAAGCACGGAGAACCTCCCTCGAAATACCGATACCTGCCTGGCCGAATGATTGGCGAACCTGTAGGGTGTAATTAATCCCGGCTAATCTTACCTTTTAGGGTTTGAAGGAATATTTGATAAAAACAGTGGGAGCCATCCTGATTAGATAAAAACCAATCTAATCTTGCAAAGAGCGCACACAAAGTGATTATCCTTCTCTCTTTCCTGGTAGAGACTAATGAAATTCCTTAATCAAGATAATAATATGGATGTTTTGACCGAACCTACTTATTATACTGGGCTTGGTTCCGCTCTACCTTATGATTGTCATAAGTCTGAGCAAGGAATAGGGGAATATCGGGATTCCCACACCACCCAAACGAAGAATAAGCCTGGTGATGCATTGTCTTTGGGTGTGTTCGTAATCAAGAACTGTTTCTCAGTTACCTCTACGTCCTGGGTATTGGATACCGGATCAGGATCCCACACATGTAATTTGTTACATGGGCTATAGAAAGGTGGAGAACCGGGAAATGGTGATATTTCTCTAGTAGTAGAGATGGTGCAATTGTTGCAGCCAAAACAGTTGGCAAATATCACCCAGTGTTACCAACTGGTAATACAATAATTCTGAGCGACTGTTATTTCGTACCAATAATATTGTGAATATTTTCCTAAATCAAGTGTTGATTGGGTAAGGTATGTTGTATAACAGTGTACACATTCTAAATCAAACTACAGTTCTAAACGTATAGAACACACAAAAGAGGAACAGTTCAGAAATGAACGAAGTCTTCTTGAGGCATTATAGACTAGGTCATGTCGATGAAACAAGACTAGCTAAAGTTCCATAAGGATGCATATTTGAATCCGTTCGAATTTATATCTTATGAAATTTGCCAGTCATGTCTCAAAGGTTAGGTGACCAAATCTCTGTTTACTGGAAACGGAGAAAGAGCTACTGAACTCTTGGACAGATATATGGTGATGTATGCGGTCCTATGTGTACACATGCCAGGGATGGTTCCGCGTACTCTATTACATTCACCGATATTCTCTCAAGATACGGACATGTGTTCTTGTTGAGACACAAATCTAAATCTTTTGAGAATTTCAAGGAATATAAGTACGAACTTGAGAACCAGATGGGTAAAGGTATTTAAGTCCTTCGATATGATCGGGGAAGAGAATATTTGAGCACGGAATTCCAGGATTATTTAAAAGAGAATGAGATTCTCTCTCAGTTTACTCCTCCGTATACACCACAATACAATGGTATATCGGGATGGAGGAACCGCACCCTATTAGATATGGTGCGCTCTATGATGAGTACTGTTGAGTTACCTATTTCCTTTTGGGGACATGCACTTGAGAAAGCTGCATACCTATTGAATAGAGTTCCGACAAAATCTGTTACCTACCACTCCATATGAGATATGGAATGGGAAGAGACCATCTCTTAAACGAGTTAAGATATGGGGTTTTCCGGCCTATATTGAAAAGCAAAATCCGAACAAGCTTGAGGCAAGGTCAGTTCTATGCAAGTTTGTACGATATCCCAAATATTCGCGAGAGTATATCTTCTACCACTCCGAGGAACAAAAGGTGTTTGTTTCTCGACATGCCACCTTTTTAGAAAAGGAATTTCTTGCAAAAGAAATTAGTGGTCATGAGAAAGAAATTGGAAGAAGTTCCAGCTATACAAACTATTACTGACGATTTGGTAGAACCGGAGGATCCAATAGTGCCCAACGAATCCCAGCCACTTCGCAGATATAGTAGGGTTCTTCACCCACCTGAGAGATACTACGGTTTTCTCGTAGATGGCGGGAGCGAGGATTGAATCATGGAAGATGATGACCCCACTAGTTTCGAGCAGGCCATCACAAGTGGAGACTCTGTGAAATGGCTGAATGCTATGCGATCCGAGATGGAATCCATGTACACCAACAAAATATGGACTTTGGAGGTTGCTCCTGAAGGGGTAAAACCCATCGAGAGCAAGTGGATCTTCAAAAAGAAGATTGGTGTAGATGGAAAAGTTGAGACTTTTAAAGCTAGACTTTTAGCAAAAGGTTTTCGTCAACGACCTGGTGTCGACTATGATGAAACCTTTTCTCCTGTCGCTATGCTTAAGTCCATCAGGATCCTACTTGCCATTGCTGCATACCACAACTACGAAATCTGGCAGAATGCACGTCAAAACCGCTTTTCTAAATGGTGATTTAGAAGAGAGCGTGTATATGACACTGCCAAAGGGCTTCGTAGACAGTGGGAGCAGCGGAAGCGTGTGCAAGCTGCTTCAATCCATCTACGGATTAAAGCAGGCATTGCAGAGATAGAACTTCTGTTTTGATGAAGCTATCAAAGAGTTTGACTTTATGAGAAAGGTATATGGACCATGTATATATAAGAAGGTTGTAGAGAGTATGGTTGTCTTCCTCGTATTGTACGCGGATGACATACTCTTGATAGGAAACGATGTTCCTATGCCACACTCGGTCAAGCTCCTCTTATCACACAAGTTCTCCATGAAAAATCTAACTGATGCCTCCTACATCCCAGGGATATAGATCTATAGAGATAGATCTAAATGGATTTGGGATTGTCCCAATCCAGGTACATAGACACCATACTAAAGAGGTTTAGTATGGAAGATTCTAAGCGTGGTAATGTACCCGTTTGTTCAGGAATCACTCTCTCCAAAGAGATGTCTCCCAAGACTGATTTGGAGAGGGCTCACATACAAGGGATACCCTATGCTTCGGCAGTCGGGTCAATCATGCATGCAATGTTGTGTACCAGACCGGATTTAGCTTACTCGCTAGGTGTAGTGAGTAAGTATCGAAAAGATCTTGGGGCTGTCACGCCCCGCTTTCCGGTATACGGCGAAGGGGACGGGACGAGATCGCTACGTATTTACTGTGAAGTAAATACGTTAAGCGTATTTAAGCAATATAAAAGTAAAGCACAAGAGACAAGATATAATTAAAAACAACAACTTTATTTATTCACATTTTTTCTGTACAATGCATGGAAAGTAAATACAACTGATAAAAAAACAATGCCTAAACAATGGCATAACAGAAATGAAAAAGTATTGAATGGAAAGTGTACAATGAACTAGAGCTCTAGGTCTTCAAAGAAATGGTCCAAGTCTTCAGCGCTGGGCTCGATCTCTGACGTGTCCAGATCACCTGACGACATTCAAAGAAGAAAGAAGAGAATGTCGTCAGCGAACAGATCGCTCGGTAAGTCCCAAAGATAAGGGAGAAGTAGGATAGATAGAATAAAAAGGTAACTTTTAATGTTGTATTATATTGTTATAGTGTTGTGTTAACACTGTTGTTTGTAGCTTGGTACAGAAGATGCCAGTATATACGAGAAGAGTTCCACTTACACCGGAGACTTTGGTAACCCGTAATACAAGGCTCCGTCGATAATACCACGGAACAACGGCATGGATGTAATTACGTCTAAAGTGACCACCTCGTGCCACTTTTAACATATTCCGTACCAGTCTACCCCTTAAACCCCGTGTTATCTTGATTATATTATTGTATTGTATTGTCTTGTATTGTATAGATTGTATGTTTGGATGACTGACCGAAACCATGATATCAGTAAACGGATGTAACTGGAGAATCATGTATGTAACTATAGAATCATGGATGTAACTGTATAATCATGTAAATGGAATATATATCCATGGTTCGGTTCAGTCAAGTTGATAGATTGAATATATGGAATAATGGATACATGGATTCATGCTGAATTATAATATTGTAGATTGTAGATTGAAGATTATAAATTGTAGATTGCAGATTGTACTTGAATCATATTCAAGTCAGATTATAGAGAGACTCAATCTGAGTCTGAAAAGTAAATTGAAGTCCTGATTGTTTTGATATTATCGGTAACCGCTGCACATGGGCGGCAGGATTTGTTTCTTTTTCAAAGACGATTACCGTATTGATAACACCGTTGTTAAGTTGTCTACCTTAAATAGGCAAGCACCCATTTCTCCGGCTCCCTGAGGCTCAAGAGATTGGTCCTGCTTAAACCTACATTTACTAGGGTCCTTATGGTAATTTATAGAACTTAAGGGGGTTTTATGTAAAATACTTTTGTATAGTTTTCAAAATACACCCCAAGTATTTATTAATCGTCTTTAAAGTTGTAATAATTATAGATTTTATACTTGTGACAATTCTAATGAGAATAACCTAACTTTCATAATATATGGTATTAAAGTGTAATATTAAATTTGTATGGAATTCATGGTATTTTAAGGTAAAATGAATCTTGTAATTTTTAGAAAAAAAGTTGAATATTTATATTATTATAAAATAGATATTTTAAGGATATATATACATATATTTATACAAAAATAATTTTAATATATATTTTATATTCTATAAATCTCATTTTCTTAAGATGTCGTATTTTAAATTTTTCGAGACCGAATGCTCCTTGCAGAGGTTTGAATCTCGCACTACTAAGTCTGAGGATGTGCGATAATCCACACCATCCCAAACGGGTTCGCCAAATGGGTTGTAGCGGCGCTTTACAAAGATTTGTATAAATACTAAATCCTTTAGAAAACGGTTTTATTAAGTAAATGATATTTATTTGTAATGATGTCGTTTTCCCGTATTCTATATTCCCAAGGGTATTGTGCTATGTTTCATATGAGTGTGTCAGGAGATAGGTCATTACCTCGTTATCTACTTAAAGGTATAACAAGATTTGTGATGTTATATGTAGAATTGAAACTATGTGGTATTTAAATGAAAATACGGTAAAATGAAATAGCAATTTCTTTTGATTATGAAACTTGATCAATATGGTTGATTAGTGTTTAATAGTCAACATGAATTGGTTTAAGCATGATTGTATTAAAGAAAAGTGAAGTTTTATAAAGAAACCGAATCGGAAATCGGATTTGTTCCGATTCCGTCAGGTTTTGTAATTCCGTATTTCTAGAATAGAGTAGAGAAGATAGAATGGGGACTTACGGGTTTAGGACAACAAAGAGAGGGAGATTGATCGGGAGGAGTCGCCGGTGCGTCGTTTCATCGCCGGGAGCTCCTAGGATGGTCGTTGGAAGTTTGCCGGAAAATTTGCCGTAGCTTCGCTTCTTTCTCGTTTTCAAAGTACACAAGGTTTCTAATGATTTCTTGAGAGTTGGCACATAATTTTAGGGTGAAGGGGTAGTGTGTAGGGTTGGTATTTATAGGGTTAGGCTAGGATTAGGGTAGATGAAGAGTTACATAATAAAAAATGTAATAAAATGTGATAAATTGTAATAAAATGGAGTAAATGGGGATTTCTGAATTATCTGGAACCGATCTGGGAAATTGAAGTGTGTAGGGGGGTAGGGAATGCCAAGAGCCATCTTTCCCAAGTTGATGACTCGGCGGTCCGGCCGAGTCCAGCCTGCGGCGCCGGCCCGAGGCAGCCGGACCGACTCGGCCGATCCCGGCCGGGTCGAGAGGTCGGGGGGGTGTTGTCTGTCCACCTTCTTGCTGGTATGTTTAGTTTTGTGGGTGTAGTGCGGTTTTTGTGAGAAATACACGTGTAAACTGTTGGTATTCTAAAAATACAAAATAAAACAATATAAAAAATAATGTGGGGTATGGGATTTGAACTCTGGTGGTTTGGTTCAGCAGTGCAAGGTATTACCAATGAGCTACTTTCTTGTAATTATGGAGCTATTTAATTACTTAAAGTAGTCACAGAAAATGTAAATACCCCAAGTATACATTAATTTTAAAGCAAATTTTTATACACTAAAAATTGAGTTGTTACATTCTTTTAACTTGAAATTAAAAAGCAAAATAATTACTTATATCTTGTGCTCAGGATAAAATACCCCTTTATGGATTTTGAAAAAAATATTTGAAAAAAATTTATATAGGAAAATTAAGGTTGTTACAGGAAAACCACTGGAAAGCTGTGAAGAACATTCTTAAGTACTTGAGAAGGACTAAAGAGATGTTCTTGGTGTATGATAACGGTAAACTCCATATGGAGTTCTTTACCGATTCGAGCTTTCAGAGTGATAAGGACGACTGAAAGTCACTCTCGGGTTTTGTCTTCACCCTCAGCGGAAGGACGGTATGTTGGAAGGGTTCCAAGCTATATCCATAGCAGACTCGTTGATAAAGGCTGATTATATCGCTACCAAAGAGACTGTCTGGATGAATAAGTTCATAAGATGAACTTGATTTCTACCATTGAGCATCCAATATCTGTGTATTGTGATAACAATGGAGTTGTGGATTTAGGCCTAGGAACCCCGGTCCCATCAGCGATCCAGATATATTCTTACACAGTATTACCTGATTAGGGAGATAGTTGATCTCCGAGAGATCGAGGTCAGAAGAGTTGACACAGAGGATAACACAACGGATCCACTCACCAAGGCCTAACCCCAAATGCGATTCGAGAGATTTTTGGGATGTTGGGTATGAGATACTTCAACAACTGGTCTTAGTGCAAGTGGGAGATTGTTAGGAATATGTATGCCCTAGAGACAATTATTGTTGATATAGTGGATGCTTGGACATAATATAGAGGACTTTCTTGCTCGACATGATAGTATGCTATCTTGTTACATTTATCTTAACATGTAGACTGCTATCTTTATACTGTCTGTCTCTTACATGTGGATAAAGCCCTTAGGATATGTACTTGACTACCAGGATTATGATGAGATCATACTAGTGGGGCTAGGGTGGTCCAAAAGTACATCCTTTAACTGTTCTTAGTCGAGGGGATATCGAGACTAGGGCATCGATATTCCAGAGTAGACTAGTGTGTACGTTTCTTGTCACTTAGAGGGGGAGAGTAGACTAGCGATCAAGTGTAGCGTGTTTCCTACACTAAAGAGTTTAGTGTAGAGATAGCTTGAGTTGGAAGGACTTCGTGTGGATCATCTTCGGTACGAAGGTCATCGGAGGAAGCTTATCCAAACCCTCAAGTGGAGCCTAGTAGAGTCGCGGGACTATTACATGGAGCTAAAGAAAAGAAGGACTCGATCTATAGGGTATAACATCTTTTCTTTCTCTCTAGTTTTTCATGTTATCAAATTAAAAACCTAATAATCTAGTTAAAGATCTTGTTTAGTCTTGCTTAGCACCTACAAGAATTTGAATTTGGCATACTTGATGTCATTAGAGCCTCATGGCGGTGCTAGGGTAGACTTTCATTACTAACATTATTCATGGAGATATTGTGCAAGATTTAGCTCAAGTCAGGAGATCAAGATTTTCAAGATGCCAGGATTAAAAATCTGCCAACAAAATTGTAGAATCAATACTGGAAGAGACTCAGGAAATATTTCCAAAATCTAGATATCTAGAAGATCTCCACGTGTCAACATGAGACCACAGCTGAAAACCCAAACCCTAACTCCCCCAAATAGCCGCGCAACCGCGGTCAAATAGCCATTTTCGCGGCGGATCCGCGGCCATTTTGTGGCCGTTGGATCTGAGATTTTTGGTGGGTGATCGTGATTGCATATCTTAACCTATGAGATCTAGGATTTTTGATTTGAGGGCTATATAAAGGACCGAGGGCTAAAATTAGAAATCATCACCTTTTACACAAAGAAAATCACCGTCAAAGAACAAGAGATCCATGACAGGTCCACGATTCGACGTGATAGAGCGACGTGAATATCGACGGAACATCTACTTCCTATGAGGCAGAGATCGAGAGCAACTTCTTCTTGTAATCTAAACTCGAAGGATATGTACTTGTAAAGTTGATTAATAGAGGTAGATTATTAGCTTAATTATTTCGCATTTACTTTCCGCATTTAAATTTCTGCATTATGATTTCCTTCTCTATCCCTTCTTCTTCTTCTTCTCCAAACATACGTGAGTAATTCTCCGCTTGATAAGGTTCGTTTGATTAAGGTAGATCAATGGATGATGAAAATTTCTTAACTCCTTTTACGTCTTATAAAGTTTATAAACTTTAGCAAAATAAATGTTAACATCCTTATCGGGCGTGCTATCAATTTATTGATAGTCTCGATTGCGATTTGAGATCAAATTAACAATTGTTTTGGAGAGGCTAGACATGAAGAGAGGTCAATAAAAAGAAAAGGGTTAAGAGTGGGAACCCTATTCCCTCCAAAAACCTTAATCTGCATTCATTGCTATCGATCTAGTTTTAAATCTATTAAAGCATAAAAGGAGTCATCATTTGTATTCATCCATGGCTATTAAATCCGATGAACCCTATAATCCTTCTTTATATATATTCTACATCCGTGTTTAATATAGATCTAGAATCTATTCTCCTTTCTTCTTTTATTTTATTCAACTCGTCTAAACTAAGATTAAAAGTTCCACGCATCCCTGTGGACGACTCGTACTCATCTCGGTTAGCTACACGTGACACCGTTATTGATTGCGGTTACTACAACTAAAAACACTTTTTCAAACTAATCAAATGGCGTCGTTGCTGGAGATACGTGCGTAATTTTTTTTCTTGCTATTCGTGTTGAATTCTTATCTGACAACCATAAAATTAAATGAAAGAGAAACAAAACCGCATATTGTGTATTTAAAGATTATTGTGCGAATTTTTGCGAGGGAATCTTGAGTCACTGAAATGAGAAAACGGAGATTCAGAGACATCAATCAAAGCCAGAGGAGCAAAGGAGGCGAATAAAAAAAATTAGCAGAAGAACCCTAATTTCTGCGGCGGAACCACGGCAGAAATATCGTTTTGGCGGCGGAACCGCGGCGGTATTAAGGGATCATGCACCCAAACTCCTCTGGTATCTTCTTCATATCTTTATCTCTCCTCTGAGATCCAATAATTTTATTTTCTGCAGGATTCTTTGCAAAGTATCGCTGCTCAAAAATCATTTTGCGTGTTTTGATTTCGGCTTGTTTTTGCATATTTTAAAAACGGACTTCAAGGGGAAATAACCCAAATTCAGATTAGGTGGGGATTTCATCACCCTTTCTAGGCCCCACAAATCACTAAACGTGCATGCGCATAAGGATACATTAATAAAAAATATCTAGACCAAGCCCTAAGAACCGTCACGCTCAATTAGGACAGAGAAAGGTCGTAGGTAATCCATCGCTTATCCGCATTTCTTTTGTGATGTCTAATGCAAGTGTGACTTTGGAAAGTGGTTACTTAATTAAGCCCGCTATTTCGGTGATTCGTATAGCGGATGCCTCCCACTTACCTGGCACTTATCTGGCCACAAGAGCGATAAAGAGGTGGTAGAGGATTGATCCTGCGACTTTTCTTTTAGAAGTCTAGGAGCGGTCAAGTGACTTGACCTAAGTGACCGTAGTTTTTAGGGTTTGATTGCGCATTTTGTGATTTGTTGAGTCAACCCTCAAGTCCTTCTTTCAAAGCAAAACAATCCAAATAGAGCTTAAATCTTTCCCCTTCCTCTTTTCTTTTCACCTTCTTATAATGAGTAACCTAAACAGATGAACTCTTGCCGAGCTTTGCTATCCAGAACCAGATATTTCTTATTTTCGTAATTGTTTCGGTCAAAAATCCGATTCTACCATGTCTTTAAGAGATAGGATAGAGCAAGCGGAAAGAAATAGTTGGACACCTCACTCCAGGTCCTATCAACCGCTTCAAAATTCTACATCTTCTTATGTTGATAATATGTTTAAAGAGAGTGAGGGTACTTCTAAACGCATGTCCATTGCTGAGTATATTGAGAAGACCGAATACCAAAGTTTCAATCCGGTCAAACCGTTAGGACAACAAACACCATCATTTCATTAAGAAAGTATTGTTACTCGTTTTGCGGCGTATATGACATCTGTTACCAGTCGCCAACCAACCAACCAATCTCACTATTCTTCTTATCACAATGTTGATCCTACTCCTGTCTATTTTTCACAACCATTTGATTCCTCTCAATCCTACCCGACTTTTACACATTCTCTAGACATTTCTTCTGAACAGACATTTAGGAGTTTCACCTATCCACAAAAATTTCAATCTTCTATTGAAACCCCTTCAAAACCCATGTCTAGTCTTGAACGGTCATTGGAAGAATTTTCGGGTAGTGTCGTGTCAGATAGAGGAATTGAATGCATCCATTGCCGCCCTCATACAACCAAACAAATGAGCAACTAGTTTCCAACTAGCTCAAAATTTTCCAATGTATAATACGGCAATAGGACGAATTGAGAATTTGAGTAGTGAGAGAGAGCAGATACCCTTTTAAATCAAACCTCCCCATCCCAAATTGAAATCCACAACTCCAGTTTCACAAATCTATCGAGTACACCAAATTATTCGCCAATTGAAGATAGAATGTTTGATGAGTTGTACAACTTTGTAGTGTTTGATTTACCCGATTGTGAAGGGTCCATTTCAAGTGAAACCACACCCAATCCTTTTGATCTCTGCACCTCCACTCTAGAACCAAAATTGATTGAAAACTATACTTTTGATGAGGTGTCTGAGAATTTTAACTTTCACTTGATTGAGAATATTAACGCTGAGAAGATTTTGGATGATAAACCCACAGTTTTGGATGAGTTTTTCTCACCAGTTCATCAGGTCCTTTCACTTCCGTGTGGACATCATCTTGAACCTTTAACTATTTTTCCCGAACCTCATATGCGTCTGGAAATTAATGATAAATGCATGACCGAAAAGCAGAACGATATTCAGCCTTCATTTCCCACATCTGGTTCAGCAATACTCGACACCTAAATTTGTTTACCCATTTCAACACCCGCTTTCTTTGGTTTTTCTTCTAATCTTCCTTCAATTATATCGAGTGTTGATGAATCACACTACGATATTTCGAGTTCTATGATTCTTGAAAGGCCACTTGATTTAGACCCCTTTGAGAATGATGTAGATGATTTTTTCAATGCTCCTACCTCCATAATTTTTGACAAATTAAGTGTGTTGAATTCTGGCGCGACACTTATTGACATTGAAACGTTCAATCGGACCATCGATAAAAGTTTCGAAGATATTTTCGCCGATGAACTCACATTCCTAAACGATACGGATTTTGTGATTAATCAACCTCCACCCGAAGAATTTGAACCACCACCATTTCTTCTTATCCCAAACGAGAATGTGACTATTCTTCCCATACCTACTCATTCACATTCTCGTTTTCGTTCACCCTCACTGTTCCGTCTCTACCAACCGAGACGTAAATCCGATCGATTCTGCCTCCTATCTCCCTACTTCTTCAAATCTCTGATCTTCCACCAACTATATTGTTACATTGATAAGTTCTTTGAATGTTTGGTATTGACTTTTGGTCTTTATAAAGCTTTGCATAGACCAATAACTTTAACTCCCCTTATAATTTTAAATGCTTAATACTATTTTACTCAAGTTTGGGGGAGAAATCTTTTGGCTCTTGAAAGAATATAAATTTTTACAAAATTGTGAGCCAAAAATAAGTTTGGAAGAGGTTTGTGCTGTCATTTATTCATGTCCCCGTTACTAACTTTTCCTTCCAAGTCTACAGGATTTTTTTAGCTTAACAGATGATATCAGTGAGGACACTGCTGCAAACAGGTTTGGGGGAGATTTGTGCTTATTCACGCATTATTTTGCATTATCATAAATATAGGCAAAAAAATTTTGTTTGATAACGAAAGTTTGAAAGTGAAAAATTACATACGACAAGTTTAGAAAAGTTTAAGAAAAGTAAGAAAATTAGATGTTTTCTTAAACGAAATTAGTAATAAGTAGTTATGAGCGGTTTTCCCAAGGGTTAGTAAGATGAAGGAAATTACTAATTTGAGGATAAAAATAAGTCTGAAAAATAGTCCCTATATACCCTACTATACACACTTGCACACATCTTGAAACTTAGGATAGTAGAGGATACCTTGAAATTCTCTTGTCTAAAAGCCTCAGTATGAAAAAAAGGTATAAGTGGTGAAGAAAAAAAATGAATACTGGTTTTGTAATTACTTAAGACATCATAAAAAATATAGCGATGGTACTTCATCACCCAGTGCCTTAGACCAACTGGTTTGAGAGCCACTGCTAAACCTTAGGTGTTGTAAGACGAGAATTTTAGGCCTTAATGCGCGAGCATATTTTGTAATCGGTTGGTTAGTACCTCAATAAGTATTAACGGTCGCATGAAGGATGTGTGAGCAATTCCATCTGATAATGTTCACCGACTAAAAAGTACTAAGGAAGATGGACAAAAGTATGATAGGTTGAATTGAATTCTCTCAGTGTAGCAATGTCTTTTACACACACGTAGGGTATATGATCGATGTTTGGAAGAAAGGTAGGGAGGAAGACTAAATGCGATATTTTATTGAGAGATGATGTGATTTCTAACATTTTTTATGACCATTAAGATAGGGCTCATGTCAACTAAAAAACTGTTATAGTTGGAAACTCTTATTTTCAAGTTCTTTCTTTTAAAATTTCTATCTTTATATGTAACTTTCACCTTCTTTCTTTTCTTATGGGATTTTGTAGGTGTAATCCGCTAAAAACCCTCATGAGACAACACTCCTCCTACTAGGAACACCTAGAGGTTTAACGGCATGTTACACGTGCTCAGTGCAATCGTGTTGCCTACGAAAGTGTGTTACTTAAGTTTTTCTTTTTCTTTTTCCCTTTCTCTTGAATAATTAGTTTGCTCGGAACGATCAAAGTTAAATTTGTGGGTATTTGTTCAGTTGAAAATATTGCACATTTGATATAACATTTTCCTTAATTTTCTTAAATATTTAAAGGTTTTATTATAAATATAGAACATATTTGGGTTTATCTGCAAAATACTCGTTACCATATGTTTATATATTATAATTAACATTATGAAGGAAAATATTTACATATTATATTTATATAATACTTTAGTAATTAAAATATGCATATCATATCAAATAATTTTAATCAAATTTCTTAACGATTTATTACCATATAAAATGATTAAGATTATATCTCTAATATAACAAATATTACTAACATTATTCATGGAGATATTGTGCAAGATTTGGCTCAGGTCAAGGGATCAAGATTTTCAAGATGTTAGGATCAAAAATCTGCCAACAAAATCGTAGAATCAATACTGGCAGAGATTCAGGAAATATTTCCAAAATCCAGATATCTAGAAGATCTCCATGTGTCAACAGGAGGCTACAACAGAAAACCCAAATCCTAACTCCCCCAAATAGCCGCGCAACCGCGGTCAAATAGCCATTTTCACGGCGGATCCGCGGCCATTTTGTGGCCGTTGGATCTGAGATTTTTTGTGGGTGATCGTGATTGCATATCTTAACTTATGAGATCTAGGGTTTCTGATTTGAGGGCTATATAAAGGACCGAGGGCTAAAATTAGAAATCATCACCTTTTACACGAAGCAAATCACCGTCAAAGAATAAGTGATCCACGACAGGTCCACGATTCGAAATGATAGAGCGATGTGAATATCGACGGAACGTCTACTTCCTACGAGGCAGAGATCGAGAGCAACCTTTTCTTCTTGTAATCTAAACTCGAAGGATCTGTACTTGTAAAGTTAATTAATAAAGGTAGATTATTAGCTTAATTATTCCGCAATTACTTTCTGCATTTAAATTTCTGCATTATGATTTCCTTCTCTATCACTTCTTCTTCTTCTTCTTCTCCAAATATGTGTGAGTAATTCTCCGCTTGATAAGGTTCGTTTGATTAGGGTAGATCAATGGATGATGAAAATTTCTTAACTCCTTTTACGTCTTATAAAGTTTATAAATTTTAGCAAAATAAATTTTAACATCCTTATCGAGCGCGCTATCAATTTATTGATAGTCTCGACCGCGATTTGAGATCAGATTAACAATTGTTTTGGTAGAGGCTAGACATGAATAGAGGTCAATGAAAAGATAAGGGTTAAGAGTGGGAACCCTATTCCCTCCAAAAACCCTAATCTGCATTCATCGCTATCGATCTAGTTTTAAATCTATTAAAAGATAAAATGAGTCATCTTTTGTATTCATCCATGGCTACTAAATCCGATGAACCCTACAAGCCTTCTTTATATATATTCTACATCCGTGTTTAATATAGATCTAGAATCTATTCTCTTTTCTTCTTTTATTTTATTCAACTCTTCTAAATCAAGATTAAAAGTTCTATGCATCCCTGCGGACGACCCGTACTCATCTCGGCTAACTACACGCGACACCATTATTGATTGTGGTTATTAAAACTACAAGAAAATTTTCAAACCAATCAACGTAGCATGGAGCGTAGCAAAGTGCTTAACCATTCATTAAGTGAAGGCTGAACATCACAGAACTACTGGTCTAGTTCAGCTGTTACCAATCCCAGAATGGAATTGGCAGCACATTACTATGGAATTCGTGACTGCACTCCCTCGCAGTACGAAGGGTAACGACGCAGTTTGGGTTATTGTGGATCGATTTCCCAAGTCAACTCACTTCATCCCATTCAGAGTTGGCCAATTAACCGATACGTTGGCAAGAAATTACATGGTGGTGAGTAAAAATCTAAAATAAGATTTAAACCTTCGAGATGTATTTACTTGTCTTGAAACCCATAAACTTATGCAGGAGATCGTGAGATTACATGGGTACCTATCTGCATCATCTCCGATCGTGTTACTAGATTCCGATCCCAATTTTGATAGAGTCTTCAAGCCAGCCTGGGAATGGGTCTAAATTTCAGTACGACATATCATCCCCAAACAGACGAACAGTCCGAGGGGACTATTCAGATCCTGGAAGATATGATAAGAGCATGTATGCTAGACTTCGGAGGTTCGTGGGAAAATCACCTACACCTTGTGGAGTTTTCTTATAATAACAGCTATTAGGCAAGTATTGGGATGTCACCTTTCGCAGCATTTTATAGACGTAAGTGTCGTTCCCCACTGATTTGGGACGACGTTGGAGATCGTGAACTCCTTGGGGTAGAGATGATCGTGGAAACTGTAGATGTAGTTCACATGATCAGGGAGAAGATACATATAGTTCATGACCGACAGAAGTATTGGGCAGATGCAAAACGTCGACACCTGGAGTTCCAACCCGGAAAGTATGTGTTTCTGAAGATCTCTCCGAATAGAGGAGTGATACGTTTTTTCAAGATGGGTAAACTCAGTCTAAGGTACATTGGACCATTCTTCATACTCGAACGAGTTGGAGAAGTGGCATACCGCTTGGTACTACCATCTTCATTGGAAGGAGTGCACAATGTGTTCCATATATCCCAGCTACGACGATATGCGAGCGATCCCAGGCACATATTTGATCACTCAGAGCTTACAGTACAGACCGATCTAATTTGCGAGCAGTAACCAGTTGAGATCCTGGATCGAAAGGTAAAGACATTACGGAACAAGGAGGTGAACTTAGTCCGAGTGATGTAGAGAAAGGATTCGCCGGGAGAATCGACATGGGATCGAGAAGACGATATGCGTGCACGATACCCTCACCTTTTTCAAAATTAGTTTTTGTGTAAATTTCGAGGATGAAATTTTTATAAGGAGAGTAGAATGTAATGACTCTGAAATCTCTGTACAAATGCAACTTGTTCAATGTATAGAAAGGGTATTTGACTCTGAATAGGAGTTATAAGTTATATTTGTTCAATAAAAACAAAAAACAATTTGTAGTTCACTGGATAAGCTTCCCCACTGCTGTGCCATAGCCTACGTGTTCGAATCCCATCAGTCCCAATTATTTTTAATAATTTTCTTTTTAACTTTTCAGAAGCCCAAGAATTGCACGTGCAATATACGGAGAATCGAAAAGTTTCAGAAAAATCAAACGGGATAAATGAGGAATTAACATAGAATATAACACATGGCACAAATCTCGAGGCACGTTGCACAAATCCAACCGCCCGTTTCCCTCTTTGGGCCGCTACCGGTGGCTAAGATGATGCCAAATGCCTCCGTGCTTCACTCATGCACCCCTTCAGTTCCCCTCTACTTTATTTTTTTGTTTGATTTCTCTGCAATTAAACAGAGAGCACCCCACTCCTTCATCTACCCATTTACACTCTTTTTATTCAAAATTTTAATTCTTTTTAATTCACCCTACACCTATATTCACCCCTATAAATATCAGACCATTCGCTAACTCTTCCCTATTCTGAAAATTTCTCTAAAATTCTCTAAGTTAAAGAAGGGTTAAGGCTAGTCAAGTAGTGTTAGTGATCAAGGTTCGTTCCATCAAAAACCGAAACCACTCTCGACGCTGTCACAATCCTCGAAGGCTTCCCCTCCCTCTTTTCTTCACCTATTAAGTCCCTTCCTCTTTCTTTCATTTCACCTCAAAACAATTTCTAAAACAATATCGACAAAGTGGAGTTAACTCGTTATCTTTTCCTTTAAATAACTTTTGTCACCTTTGCTATGATTAATATTTTACTCTAAATCTCTAATATCACCTTAACATATTATTCACATCTTTTACCATTTCATGTAATTAAAATTTCATGTGAAATAATCATATAAATCGAACAATTTCATATAAATAGCATGAACTTTAAAAGTGACCTTTTACCGATAGTTAGAATATATACCTATAGAAATTCACGGGGTAATGACCTACCCCACCATATACACTATGGTTTTATAGTACGCTATTTTAGATGTATGTTTAATTTAAAGAATACGATTTATAATAAAATACCATTGTTTTTACAAAAAAAAATGTTTTTTATTGATAATTTTACACCTTTTGTAAATACGCCTCTACAACTCTCGTTAGGGGACCCGTTTGTGAATGGTATGAATTATCGCACGTCCTTAGGATAGTAGAGCGGGATGTATAACTCCTCACGAAGAATGCGGTCTCGAAAAGAATAAAAATACGATTTTTAAAGAATACGATTTTTCTTACACAAATTAAACTTTGAAAAATTATATAATATTATAACTCCACATTTTCAATAAAAAATTATGAAAATTATATTTTAAAATTGAAAAATTAAAATTTTTATAAAGTACCACCAAGTTCCTAAATTATAATTTCATAAAAATACTATAAACTTTTAAAAACTAGGTTTTATCACTAAAATACCATTGAAATTAAAAAAACATTGTTATAAAAACTTTTAATATTATAGATCACCCTCGAGACTTATTTTTAAACAATATTAAAGTATGTTTCATAAAAACCCCTCGAAATAATGTAAACACAATGTAAATAAACTAGAATAAATCTTTAAGGATTCTAAATTAATATAGTTTAAGCGGTATCATTTCTCTTGAGCATCAGGGAGCCGGAGAAAGTGAGTGCTTGCCTATTCAGGTTAGACAACACTGCAATTAACGGAGTTATTAATGGTAATTGTTTTATAAAAAAACACAAATCCTGCCATTCATGTGCAGCAATTATCCGATTACTCCCGAATTTAAGAATTTCAACAGTTAAATTCATTCACAAGAAATATTTATAACTCGAATACAAACTTGAATCCAAACTTGAACTTAAACTTTAAATTCGAACCTAAACTCAAACACTAACTCGAACTCATTCTACTCGAACTAACTTGACTTGACCCAGAATTGCAATTGACATGACTCGCATTTTACTTAACTCACACGACTTCATTCTTCAACTTTTGCAATCTATGGTTTCAATCAAGACAGATTAAAATCAACCAAGCAATCAACTAAGGATATCTAACAGTCATAATTTATATATTACTTAGGGTGTATGGTATAGTTTCAGGTGTGAATCTAACTGAACTTCAGGAGTCCCGTATTAATCTACTCGAATTCTATTTACTCGAATCTCAGTCGGGTCGACTCCTCCACAGCTTGGAGTTCCAATGCTAACACATAAAATGGGCCCGTGTTTCCTTACTCCTGAGGCCCCACTCTTGAGCTCGTGAATACTTCTACGGTTGTGTTGACATTCACACTTGAAACTTAACGTTAACATAGAGACCATATAGAGAATTATAGTACATATACCCTTGTTCATTTACATATACTCTTACTCGATATATACATTACTTCATGATTATTCTATACTTGTCACTCACTTTTACTCTATATTGGGACTTACCGAGGGCTAGTTCGCTGACGGGCATTCCACCCATCTTTATTTTTTAGAATGTTCGTCAGATACCGTGGACACGGAGGAGGTGGACGGTACAGAAGAGGAGTACGATCAGATCGCGGCTTAGGCTTAGACTAGTTATCATTTTCTTTCAGTTTATGTATTGTAGGGTGTTTTTCGTCACCCCAGTGAGATGGGAATACGCGAGCGCTTGTCAGGCGTACTACAGATTCCCCCTGCCTAGGGTAGGCCGGGGTTTAATGATTGTGGGGATCCGAATCTCCGGCAGCCGCGGACTAAGCTGCCGTTAATTACCCCCCCGCCTTTGGGGCGAGGGAACCTCCGATTAACGGGTTAAATTGGTCATGCGAACTCAATGTGCAGTGTGCGTGTGTTTTGTTTTGAAAGGGGGTTTTGGATATATCGGGAGCCACGCAGAGTTTTTACGGGGGTCCCGCTACCCGGATAGCGGGCTGGGGGTCAAGGGGGCTAGCAGCCCCCTTGCGGGGTTCTGGGCAGCGCCCCGGCCCGAAAATTTTTTGGAGGGGGAGAATATGGCGGAGTATGTATGTGTGTGAATTTGTATACATATGTATATGTATATGTATATACATAAAAAGAGGGGGAAAAGGCATCCAAGGGATGCGTGGGGCAGCACCTTGGGCGCTGTGCGCTTAGGTGCTGTGCGCAGGTGCGCAAGCGCGCGCGCCACGTGTCGGCACGCGGGCGCCTTGCGCACTTGCGCAGGTGCGCAAGCGCGCGCGCCACGTGTCGGCACGCGGGCGCCTTGCGCACTTGCGCAAGCGCGCGCGCCACGTGTCGGCACGCGGGCGCCTTGCGCACTTTGCGCAAGCGCGCGCGCCACGTGTCGGCACGCGGGCGCCTTGCGCACTTGCGCAACGCGCCGGAGAGGCACAAGAGGCTTTTAGCCTGAAAAAAAGGATTTCTCAAAGGAGAAATCAGAGAGGAGTCGGGCTCCTGAATGTGTTTTGGGTTTAATGGAAGTGGTTCTTTTTCTTCCTCCTGTCGCTTGCTGGATCTTGAAGATCAAGAGATGTGAAATCTCAAAATCTCTCCTTTTTAAGATCTGATGACAGATCCAAGTTCCCCTTTGTGGGTTTTGTGGTGGAAAACTATTTAGTTTTGAAAAAGAAAGAGTAAAACTCTTGATTTAATTCAAGAGAAAGAAGAAGGTTTTAGAACCTTGAAGAAGGAGGAAAGAGCTCAGCTCTGAAACTTTTTTGGAGAGAGAAAAAGTTGTTGAGATATTTTATTATCTTTGCCTTTATAGGCCATACATTTTACACATAGCCCCTTGGGCTTCACAAAATGGCATTTTGCCTATCCCATGGCTCATGTGCCATTTCTTTTTGCACATAAGCCATGGGCTTTACAAAAATTTGGCTTTATGCCTATTTTTCTTACATTTATCCGAAAATAAAATAAAAGAAATACAACAAAATTATTTATTTCAAAATTTTTATCTTGGCATGGGGGGAGGCCGGCCGCTTCATGTTCAGGCTCGACCCGGGCATGGGCCCACTGGGTCTGGGCTTGGGCCCACTTGGCTTGGGGTTGACTTGTATTTTGACTTGGTCAACCGGGGTGTAAATTTTTACCCCAACATGTATGCCACCATTTTAGACATTTCTGTTATTGTATTTACTTTTCAGTTGAACTCTTGTATCTGCATATATTTCAAGTTTGAATGGAAATAAAGATATTTGTTGAAAATTTTTACAATCTCCATTTATTCTTGAATTGTATATTATTGTTTCAATACGCTTAGTATATTTATTTAGGGAATGACATTTTCTGGATAAATATGCCGCGGGCTTGCCACGTTACCGTTTCCGTCTACTGGGAAGCGGGGTGTGTCACACTTTGTATCCGATACAGAGATCCATATTATTTGGAAGGCCATTGTATAGTTACATACGAACTTGGAGAAAGTGTTTCAGTCGAGCATGGCCGCAGATTCTGAAGAAAGTGAATTGTATATGATACAATTCATTTGTCTCTCCTTCCCACCTTATCTCAAGTTTGAGAGCTCCTTAAATAAGGAGAATATACTAGTTACGTTTGTTGGATAGTCTTCTTCAATCTCGATGCTGGAGCTGAAAGGAAGGATAAGAAGAAAACCAACTAGTATAAGTACGGTATATACAAGGTAAGAAAGAGAAACATCCAAAAGGGGTCGAAATGAGTGGAAAGGAAAATGCAACTTCCGTTATGATCCTGAGCACTGAAAGAGGTATAACTTGGAATACCTGGCTACCCCTTGAAACATTTTGATATTTCATGTTTTCTATATGATTGTAATCGAAAACCATTTTCCAATTAATTCTGACTCTTGAGTATATAGATACCGGATTAATATCCTACATCTGTAATTTGTTACAGAAACTGAGAAGGATTAGATTACTGGAAAGGTGATTTGATCCTCAATGTCAAAATTCGGAGCTATTGTTGCTATTGGGGAAATCACCTAGTTTTGCATTTTGACAAATTTTTGGTTTTGAATATCCGTTATCATGTGCTAACTTTTAAAAAAATGATATATTCATCTCTTTATTTGATAAAGTGGGATATAAATTTTCAAAAATTATGTTGTGAACATTTGCCTTTATCATTTGATGATTGGGTAAGGTGCCTTGAATAATGGGATATACATTCTTAACCAAAATACAGTTTTCAATTTATAACATATAGAGTATGAGTTAGTGAACTCATAGGACTTATACGTAATGATGTATGTTGTCCGGTGATCGCACGCACAAGGGGTTGGTACTCATATTTCGTTCCGTTTTCCTATGAGTTCTCTGATTTTAGACACGTATTCTTGGTGAAATGCAAAGTCCAAAGATATTGAGAAGTTCATAAGATATAGGAATAAAATAGAGAATCAAACGTTGGAAGTATCAAGATTCTTCGAATTTTTCGAAGATGTGGATATTTATGCTACTCATCCGTGGGTACGCTCATTGATGAGTAATGCTTAATCGCCTTTTTCGATTAAGGGATGCACTAGAAATAGATACATATTAATTGATACTGGTTCCACCTAAATCAGTGCCTCAAATTCTATATGTGATATAGAATGAGTTATCATCTTAAGATTGTTAAGATATTGAGTTGACCGGCTTATGCTTAAAACCAGAATCCGGATTAACTCAAGACACGTTTCAGTAATGGCAGTTTGTGGGTTATCCTGGGCATTGACGAGGGTTTAACTTTTTACTATTTTCCGGATCAAAAGTTGTTTTGTTCTCGACACGCCACATTTTCAGAAAAGGAATTTGTTGCAAGAGAAATTAATGGGAGTATGGTAGAATTGGAAGTGATTTCAGAACCACAAATGGCTACTGAAGATTTAGTAGAACCTGAAGATTCAATTGACCCTGACAAACCTTAACCACTCCGGAGATTTGGTAGGTGACCTCAGCCCCCTGAGATGTACTATGGTTTCCTTGTTGACGGTGATAAGGAGGCTTGCATCATGTGATGATTACCCTAATAGTTATCGACAGGCCATGGGAAATGTTGACTTTCGACTGATAGCTGGATGCCAAGTTATCCAAATTAGACTCCATGCACTGTGACAAAGTGTAGAATTTGTTGGGTGCTCCTGAAGGGGTAAACCCATTGGGAGCAAGTAGATATTTCAAGATCGGTGCAAATGGAAAGGTACTAACCTTATAAGGCTAGACTTGTAATAAAAGGTTTTCATCAAATACCCGTTGTGGATTTTGATAAAACTATTACTTCAGTATCTATGCTAAAGTCCATACATATATAACTTGCCACTATTGTTTTTCATGGCTGTGATATCTGGTAGATGGATGACTATAACGTCTTTCTAAATTGGATTTAGAAGTGTACGCGTATATGACTCTGCCAGAAGGCTATCTTAATCAGTGGGAGCAGAGGTAAGTATGCAAGTTTCTTAAGTCTATCTTTAGACTGAAGCAGGGATAGCGAAAATGGATCATCTGTTTTGATATCACGGTCAAAGCGATTGACTTCATCAAAATGAGAGATGAACCTGATATTTGTAAGAAGGTAGTAGGGAGTGTTGTCAGATTCCTCATATAGTATGTGGATGACATACTCACGATATGAAGTGATATTCCTATGCTGCAATTCGGTAAAACAATGGTGGTCAGATGTGTTTCTCTATATAGAATTTGAATATCAGTCCAATCCTAGAGAAACATGGGATAGCAGTGAAGAGCATTTGATGTTCTTGGAATATAGTAATGGCAGCCTTTTGAAGGAGGTGGTTACCAATCCTTGCTTCCCAGGTAACATGAGAGATAGAGCGTCTGTTGTGAATTATACAGTTTACCCTCTTTAGAGGAGCAGTATATTGAAAAGCGTTCCAAATGAGATACTGAGATAGTTGTGGCGCTGGATGCTGATTGTGAATCAGCAAAAGCATACCGCCTGAGAATTCGCTGGATAATTTTTTTATTTATCGACATGATCCTATTGTCTGTCCAGGCAAATACTAAGGCTGGCATCGCTCATTTCGGGAGATATTTGATCTCTATGAAGTTGAGATTCAGGGAGACACAGAGAGAAACACTGTGTCGGGTCCACTCATTAAGGCTAGTTCTCGAACATATTTGCGAAACTGCTAATACAGAAGTTGGGTATGCAATACCGCAATAATTGGTCTTAAGTGCAAATGCGAGATTGTTGGATATAGGTGCCCTCAAGTCAATTATTATAATTGAAGGAGGACCTATACGAAAGAAAAATCTTACTCGAGATGATAGTATGTTATCTGGTTTGTCTTTATCTTACATGTGATGCGTTTTATTCACTATCACGTATCATTTAGACATGTGATAAAGACGTAGGATTTTGCTCAAATACCAGGACGATGATGAAGATCATACTAGTGGAGCATGGGTAGTCGATAAGCATATCCTTAAATGTCCCTAGTCGTAAGTGTATTGAGACTAGGCATCGATACTCCAGTTTATACTAGTTTGTATGTTTACTGACTTGGTTGGAGGGCGATAGATGATCCTACAACTATTGGTGTTTGATATCGAGAATTGTATACATGTGCTCATTGGATGAGTTACACTGAACGGACTTACCGAGAACTGCTAATTGGTAATATACCAATTTCAGGTAGCTGTTCTCTGGTGACGTGAGTACAGGGTAGTCCCTAAGACCTGAGATCGTCATAGTGTCTTATATGTGTTCCCACTATACTTAAACTTCTACCTTACCTGGTTCAAAAGAGTCGTGCAAATAGGTTTTTGTTGTGTATAGTCCCGAAGCACGTAGAGGCAGTGAGCGGTCAAGGGGATTCTTCTCTCCCGGTATAGGGAGTTGATGTCACGCTGTGCAGGTGACTACAACCACAAGTCGATGGCCATCACAGTGGAGATAAACTGATAAGTGTTATCAGTTTTATCTCTGGTTGGTTATGATTCCTCTGTTACACGACTTATCGAGTTATTGGGGTCTGACAGATTCCAAACCCTAAACCCGAATGCGATACTCTTAGACTAAGAGATTGGAATGTACGGTGATGTCATTGATAGACTTTGCAGGGTTCGGATGAGCTTGCTCGTTAGTCTTCTTTCGATCAATACCTGGGTAGCTATTACGTGCAGCTAGTACCGTTAACGTGCTTGTGGGTTATGGATATGATCCTAAGCTACTGCCAGTGTATTGTCGAGTATTTAGAGTCCAACACAGAGGTTTCCTAGCCCATGCGAAATGATGTAGGGCACACATAGGGATACGTGTAGAAGTTCGATTAAACACGTGTATTTGATATGCGTATTTTAATCGGGTGTTTATTAATGTTAGCCGGTAAATATATGATATAGCCGGATTATTAAATCAATATAGCCGGATTATTAAATCAAGTGTTGATTTAATAATTAAATATATATTTATATATTGATATATTTAAATATTAATTAATATCATACTCATTTTATTATTTTCTTCTCTTTAATAATATTTATATTTGATATAAATATTGTGTCATGTATGATGATACATTGAAGATGGGTGTATAAGAATCATATGGAAGATGAGAACACTTTTAAATGAGAATGAGTCATTGAAATTAGATGGTTGTATACTTGATGAGGTGTTTTTACTTGATGACTCATTTTAATGACTCATTCTTGGATTTTTTCATACACATCTTTAGTCATTCTCATCTTCATATTTTTCTTCATCTCATCTCCTCCATGGTTTCCTCACTTGATTTTCTTCAAGTGAGGAATGGAAAAAGAAAAGAGAAAAATTAAGTGAGCTAATTATTTTACATCTCCAACTAATCATTCTTAGTAATTTAATTAGTGGGTTGCTTCATTTTGAAGAGATCAATTTGAAGCTAAAGTTTATGTTGGAGTTATCTCAAGGTGGGTCATTTTCGGCGAGGAGATCATTGAGCAAGCTTGTTCTGAGCTTCGTGGAGACTAGTCGGAGTCCAAGGATATGTGGCCAACGCGCTACAAAGGTTGTATCCCGCTAAACTCTTGTTTTTAACTTTCTAGTTTAGTTACAAGTTTAACATTTTGGTTTGATTCTTGGGTTGGGTTTGCTATTGCTCTCTAGTTTTTTAAAACTACCGCTTCCGCCATACGTTAAACCCTATTAGAGGAACCTAGCATCCTAATAGCAAACACCCATCGATGACGAGCTCCCCACGTTGCTATTATCGGAGACGCCAACACCTTCCCATCGTCGACATTCTCGCCATGACCACCACCGTCACCTCCACTGCCAGTCATCGTTGACCTCACCTCAGCAACCTTCGCCCTCACCTCCTTCAACACTCGAGTGCTTCCACTGATTCACCCCCTGCACAAACACCCGAGCCCCGAAACTCTTAGCCTCGACCATCTTGCTGCTGCACTGGAGCCTTGGCGCCAGCTGTGTCCACTAAAGCTGCTAAACCAAGCCCTAAATTGCACTACAAAACCCTAGCCGAAACCACTGCAAAACCCTAGCCAAGGCCACAACAATCCTTAGCCGCACGTTGTCATGACTGTGCCATGCCATCCGTCGTTGTCGCTGCTGTATCTCTGATTGTCTTCAGGAAAGTAAAAATCATTTACTTGCTTACTCATGCTAAATATAGTAGTTATATCATATAATGTTAACTATCTCTCTCTCTCTCTATATATATATATATATAATGGAGGAAAGGTGATATAGAAGGGAATTTCCTCCTATGACGTTGAAAAATACACCCTCCATAATTTTTTTCGACAACTGGCACTTATCACCTCCATCGATATCATCTAAGATGTTGGTGCAAAATTAACGGTTTACCGACAATAGAACTTTTTACATTGCTAATTCAACAGTGAAAAAGTGGTGGAATTGTATGAAATTTGGTGTATCCACATCTTACATGGTAAAGAAGATGATGATGATGGGTGCCGTTCGTCGGAAAAAATGGTGTAGCATGTAGATTTCTGACGCCACTTAACGCAAAAGTCTTCTATGGCCTCTTTTCTCTATTATTCTCATATATATCGTAAAGTAGAATCGAATTATTATTATATTAAACCCTCGTTGTTGATTATAGTGAATGGAACACAACTCGAGTCTACTATTCCGTATCATTATCGGTTAGAATTTATACAAATTAAATATCGTTTTGATCAATTAAACGAAACCGATGTTCTAGTGATACCCGCACATATAACCTAGGTGTTCGATGTGTTACCCGAATGAAAATCCTATTTAAAATGCCCACGTTTTGTGATCGTTCAATCCTTTTACTGTTAGTGATTATCATGTAAAGATTTGAGTTAAAAATATCGAGATTATCATCATGAAATGACACCCCAACTGGATACGTTAAATATGAAATTTACCGTACCTGTTGCATTGTAAAATCCATATTAAATTATATATATATCTTAATGTAATTTTCTAGGGCTCGTATCGAAGCCGACTATATATATATATATCTTAATGTAATTTTTTAGGGCTCGTATCGAAGCTGACTGAATTACATAGAACCCTCTACAAATTTTTATTTAGTATAACCATTTTACGATAAGGAAAACTGAAGGGAAATACGGCTCTGGACTGCAGTCCAGAGCCGTATAGTCCAGAGCCGTATTTTCTGACGATACCTGAGTTTAATTTTCTATATATCTCTGTATAATTCCAAGAACATATGGAGTCCCATATCGTTACGTATATAATCAAGTTAGATAACAGATGGCACTGGTTTCATTCAATTTAACCGTTGTTTGATATTTTAAAAGTATTTTAGATCGTCGACATGTCCTGCAGTTTTCTGCAGTGACAGTTTATACATATTGATATTAAACCGAACATATCTCATTGTATACAATAGAAATTGACGTTCTGTCTATTGTGTTGAAAACTTAACTGATAAACCTATATTTTATTCAACTGTAGTGATATCTGAATCTGATCATAATCTATAGAAAACTGCGCTTGAAGTTGGAATTTCAGTTCTGAAACTGGAATTCCAGTAGCACATCCCTGTTTTAAAATGAACATAACTCTTAAACCAGTTTGCCTATTGATATGAAACTAATTTTACTGCTTAGATAATCAAGTATAATTCCTATTCCTTTTATATTATTTTGCCTGATTCTGCGCATTTAATTTATTATGAATTTTGTAAACTGCATGACACTGGCTGCCCTTATTTAATTGAATTGTATTTACTGCATTCCAATAATATCGTGTGATTACTTTGCTTTCATTGATTAATGAACACTTACTTTGATACCCTAGTGGCCGTTTTATATTACCGAGTGATAAGTGTTGGTGATTGGATTGTGGCAAGTACGTTAATATAAAAGTGTGATTGAATAGTGGAAGTGAAACGTACTTGTACACAATCAGCAGAACCATTTAGTTATTGTATTGTCGACGTCTATGGGGCATATATAAGTGTAACTATAACTGGAAAGGGACGGGTATGGAAGCACTTATATTAGTGTCATGGTAAGATATCGAAAACTATCCACTTATTGTAGATACTGGTCGAGACATGTTTGATGGAGACCCTATCTCCAATTCTCGCGTAGGCACGTTTGATGTAGACCGCGGGGTATGGGATAGTTTGAGTGTGAGTTCGATCAACGGAATCTCAGGATTTCCTTTACCGATATATTTAGTGATCACGTGTTGCTGTGATACTGAGCTGGAACGGTATATTTCGTGATGTTGTTATCGATCGTGATTCGGGCTCGTGTTTTCAAGCCCCTGGATAGGTTTATAGTGTCTCAGGTTTAAGAATACTCCAGCGGTGGTTGACGCTCACACTTGGACTGACGATTGGTTTAGTGACATGGACATTACATTGATTACTGCTCTGATATACATGCTTTACCTTTTACCTGTACCGGTTATTTCATGCTCATGTTATTACCATATGCTTGCTACTTCATGCTTATCATTAATGCACATATTACATGTATTGCTATATTGTGTTGTCCTGAAGATCTCAGTATGCATGTTTAGAGTGAGAAGTGGACTTAGCCCAGATCAGGACCTACAATACTTCGAGAATATTGTGGACATCTAGACCAGTGACGTCAGCGCTATCTTTTCCTTTATCACTATTTGGTTAGTTATCTCTTTTGCTTGTATCCATTGCACTCTGATTCATTTAAATATGATAGACTTAGTGACTGTATATCTTGTTTTCTAAGTTAGATTACTGCTTACCATGTACTGTTAGAAGCCGAAGTGTGACTACGACAGAATTTTTCCTTGACCGCAGGAGTTTGGCTGGCTTAGTTACCCCTCGTATTCCGTATTTTGGGAACCGAGGCGTGACAAAAACCATTAGCTTACTTGTTTGGCTAGTATTTAGGTGTTGTGGGTCCCACCATTTGGTCTCTTGGGTGAATTGTGGTAGGATTTCAAGCCCAGTAGGTAAAGTATTAATTATTCTGAACTGAGCAATGCTTTTCCTATCGGAACGGTGGAATCCATGTAGGCTACATGGATTCCCATTGGATATAAGGTGGGTCATATTATCCACTATCTTGGTACTTGTATCCTATACCTCATTTTCATTACTACAGAAACCACTTTAGGTCACGGGGATGTAGCCACGGTTCAAACTGTGACTAATTTTGAGTCACAGTCATAAATGATTTGGTCACGGTTAGGACCGTGACCACCTGCAAAATGTGGCAGGCCCCATATCCACTCATGATAAAACCCCAATTTCCCCCCACTTTTTCCCCGATCGATCATTTCTCCCACCAAAAAAACTCTCGCACCATGTCCTCGATCGCTACCATCACCGCCCCTGGCCTCTTCGCCTGATCACCGCCTCGAGCCACCGTCTCGATCGCTTGCCCACCGCCTGGAGATTGCTCACCGCGCTCGTCGGTCGTTGCCACTGCGCCTGGAGCTTGCTCACAGCCTCTGCCTCCTTCATTAGCCACATCAGGTAAGTTTTTTCCATTTTAATTTTAATTTTTCTTCAAATTGTCTTCGATTATTTTTATTTTATGTTAGGGTAGGTGCTTTGTCTATTTTTGCCCCAATTCCTAAATTTTAATTTCAAATTTTCCTAAATTCCTAATTTTCTTTGTTTAGGGTTAGGCGTTTGGCCCGGTTAAGGGTAAATTAGGGGTTAGGAGGCCGAGTCTAGCTAGGGCAAGGGTTAGGGTTTAGGTTGGAGGTTAGGGGGCCGGGTTAGCTAGGGCTAGGGTTAAGGTTAAGGACATAGGTTAGGGTTAGGATTAGGGGTAGCTAGGGTTAGTGTTAGGGTTAGGGATAAGGTTAAGTGCTAGGGTTAGGGTTATGGAAAATAGGGTATTTTAGTGAAAAACAACAATAGTTGTTGGTAATTTAGTGAATAACAAAAATAGTTAAGGGTATTTGTCACACCCCGCGTCCCAAAATACGTAAATACGTCACATGACAGAACCAACCATGCTACCTATGGAAAGAAATAATTCTTCCATAGTCACATTACGGCTGTCAAGGTTATATCAAGAACAGTAAATGAAATCTAACTAACACATGTCCATCTGCCACAATATATAAAAGTCAAGAAATGCATATAGCGGAAACGAATCAAGATCCAATAAAAAAATATCTGAAACACGTTCTTTATGGGCTCACATGGATAAAAATAAAACTACGGAAATAAATAAAATCTCTAAACTAAACATCAAGCACTTCATAGCTCAGCTTGCTTACTAAAATACTCCTGATCTGCCTGCGACAAGGTCAAAGGAACTGGCCCATACAAAACCCAGACGTCAGTGCGTCATAAATATCAAAACAATAGTAACAGCCAGGATAGGATGCTATGATTCAACATGAATGTAAATAAATAACACGTGTAAAACAGTAAGGTATAGGTATGTAATGTGTATCCTAAACTCTGTGCTTCTAGGTTATTTATTCTACAAGTCTTTGAAATCAATTTAATGGAATCGTTGATATAACTCAATAGTATCTCGTGCATGCCCGGGACAACGGTTAAGACTCTCGGGGCTTAATCTGAGACATGCCGCTAAGCAGTAAAAAAGGTAACATATACAGACTAATGATATCAGCAGCATTGTTCTGGGGCCGGCCAAGCCCATATGGACTGATCAGTATCTGGAAGTATCAAACTGTTAAGTTACAAATCAGGTTTCATTATTGATTTCCCCTTACCCCCAGGTTCTGTGTTCAAGTCGGGTATTGATGATATAAATCTAATGCTAACACAAGATCAAGCAGGTACAGGTCTTGTCTATGTACACAACAAGCTACGTCCGTCAGGACGATAAATCAGGATTGTCGGCATTAGTAAAATATCCAAGTAACAGGTCTGGCAATAGGTTGTGAACATGTCATGCAATGTATGTTAACCAAAATAAATACCAAATGTAAAACTGTAATCAATATCGAACCACGGTAAACACAACTATTACCAGGATGCATATGTATCTATCTGTAATAACTGTTTTACGTCCATTACCATGTATATTTCAAACTAGATAAAATACTGAACTGATATAGTATTATAATAATATTGTGATGATCCGGCATGCAACTAGATAACCAATTATCGGTACGGATACAGACTGATAATATAAAACTGTAAATCGGTAATATTTGCTGAATATTAAAACGTGTGTACTATAATCAAGCATATAAATATTGATATAATCAAAACAGTATGTTGCAAGTTTAGAACTTGCCTAATCGAATCTCACGACGAGATACTGATATCACGTTACGACGCCGAATAGCGTCACGATGCAAAACTCACGTACGCAGGACTTGACCTGGCTGAACAACTGCGTGACGTGGTAACTGGGCTAGACGATAATGGTGACTGGGTCGTCTGGATCGTCGGCGACATGCGCAACTCTGGTGAACGGATCAGAAAAGAAAAGAAAAGAAAGAAGAAGAACAAGAAGAAAAGAAGAAGAAGAAATAAATGGGTGAGGCTTTGGGGGGTTCTGGGGTTCTCTGGGTTAGCGAGGGCAAGGAGAGTGGAGAGGCGGTCAGCAGCGAGATGACGACAATTGCAGGAGACGGGGGGTCATGGCCGATAGGGTTAGTGTGATCGGGGAATGAGCAGGAGAATGAGAAGAGGGTGTGGTTGTGGTGTGTGGGTGCTCTGGGGTTGCCGAAGATACGAGGAGGTGATGGAAGGTAAGGGTAATGGTCGGGTTCCAGCGACGAAGTCGGCGATGATGGGTTGAAGGTGGGTTCTGGCTTGGGGTATCGGGCTTGGGTGGTGTTCGGGAAAGGAGGATGAGAAGATGGTGATGGTGGCGAGGCGATGAGGATGAGGAGGAGATGAGGGTGAACGGCGATGAGGTCAAGACGAGGTGGCAGTTGAAGGTTCTCGGCAGTGGAGTTGGGGTTCAGTTGAGGTCTCAGGGAAATAGGAGGAGGAGGTGCTGTCGGCGAGAGGAAGGTGATGGCGAGGAGATGGGGGTGGCGACGAAAGAGAGATGGTGAGGTTTAGGGTTCTCGGCTGAGAGCGGAGGCGAGAGGGAGAAGACGAGGGAGAGAGTAAGGGTTTTTTTCATTAAAATTTTATATTATAATATTATGTATATTATGTATTATATAGGGGGGAGAGAGAGAGAAGAGGGGACGGAGAGAGAGAGACAGAGAGAGAGTTAGAGAGTTTTAATAATTAAAATTAAAAATATATAATATAGGTTTATTTATATAAACTGTATTATATATTAGTTATATAAAATATATATATGGTAAGATTTTATAGATAATACCAGATTGCTCCGAATATTACCCATATCCCTCTAAAAATCTAGTTTTTAAATATGAAGAATATATGTAAGTATTTTAACCACAATGCAATATCCTGTAATTAAAAACATATACCCGTAAATAAAATCTACGTAAATATACGTAGCGATCCAATAATCTGTCTGTCTAACTCTTAGGATACGAACATGATATATGGGCGCAACCATCTGATATGGGGTAATTTGCCATGCAAGGCTAGATGGGAAAAATATTATTTGGTTTTTATACTGTATTATAAAAAGATATGTTGAGTCTAAAATATATTATATATGGATCTAATGCTTGATTTTCATGGATACACTTGTATTAGCAAATATTTGATATAATCTCGAATCATATTGGATTTCAAACATGCGGGTCGGGTAGGATAATAATCACGGCTACTAATTTCATCATTCGGAACCCAATAGCAATAATAGTAAAGAATTTTGCCGCAAGATTTGAAATACCTAAATATATAGTATAAATGTACAAGGGTGTTACAATATACCCAACTACAAAAGAATTTCGTCCTCGAAATTCACGGAACAAGAAAAAGACAAGAAGACATGGATCTAAGGAAAGAGGTGTGGAAACTTCTGTCGGATCTCTAACACGCTCGATGATATCGAAAGGCCTCATGAATCGAGAACTAAGCTTGCCTCTACTACCAAATCAGATCATTCCTCTAGTCGGTGATATCTTCAAGAATACAAGATCACCAACTGCGAACTCCAGAGGTCTTCTTCCAGTATCAGCCCAACTTTTTTTCCGATCATGCGCCCCTTTCATATGATTTCGGATTAAGTTCACTTTCTCTACCGTTTGCACAATAATATCCGATCTTAATAATCTTCTTTCTCCAATATCGTCCCAACAGATAGGCGAGCGACACTTACGACTGTATAATGCTTCGAATCGAGTCATCTGTATAGTCACCTGAAAACTGTTATTATAAGACAACTCCACTAAGTGCAAATGATCCTCCCATGAACCCTTGAAGTCTAACATGCATACTCTCAACATATCTTCAAGAGTTTGGATCGTTCTTTTAGACTGGCCATCTGTCTGAAAATGATAGGTCGTGCTAAACTTCAAGCGAGTTCCCAAACTTTTCTGTAGACTCCTCCGAAAGTGTGATTGAAATTGAGTATCAAGATCCAAAACAATTCTCACGGGTACTCCATGCAATCTCATAATCTTCTGCATGTACCGCTCTGCTAAGGCCTCCATCGACTAACCAACTCGAAACGGTATAAAATGAGCTCCCTTGGTAAATCGATCGACAATCACCCAAACTGCATTATTACCCTTTGGACTCCGTGGTAAATCTGTCATGAAATCCATGGTTATATGTTCCCACTTCCATTGAGGAATCAGAAGTGGTTGCAACAAACCAGCCACCCTTTGATTTTCAGCCTTGACTTTCTGGTACACCTAGCACTTCGATACGTAGCGATCAATCTTCCTTTTCATGCCTTCCCACTCGAAATGTTGTCGCGGATCTCTATACATCATTGTACCTCCCGGATGTACTGAATACGTGGAACTATGAGCCTCCTTCATGACTTCTTCACGAATATCTCCTTTAGGCACACATAAACGACTTCCATATCGTAACTAGCCATTCTCATGAATTAACAAATCTATTCGAAGTCCCACTGCTACTTGTTCTCAAAATTTTTGCAATCTTGGATCATGCGACTGTACTGCTTTAATGTTATCGATCAAGGATGACTGTACTTGCAACTGCATCAACTGTCCTGAAGAATTTGGAAGTACAATCTCCAATTCGAATATCTGAAGATCAGCTATAATTTCCTTTGGTGCAGTCAACATCCGTATCGCTGGCAACCGACTTAGAGTATTCTGCACTATATTAACTTTCCCCGGATGGTATTTTAGATCAAGATCATAGTTAGCTATCAGCTCTAACCATCTACGCTGCCTTATGTTGAGCACTTTTTGTGTGAATACATATTTTAGGCTTTTGTGATCGGTAAATATTTTTACCCTTTCGCTCAATAAGTAGTGTCTCCAAATCTTCAGAGCAAAAATCACTGCTACTAATTCCAGATCATGAGTTGGGTAGTTCTTCTCATGAGTTTTCAATTGTCTCGACGCATATGCCATGACCTTTCCATGTTACATTAGAACACATCCCAAGTCTTTCCCAGATACGTCGCTGTGACTAACAAGCCTTCCGGAACCATCTGGCACTTTTAGAATTGGAGCGGTGGTCAAATTTTGGTTCAACGCTTCAAAAGCTGACGCACACTTCTCGGTCCATACGAACGGTACATTCTTTCATGTTAACTTGGTCAATGGTTCTTTTTTTCGAGCGAAGTTCTCCACAAATCTTCTATAGTATTCGGCAATTCCAAGAAAACTTCCGATCTCCCCTACATTCTTTGTAATTGGCCAATCATGAATAGCTGCAATCTTTTCAGGGTCAACGACAATTCCATCTCCGGATACAACATGGCCCAAGAACTTCACTTCTTCGAGCTAAAATTCGCACTTGCTCATCTTAGTATATAAATTTTCTTCAACATTTGTAGTGCGATCCTCAAGTGTTATGCATGCTCTTCTTTGCTCCTCGAATAGACCAGAATATCATCAATAAACACCACTACGAACCGGTCCAAGTACGGTGAAAAGATTCGGTTCATCAAGTCCATAAATATTGCCGGTGCGTTAGTTACTCCAAATGGCCTCACTAAGTACCCGCAATGCCCATATCGAGTTCTGAACGCTGTCATGTAAATGTTTTCTGATTTCTCCCGAACTTGATGATACCCAGATCGCAAATTCAACTTCGAGAATACTCTCGTTCCATTGAGTTGATCGAATAATTCACCTATACGAGGGATTGGGTACTTATTCTTAATAGTCACCCGATTTAATTCTCGATAGTCAATGCACATCCGTCGTGTGCCATCCTTCTTCTTGACTGGAAGAATTGAGGCTCCCCATGGTGAATCGCTGCTACGAATCCAACCCTTCTCTAGTAATTTAGCAACTTGTATGTTTACCTCTTCCAGTTCTACCGGCGCCATTGGATAATAAGCCTTTGAAATCGGCGCTGCTCCAGAAATAAGATCATTCGCGAACTCCACATCTCGTTTTGGTGGTAAACCCGAGATGTCTTCGAACACATCCATAAAATCCTGAACTACTGCTGGTGCTTCTTCCTTGTTTATTTCCATCGACGAAAGAATGGCATTGGTCGGCCTAGCCCTCAATTCGACTGGCCTGACAGATCTGCTACCTCTAAAAAATATGAACTCTGGATGTTCAGGAATCTGGAAAATCACTTTCTTTGCCCTACAATCAATGTGATCGTGGAAAATGACAAGAAAATCCATTCCCAAGGCAACATCATAGCTGCCAGTATCAATCACTAAGAAATCCGCGAATAACTCCCGTCCGCAAATAACAATCGGGCAACCCTTGCACTCCTTACTGGATACAATTCGCCCATTCTTAGTGTGTATGTCCTAGCAACTAGATAGGGCCGTGTGTGGAATAGAGTGTGCACTAATAAACTTGAAGGACATGAAGCAAAGGGATGCACCTGAATCGAATAGTGTAATGCAGGAATATTATAAACAAGTAGGATACCTGAAATAACATCATCTGACGCCTTGGCCTCCTCAGCCGTCAAGGTGATGGCCCGATCTTGATTAGGCCTCTGAGTGATCAGCTTCTGCCCATGAATCTACTTCTGTAGTGGTTTCTGAATATCGTATCTCGATCGTAGCTTCGAAGGGCAAGCACTGATAGTATGGTCAGCTGATCCATAAATTAAACAAAGTCCGAGCCTCTTTCGACAGTCCTTCTGCGTGTGTCCAGGTAGACGGAAAAAGTCACAAATCGTACCCCTTTCCTGACTGGATACAAAAGGCTTCTTCATAGGTACAGTGCCTCGCTTGTTCCTCTTGCTGTAGATTACCCTTTTCTTTTACCAATAAACTCTACTACTCCCTAGCCGCTTTGAGAACTTGGGAGAATGTGGTCAATCCCAGAGATATAATGTGTCTCTGAATCTCCATATCCAAGCTACTCATAAACCGCCTTACCCTATCTGCCTCATTGGCAACTAAGGGCCCCGCAAATCGACTGAGCTGAATCTACTCAGCCGCATGTGTGTCAATGGATCCGCTATTTTGTTTCAAGCTAATGACCTTCTCTTCCATTTCCTCCCGAGTAGATTGCGGAAAGAACTTCTCCAAGAAGCTTCACGAAAAAGTAGCCCAACTGATCAGCTTGGTCAGACGGGTCTCCTCTACGAGCCACCACTCGCGAGTGTAATCTACCAATTGGATGCTTACTACATCCACCCTTTTCTCATCTAGAATCTGCATGGCAACGAGCAGGTTCTCTGTATCAACTAGCCACTGCTCCGCTGGAAATGGCTCCTCCAATCCTGTAAATGTGGATGGACCGAGCTTTCTAAATTCCGCCATGGTGTCCTCACGTTGTGTTGGACTGGGTGCTACTGCAACTACGGATTGTCGGACCGTTCGCAGACCCTCTTAGAAAGCCTCGGCATGTCGCTGATTTAGCTCAGTTTGACGCTTCTAGTTTTCAAGCATACCACATACAACTCTAAGTAATTCGGCGTTATCAACACGCCTCTGGTATGACCGTAAATCTCTATCCGCCATGATTCCGAAGCCAAGAAACTGAAGGGGATTAGACATGTTTCTAATTCCGGCATTCCTGGTTAGTGTATTGGGTTCAATACCCAACTACGAAAGAACTAAACCCGACTGACCCTAAATTCTATGGCTTTGATACCAAACAAACCCTTTTATGCCCCGCTTTCAAAAATACGTAAATACGACACGTGACAGAGCTAACCATGCTACCTATGGATAGGAATAATCTTTCTATAATCACATTACGGCTGTCAAGGTGATATTAAGAACAGTAAATAAAATCTAACTAACACATGTCCATCTGCCACAATAGATAAAAGTTAAGAAATGCATATAGCGGAAACGAATCAAGATCCAATAAAAACAATATCTGAAACACGTCCCTTATGGGCTCACATCGATAAAATTAAAACTATGTAAATAAATAAACTAAGTATCTCTACACTAAACATCAAGCTCTTCATACCTCGGCTTGGTTGCTAAAATACTCCTGATCTGCCTGCGACATGGTCAAAGGAATTGGGCCATGCAAAATCCAGACGTCAGTGCGTCATAAATATCAAAACAATAGTAACAGCCAGGATAGGTTGATATGATTCAACATGAATATAAATAAAGAACACATGTGTAAAATAGTGAGGTATAGGTATATGATGTGTATCCTAAATTTTGTGCTTCTCGGTTATCTATTCTACAAGTCTTTGAAATCAATTTAATGGAATCTTCGATATAACTCAATAGTATCCCGTGCGTGCCTGGGACCACGGTCAAGACTCTCGGGGACGAATTCGAGACGTGGCGCTAAGCAGTAAAACATGTAACATGTATAGACGAATGATGTCAGCAGTATCATTCCGGGGCCGGTCAAGCCCGTATAGACTGATCAGTATCTGGAAGTATCGAACTGTTGAGTTACAAGTCAGGTTTCATTATTGATTTCTCTTTACCCCCAGGTTCCGTGTTCAAATCGGGTATTGATGATATAAATCTAATACCAACACATGATCAAGCAGGTACAAGTCTTTTCTATGCAGACAACAAGTCACGTCCGTCAGGACGATAAATCAGGATTGTCAGTATTAGTAAAAGATCCAAGTAACAGGTCTGGCAATGGGTCATGAACATGCAATGTATATTAACCAAAATAAATACTAAATGTAAAACTGTAACCAATATCGAACCACGGTAAACACAACTAATACCAGGATGACTATGTATATATTTGTAATAACTGTTTTACGTCCATTACCATGTATATTGCAAATTAAATAAAATACCGAACTGATATAGTATTATAATAATATTATGATGATTCGGCATGCAACTAGATAACCAATTATCGGTACGGATACATATTGATAATATAAAACTGTAAATCGGTAATATTTGCCGAATATTAAAACGTATGTACTATAATCAAGCATATACATATTGATATAATCAAAACAACAACTTGCAAGTTTAGAACTTGCTTGATCGAATCTCACGACGAGATACGGATGTCACGTTCCGACGCCGAATAACGTCACGATGCAAAACTCACGTACGTAGGATTTGAACTGGCTGAGCAACCGCGTGACGTGGTAACTGGGCTAGACGACAATGGTGACTGGGTCTTCTGGATCGTCGGCGACATGCGCAACTCTGGTGAACGGATCGGAGAAGAGAAGAAAAGAAAGAAGAAGAAGAAGAAAAGAAGAAGAAGAAGAAGAAAGAAATGGGCGAGGCTGTGGGGGGTTCTGGTGTTCTCTGGGTTAGTGAGGGCAAGGAGAGGGGAGAGGCGTTCAGCGGAGAGGTGACGACGATTGCAGGAGGCGAGGGGTCGTGGCCGATAGGGTTGGTGTGATTGGGGAATGGGCAGGAGAAGGAGAAGAGGGTGTGGTGGTGGTGTGTGGGTGCTCTGGGGTTGCCGACGAGACGAGAAGGTGATGGAAGGTGAGGATGGTGGTCGGGTTCTGGCGACGAGATCGATGATGAGGGGGTTAAAGGTGGGTTCTTGCTTGGGGTATCGGGCTTGTGTGGTGTTCAGGAAAGGAGGAGGAGAAGATGGTGATGGTGGCGAGGCGACGAGGATGATGAGGAGATGAGGATGAACGGCGACGAGGTCGGGACGAGGTGGCGGTCGAAGATTCTCGGCAGTGGAGTTGGGGTTCAATCGAGGTCTAGAGGAAAGAGGAGGAGGTGCTGTCGACGAGAGGAAGGTGATTGCGGGGAGATGGGAGTGGCAACGAAAGGGAGAAGACGAGGGTTAGAGTTCTCGGCTGAGAGCGGAGGCGAGCGGGAGAAGACGAGTGGGAGAGAGAAGGTTTTTTTTATTAAAATTTTATATTATAACATTATATATATATATATATATATATTATGTATTATATAGGGAGAGAGAGAAGTGGGTAGGGGGAGAGAGAGAGAGTTAAGGAGTTTTAATAATTAAAATAAAAAATATAGAATATATGTTTATATATATATAAACTGTATTATATATTAGTTATATATATATATATATATATATATATATATATATATATGGTAAGATTTTACAGATAATACCAGATTGCTCTGAATATTACACGTATCTCTCTATAAATTTAGTTTTGAAATATGCATAATATACGTAAGGATTTTAACCATAATGCAATATCCTGTAATTAAAAACATATACTGCAAATAAAATCTATGTAATATACGCAGCGATCCAATAATCTGTCTGTCTAACTCTTAGGATACGAGCATGATATATGGGCGCAACCACTTGATATGGGGTAATTTTCCATGCAAGGCTAGATGGGAAAAATATTATTTGGTTTTTATACTGTATTATAAAAAGATATGTAGAGTCTAAAATATATTATATATGTATCTAATACTCGATTCTCATGGATACATTTATACTAGCAAATATTTGATATAATTTTGAACCATGTTGGGCTTCAAACATGCGGGTCGGGTCGGATAATAACCACGGCTACTAATTTCATCATTCGGAACCCAATAGCAACAATAGTAAAGAATTTTGCCACAAGATTTGAAATACCCAAATATATAGTATAAATGTACTAGGGTGTTACAGTATTTTCGTGAAATTTGTTGTAATTTAGTTAATTTATGAATATGAATCGTGTAGTTAAAATTTTAAGGTAATTTAGTGAGAAACAACAATATTTAAGGGTATTAGGGATATTCTTAGTAATATAGTTAATTTAAGGTGGTTTAGTGAAAAATCAAGAATAGACACGCACACACGTGTACGCACACACACAAGCATACATGCATGCACGCGCGCGCGCACACACACACACACACATAAACATACACAAATCTCGATTCATCATCATTCTTCTCTACATTGAACTCTTTTTAAATCCCACCAAAGCTAAATCCAAATTTTTTTAACTCGATTAAGAAAACCCTCATCTTTAAAACAAAATTACCCTAAAGTTAGAACTTCAAAACCTTGTATTTGAAACGTAAACGCAAAATTAATTGAAATCAAATCCTAAAATAAGTGTATGATTTTCGTTGATAATATAAAATTTTTATATTCTCATCGATAATTAATCATTTGTGAAAATGAAAACGTGACTTATTTCCCGTCTATCGGTTAACATACGTTCGGTGTTTGTCGTGATATAAAACTACACGAAAATTACTAAACACCGGATATTATCGTTCGGTTTCTAATAACTGTCACGTAGTCTATGCGACGAGAATTAATATTCAATCGTATGATAACCGATAAATTTTTTCGGTGTGGAAAAGTTAAGAATGTAGAAAGCGGATACCTGCATTCACTTATGTTTTTCATTCGTTTTGAGATATTTCATCGATACATTTCCACTGGTTCTCCATGTACAACGATAGATTAGATGTTTGTCATGCCCTGCTTCCTAGTAGACAGAAACAGTGACGTGTCAAGCCCGTAACATATTTATCCAGAAAAGGTCATTCCCTAAATAAATATACTAAGCGTATTGAAACAATAATACACAATGCAAGAATAAATGGGGAATGTAAAAATTTTTTTAAAATATTTTTATTTACATTTAAATTTGAAATATTTACAGATAAAAGAGTGCAACTGAAAAGCAAATAAAAGAACAGAAATGCCTAAACAGGTGGCATACATAAACTGAAAAAAAATGATAACTAGTCTAAGCCCGAGCCACGATATGGTCGTACTCCTCCTCTGTAGCGTCTACCTCCTCAGTTCCCACAGAATCTGACGAACACTCTAAGAAAAGAAAGGTGTGTGGAATGCCCATCAGCGAACTAGCGCTCGGTAAGTCTCAAAGTAGAGTAAAAGTGAAAGTGATAAGTATAGAATAATCATAAAATAGTGTATATGTCGAGTAAGAGTATATGTAAATGAACACGAGTATATATACTATAAATCTCTATACGGTCGCTATGTTAACATTAAGTTCTAAGTGTGAATGTCAATGCAACTGTTGAAGTATCACGAGCTCAAGAGTGGGGCCTCAAGAGTAAGGAAACACGGGCCCATTTCATATATTAGGATCGGGACTCCAACCTGTGGAGGAGTCAACCCAACTGAGATTCGAGTAAATAGAATTCGAGTAGGTTAATACGGGACTTCTGAAGTTCCGTTGGATTCACACCTGAAACTATCCCATACACCCCGAGTAATATTTATATTATAACTGTTAGATATCCTTAGTTGATTGTTTGGTTGATTTTAACATGTCTTGATTGAAACCATAAATTGCAAAAGTGAATAAATGTAGTCGAGTGAGTCAAGTAAAATACGTGTCTTATCAATTGCAATCCTGGGTCGAGTCAAGTTAGTTCGAGTAGAATGAGTTTGAGTTAGTGTTTAAGTTTGGGTGCAAGTTGGATTAGAGTTCAAGTTTAAGTTCAAGTTTGTATTCGAATTATAGACATTTCTTGTGAATGTGTTTGATTGTTGAACTTCTTAAGTTCGGGAGATCCGATAACTGCTGCACATGGACGACAGAATTTGTGTCTTTTTCCAAGACAATTGCTATTAATAATTCTGTTAGTTTATGGTGTTATCTAATCCTGGATAGGCAAGCACTCACTTTCTATGGCTCCTTGAGACTCAAGGGAAATGATACCGCTTAAACCTATATTAATATAAGGTCCTTAAAATTTTATTTTAGTTTGTTTACATTGTTTACATTTCTCGAGGCATTTTATGAAAAATGTTATAATGTTGTTTAAAAATAAACATCGAGGATGATTTATAATATTAAGAGTTTTTATAGAAATGTATTTTAGTTTTAATGGTATTTTAGTGATAACATCTAGCTTTTAAAAATTTATGGTATTTTTATGAAAACTACTACTTTTGGAAATTCTATGATATTGTATTAAAATTTTAATCTTTCATTTTAAAATATAATTTTCATAATTTGTTTTCATTAAATATACGGATTCATAATCATATATAAATTTTCCAAAGTTTAATTTGTTTTAAAAAGTCGTATTTATTTAAAAATCGTATTTTTATTTCCTTTCGAGACCGAATTCTTCGTGAGGAGTTCTGTATCCTGCTCTAATATCCTAAGAACATGCGATAACTCACACCATCCACAAATGGGTTCCCATAAAAGGGTTGTGGAGGCGCATTTGCAAAGAATTTAAAAATATCGATTAAAAACATATATTTGTAAAAGCAATGGTATTTTATTGTAAACTATATTCTTTAAATTAAATATACATCTAAGAATTTCGTGCTATGAAACCGTTGTGTATGTGATGGAGTAGGTCATTATCCCATGAATTTTCCTAGAGGTATATAGGTTAGTTATCGAATAAAGGGTTATATTTAAATCTCATGGTATTTATATGAAAAAATTTCGTTATATGTTTATTTCACATGAAATTTTAGTTACATAAAAAAGGTAAATAGTGTGAATAATATTTTAAAGTAATGTTAGAGTGTTGGTGTGACTTATTTGGCCTATGAAAAATGCTAAAAGTTAAAAAATATAAATAAGGTTAAGGTTAAGGTTAAAAAATATAAATAAGGTTAAGCTTAACTCCACTTTGTCGATATTGTTTTTAGAATGCGATTTGAGTCACAATGGAAGATAGGAATAGGGACTTACTGGTTGTGTAGTGTTGAAAAAAAGTAAGCGAACGAGAGGAAGTTTTCGTGGCGTTGCAGGATCGTAGGGAATGGCTCCGGCCTTCGATGGAACGAACTTTGAGCGCTAACTCCACTTTATTAGCTTTAACCCTTCTTGAACTTAGAGAATTTTTGAGAAATTTTCATAATAGGGGAGAGCTAGGGAATGGTGTGGTATTTATAAGGATAAATATAGGTATTGGGTGAATTAAAACAAGATTAATGGTTTTAAAAATTGTGATTATGGAGGAAATGAAAGGTCTTTAGGTCTCTGTTTAATTTCAGAGAAAACAAATAGGAAAATAGAGTAGATGGGAGCTGAGGGGGTGCACGGTAAAAGAATGGAGTCATTTGGAAACATCCGAGCCGCCGGTAGCAGCCCAAAGAGGAAAGCAGGACGTAGAGATTTGCTAAAAAATCTCGAGATTCATGCTGTGTTTTAATCCGTGTTAACTCCTTATTTATCCTGTTTGATTTTTATGAAACTTTTCAATTCTCCGTGTATTGCACGTGCAACTCTTGGGCTTTCAAAAGTTAAAAAGAAAATATTAAAAATAATTGGGACTGATGGGATTCGAACATGCAGGCTATGACACAGCAGTATAAAGGCTTAACCAGTGAGCTACAAGTTATTTCTTGCTTTTATTGAACAAAAATAACTTATAACTCTTAATCAGACTGAAATACCCTTTCTATACATTCGAACAAGTTACATATGTACAGGGATTTCAGAGTCGTTACAATGTTCGTTTCAATGGTGTTTCATAGCATCGAAACAATTATCTATTCTATTACAGTGTACTCGGAGAATAGCGGGGAGGTTCTGCCGAAATTTTCTTGAAACGGATTAAAGAACAAGTGAATGGGTGTATGTTTTATACATTCTTAATGGGATAGGTGCCTTGCTCCTACAGCCGTTACTCTTGACATCCAATAAAGAATATTTAATATTATTATTATCTTTCTTGGAAGAAGAATCCAATTCTTGAGCTTTGAGATTAGAAGGAGAAAGTTCTCAATAAGAGTTGGAGGAGAGCCCAATCCAATAACAATTGAAACCAAATTTAACGAAGTCGTCAATTAAATCTATCACTAACGTTTCTTATTATCCGTTTATCTCGTATTTGTCATGAAATCTTAATTCCAAAACTCTTATCTATAGGAATCTTGCTACGTTCGATTTTCTTCCAATATGGCATTCCTGTACCTCCACGACAAGAATTGGATGTACGTCGATGTTTCTTCGAGAGCCATTGATTTTTTGCTTAATGGTGTTTACTTTTTCACTGATTTTGTGTACGCATGTCTTGGGATACCGAAAGAGCACGAAATCTATTGTCCTTATTATAAGTGTATGAACACGCGATTGCAGAAGATGTCGGATGTTGAGTTACACATCATAAAAAACGGTTTCGTTAGAGATTATACTAAAAGGGATACTCACGGAGAAAAGAAAGATGGGGGGCCAGTGCAAAAGATGGAAAACGAATTCATTGAAGTAGAAATTGAAGAGTGGTAAGGGATAGTAGAAAAGAGGTGGAAAGGAGGAATGGAAGTTTGAAGAAGACGAAACCATCGAAGATGATGATGCTGTGTTCGCGTCGGTCGATGACATGGATGTGCTTATAAATGCCGCTGAACTTCCTTCTATATCTAAATTGCAAAGGGTTTTCGATACTATCTTTTTTCGTACGTCTCTTCCAGATGAAGTGCAAAAACAGATGGAGTGACCGGTCTTTCACCGATCTCCTATTATTTCTGAAGGAAGCTTTTCTCGACGGAAATGAAGTGCCACCGAGCTGGTACGATGCGTAAAAGATAATCACAAATATCGACCTAATGAGTGAGAAGATACATGCATGTGAGAATGACCGTGTTTTGTTCCGGAAAGAACACGTCGCACTCAAAAGCTGTCCAGTGTGTGGGAAAATCCAATTCAAGCCTAAGAAAGACTCCCGTTCGAGTGATGTAACCGTGAAGATTCTTCTTCATTTTCCGTTAATACCGAGGCTGCAATGGTTATTTATGTGTGAGGAGATGGTGTCCGAAATGCAGTGGTATCATAAAGCGCATCGTGAAGAGGGAAAAATTAGTCATCCTAGAGATTCGATATCGTGGAAATTTTTAGATGAAAAACATCTTTCGTTTAGCGTAGACCCTCATGACGTGAGGCAATTGCGAGCGACGGTTTCGGTCCATTTAGGATGGTTCACGGCGGGCGTACTCACAGTACTTGGTCCATTGTGGTGACTATATACAACCTGCCGCTATGGAGAGTATGACGCGGTCTTATTTTACGTTGGCACTTTTAATCGACGGTCCCTCTTCTCCTAAGAAAAATATCGGCGTGTACCTTCAACCCATGATCGATGAGTTAAAGTTGCCGTGGGGACCTGGTGTGAGTACTTATGACGCAGATGGTAAATAATTTTTTCAGATGCATGCTGCTTTATTATGGTCGATTAATGATTTTTCTGCTTATGACATGCTGTCGGGGTGAACAACTCAAGGCAAGCTTGCTTGCCCTGGTTATCATATTCATACGAGCAGCGTATGCTTAAAGTTTAGCGGGAAAGAGTCGTTTATGGGCCACCAATGATTCTTGTCTATAACTCACATATTCAGAAAGAATAAAGAAATGTTTAATGGTAAGATGGGGTCCGGTATGCTACCTGAATCATTGTCCGGTAATGATATATTGAAATAATGGAGAAGTTATCAGATTATCACAATCGGAAAGAAACAGAACAAAGATGCAATACCATGCCATCTGGCTAGAAGAAATTTAGTGGTTTATTTCAGCTTCCATACTGGTCTGATCTTCCGTTGTGCTACAATTTAGATGTCATGCATAACGAGAAGGATGTCTCTGAGCACATCATCAATCTTCTGCAGTGTAAGGATGGAAAAACAAAGGACAATCTCAATGTCCGTCGTGATTTGACGAATTTGGATGGTTTTTCCATTAGAAAAGAATTGCAATCTCAGCTTGTGGCTGGTAAATCGGGTTATTACGAGATCCCACGGGCAATCTACAACATGAACAAAGAGGAGAAGCGGCGGTTCCTGCATGTGTTGAAAGAATAGAAAGTCCCCAATGGTTTCTCATCAAACATTTCCAAACTGGTGTAGGTAGAAAACGGAAAAATCGTAGGACTCAAGAGCCATGATTACCACATATTGATGCAGCATTTTTTTCCTTTATGCCTCAGTGCATTGGCAAAACCAGAAGTTGGTCTCGTGCTTAACGACTTTTGCACGTATTTCCGCCAATTGTGTTCCAAAAACGCGGACGTCAATAAGATAGCAGAGCTCGATAAAAACATTCTTTTGATCTTATGCAAGCTCGAAACTATCTTTCCACCTTCTTTTTTCGACATTATTATTTACTTGTCCGTCCATTTGGAAACCGAGGTCAGGATTTGCGGTCCGGTCCATTACCGTTGGATGTATCCAATCGAGAGGTATTATTGACGCTTATTATTAATCATTTAAATTGTAAAGAATTATCATGAATTATTAATTTATTTCATTTTCAATAGATATCTGTTGACTTTAAAAAAAAATATCCGCAATAAGTACCGTTGATTGATGTGTTTAAAGAGTGTTTGTAAATAAAGTAACCGCAATCAAGATGGTAGCACTAGTAGCTAGCCGCGATGAGTACGAGTCGTCCGCAGGGAAATGTGAACCTTTTTCTTGTTTTAGACGAGTTGATAGAAGAAGGATGATTGGTTGTAGATCTATTTTAATATGGATGTAGATTTTATAAAGAAGAAGCTTGTAGTTGTAATGGATGAATAATTTAAAATGACTATTTTTATCTTTTAATGGGTTAAAACTAGATCGATAGTGATGAATGTAATTAGGGTTCTTTTGGAAGAAACTAGAGTTTCCTCACTCTTAACCCTTTTCCTTGCATTGATCTCTATTCATATCTAGCTCTTAATAAAACAAGTGTTGAACAGATCTCGAATCGCGGTCGTGACAAGCAATAAATTGGTAGCGCGTCCGATAAGGATGTTAACATTTAATTTGTTAAACTTTATAGACTTTAAAATGTATAAAAGAAGTTAAATGATTTTATCATCCATTGATCTACCCTAGCCTACGAACCCTAGCAAGCTAGGAATTACTCGTTCATGGTTTGGGATTTAGAAGAAAGGATGAAGAAGAATGAAAGTATGATTAAGATGCAGAAAGTAGTGCAGAAAGTAAGTGCGGAAAGTAATTGCAAAAAGAATAATAAAAACACTACCTTTATTAATCAATTATTGCATTTACAAATCCTTTGAAGCTAGATTACAAGAACCTTAGTTTTTGCTCTTGCTTTCTCTCTTGTTGGGGGTTGATGACTAGCTGATGATCACCTAGATGCATTAATCGCTTTGGACATCTTGATCTCTTCGGTTCGATCCCCTTTCATGTGAAGCTCTCAGTCTCTTATATAGTCACCATAGACATAAACCCTAGATTTCATATAATAATATATGCTGTTATAATCCTGCCCACAAAATCTTAAATCTTACGGCCATCAAGAGGCCGCAGATCTGCCGCGAATATGGTAGTTTGGCCGCCCAACCGCGGCGACATAGAGGGATTAAGACTTAGGATTTCTTGTTCTGTTTGGTGTTGACATGTGGAGATCCTCTAGATATCTGAATTTTGAGGATCTAACTCGGAGTCTCTGCCGTTGCTAGATCTTATGATTTACTTCAATATTTCGACAGATTTGATTCTGATATCTCGGATCTCTTGATCTCCAGACCTGAGCTAATATCTGCACAATATCTCAAGTCACAGTGTTAGTAGTATTTGTTATTATTTTGAGATATTATCCTAACCATTTTATATGATTTAAATTTTAAGAATATTGATTAGAAATATTTGATATGATATGCAAATTTTAATTACAATATTTCATTTAAATATTATATGCATGTATTTTCCCTCATTATGTTAATTATAATATAGAAACATATGATAATAATCTTTTTACAAATAAACCCTCATATGTTCTATATTTACAATAAACACCTTTTAGAACTTAACAATAGTGGGGAAAATAATCATTCAAATATGCAATATTCAGACCAATCAAATACCCCAAAACTTAACTTTGATCGTCCCGAGCAAACTGGTTATTAAAGAGAAGAAATAGAAAAAGAAAAACGTAGCACACTTTCGTAGGCAACACGATTGCACTGAGCACGTGCAACAAGCCTTTAAATCTCTAGGTGTCCCTAGGAGGAGGAGGAGTGTTGTCTCCTGAGGGTTTTCAGCGGATTACACCCACAAAATCCCATAATAAAAGAAAGATGATGAAAGTTACATACAAAGATAAAGAACATATAAAAGAAAGAACTTGAAAATAAGAGTTTCAAACTACACTAGCTTTTTAGTAGCCATGAGCCCTATCTTACTAGTCATGAAAAAATGTTAGAAATCACATCATCTCTCAATAAAACATCGCTTTTAGTTTTCCTCCCGACCTTTCTTCCAAACTCAGATCATATACCCCTACGTGTGTGTAAGAATCATCCCTATACTTAGAGAATTCAATTCAAGCTGTCATACTCTTGTCCATTTTCCTTAGTACTTTTTAGTCGGTGAATATTTTATAGATGGAATTGCTCACACATTTTTCATGCGACTATTAATACTTCTTGAGGTACTAACCAACCGATTATCAAATTTGCTCACTCTTTTAGGCGTAATTAGCAATATCCGCGACTTGCAACACCTAAGGCTTAGCAGTGGCTCCCAAACCAGTTGGTCTAAGGCACAAGATGATAAACCACCCTCGCTATATTTTTTTGTGCTGCCTTAAGTAATTAAAAAACCATTGTTCATTTTTCTTCACCATTTTTTCATTTATTTTTTTGTTTATATATTTATTTTCCTTCATACTAAGGCTTTTAAACAAGAGCATTTCAAGATATTCTCTACTATCCCAAGTTTCAAGATATGTGTAAGTGTGTATAGTAGGATATCAACGTTCAGATGTTTGGACTCAAGAATATGGACTATTTTTCAGACCCAATTCTATCATCAGATTAATGATTCCCTTCATCTTACTAACCCTTGGGACAACAGCTCATGACTACCTATTACTAGTTTCGTTATAAAACATCTAATTCTCTTGCTTTTCTTAAACATTTCCTTCCTATCATATGTATTTTTCACTTTCTAAATTTCATTATCAAATTTTTTTTGTGCTTTCATTTAGTATAATGCAAATATTGATGCATGAATAAGCACAAACCTCTCCCAAATCTATTTGCAGCAGTGTCCTCACCGATGTCATCTGTTAAGATTAAAAACCTGTAGACTTGGAAGGAAAAGTTAATAACGGGGGAAAAAATTAATGACATTGAAATCTCCTCAAACTTATTTTGGCTTACAATTTTGTAAAAATTTGTTTTTCTTTCAAGAGTCAAAATATTTTTCTCCCCCCAAACTTGAGTAAAACAGTATTAAGCATTTAAAATTATAAGAAGGGGTGTAAGGTTATTGGTCTATGCAAAGCTTTACAAAGACCAAAAGTCAACACCAACCGAATATTTTATCGATGTAACAACATAGTTGGTGGAAGATCATAGATGTGAAGAAGTGGAGAGATAAGAGGTATAATCGATCGGGTTTACGTCTCGGTTAGTAAAGACGAAACAGTGAAAGTGCACTACTCGCATTCTCATTCTCGAAGGGGTGGCGGTTCAACTTTTTTGGGTGAGGGTTGATTCATCACAACTCTCATGTATTCTAGGAATGCGAGTTCTTCAGCAAAAATATCTTCAAAACTTTCATCAAGATTTCGAATGATAATCTCATCGGAAAGGGAGTTATGAAACTCGGATAGCTCGACTAAATCATTCGAAAAGTCAAAGGGTTCAGACTTAGGTGTGGACTTGTCGACAAAAGGGTCTTCACGTGTATAATTAGACGGATCAAACAATAACACACTAGTGACGTAGAGATTAGAATCGTGAAGCTCCTCAAATTCGCAACTGTAGCTATCTTTTTGACAGAACATACATGATCATAGGGTTCTGATGGTTGACTTCCTAGCTTGTAGATGTTAAGCTCAATTTTCATCTTCCTAAAGGACAAGTTCATTGAACCGTTACGACAATTGATTATCGCGTTTGAGGTTGCTAGGAACGGTCGACTTAGAATCACCGGAATTCGGTTCCATGGGTTCGTTACAGGGTGTGTATTTATAACTATAAAGTTCACGGGGAATATAAATTCCCCGAGTTTGATTAACACGTCCTCTAGCTCACCCCGAGATTGGGTGATAGATCGATCGGCCATCTAAAGAGTGCAATGCGTAGGTTTCAACTCTCCTATCCCCAATTGCTCATAAACAGAATACGGAAGCAAGTTAACACTAGCACCTAAATCGGGTAGAGCATGATTGATACTTTTATCCCCAATAGTTATAGATATTGTAAGACAACCGGGGTACTCACGTTTCGTGGTCACCAATTGGGTAAGAGAATTTCTCATATTACTCGCTAAGAAAACCTTTTTAGGTACTTGAGTTTTCTTCTTCCTAGTGCACAAGTCCTTTAAAATTTTCGCATAGGACGAAACTTGTTTGATAGTATTTAGGAGAGGGATATTTTTGTTAACTTGCTTAAAAGTGTCCATAATTTTCTCCATTTGGGGACTTGGTCTGTTAGCCCTCAACCTATGTGGAAAAGGAGCTTTATCAATAAGTGTTGGGTCCAACTTTTGAGGAGAAGTTTGTGGGGATGGAATGGATCCCAAAATTGGATTTGGGATGGTTGTAGATGGTAATTCCTTCAAGGAAGTGGGATGAGGGTTCAAGCCTACTGAAAAATGGAGAATAGGCTCGGAAGAAGATGGTGGACTAGATGAAGTAGGATTAGAAGTAGTAGCCAGGGTTTTATCTGATTCATCCTCAACAACTTGTTTACCAATATTGTTATTCAACACTCTTCCCGATCTCAACGTAGTTACAACACTCACATTATGGTTTTGAAGGATGATATTCGTGCTTTGTGAGTGGCCGGGATTTGGTAGAGATTGAGATGGAAGTCTCCCTTTCTCTCTCTCGCTCATCGCGGTATTTAACTGTGCAAGTTGTGCTTCTATCGATTTTATATTTTCACTGTGGGAAGTAGCGTGTTGCACTAATTTTGGATAGAAGAGATTAAATTAGTCGTCGTTTGCATGGATTGTTTAATGAACATTTCTAAGTTACGTTCGAGCGCAGAGGTTTTATCGGTACCGGCCGTTGAAATATAATTATAAGGATCAAAGTTGTTGGCCGGGTTTTGAAAAGATTGCGTTTGAAAGGGGTGCTGATTTTGTGGTGGTGGCTGATGTTGCTGTGGGGGAGGCCTTTGATAGTTGCTTGGGAACAGGTTTTGATTTTGAGTTTGGTTTTGGTTCCAAGCAAAATTAGGATGATTCCTCCATCCCTGATTGTATGTGGAACAATAAGGATCGTTTCTAGAGCGTTGCTGAAAAGCAGAATTAGTTAGTTCTTGACCTTAGAACGGAAGATTCAAAGGGCATTCTTCCGTTAAATGTGATGGGTCAGAACAGCAACCACACACGGTTTTAGAGAGCGTAACTTGGTTTAGGGAGGCAGACGAGAATTTGTTTTTGATAGCGTCGAGTTTCTTTTGCATCGCGGCCATTTCAGCTTTTACTGCGATGTAAATATCGAGCTGATGAATACCTGCCCTAGATGAAGATGAAGTTGGTCTAATGATTTCCCACTGTAAGGTTTGTCCGGCAAGATCTTCCAGGAATTGCCAAGTTTCGCCATCGTATTTAGACATGAAATGGCATTGACAAATGATTTCAAGCATTTGTTTCATGGCAGGATTAACACCCTCATATATAATTCGGCAAAATTGCTATCTATCAATTCCGTGATGGGGGCATTGTAGAAAAAGATCCTTAAACTGCTCAAGGCATTTCCAGAATGGTTCGTTGGGAAGTTGGGTATACTGGTTAATCTCGCTTCAAACGTGGACAGTTTTGTTATTGGGATAAAATTTCTTAAGGAATACTATAACGAATTCATCCCATTTGGCGATAGAATGTGCAGCAGTGCTATAAAGTCATTTTTCTGCTGGATCGCACAAGGTAAAAAGGAGAAAACATAATTGCGTAGCTTCCCCTGAAAGTTGGGTTGTGCCGATCATTGCACATATGTTTTCGAATTTGGTTATAAAAATGTATGCGTCTTCATATTCAAGCCCATGAAATTTGGGCAATAAGTTGATGAAGTGGGATTTAATTTCGAAATTACCCCCTTTGGCCGGTGAAAGAGAAAGACAAATAGGAAGGGGTCAACGCATAGGGTAGCATCTTTCTTGGAGAGAGATGCGCGGTGGATTCTGCATACCTACGAGTGGTGGCAGGGTGGTATCGTGAAATCCCGATGGAGATCTGTCCATTTCGGGAGATGTGTTGGGTGGAAAGGAAATAGAAGATGACGAAGTACCGATTTCGGAGTCGATAGAAAAAACGAGGACAAGACGGGCACTAGAATCTCGTGTCCAGCCGATCATACACTAAGCGGGTTTAGTATACGTGGCAGCGTGTGTGAGAATGATTTAAAAATGTTTGTTTTGAAAAAGTGTCAGACGTGAGGCTTGACTCAACAAATCACAAAAATACACAATCAATCCCTAGAACTAGGGTCACCTAGATCAAGTCACTAGACTGCTCCTAGACTTTCAAAGGACAAGTCGTAGGATCAATCCTCTACCACCTCTTTATCGCTCTTGTGGACAAATAAGTGCCTGGTAAGTGGGAGGTGTCCTCTATACGAATCACCGAAAATAGCGGGCATACTTAAGTAACCACTTTCCTTAGTCGCACTTGCATAGACACTACAAGAGAGATGCGGATAAGCGATAGATTACCTACGACCCTCCTCTGTCCTAATTGAGCGCGACGGTTCTTAGAGCCTTGGTCTAGATATTTTTTAATTAATGTAGGGTGAAAGTATGCTCGTTTTGTGATTTCTGGGGCCTACGAAGGGTGATGAAATCCCCACCTAATCTGGATTTGGGTTATTGCCCCTTAATGTCCGGTTAAGATATGCACAAACAAACCAATATCAAAACACGCAAAAAGATTTTTGAGCGGCGCTTTTTGCAATGCATCATGCAATCAAAATCAGATTATTGGAGCTTTAGAGGAAAGAGAAAGATATAAAGAAATTACCTGAGGATTTTGGGGGCCCAGCTCCACCAGAAAGCCGCAGTTCTGCCGCCAATAGCTAACTTCTGCCGCGGTTCCGCTGCACAATGGGGTCTTCTCCTGTTGAGTTTTCTTCAGAGCACCCCTATGCTCCTCTGGCTTCGTCGAAATTTTCTAACTCTCTGTTGACTTGCTCCAGTTACTCCAGATTCCCTTGCAAAACTTGAACAATAATCGTTAGATACACAAGATGTGGTTTTGATTTTTTTTTGATATGGATTTAAGAATTCAACCTGAATAGCAAGAAAAAAAATTACGACCGTCTCCCCAGCAACGGCGTTATTTGATTGATGTGTTTAAAGAGTGTTTGTAAATAAAGTAACCGCAATCAAGACGATATTGCTATTAGCTAGCCGTGATGAGTACGGGTCGTCCGCAGGAAAACGCGAACCCTTTTCTTACTTTGGACGAGTTGATGGAATAAAGATGATTGGTTGTAGATCTATTTTAATATGGATGTAGATTTTATAAAGAAGAGACTTGTAGGGTTCATATGACTTAGTAGTAATGGATGAATAATTAAAAATGACTCCTTTTATGTTTTAATAGTTTAAAACTAGATCGATAGTGATGAATGTTGATTAGGGTTCTTTTGGAGGAAACCAGGATTTCCCCACTCTTAACCCTTGTTCTTGCATTGATCTCTATTCATGTCCAGCCTTTGACAAAATAAGTGTTAAACCAATCTCAAATCGCGGTCGTGACTAGCAATAAATTGGTAGCGCGCCCGATAAGGATGTTAAAATTTGTTTTTCTAAAGTTTATAAAATTTAAAATGTATAAAAAAAAAAGTTAAATGATTTTATCATCCATTAATCTAGCTTAGCCTATGAACCCTACCAAGTTAGGAATTACTCGCTCATGGTTTGATATTTAGAAGAAAGGATGAAGAAGAATGAAAGCATGATTAAGATACAGAAAATAGTGCGGAAAGTAAGTGCGGAAAGTAATTGCAAAAAGAATAATAAAAACACTACCTTAATCAATCAACTATTGCATTTACAAATCTTTTGAAGGTAGATTACAATAATCCTATTTTTTGCTCTCGCTCTCTCTCTTGTTGGAGGTAGATGACTAGATGATAATCACCTGGATGCGTGGATCGCTTTAGACCTCTTGATCTCTTCGGTTCGATCCCCTTTCATGTGAAGGTCTCGGTCTCTTATATAGTCACCATAGACAGAAATCCTAGATTCCATATAATAATATATGCTGTTAAAAATCCTACCCACAAAATCTAAAATCCTACGGCCATCAAGAGGCCGCGGATTCACCGCGAATATGGTAGTTTGGCTGCCCAACCGCGGCGACATGGTGGGATCAGGACTTGGGATTTCTTGTTCTATTTGGTGTTGACATGTGGAGATCCTCTAGATATCAGGATTTTGAGAATCTTGCTCTAAGTCTCTGCCGTTGCTAGATCTTATGATTTGCTTCAATATTTCGGCAGATTTGATTCCAACATCTCAGATCTCTTGATCTCTAGACCTGAGCTAATATCTGCACAATATGTCAAGTCATAGTGTTAGTAGCATTTGTTATTATTTTGAGATATTATCCTAACCATTTTATATGATTTAAATCTTAAGAATATTGATTAGAAATATTTTATATGATATGCATATTTTAATTACAATATTTCATTTAAATATTATATGCATGTATTTTCCCTCATTATGTTACTTATAATGTAGAAACATATGATAATAATCTTTTTACAAATAAACCCTCATATGTTCTATATTTACAATAAACACCTTTTAGAACTTAACAATAGTGGGGAAAATAATCATTCAAATGTGCAATATTTCAGACTAATCAATCGTCCTGAAGGTTCAATTGCTCAAGGTTATATCTTGGAAGAAGTCACATCTTTCTGTGCTCGTTTCCTGAATGGCGATGTCAGGACGAAGCTGAATAAATCGCAGAGTGTTCCTGACGGTCTAATTAGAGTAGCAAGGCTAAAGAACATGTCTTACGATCTCGCGGCCAGTGTACATGTGTACATCTTGATAAACAACGATTGTTTTGCTAAATATGTAGAGTAAGTGTTTATTATTTTATCGTTTTAAACGTTCAAAATTAAATTTCATTAAATTAATATAACTGTATATTAACGAACAGAGCGTACAAGGATATACTCACGAGATCGAGTCTTAGGACATGGTCGAATGATAGGATCGAAGAAGAACTGAGGCGCACTTTTTCATCTTGGTCTATAAAAAAAGTGAGCGAACAATTGAATCGTGGAGAGCACGTTGATAGAGAGGTCCATGACCGTTTAAATGGTCCAACGATTGCAGATAGGTTTTACAATGGGTACGGGGTATCCGGATATAAATTTGAGGTAGAAAGTACAGAACGTATTAAGGCTACGCAAAATAGTGGCATTGCAACCGTCGAAGAGTTTGGAAATCCCTACTACGGTGTTCTTGAGGAAGTTATAGCAGTCTCATACCAGCATATGACTGTCCCATTTCATATATTCCAATGCAGATGGTACGATACCAAAACTGATCAGGGTATGAAGGTCGATCAATACGGTCTGACTTTAGTAAACACTAAACAGATGTTACCAAAATACGACAGCTTTATCTTTCCCACAATGGCAACACAAATATATTATTTTCAGGATTTGCAGTAGGTTGGCTGGGATGTTGTTTTTCGTTGGAAACCGAAAGATTATTATAATGTGTCGACGTTGAATAGCTCTGATGATGAGAGCGACGATGAAGATCTCGCAATAACATGTCTCAGTCTATCTATTGAACGTACCATGGATCCAAATTATTCTGCGCCACCTATCCATACTTTTATAAGAAGTGATATCGACCAATTGATTATCACGGATCAAGATTTTGAGAATCCACCCAACGAATTTTCAGATAATGTACCTCATAAACGTGTTAGGTAATAAAGTTAAATTGAATGTTCTAAACTGTATAAAGATTATAAGTAATGAAATAACGTTTCTATATATATATATATATATATATATATATATAATTTAATCATGGGCGCAGGCAAAGGCACTAAACGCCACAAGAGACAGTGTATACAAGATATTCTAAGTCGATCCATACCCGCCGACGAGACTGTCCCATGACCCTCAGCAGGCACGTGAGCTGCATCAGCAACGCCTATCTTTAGCAGCACTCACCCTATTACTGCCACATTACCCCCTATGGCCCCCTATCCTTACTAGCGCTCCTATTATTACTGCCACATCATCCCCCATGGCCCCCTACTCCACCACATCATCCCCGACTGCCCCATATCCTTCCCAGCGCTTCCCATACTACTGCCAGATCACCCACAGCGTTGCAGCCTTCCCCTGCCCCTACTAGTGCATCATCGGGTCCTCATACCCTGTCATTCCTATGCATGGTGAGTAGTTTACTCATTTAAAATTCGACACATCATTACAATTGTCATGCCCCGCTTCCCAGTGTACGGAATCGGTGACGTGGTGGGTCGCAACGTATTTACTAAGAAATAAATACGTTAAGCTTAATTAAACAATATATATATATATATATATATATATATGTATGTATGTATGTATGTATATAATCCACAAGAATGACAAGAGATATAAAATAAACATCAACTTTTATTTATATTCATCTTTACAATACCACTGCTTTGAAAAGAAAAGATACAATGATATAAAACAATACCTAAACAGTGGCATACCAACTGAAAGTAAGTACAAGAAAGCTAGAAGTCCGGCTGGGCAATGAGCTGGTCCAAGTCCTCCTGGTTAGGCTCGATCTCCTGAGAGTCTGGTCCTCCTGACGAACATTCCAAAGAAAGAAAAGATGGGAATTTCGTCAGAGAACTAGCACTCTGTAAGTCCCAAAAGAAGGAATGGAATAGAACAAGTAATGTTAAATGAAACTGTAAAGTTGTACATGTATATGCTTGTTATTCTAACGTGGTTGTTTGTAACTTGATACAGAAGGTATTTGTGTACACGAGAGGAGTCTATCTTACCCCGTGGACTATGGTAACATGTAGTATAAGGCCCTGTTCAATTGAAAACATTGCATTTTTGATATAATATTTTCCTTACTTTTCTTAAATATTTAAAGGTGTTTATTATAAATATAGAATATGTGGGTTTATCTGCAAATTTACTCTTTACCATATGTTTATATATTATAATTGACATTATGAAGGAAAACATATGCATATAATAATTATATAATATTTTTATTATGTATATCATATCAAATAATCTTAATCAAATTTCTTAAATATTTATTACCATATAAAATGATTAAGATACTATCTCTAAATTAATAAGTATTACTAATATTATTCATGGAGATATTGTGCAGATGTAGCACAAGTCGGAAGATCGAGATATTCGAGATGTCAGGATCAAAATCTGCCAATAAAATCGTAGAATCAATATTGGCAGAGACTCAGGAAATATTTGAAAAATTCAGGAATTAAAAAAATCTCCGCGTGTCAACATATAGAAGCCCTAGAATTTTCAACCCATGATATCCCCAAATAGCCGCGGTTGCGCGGCCAAATAGGATTATTAGCGGCGGATCCGCGGCCATTTAATGGCCATAAGATCTGTGATTTTTTTTTCAGGATCGCAACCATAAATATTTATACATGAGATCTAGGGTTTCTGATTTGAGGGCTATATAAAAGACCGATGGCTAAAATTAGAAATCATCACCTTTAACACGAAGCAAATCACCGTCAAAGAACAAGAGATCTACGACATGACCGCGATTTAACATGATAGAGCGATGTGAATATCGACAGAACATCCACTTCCTACGAGGCATAGATCGAGAGCAACGTTTTCTTGTAATCTAAATTCGAAGGATTTGTACTTGTAATGTTGATTAATAAAGGTAGATCATTTGCTTAATTATTTCGCATTTACATTCTGCATTATGATTTTCTTCTCTATCCTTTCTTCTTCTTCTCAAAACATGCGTGAGTAATTCCTTACTTGCTAGGGTTCGTAGAATTAGGGTGGATCAATGGATGAAAATCTTAATTTCTTTTACATCTTATAAAGTTTATAAACTTTAGCAAAATAAAGGTTAACATCCTTATCGGGTGCTACTAATTTATTGATAGTCCAGACCGCGATTTGAGATTAGATTAACAATTGTTTTGGTAATGGCTAGACATGAATAGAGATTAGTGCAAGGATAAGGGTTAAGAGTGGGGAATCCCAAGTTTCTTCTGAAAGGACCCTAATCTACATTCATCACTATCGATCTAGTTTTAAATCTATTAAAAGATAAAAGGAGCCATCTTTAATTAATCATCCATTACTATTAAATTTTATGAACCCTACAAGCCTCTTCTTCATAGATTCTACATCCGTGTTCAACGTAGATCTACAACCAATCACTTCTTCTTTCAATCAACTCTTCTAAAATAAGATTAAAAGTTCTACGCATTCTTGTGTACGACCCGTACTCATCTCGGCTAGCTACGAGCGACACCGTTATTGATTGCGGTTACTACAAACACTTTTTCACACCAATCAAATGGTGCCGTTGCAGGGGATACGTGCGAATTTTTTTTTCTTGCTATTCGGGCTGAATTCTTATTCGATCCATATTATAAAAATAAAACAAAACCATATATTGTGTATTTAATTATTATTGTGTGACTTTTGCAAGGGAATCTGGAGTCACTGAAACGAGAATAGAGATTCAGAGACATCAACCAAAGCCCAGAGGAGCAAAGGAGGCGAATGAAGAAAATATTAGCAGAAGAACCCTAATTTTCGCAACGGAACCGCGGCAATAGTAGGCTATTGTCCGCGGAACCGCGGCTTTGTGGGTGAGTTAGGTCACCAAAAATCTTCAGGTATCTTCTCTGATTCTTTATCTCTCCTATGAAATCCAATAATTTGATTTTCTGCAGAATTCTTTGCAAAATATCGCCGCTCAAAAATCCTTTACTTGTTTTGTAATTGGTTTGTTTTTGCATATTTTAAAACGGACTTTAAGGGAAAAGACCAAAATTCAGATTAGGTGGGGATTTCATAACCCTTCCTAGGCCCCACAAATCACAAAACGAGCATCCGCATAACCCTACATTAAATAAAAAATATCCAGATGAAGACACTAAGGACCATCACGCTCAATTAGGACAGAGAAGGGTCGTGAGTAATCTATCGCTTATCCGCATTTCTTTTGTGGTGTCTAGGCAAGTGTGACTAAGGCAAGTGGTTACTTAATTAGGCCCGCTATTTTCGGTAATTCGTATATCGGATATCTCCCACTTACCTGGCACTTACCTGACCACAAGAGCGATAAAGAGGTGGTATAGGATTGATCCTGGGACTTGTCCTTTAGAAGTCTAGGAGCGGTCTAGTGACTTGACCTAGGTGACCTTAGTTTTAGGATTGATTATGCATTTTGTGATTTATTGAGTCAAGCCTCACGTCCAACACTTTTTCAAAATAAGCCATTTAAATCGTTCTCACACACGTTTCCACTTGTGCTAAACCCTCTTAGTGCATGATCGGCTGGACATGGGATTCTAGTACCCGTCTTGTTCGCGTTTATGCTATCGACTCCAAAGTCGGTATTTCTTCATCTTCTTTTTTCCCTCCACCCACCACATCGATCGAGATGGACGGTTCTCCATCAGATTTTACCAACACACCCCTACCACCACCCGTAGGTGTGCAGAATCCACCGCGCATTTCTCTCCAAGAAATATGCTACCCGACATGCGGTCCCCTTCCTATTTCTCTATCTATTCCACCAGCCAATAGGATAGTTTTGAAATTAAACTCCACTTCATCAAGCTGTTACCCAAATTTCATGGGCTTGAATCCGAAGACGCATACGTTTTTATCACCAAATTCGAAAACGTATGCGCAATGATGAGCACTTCACAACTTTCAGTGGATGCTATGAGATTACGTCTTCTCCCTTTTACCTTATGCGATTTAGCAGAAAAATGGTTTTATAACACCTCCGCACACTCTATTGCTAATTAGGATGAATTCATAGGATCTGCGATTTTTTTATCAGGATCGCAACCATAAATATTTATGCATGGGATCTAGGGTTTCTGATTTGAGGGCTATATAAAGGACCGAGGGCTAAAATTAGAAACCATCAGCTTTAACACGAAGCAAATCACCGTCAAAGAACAAGAGATCCACGACAGGTCCGCGATTCGACGTGATAGAGCGATGTGAATATCGACAGAACATCCACTTCCTACGAGGTAGAGATCGAGAGCAACTTCTTCTTGCAATTTAAATTCGAAAGATTTGTACTTGTAATGTTGATTAATAAAGGTAGATCATTTGCTTAATTATTTTGCATTTACATTCTGCATTTAAATTCTACATTATGATTTCCTTCTCTATCCTTTCTTCTTCTTCTCAAAACATTCATAAGTAATTCCTAGCTTGCTAGGGTTCGTAGAATTAGAGTAGATCAATAGATGAAAAAATCCCTTAACTTCTTTTATATCTTATAAAGTTTATAAATTTTAGCAAAATAAATGTTAACATCCTTATCGGGCGCGCTACCAATTTATTGATAGTCTCGACCGTGATTTGAGATAAGATTAACAATTGTTTTGGTAAAGGCTAGACATGAATAGAGATCACTGCAAGAATAAGGTTTAAGAGTGAGAAAACCCTAGTTTCTTCCGAAAGAACCCTAATCTACATTCATCACTATCGATCTAGTTTTAAATCTATTAAAAGATAAAAAGAGTTATTTTTAATTAATCATCCATTACTACTAAATTCTATGAACCCTACAAGCCTTTTTTCATAGATTCTACATCCGTGTTCAATGTAGATCTATAACCAATCACCCCTTCTTTCAATCAACTCGTTTAGAGTAAGATTAAAAGTTCCACGCATCTCTGTGGACGAACTGTACTCATCTCGGCTAACTACGAGCGACGCTGTTATTGATTGCAGTTACTAAAAACACTTTTTCACACCAATCAGGCCCCGTCAAAACCCACGGTACAACGACACGAGAGTTCATGTAGGTGTCTTTTAAGTGACCATCTCGTGCCATGTTAATATGTTCCGTACAAATCTACCCCGTTATCCCTGCGGAATGTATTGTATATGTTATATTTACAAGTCTTGCTGAAACCATGGATACAAATTGTTCAAGTCGTCAGGTTCAGGATGTAATCATATATTCAAGAAGTCATGTCAAGTTATAACCATGGTTCGGTCAAGTCAAGTCAAGTATTGATGTTTGGTATTGATGTTTGAATTCAAGTATTCAGGTTTAAGTTCATGTATTCATGTCAGACTTTGGATTCATGTTTGAATTGGACTCTGATTGAGTTTGGATTCAGGTTTGAGTTAGACTCAGACTTGAGTCACGCACTTGTAATTGATTTAGATCCTGAATTAAGTTCGGGAGTTATCGGTAACTGCTGCACATGTACGGCAGGATTTGTGTCTTTTTCCAAGACAATTACCATTGATAACTCCGTTAAGTTTTCTATCTTAAATAGGTAAGCACTCATTTTCTCCAGCTCCCTGGGACTCAAGAGAATTGATCCCGCTTAAACCTATATTTACAAAAGTCCTTAAATATTGTTTTATATAACTCGAGGAGGTTTTATGAAAAATATTTTTAATAAAATTTCAAAATAAACCTCGAGTATTTATTTGTATTATTTAGGGTTTTCATGGATATGAATTATAAGGATTTGTGGTATTTTAGTGATAATTGCTTATCTTGGAAAGTTCATGGTATTTTATTGTAAAACATGTCTTATAATGGTATCTGTTCACCGCCGGAAGCCGGGAAGACTGGACGTCTTGCCTGAATCTGGGGGCAGATACTAATTGGTGCTATCCGTCCACCTCTCCGAAAATGCCAAGTTGATTTATGACATCATGTATCGAAGGTTTAAACGGATGCGGCCGATGTAGCAGACTTCGTCAGATTCCCCCTCGTTTGAGGGGTTTTTAATTGTGGGGACGCTCTTCCCTGCAGGCGCAAGCCCCTGCAGTTAATTACGCTACCGCATCACGGTAACAATTTTCTCCTTCTCCATATGGTCACTTCGTGTCGTGGGTGTTTATTTTGTGTTTGGTTGCCCGTGGATTGTATACGGAGACTAAGTTATGCTGTCGCCCGTAGGGTATAGACTAGTCCGAATCCGTATCTTTCTTAGATTTGGGTTTGGGGGGTTGTGTTTAAGGATACGTTAGCCTTATTTGAGGCTAAGATCAACTTAAACGTTTGTTAAGGACACGTTAGTCTAATTTTAGACTAAGATCAACTTAACGGGATCGTTTAGATCCGACAAGAGAGCAATTGGGCTCTATTATTTAGTTTAATGACATTGCGGTCGATAATTAGTTTAAGGACATTACGGTCCATTGTTAGTTTTAAGATATCGCGGTCGAGGTTAAGGACATCATAGTCCGTGAGTTTAAGAACCTCACAGTCCGGTGTTAGTTTTAAGACATCACGGTCGAGATTAAGGACATCATAGTCCGTGGATTTAAGGAATCCACAGTCCGATATTTGTTTTAAGACATCACGGTCGAGGTTAAGGACATCATAGTCCGTGGATTTAAAGACTCCACAGTCCATTGTTAGTTTTAAGACATCACGGTCGAGATTAAGGACATTATAGTCCATGAGTTTAAGGACCCCACAGTCCGTTGTAGTGTGTGGTTATCGGGACCCGTCACCTCTCTGACGACGTTGAGGGATTACAACGACGGATATCAGAGGAGTAAAGAGATTACCCTCGAACCGGGTGTAAATTGATTGGAAGAGCAGTTGTGCTCAATTAAATTTATATTGAGGACTTATGGCCAGAATTGGGCTAAGTCCAGTAAAAAAATGTTTAACATTTTCATTTATGTTTGGCCTGTTAGGCCTTTGTTTGGGCTCTGCCCTTTTTATAATGCATAGCATTTATTAGGAACAAAGTGGTGTTCTGACAGTGCGCCACGTGGCGCATCAGGCGCTTTGCGCCAATTAAAGAGCGCATTGCGCTTGCGCACATAAGAGTGACACGTGTCGCTTAGCGCTGAGCGCAAGTCTGTTAGCGCAGTGCGCTTTATAAGTGCGCTGCGCCAGTTTATGGGTGCGCCAGTGAGTGACACGTGGCGCGCTCTGGCGCATTGCGCCAGTCCAAGAGCGCAGTGGTATTTTTAGAAGCGCAAACTGTTCTGCGGTTGACACATGGCGTGTTTTGGCGCTGTGCGCCAGTCCAATAAGCGCAAAGACGCAATTCAAGAGTGCAAGGCACTGTCAATAGCGCATAGCACATTTTTGATCAAATTAAGATCAAAGAACAAGTTTTTTGTTCTTCAAAGGAGGCCTTGTCTCAAGATCCAAGAACCAAAGTTCTTGTTCTCATCAAAAGGCTCTGCCTTTATAGATCAAAAGATCTGTTAATGAAGTAAATTACTTTTTTTTTATGATTAGATCGTTTGATCTTTTTCTTTTCTATTGAAGATCTTGATCTTGTTCTTAGATCTCTGATCTTTTTAGAAGATGATTCTTCTTTTTTAATGGGATGATTTCATCTCTGTTCTTCAAGAATTAAATTCTTTACCTTTAAAGATGAAGAAAATGATCTTCTTTCTTCAAAGGTTTGCCGTTCTTTCTCTTTGAGTTCTTCTCAAACTTTGCAGAGGGTTCTCTCTATTTGAGACTTGAAGTCTTGGGTTCTTTATATAGGGCCGAATGGTTTGTTAAATTAGTTGAAGAGATTTTTCTCTGATTGATTTGGGGATATTTTCCACCGTTGGATCTTTGATCCTAAGCCTTCTGTTTTATAGAAGATAATTTTCTTATTTTAATAAGATTGGAAAGATCTTTCTAGAAATTTAATTCTGATTAACTAATAATTTATTATTTAAATTCCAGTGCTGGTGCAATTGGCGCTAGCGCACCTGCGTTTGACACGTGTCGCGCAGCGCAGCGCAACTGCGCTAGCGCACCTGTATTTGACACGTGGCGCACAGCGCAACTGCGCTAGTGCGTCTATGTTTGACACGTGGTGCGCAGCGCAGAGCGCAAGCGATCTGAAGCGTTGCTTCAATGTTTGAATTTGAATTTTGAAATAGAGCTTTGCTCTGATTGGGGATGCGCTGCCTAGGGCGCAGCGCTCCTGGCGCTGGCGTGTCTGCTTTTGACACGTGGCGCTCAGTGTGCAGCGCAAGAGATCTGAAGCGTTGCTTCAATTTTGAAATTCAAATAGAGCTTTGCTCTGATTGGGGGAAACAAATGCCTCCCCACCGTTGCGCTTACGTGGCCCAAGCGTGAGCGCAGCGATGGCAACATCTCAATCGTTGGATCAACTTTTGAAAGTTAAAACGGCTCTCAATGTCTATAAATAGGACCTTTAGTTCCTTAGATGATTTTCATCTCCTCCTTAAGAATTATCTCTTTGTCAGAGCATTGCTCTCCTGTTAAAAAAACTTTTAAGAGTCAGAACTCCGCTAAAATTTAGGTCAAGTTTAAAACTTTCACTAGATTAAGGTTTTACCCATTAAAAGAGCTCTGCTCTTCATAGATCTTTGATCTAAAGAGAAACCTTTTTACGGTTCGATCAATAGAGTTTTGCTCTCTAAAAGGATTTCACTTATGATTTCTTAGTTCATTAATGGAGTTTTGCTCCTTTTAGATCATATAGAAGAACTCTTAAGAGTTTGTTCATAGATCATGAAGATTAAACATGGAATTTTTTTTTGATGAATTACGTCATCTTCTCAGAGCAAGGCTCTGAGCATTCTCGGGGAATTTCTTTTAAATTCCCCTAATAATTGATTTTGACGGGTGTCACTCCTGTCTGCAGAGCATTGCTCTCGAGTAGTTTAACTCCCCGTGTCTGTTTCTCCTCATTGCTAATCTCCTAATGATGTTTCTTTTAGGCACTATGGTTGTTCATTTATATAGTCTGAACGAGTTCATCACTTATGAAGATATCTGCGTACAGGGCCGTCACCAAAACCAAGAGTTTACAGATGCTCAGTGTGCGGAGATTATGGGTCGCCTGTATGCACGCGTTGATTGGTTGCTTCCTCGCCGTTTAGCTCTCTTGAAAGTCGTATTGGGAGCAATTTGGCGAACGCTTCCGGGGTTTCACGAGGCCATGCCGCTTAATGCGCTGGATGATGCCGAAGACAAGGTGCATTCAGTGTACCTGTCGGGGCTGATCTCGAAGAAACGGCGAGATAGCCTCGTCGATATTCTGCATCAAATTTTTCAACAGACGACGATAATCGCTTCTTATCAAAGGGTGGGGGACATCGCCGAAGATCTTGACACGTGCGAGCGCGAGAGGATGTGCACGAGAAGGGTCAGAAAGGACAGAAAGACTCTAGACGACCTTACTTTCGAATTCCTTAATCCATGCCCTGGATCTGAGGTTTTGCGATTGTAGACATTTCAATAATGCTGCTTTTGTTTATTGTCTTCTTTGATGTAAGAATTTTCCGAGTATGAATGACAAATCTTTTGCCTCCCTCCTTTTATTTTCTGCTTTGTTATTGGCATATTCCTTAAGCGTAGCCTGCAGGTGATATAGAACATTCCGTCTTGAATACTTCGAGAAGTAGTGATGGCTTAGGAAGCAGGTTCAGATCCGCTACCTAAGGCTTTTCAACTTTATGAGCCGTGAGGGTCTCATAAAGACTTTTCTCACTTCGAGTCGAGAAGATCTCGTAGGTGTAAATTCTCCCTAGAAATCGTGAGGATTTCTAAGTGTTCATTACCTCCGTGAGTCGTAAGGATCTTACTCGGGTATTTTTCCTTACGAATCGTGAGGACCCGTAAGTAGCTTCTTCACTTCAGCGGCGAATGTGGCTTTGGCAAATGTGACCCATAGATGGTAGATGGCGGTTCATCCCGAACTCTCCGAGAGGTAGAGATGGCTTAGGGAGCAGGTTCAGATCTGCTACCTAAGACTTTTCAAGTTTATGAGCCGCGAGGGTCTCATAAAGACTTTTCTCCCTACGTGTCGTGAGGATCCCGTAGGTGTATTTTCTCCTTAGGAATCGTGAGGATTCCTAAGTGCGTTTTCTCTTAAGAGTCGTAAGGATCTCATAAGAGAATTTTCCCTCCTACAAGTCGAGAGGACTCGTAAGTGGTTGTTTCCCTCCTTGTCGAGATTCGACTTTGGAGAGTGTGGTCCATGAATAGTATGCAAAAGTCCGTTTTGGACCGACTTGCAGGGCCCCAGTGCTTAGGAAACAGTTTTTTTAATCCCCACTGCCTAAGGCTTTTCCTCACGAGTCGAGACGAATCGAGCATTTCTCGCAAGAATATCCTAACGTCACAGTTAACCTCTGCTCTTTATGACAGAGGTCCGTTAGGGTCTGTAGTACTAGGGTTTTGTCCGTCGTACCGTCGTGTTGGCTGATGTATTCCTCGATAGGCAACCTTGCTGTTCGCGTAGCCTTGCGACTATCATGTCTCTGATCCCTTCGGGGGCTGGACAAGACATCTTCAAGCAATCCTCCTAGGCAGTTTGACCGTCGGAAGAGTAAGCGTTAGGAATTTTGCTATGCTGCTTTTTACTTGAGATTAGGCTCATTTTGGAGAGCCCTGATGAGTCATAACCACTATGCGTTGGTGTGGGATGATCTCCGATAGTCTTTCAGGTTTTCTATGAGTTGCCGTCAAGACCCTGAAGCTAGGAATTTGGCCTTTGCTTCATTTGCTGGCATTGCGTCTGCTGTATCGAGACGAATGTCGGGGTTGTCTCTAGGTTGCTGGTGAACCGTCGAGGTTTGGAACTAGGGATTTTGCCGTGGCTCCGTTGTTTGATTGTCGCGTCTGAATCCTGCTAGAGGAAGAACACTGTAGTGACATATCGTCTGTTGTGTAGAGACGAACGTCGAGGTGGTGATCACTCCATGCTGGTGTGAGATGATCTCTGATGGTCTTTCCGGTTTTATATGAGTTGCTGTCAAGAGCTGAAGCTAGGAATTTGGCCTTCGCTTCGTTTGCTGGCATTGTGTCTGCTGTATCGAGACGAATGTCGCGATTGTGACCACTCCATGCTGGTGTGGGATGATCTTCGGTGGTCTTTCGGGTTTTATATGAGTTACCGTCAAGACCCTGAAGCTAGGAATTTGGCCTTCGCTTCGTTTGCTAGCATTGCGTCTGCTGTTTCGAGATGAATGCTGGGATGGAGTTGGGATTTCGCCATCACTCCGCCTTGCTGACGTTGCATCTGTTGTAACGAGACGAATGTCGAAGTGGTCTCTAGGTTGTCTGGGAACCATCGAGATTTGGAGTAGGGGATTTGCCGTAGCTCCTGGGTTGATTACAGCGTCCGAATCCTGCTGGAGGAAGAACACTGTGGTGACATTTCGTCTGCTGTATCGAGACGAACGTTGAGGTGGAGCTGGGATCTCGCCATCACTCCGCTTTGTTTCGACCGTGAGGTCTTTCGTTGACATTGCATCTGCATCCTGTTGGACTGCGAAAGAACGCCGTCATTGACATTGTGTCTGGTGTAGCAAGACGAACGCTGAGGTGGTCTCTAGGTTGTTTGTGAACCGTCGAGACTTGGAACTAGGGACTTTGCCGTGGCTCCGTTTAGTGATGTCGCATCCGAGTCCTGTTGGACTGAGGAGGATCACCTCTTTTGATTTTTAGGCTGTAGATATTGCCGTTAAGATTTGGAACTAGGGACTATGCCGTGGCTCCGTTTCGTTGTGTCGCTTTCGTGCCTTGCTAGCATAAGGAGGAACGTTGTTGTTGGTTTTTTGAGATGCAGATGTGACCGTTAAGACTTGGCTCTCTTTCTGATGGAACTTGGTGGGATGATATGGTTCCCTCTTCGTTTGCGTCCCATGGATTGTATACAGGAGTCAGTGTGACCTCACCTGCAGGGCAAAAAGTTTTATTCTTTCATTTTTTTTAATTATTTCCGCGATGCTCTATCATTTCAGCTTTTTATATCGCGAAAATCGCTATTGCCCAATCATTTCGGCTATTTTTCGCGATGTCCAATCATTTCGGCTATTTTTCTTTTTACTCGCTGCTTTTTATTGCGAATTGCCCAATCATTTCGGCTATTTTTGTATGCATATATTTTTACTTGCTGATTTCGTTGCAAGTTGCCCCATCATTTCGGCTATTTCATATGCATTTTTGGCTCGTTGACTTTTTGCCACGAGTATGGAACTTGGAATCTGGTGCCAATCTTAGCATCAGTATCGCCGCAACTGGAATATTGCCAGGAGCGAATCATCATTTGCCATGAAGGGACTTGGAATTTGATACCGACTTAAGCATCAGCATCGCTACAACTGGGATATTGCCAGGAGCGAATCATCATTTGCCTCTGTCGATATCAAACAAAGGTGGCTTAGCAAACAGGGTTAGGATCCCGTCGACTAAGGCTTTTGACTTCATAAGCCATAAGGGTCTCATAAAGGTATTTCTCCCTACGAGTCGTGAGGATCTTGTAGGTACGTTTTCTTCTTAGGAATCGTGAGGATTTCTAAGTGTGTGTTCTCTTATAAGTCGTAAGGATCTTACAAGAGTGGTTTCTCCGTATAAGTCGAGAGGACTTACAAGTGTTTGTTCACCGTGTGAGCATATCCCTAGTCGCTGGTAAGACTCTGTTAGGGAAATGTTCATTCGTGCCCGTGGATTGTATACAAGGGTCAATATTGAACCGCTTGTAGGGCAGTATCGGAGGTTGTGGGGACTGCTTAAGAACAGGTTCAGATCCTTGTAGCTTAAGACTTTCAAATCTTATGAGCCGTGAGCGTCCCATAAGAGGGTTCTCCTTACGAGTCGTGAGGATCTCGCAAGTGCAATTTCTCCTTAGGAATCGTGGGGGTCCCTAAGTGTGTCGCTCCCTTGTGAGTCGTAAGGATCTCACGAAGGTGGTTTCTCCTTACAAAGTCGAGAGGACCTTGCAAGTGTCTTTTAGCGAGATTGCGCCCTTTCGGGTTTTCACAAAACTCGCCGGTAGCCCTGCTGTTTTTACCCACGGAGCCCTTTCGGGTTTTCATCCGTGCCCATTTTGCTTATGGACATACCGCTTTTTTTTCTTCTTTTTTTTTTCTTTTTTTCTTTCTTTTTTCTTTCTTTTTTCTAACGAGGTTGCGATCTTTCGGGTTTTCACTAGACTCGCCGGTAGCCCTGCTGTTTTTACTCACGGAGCCCTTTCGGGTTTTCATCCGTGCCCATTTTCTTACGGACATACCGTTTTCCTCTTTTTTATTTTTATTTTAGTATCAGCTTTGGGATGCTGCAATCCACCGTAATTTATCGACATCTCGGTCAACAGCTAGTTTTAGGACATAGTGGTCCGTCGTTAATTTAAGGACGTTTCGGTCCGCTGTTGGTTTAAGGACGTTTCGGTCCGCTGTTAGTTTAAGGACGTTTCGGTCCGCCGTCGCCGTATTTGAGGCGAATCTCTAGTTTACTGACTTTTCGGTCTATAGGGCTTTCCCTGTGAATGAGCATGATGCCCCCGGCATATCCATCTTTTTCAGAGCATGTGGTTGTGGCGGGCTCACCTTTCAGTTTTCGGACAGCGCGAACTTGCCCAGTTGGTATTGGTCTTCAATCCAGCTATTGAAAACGAAACAATCTTCAATTGGATGGCTTACTGCTTGATGGTAAGGGCAGTAATTAGGATTGTTGAGATCGCCTGGCTGCAACGGATGTTTTGGACTCGGCAGATTGATGAGTCTGTTGCGCACTGCCAGCTCGAACAGTCTTCTCGTTTTATCCTGAGGAAACGAGTAAGGACGTCCTAATCTTTCCTCAAGGGATGTGCGTGGACGCATATTGTTTTGATTGACAACCGGCTTTAAGTTGCTCGGTTGTTTTGAGTATTAGCAACGAAAGTTGCTTTTCCTTTCCCCTTTTCATTCTGAGGATCCGTCTTTGAAGGAGGTGGTCTATGACCCATCTGATCCATTTGGGCCAACTTATCAATCAAGGCCTGGAAAGTAGTTGGCTTAAAAAACATCATGAATTACGAGATGGTCGCTTGAGGGTCAAGAGTGCCCACGAACATGCTCACTACCGGCACTTCTTCGATGCGCTGTTCGCATTTCGACCATAGGTTCCGCCACCGGATTGCATACTGCACCCACGTCTCTCCCGGCTTTACTCTGGCGTTGATCAATGCCGTGATCGGGGTGCGTCCGCTAGCGCTCGCAAAACGCTGAGTGAATAACAACTCCATTTCTGCAAAAGTTTTGACAGAATCGTTGGGAAGCTCTGAATACCATTCGAAAGCTGTTTCCGCTAAGCTGCCGACGAATTGGCGAAGCAACAGTTTGTCGTCACCTCCAGTGTTGCCGCATAGAGCCCTGAATTGAGCGACATGCTGATATGGATTCCCCATCCCTTTATACACATAGAACTTAGGGATCGTATATCCCGGCGGGTAACTTATTTGGTCATACTAGCCCGGATAGGGTCGTCCAGTCTTGACAACTTGGCCAGCCGTTTCGTTCGCTCGGTGAGCTTGTATTTGCTGAGCTATATAATCATCGAGTGCGGCCTTGGAGATGGTTTCCTCTTTAGCTGCTGAAAGAGCCGGAGGAGGATTAGATGACTCCACTCTATCGTCTTCAACAATGATCGGAGGGTCTTCAGGTGGAGGATCCGGCTGTAGCATCATCCCTACCATGTCTTGGAAGAGAAGCGCCATTTGTTTTATATTGGCCGCTTGTTCCGCAGCCTCCTTGTCCTTCTTTTCGAGCATTCTCCGAAGGAACTCTGCATCAGTCTCGTGTTCGCGACGTTGTTCCGATGACGCCTCCGGGCTTTCTTTTGGCCCGGTGAGTGCGGTCATTGCAGTCAGCATCTCCTGGAGCTTCTGCTGCTGCTGTTCCTAGGCTTTTGTCACGGATCGGGTGAGCGGTCGGTGACCCGTCGAAGCGCGGCTATCCTCTTTCCCGGACACCATGTAAATAGTATGCACCACCATGCCCCCAGACTTAAGGCGTTTGGGCTCGGTGCCTTTGACATCTATCCCAGGCACGGGGATCTTCTCCGGCCTTCTCTTTTTATGAGCGGTCGAAGTTGAGGGGGCCGTCGTGGTGGGCACCCAGATAGCTTTTCGTGGCTTGACAGGATGGCTTTTTTCTTGTTGAACCTTCGCTCTTTTTTGTCGGCGAGAGTAATCTTGATCAACCACTGAGTTCCGGACTTGCCGCCAGACTTTGTAGATCTTGGAGGACAACCGCTGAGGGAACTGTTCTAGTTTTGCTTCCGCAACATTCTCCACCGGAGGAGGAGATCTTTTCAGTATGGCGGTAGGAGAATTCCTACGCACCTTATTCAGCAGCTCGAAGCTGTTCCGGGTTGGAACAGCGACATTAATTTCCGCCATTGGGATTGGTGGGGTTAGCCCAGAGGGGGAGTTGCCCCCGGCCTTCCTTACCCGGCGCCAGTGACGACGTCGAGCATGTCGAGTTAATGGAGTTGGCTTGGTGATGGGGATGGCTTTGTCTTGCCCTCTGTTCAGGTGAGGGGCTGTTGCTGGCGTCAGCCTGTTAAAGACTGATGTCTTTTGAGTAGCAGGAGCGGGAGTTAGGACAGTCAGTCTTGTAAACACCGACCCTTTAGCCGGGGAGGCTGCCTTGACGACTTTAGGAGTAGAAATGGCTATCCGCTTTGGGATGGCCGCTTCAGGTATCGTGGGCTTCTTTATAGGCCCGCTTAAGCTTCGGCCCAGTTTGCTGAAAACTGAGGCATTGGACTTGGGCGACCCGTTGAGAGGGGCCGCGGTATTTGTAAGCCGATCAAAGACTGACTTCTTTGGAGCTTCTTGCGACGACATTGGGGCATTGAAGCTCATCGGTGGGATCATGGTCCCAAAGAACAGCCCAGTGGTGGCCTGAGTCACCTGCTCCATCGGCATAGCGAAGATGGAGGCCGCTTGGGGCCCATAAGTCACTCCTCCGGACGGGATGGAGCGAGAGTTGCAGTTGCAGTTAGCGCAGTTTGAAGCCATTAATCTTCTGTTTTCTGCACGGAGCAAGACACCAAATCTAAGTACCTCGAATCCACAGGCAACCATAGCAAACTGCGATTCGTTCGCGAACACGACACACGAAATATGGAGTGGAAAGAGGAAAAGGTCCCACCGGACGTGCCAGAATTTGTTCACTGCCGGATTTAGGCAAGACGTCCAGTCTTCCCGGCTTCCGGCGGTGAACAGATTCTGTTCACCGTCGGAAGCCGGGAAGACTGGACGTCTTGCCTGAATCTGAGGGAAGATGATAATTGGTGCTATCCGTCTACCTCTCCGAAGATGCCAAGTTGATTTATGATATCATGTATCGAAGGTTTAAACGGATGCGGCCGATGTAGCAGACTTCGTCAGATTCCCCTTCGTTTGAGGGGTTTTTGATTGTGGGGGACGCTCTTCCCTGCAGGCGCAAGCCCCTGCAGTTAATTATGCTACCGCATCGTGGTAACAACTTTCTCTTTCTCTATATGGTCACTTCGTGTTGTGGGTGTTTATTTTGTGTTTGGTTGCCCGTGGATTGTATACGGAGACTAAGTTATGCTGTCGCCCGTAGGGCGTGGACTAGTCCGAATCCGTATCTTTCTTAGATTTGGGTTTGGGGAGGGTTGTGTTTAAGGATACGTTAGCCTTATTTGAGGCTAAGATCAACTTAAACGTTTGTAAAGGACACGTTAGTCTAATTTTAGACTAAGATCAACTTAACGTGATCGTTTAGATCCGACAAGAGAGCAATTGGGCTCTATTATTTAGTTTAATGACATTGCGGTTGATAATTAGTTTAAGGACATTACGGTCCATTGTTAGTTTTAAGACATCGAGGTCGAGGTTAAGGACATCATAGTCCGTGAGTTTAAGGACCTCACAGTCCGGTGTTAGTTTTAAGACATCACGGTCGAGGTTAAGGACATCATAGTCCGTGGAATTAAGGACTCCACAGTCCGATATTAGTTTTAAGACATCACGGTCGACATTAAGGACATCATAGTCCGTGGATTTAAGGACTCCACAATCCGTTGTTAGTTTTAAGACATCACGGTCGAGGTTAAGGACATCATAGTCCATGAGTTTAAGGACCCCACAGTCCGTAGTAGTGTGTGGTTGTCGGGACCCGTCACCTCTCTGACGACATTGAGGGATTACAACGACGGATATCAGAGGAGTAAAGAGATGTACTCTCGAACTGGGTGTAAATTGATTGGAAGAGCAGTTGTGCTCAGTTTAATTTATATTGAGGACTTATGGCCAGAATTGGGCTAAGTCCAGTAAAAAAATGTTTAACATTTTCATTTATGTTTGGCCTGTTAGGCCTTTGTTTGGGCTTTGTCCTTTTTATAATGCATAGCATTTATTAGGAACAAAGTGGTGTTCTGACAGTGCGCCACGTGACGCATCAGGCGCTTTGCGCCAATTAAAGAGCACATTGCGCTAGCGCACATAAGAGTGACACATGTCGCTTAGCGCTGAGCGCAAGTCTGTTAGCGCACTGCGCTTTATAAGTGCGCTGCGCCAGTTTATGGGTGCACCAGTGAGTGACACTTGCGCGCTCTGGCGCATTGCGCTAGTCCAAGAGCGCAGTGCTATTTTTAGAAGCGCAAAGCGCAAACTGTTCTGCGGTTGACACGTGGCGCGTTTTGGCGCTGTGCGCCAGTCCAATAAGCGCAAAGGCGCAATTCAAGAGTGCAAGGCACTGTCAATAGCGCTGAGCGCATTTTTGATCAAATTAAGATCAAAGAACAAGTTTTTTGTTCTTCAAAGGAGGCCTTGTCTCAAGATCCAAGAACCAAAGTTCTTGTTCTCATCAAAAGGCTCTGCCTTTATAGATCAAAAGATCTGTTAATGAAGTAAATTACTTCTTTTTTTTATGATTAGATGTTTTGATCTTTTTCTTTTCTATTGAAGATCTTGATCTTGTTCTTAGATCTCTGATCTTTTTAGAAGATGATTCTTCTTTCTTAATGAGATGATTTCATCTCTGTTCTTCAAGAATTAAATTCTATACCTTTAAAGATGAAGAAAATGATCTTCTTTCATCAAAGTCTTGCCTTTCTTTCTCTTTGAGTTCTTCTCAAACTTTGCAGAGGGTTCTCTCTATTTGAGACTTGAAATCTTGGGTCCTTTATATAGGGCCAAATGGTTTGTTAAATTAGTTGAAGAGATTTTTCTCTGATTGATTTGGGGATATTTCCCACCGTTGGATCTTTGATCCTAAGGCTTCTGTTTTACAGAAGATAATTTTCTTATTTTAATAAGATTGGAAAGATTTTTCTAGAATTTTAATTCTGATTAATTAATAATTTATTATTTAAATTCCAGTGCTGACGCAATTGGGGCTAGCGCGCCTGCGTTTGACACGTCTCGCGCAGCGCAACTGCGCTAGCGAGCCTGCGTTTGACACGTGGCACGCAGCGCAACTGCGCTAGCACGCCTGCGTTTGACACGTGGCGCGCAGCGCAGAGCGCAAGAGATCTGAAGCGTTGCTTCAATGTTTAAATTTGAATTTTGAAACAGAGCTTTGCTCTGATTGGGGGTGCGCTGCCTAGGGCGTAGCGCTCCTGGTGCCGGCATGTCTGCTTTTGACACGTGGCGCTCAGCGCGTAGCGCAAGAGATTTGAAGCGTTGCTTCAATTTTGAAATTCAAACAGAGCTTTACTCTGATTGGGGGAAACAGTATCTTGAAGGTATTTTGGTGAAACTTGTAATTCTTTTATTTAAAAATGTAAGTTTATTATATTTTGAAAATATATAGGTTTTTTAATTTTATATAATTATTAAAAAATAATTTTTATTTAAGTAGAAAAAATGCGTTTTTCTTAAAAACCGTATTTAAAATCTTTCGAGACCGAACGCTTTGTGAGAAGCTCTGCATCTCTCTCTACTAGTCCAAAGATGTGCGATAATCCGCACCATCCAATAGCAGGTCGCCTAAAAAGGGTTGTAGAGGTATAATCGCAAATGAATTAAGAATATTGTTTTAAAAGAAAACCATTTTTAAACTGAGTGGTATTTTAATGTAATATTTTCTTTGTAACCAAAATTCACACAAAGGTATCGTGCTATGAAACAAGAGTGTATGTGAGGGGTAGGTTGTTGCCCGGTGAAGTTTTCCTAAGGTATGTTTAAGTGATATTAAAAGAGGTGATATTTAAAATTCATGGTATTTTAATGAAAAACTTAAGTTAAAATTATTTTGTATGAAATTCTAGGTTCAAATTTATTCTAAACATTTATAATTAAAATTACAAGTATTGTGTAAAATTTGGATGAACAATATTTAATAAAAATGGGATTTTTTAAGATTTAGAAGATAGATATCGGTATCAACTCCAATTACCGATAATCGTTTTAAAATGAAATTTTAAAGAAGAGAAAAGAAGATTGGAAGGGACTTACAAGTTAGTTAGGTCAAATAAAGATTGAAGAAGGAGAGTTGAATTTCGCGGCATCGCGGAATTGCTGGAATTTGCTTCGATTCTCGGCGAAAGTTGATCGCTTGCTAACTCCTCTTTTATTCCACTTGTACTTAAGAAATTTTGAGAGTTTTGGCTCGAATTTTCAGAATGATACTGAGCCAAAGGGTGGGATGGTATTTATAGTGTAGAATTTGGGTTTTAGAATTAAAATGATGAATTAAAATGCATTAAAATTTGGTTTAATGGTGAAATGAAAGGTCTCTGTTTGATTGCAGTGCAGGGGTGTTAGGGGTAGGGGAAAAGTCGAGTGTGCAAAGCCCGAGGCTCTTTGGCCTCGGTTCACTCGTGGGTACTGGCTCAATCCCCATATCCGCTGGCCGATCTTGGGCTTCTAGCCTCTGGATTTATGCCACGTGTACAACTCAGTGTTTAAACCTTTTTACACATGTTTTATTTTTCTGACTTTTCATTTTTATATATATTGCACGTGTAAACTTTTGGGCTTCTAAAAAGTTAAAAGAAAAATTCAAAAAAAATAATGTGTCTGATGGAGACGAATACAAAAGCTATGTCACAGTAGTGCAAAGGCTTTACCAGTGAGCTACAACTTGTTCCTTGCTATTATTTAACAAAGTTTACTTATAATTCAATTTCAGGCTGTATAACTCATTTCTGTAAATTAAATTGGAAAATTTCATACAGTAAATTCAGAGTCGTTACAACAATATAAGTGGATATTGAATCATCTAACAATTTATTATTTGCAGATCGGTATTCTACTCGCGGGATGGCATATAGCGCCAGTTCTTGCGTCATGCCGGGGACGACATGTATAATCGTTATTTCTTATAACTTTTAAATAACAATTGTAATTTAAAATTTTCAAATTCTATATTTATATTCTAAATATTATAATATTGTGTATGTATATCTATTTTTTCGCAGGCTCGATCAGTGTAAGGACGAGGGGTCCTACGGGCCCGACTGCTGCAGGCTGCGGATGGATGCTGGGCCATGGGATCTGATCTTTGACGCGACAGGTGTGCATGTTGGAGAGTACGCGACCCAGTGGTGGGATTATATTGGACAGGAGGTTCGTATTTATTATAATTACCCGCTCCATATTCGGTGGAACAAGATCCAAACCGAGCGTGTTACACAGTTTTTTGGGTCGGAAGAGGTATGACATACCCTTTCACACATTTAAATTTTAATCGTCGTTATATACACATACATATAATTATTTGTTTAATATATTTCAATTTCAGATTAAGAAGAATTACTGATTCGTTGGCGAGCCTGGTGAGGATGGTGTGTACAGGCCATTCGATATAGATCGTACCCTTGCCCACTTTCTAGGCCAGTGTATCAAGCGACATTGCCGATGGAAAGTGAAGAGTGAACTTTACCTTCCTTGAGCTGCGGCGATCGAGGATCAGCGAATGCACTTGATGGAGGTCATAACGCTGGAGATCCCGAGAGAGTATTGGCCGCTTCTTGTCGTCTATTTTGAACGTGACGATGTGCATGCATCAATTTAATTTTTAAGCTTTTAACAATGTAATATGGAATCATATTCTAAAACATATTATAATCTTTATTTTTACAAGACAATATCGTTTCGAAATAAGCATGGTATGCGAGAACACGCTATCCCGATCCAACGGAAGCGCTCGCATGCCAATGCTCGGTGGCACTTGGTGAGTATTTCGATGCTTAATTTCATATATTTTCTATATCGTAAATTAATTATTAAACTAAATTGTAATTTCATCGCAGAGAAAGAAAGCCCCCACCAACTACAATTAAGTCAAGGGATGGGCCGCGTTACACAAGGGCACGGGCGCGTACATTGTAAGTTTCATATAATCAAGTTGATTACGTATTTTAAGTTAGCACCTGTGTATACACACACACACACATACAGACCCAGTTTCAGGAGCAGATGGACTTCTTAGGACTTAGCCTCGATGACTCGATCACTGCCGTTGTCCCTGTCCTGAATTTGATATCCGGCTGGTATCACGGTGGGTATGAGCGCGGGTTTAGGCTCGAGGCCCATCGGTTTTTTGATAGACGTTCAACCGCGCATGAGTACGCCGTGATCCAAACGTGGTTGGATGCGGCAGCTGCGTCATAGCGGGAGATCCATCAGCTCCGCGAGCATGTGGAGCAGCAGCATCAGACGCTGCAGGAGATGCGGCAAGAGATTCAGGAAATGGGTCGCGAGCTGCAAGAGTTTAGGGCGGAGATCCGAGACATGCGGTAGTCGCACGTTAATTTCCTCCAGCAGGCCATATGGATTGAGTTGAGCGCATTTTTTTAGGCCACGGATGATGGACGTGGATCGTCGTCCCAACGGTTTTAGTTCTACTTTTTGATTTGTTGACACATGCAATAGGACTTTAATGGAGTATTGATCATATTGGACGATTTTTTGACATATACATCTTTTGATTTGTTGATTAGTGGAGTATTGATTATATTGATTGTATATATAAATTTTGTTTACATTTGTATGCGATTCAGAGCTTATTAATTTGCTTATCGTATATTAATTGCGTGAGATTTAAATATACTGCGTGAATGATAATTATATATTGATGATTGTGAATGAAAATTATGTATTGCCTGTGATTGAAATTAACGCACGTGGGGCGAGGAAAATTTAATTATTTTAAAAAAAAAATAACTTATCGCGGTTGTAACCGTGATTAAATATATATGTTCACGGTTACAACCGTAAACAAAAGGCTGCTCTAGACACTAATATCTGGAGTAGATCTGTGTTATGAGTCATGGTTACAAGTTTTGATCACGGTTGTAACCAAGACCCATAACTGGTTGTGTTCACGGTAAGAACCGTGAACAAAAACTTAGGGCCATCTATTAACTGATTTATTAACTTTTTAGGCTTAGAAACGTTCACGTTTACACCCGTGAACGTTTCGTCTTCTGTTCACGGTCAAAACCGTGATCCATCATTTGCTTACGTAAATTTGGGTCACGGTTCTCTCACGGTTTAATGCTTGACCAAAATGACTTTTGTTCACGGTTTAAACCTTGAACAAAATCCCTAGCATGCAGCAGTGTTTGCATCTAATGTAAATTCGTGTAGCATTGATTCCACCGCCCCTGCAGCAGGAAAAGGATGCTGCTCTGAAATACTAAATTAATCCCCCCAGAACCCCCAAGCACAACCTTATTTAAACCCAAATCCAGTACTCCACCCAAAATTAAACCGAGCTCTCTGCTCCATTTTCATGGCTGCATCCTCTCTCTGTCCCATCCTCCTCCTCACATTCATCCTCATCTCAACCCTCTTCTTCATCCCCACAACCATCTCAGCCACCACCACCAACTCCTCAACCATCCTCAACACCACCACCACCACCACAATCAAGACCCTATGCAGCTCAACCCCGTACCCCAGCACCTGCCTCTCCTCCCTCAAGCTCACCATCTCCATCGACCCCGGCTCCCTCCTCTCCTTCATCCTCCAATCCCTATCCACCGCCGTCTCCAAGGCCGACTCCTTAACCCCGCTCCTCTCCTCCCCCGGCATCGTCGAGCGCCAGAGGGGCTCCATACAGGACTGCAAGGACCTGCACCATATCACCATCTCCTCCCTAAAGAAAGCGATAGACCTCGTCCAGGAAGGCCGCATTGCCGACGCCAGGACGCATCTCAGCGCCGCCCTGACGAACAAGAACACGTGCCTGGAGGGGCTGGAAGGGGCCCGTGGGGCCGGCTATGTGGTGGCTTCGTGGGTGTCGGCGTACAGCTATGTCAGCAACTCGCTCTCGCTCGTCTCGAACCAGATGGCCTGGAAGAATGGGAGGAGGCTGTTGGGGGGGACGACGACGACGACGACGACGAGGTTCCCAGGATGGGTTTCAAGAAAGGATAGGAGGCTGCTGCAGAGTGGGGATTATGATGGATACGATCCGGCGTCGGTATGTTTTTGTTAAATTTTATTTTCTCAAGGGGTTTTGTGAATTGTTTTTGTTGTTGCTGTTGAGGTTTTTAATATTAATGTTTGGATAATCCCCTTCATGTGGCCGCGGTAGAGCGCAATCCCCAAACAGACAGCAGACCTCGTTTAGGTTGGGGAAAAGGAGTGGGTCAAGTGATCGCGGCCAGAAAAGCCTGCGGTCCAACCCAGTCCCATTTAATTTGTTGCAGAATTATGTTTCTTTGGTTTGGAAACGGGGCTATTATACGGTATCTTAAAAGCTGCTTTTTTTAAAATAAAAAAAATTATTTTTATTTGTTATGAATTATTAGCTATACAAGGCTATAATTATTGTTGAAAAACCTCTTGTTTTTTTTTTAAAGAAAAAGGAGGAAAAAAAAAACCACTCCAGCATTTTGTTGCCACCTTTAAATAAAATTTATAATTATTATTTTTCTCCTTAAACTATATATAGAATGCAGTATATTTTGAGAATGAAAATATTGCAACATATGAAAAAGAAAAGAAAAAGGAAATCAATGCTTGTAGAAGTTGAAGGTAGAATGAAGCCCATCTGATTCCCTTCAATTCTACAAAATGCACGCCAACTTTCTCTATCTTTTAAATAAAACCATAAAACTCTTAGATTTCAGATAACAGTACCATTGAACTCTCAGTTTTCCAAATCTTGATGATCTCACCTGTATTTAACTTATAAAATTCATTGATTTTATTTTGGAAGGGTGTCCATCAATTATTATGAAGAAAGATCATAATTAATATATGAAGTTTACAGATTAATATTCTGTGCATCAATTTGGATATAGATATTGACGGTGGCAGCAGACGGAAGCGGAAACTTCACGACGGTCAGCGATGCCGTCACGTTCGCTCCCAATGACAGCGATTCCCGAACGCTCATCATCATACGAGCCGGACTTTACGTTGAGAACGTCCAAGTGCCGAGTTACAAGACCAACATTGTGATGTTAGGGGACGGGAGCAATGTTACGGTGATAACAGGGAACAGGAGCGTTGGAGATGGGTGGACTACATTTAGATCTGCTACTGTCGGCGAGTCTTTATTTTCATTTTATTGCATTTATTGCATTTATCCTGATTTCTTTATAACAAAAATTTAATTAAGAATTGTTAATAATTAACGTGAGCTAGAAAGTGTGATTTATGTCTGTCTCAATCTGATAGAATTGTGAGAGCTGTTGCTGATGTTGAAAAAGTAATTAGATGGGCCCTTCGCAAGTTATTTTCTTATTTTCTCATATCATATTATATTATTATATCATATCATATTATTATGTACATTTATCTTCACATTAGAAAGCATTTCTAACTACTATTCAACAATTAATTCTATTTGCACTTTGGTTTCAGCCGTTTCGGGCGAAGGCTTTCTTGCTCGTGACCTTGCGTTCGAGAACTCCGCCGGCCCGGCCATGGGACAAGCCGTGGCCCTTCGGATCAATGCCGACCTCTCAGCAATCTACCGCTGTGTCATCGACGGCTACCAGGACACCCTCTACGTCCACTCCTTCCGCCAGTTCTTCCGCGACTGCGACATTTCAGGCACAATCGACTTCATCTTCGGCAATGCAGCCGTCGTCTTCCAGAACTCCAACATCTATGTGAAACTGCCAATGCAAGGACAATCAAACATCGTGACTGCCCAATCCCGTGACGACCCTAACGAGACGACCGGCATTTCAATCCAGAACTGCTCGATCGTCGCGTCAGACGATCTGCTATCAAGCAACCGGTCGACTAGGACTTTCCTGGGCAGGCCGTGGAAGATTTATTCTACGACCGTTTATATAGAATCGTACATGGACGATATTATCGATCCTGCTGGGTGGTCGAAATGGGCGCAAAATGACGACAATGCGTTGGATACGTTGTATTACGGCGAGTATTTGAATTTTGGGCCTGGAGCCGAGATCCAAGGGAGAGTGAATTGGACTGGGTTTCATTTGATGGATTATGATGAGGCCTATAATTTTACGGTTTCGGAGCTTATTTATGGAGATGAATGGTTGGATTCTACTTCTTTTCCTTATGATGATGGGATTTGATTTGGATTTTTTTTATATATATTGCTGATATTATTTTGGATTTATTATTAAAAGTATCAAAATGTAATTAGTTGGATTGGAAACCTTTTATCAGTCCTCAAATCAATGAATTGGCTTTTGCATGAATTTGTTTTTTTTGTGTGTGTGATGTGCAGTCGTCTCATTCATAAGGCTGGTAGGATCTAAGGGCTTTAGTGCATCCATCTCTGGATGAGGGCACTTTATGCTTAAAGTTTTAGAAATTATTTTCTGTTCTTTTCTTTTTTGGTTATAAAAGAGTTAACTGTTTTGGAAGACTATAGCGTACTGATACTAAGACTATCCAAATCAAAATTTGGTCCATAGATTAAGTTCTGTGGAAACAATTATTATATATAAAGAAAAAGCGATATGAGCAGCCGGTCCTTTTATAGAAAGGGGCCGCTGCCCACGTTGAGGCCTAACAGCCGCCGGTCTTTTGCGATACGTGATGAATTTTTGAGTGGGTTACGTAATGGTTTTTGCAAAAAGGGCAACGAACAGCCTCCAGCACATGATACCACGTTCACAGGATGTGCTGCACTGCAGGAGATGATGTTCCTTGATAAAAAATAATATTAAACAATGAATTTTTTTGAACCAAGTCCTTCCTTTCTTATATGTGTTATACCGGATTATTAGGACTTTTGTCCAAAACAAATTGTATAAACAAAAAAATTATTTGATACAAAGCCCAACTTGCACAAGTATAGGGTGTTTAGAAAAAACGGCAAAACCCCAGTTTTGCATGAGTCATGACCGGCCTTTTCCCTGCAAAGCCTTCTTCTGATACGAACACCTCCTTTTGAGAAATCGCCTCCTTTTCGGCTCCCGTTGTTATTCTATCTCGGTAGGTTTTTTTTCGCTTTCTATTTAGGTTATGTAGAAATATGTTAACCTCTTATATTATATTATATTATTTTATATTATATTATATTATAGATTATAAACTTAATAATTATTCTTAGATAATAACATTATCAAAATTGGATTTCAAGTGAACCTTGTGGTAGATCCTATCATACAAAAAATTCAAACAATTTAACTCATGAAAAAAGTATTGCGTAAACCAAAATTAGGGGTGGAGTTCCTTATTGATGATGCTGCACATGATTTTTATATTGAATATACGCTAAAGAGGGGTTTCGGCGTTAGAAGATCACCACCTCATAATTCTAGTTCTATTCCTGATAAAGTTATAGCAAGATAGTTTGTATGTAATAAATTTGGAAAGGGTGAACCAAAAAACTGACGGAGTGGAAGAAAGGGAAGTATTACGACGTCAATCCATGCGAGTAGAATGTCCCGTAAGAACGAAGGTTGTATTTGATAGATACAGATGCTCTGAAAGCAATTATTTATAATTGTATATGGACCTATATGAATAGAGTATTCTTGCTCGAGATGATAATATGCTATCTGGTTTGCTTTATCATCCATGTATATATATTACTTGCTATTACGCATCGTTAATACATATTGATAAAGTCCTTAGGATTTTTACTTGACTACCAGAATTATGTTGAGATCATACTAATAGAGCTTAGGCAGTCCATAAGCACATTCTTAAATATTCCTAGTCGTGGGAGTGTTGAGACAGAGAATCGATACTCCAGAATAGATTAGTGTATACGTTTCTTGACCTCTATCAAGACAATGGCTAGTACCATAGCTATTGGTGTTTGACACTGAAAATTGTATACAGGTGCTCATTGGAGAATGAGTACACCGAACGGACTCGTTGAGAACTCCTAGATGGTATTATTATTATTGTCACATAGCAATTCTCTAGTGACAATGGTACATGATAGTCTTTTGACCTGAGATTGCCATAGTGTCTTGTTTGTTCCTATTATACTTTGATTACTATCCAATCACGGTTTTAAAGAGTCGTGCATACATGTTTTAGTTGTTGGATATAAGTGCCTTGAAGACAATTATTGTAATTATACAAGGACCTATATGGATAGAAAATATTGCTCGAAATGATAATATACTATCATATTTGTCTTTATCGTTCATGTGTATATGCTTTACTTGCTATTATGTATCGCTAATATATAATGATAAAACTCATAAGATCTTTACTTGACTACCAGGATTATGATAGGGATGATAATAGTGGGGCCTGGATAGTCCATAAGCACATCCTTGAATTTTCCTAGTCGTAGGAGTATCGAGACTGGGTATCGGTACTCTAGATTAGACTATTGTATATGTTTCTTGACCCGGTTGGATGACGATATATGGTCCCACAGTTATTGGTGTTTGACACCGAGGATTGAATACATGTGCTCATTAAAGAATGAGTACATTGAACGGATTCACCGAGAACTCCTACATGGTATTATACCTATTGTCAGATAGCAGTTCTCTGATGACATAAGTGCATTGTAGTTTTTTGTTAGGAATATTTATGCCCTAGAGGCCATTATTGTATATTATAGTGGAAGCTTAGACACACACACACACATATGACTTTCTTACTCGACATGATAGTATGCTATCTGGTTGCTCTTTTATTTTAACATGAGCACTTATTTTAATTTACTGTCCTTTTGATACATGTTGATAAAACCCTTAAGATGTTGACTGGACTACCATAACTATGATGTAGATCATACTAGTTAGACTTGTATAGTCCACAAGCACATCCTTAACCATTCCTAGTCGAAGGAATATCGAGACATGGCATTGATATTCCAGAATAGACTAATGCGTACATTTCTTGACCCTGTATGGGACGATGATTGATCCCACAACCATTGGTGTTTGACATCAAAAATTGTACACAGGTGCTCATTGGAGAATGAGTACACCGAACAAGACTCGCCGAAAACTCTTAGATGGTACCATACCTATCGTCAGATAGCAGTTCTCTGGTGACACTTGTATAAGTTAGTCTATAGACCCGAGATCGTCATAGTGTCTTGTGTGGTTCCCACTGTGCTTTGATTTCCTCCCTACCACGGCTCAAATGAGTCGTGCAAACAGGTGTTTTTAGGTACAGTCCTGAGTCATATGGAGGCAGTGAGCGATAGGAGGGGTTTCGTCTCTCCCGATATTGGGAGTTGATGTTACGCTAAGCTCGATTGACTATAACAGCAAGTCCCTGGTCAGAGCTGATGAGATTTACTGATAAGTGTTATCAGTTGTTTCTTGAAAGGTTATAGGCCACACATCGGCATGACTTATTGAGTTAGTGGGGTCTGACGATTCCACTTCCCAGACTCGATATGCAATATATTAGACGAAGAGACCGGACTATACGGTAAGTGTTGCTTATAGATTTACAGGAGTTTGGACAAGTTTGCTTGTTAATTTTCTATTCGTTCAATACCTGGATACCCGTTACGTCCAGCTAGTACCGCTGACGGTTTGTGGGTATCTGATGTGATCATTACCCATTGCTGGCGTATTGACGAGTCTTTAGTGTCCCACATAGAGGTTTCCTAGCTCAAGCGAAACGAAGTAGGGCACGAATGGAGATATATACGGGAGCTTGATTAAATACGAGTATATGATACCGTATTCTAATCTAGCGATATTTGATATCAGCCGGATTATATATGATATAACCGGATTATTGAATCAAGTGTTGATTCAATAATTTGATTTATATATATGTTTATATATTTGATATTAGCCGGATTATATATGATATAACCGGATTATTGAATCAAGTGTTGATTTAATAATTATATATATATATATATATATATATATATATATATATATAACCGGCTAATATTTAATATTAGTTAATATGTGTGTGTGTGTGTATTCATTTGTATTATGGTTGATGATACATGGAACTAGGATGTGCGAGAATCACATTTGAGTAAGATAATAATAAACATTTGTGAATTAAAAGAAATGAAGAATGAGTCATGGTTTTACATGCTTGGAGAAGTATTGAGAAGCCATGACTCATCTTCAATTCTTGGATTATCCATAGATATTTATTGGTCCCATCTTATCTCATCTTTGATCTCATTTTTAGCTAATGGTTCACACTCATCCAAGTCCATCATCTTCTTCATCTTCTCACTAGATTTTCTAGGGTGAGAAAAAGAAAAAGAAAAAGAAAACGAAAAGAAATATTTTTAGTGAGCAAAATTCCTACTTCATCAACCTACACTACTCTAGCCAATTAGTATATGTTGTTAATTTCACTAATACCTTGATTAATGAAGTGTAAGCTTGAGTGTGAGTTGCTTCAAGGTGGATCATCTTCGACGACGAAGACTATAAGAATGCTTGCTCCATTCTTTAAGTGGAGTCAAAAAAGAGTTCTAGAGACTATTACTTGGAGTTTTAGGAGTGAAGGACTAGACTACAAAGGTTCTTTAAGTGGAGTCAAAGAAAAGAAATATTTTTCATAATTAAAAATGCTTAGAAAATTGTGCAGGTAATTCTATGAAGGCTTATGAAATGCGAACACGTAACTCCATAACTTGGCCGTGGAACCGCCGCCTATACCATGTATTGGCCACTGTTCCGCCGCCCAAATGTGGAGTTGAGAGCTCGTTTTTCGTTTTCTACTTTATTTTGACATTTTGGATTTTCTGGATATTTTTAATGAGGCTCAAGTGGTTGAGATCTCTGGAAATTGTTGTTGTTTGAAATATCGATTGAAATGTTTAACATCGTATATATTACTTTGGTTATGTGATACAATTTTTGGAATCCACATTGATTAGTTTCGCGAAAACTAGTTATCGATTTGTAAATCTCGTAGTTTAGTCTCAAATGATGGATTATTACGGAGTTTGGATTTCGACCGAAATTCCATCGTAATCTCGTATTGTATGAGAATACTCGCCGGGAGACACTAGTAGACAGCCATGCTCCTTTGCCCCGACCAAGTAACTATAGGAGAACCCCATGGCCAAAAGCATCCACTCGGATGCTCGCGGCCACGATGTTTTGGCCAAGTTCACTTCGTTGAAGGTCTCGGGGGTGCGGCCATCCACTAAAGTTCCCGACGAGCTTTTAAATCATTTAATCAGGAATCTTGTTGAATTGCCCAGCTTAATTTTTGAAAAGTGTTCTTAATTCGAGACTTAAATGTAAGGTTTATAGGGTTAGGTATGAAATTCGGAATATGTGATAATCAGGGTTTATGATGTCTAAAGATGCGGATTCTAATTATTGTAGTTTTCGTTTCTTTTCTGGGACCGTAAGTGTAATATGTGACAGTATCCCCGATTTCGTTGCTATACAACAACGACATTAGGCATACACATATTTACTTACGTTGATAACATGTGATGTTATTGTGTTGCTATCGATATGTTATATCGGATCGTCGTGATTGAATAGCCGGTTTTTTTTAACGTGAAATAAGAGTTTTTCAATTTTCAATCATGTAAATAATTGTATGTAATATTCTTTTATTGGGACACTTCCGGATTGAGGTTGTTTTCTCCATTCGATATATATTATTTATTTTACCGCATTAGGATAGACCCAAGGCGGAGAGCACAAGTAACCGGGTTCTAGAGTCAAGTAGGAGGCCGTCTCGAGGAGTCGAGATCGGTCGCTTAACTCTAAAATTGGCAGGGTTGCTTGTCGCTCTCGCAGGGGTCTAGGGGTATGGACTTGGCTATTCATCACGATCGTAGAATCCGTGTTTTTCGTTACTGGCTTAATCTAAAATACGGACCTCCTAGTATATCATTTATCTCATATATCTGCTTCTGCTGTTTTGTAATGTGATGTGATGTGATCATATAACTGCGTGAGATGAATGCTACTTATATATATGATATATTAGTAGACACTATATATTTTTTGCATCCATGTCCCGACCACGCCCTGCCGTAAGTTAACTAACCTTACGGTGAAGACCCGGGTCGCTATGGCGAATGTGGATGGCATATATGTGTTTTATTGTCGTTTCTTTTGTGATATTTAGGAAACATAATTGATGGGACTTCATTAATAAGATTAATGAAAAGAAAAGAAACCTAAAAGATATTGTAGAATCAAAATTTTCAAAAAGATAGCTCTAGTTCTTGCTTTGCATAGCGGTACTCCATTATGAATATCCAGCACCTTATTCGATGAGGAAAGAGCCTAGATTCCTTCACCGGGAATGACCTCTTTAGTAAAACTAGCATATGTTACAACCCACTCGGTTTGTTTTGAAAACTACTCGATTTTTAAAGCGGAGCTTAAACCACTCCTTTTCAAACACTAGATTCTACAATGATATCAAGTTCATTACATTAAAGGTTTTCTTAAAATCCAGTCGTAGCTCTCTGTCATTTTAGATAGGTACTGTTTAGTATTCGTGCTGCGTTTGTCGATCTTGTCGAGGCGTAGTGTTCGGTCGCTGATTAGTGCTTTTCTGCCGCATGATGATGCGATTGGTTTGGGCAGTCGTACGACTTTGTTGATCCTGTCAAGGGTCGTGCGGGTGGGTCTAAGTCAGTTACGAAATGACGGATTGAACTTAACTTGCGGTTTATGGTTTGTTGACCTTGTCAAGGTCATAAACCCCATGGAGTAAAAACAATTATCGGGAATTTCAAGTGTTGAAATTTGCAATGAGATTGCATACCTTCTATGTGATAGTTGGATCCCGATACCCACTATGAGTAAGTGTTACTCCTGGAAGAGTTTTCCATTTTACAATTAGTTAATTCAGTAGGTGTCTAAGAAAGGTGTTAACTGGGTTATGCCCCTGCGGAAGCGAGGTTATTCGGGGAGACTCCCTCAGAGTACCAACACCAGCCTGGCTGACCGATTAGCGAACCTGGAGGGTATAATTAATTCCGGCTAATCTTACCTTTTAGGGCTTGAAAGAAGATTTGATAAAAACAGTGGGAGCCATCCCGAATAGATAATATAATAACCAATCTAATTTTGCAAGAGCGAACGCTAAAGTATTTTCTTCTTTCTCTCCTGGTAGCGACCATGTCATGCCTTAATTAAGATAATAATATGGATGTATTGACTGAACCCGCTTATTAACTGGGCTGGGGAACGTTGGTTCCGCCCTATTTTATGACAACTTTCATAAGTGTAGGAAAGGGATAGGGGACTGCAAGGATTTCCACACAACTCTAATGAAGAAAGAGAATTTTGATACATCTTCTTCGGGTGTGTTAGTTATTGAAAACTGTTTCTTAGTCTGCTCTACGTCATGAGTATTGGATACCGAATCAGGATCTCACATTTGTAATCTGTTATAAGGGTTAAAAAAAAGTAGAGAACTGAGAAAGGGTGATATGTCTCTCAGAGTAGGGAATGGAGCAATTGTTGCTGCCGAAGCTGTCGGCGAATATCACCTAGTATTGCCAAATGGTAATACATTGATTTTGAACGATTTTTATTTTGTACCATCTATGATGTGCAATATAATATCCATATCTTTATTAGATAAGAAGGATATAACTTTGCATTAGAGAAAAATATTATGAACATTTTCCTAAATCAAGTGTTGATTGGGTTTGGTACGTTGTGTAATAGTTTATACATTCTAAGTCAAAATACAGTTCTAAACATACAGAACACATACAAGAGGAAAAGTTCAGAAATAAACGAAGCCTTCTTTTGGTACTGTAGACTTGGTCAAATCAATACGACCAGACTAGCTAAATTGTATAAAGATGGATATTTGAATCCATTCGAATTTACATCTTATAAAACCTGTCAGTCATGTCTCTAAAGTAAGATGACCAAAACTCTGTTTACAGGACACGGAGCAAAAGCTACTGACTCTTGGGACTGATACAAAGTGATGTATGCGGTGCTATGTCTACACATGCCAGGAATAATTCCTCATACTTCATTACATTCACCGATGATCTCTCAAGATTCGAACATGTGTTCCTGTTGAAACACAAATATGAAACTTTTGAGAAATTCAAGGAATATAAGAGCGAAGTAGAAAACCAGACGGATAAAAGTATTAAAATCCTTCGATCTTATCGAGGAGGTGAATACTTGTTCATATCAGTTTTTTGCATTTTTATACCGCCCAATTTTTATCATATTGCTTATCGGTAGGTACTCTTGAGCCGTGTTTGCTAGTCAATTGCAGGATACAGGTTCTCGGCTCCAAACAGTGAAATTCATGGAAAAGCACGACAAATTCCGGATTTCTGCCAACCACAGATAAAACACGGGTCTCCGCTCTCTATCCGTATGTTGCCACACACCAGTTTAAGAAGACAAAAGGGAAAATCGATTGTCATCTTCATGCACAAAGCACAATGGCAACACAAAGTCCAAGAAATCTACGCGGAGCTCAAGAAAATCATGACAAAAGATCCACATCCAATCACCTTTTGATCTACTAAAATTCTGGAAGAAATGTGAAAAGTTTCTGAAAAAAGACATATACCACTCAGCAGAAAACATCAAACCAGGGAACCCCACAAAATCCTATGACCTAACTCCACTAAAAGGCCGCGGTTCCGCGGAATAAGCATGCTTAGGCCGCGGTTCCGCGGCATAAGCATGCTTAGGCCGCGGAACCGCGGCCGTACGGTGTCGGCAGCGTGTCATCTTTTGGGGGCAGATTTGTAATTCTATGTGAGGACAGATTGTTGCCCTAGATTTTCAGTTCCCTGCCTATAAATAGTCCAGAACTTGCCAAAGCCAAGGGTGCTTATTCTTATATTTAGATTTTAGAATACATGTGTTGTTCTTCTTTCTCCTCTCATCTCTTCTCCATTAAAAACTTGTAGTGAGCTTTTGTGAGTGAAGAATGAATAAAGGAGTTCTTGTTCTTACCATGCTTATCTTGTTGTAATTGTTAATTATATTTGCTTGTATTTTTCATTTGCTAATCTAGTTGTTGTTATTTGTTGTTTGTTTGTTTCTTGTTCTCTTTTTCTTTATCCTTAAAACAACTATGATGCTTAAGCTTGATCCTTGCCAAGGTGAGGTCTCAAATAGCTAGTTGTAATCTTCTAACCTCTTTCTTTCTATCTTTCTCCTTTGTTTTATTTTCCTTTTTCTTGTAATGGGTGAGTAGTTTTCTTAACTTGTTAGGGTAGGATAAGGAAAGTTTGAGAGAAGAAAATCTCTCTCACTCTTTCCTTGCCCAACATCTTAAATCAGACTCCCGTTAATTGAACCACAATCCGCTCCCTACGGCACCCTATCCTACATGATAGCGGTGATTCCGTAGTGAGACCGGTTGTGGTTGAATTAACCGGAGGTTAAGGCTAAGAGCCAAGAACGGACGGACAAGCACCAAAAGGAAGAACTTATGTGTTGGAAAGCCTAGCTTATACTCGCAAGTTCTTTCCTAGTCGTGCTAATCCCCGTTGTTGTCGATTACTGTAACACCGATATTAAGAGTGGCAACGAAAGAAGTGAGCGACTCCTAACTCAAACTAACCTAATCCTAACCCTAACAAGCTCTCTTTACATATCAATTTAGCACATAGTTAATCTCAAAACAAACTTGGACATTTGGACTTAACTCGTTAAAGCACATAGAAAAAGATTCACATCTCCCTGCGGACGACCCGTACTCAACCGGCTAGCTACAAGCGAAACCGTCTTGATTGCGGTAATAAACTTGAACACGCAAAAACTCTACCAATCAAATGGCGCTGTTGCCGGGGAGACGGTAGTTTATTTCTTTGTGTAATTTTGGGTTAATTTGTGAATATAAATATAACCGAAAAACAAAAAAAAAATATACATTGTAAAAAGCCATCTTGTTATTTTTTATTAGTTTTTGTGCAAGTGTGCAGGATAAAAAGACGGCCGAGTTCAGTGCCAAAGACGTGGGAAGTTAGACCCATATCTCGCGGCTACACTGCAACGGATCAAGACGGAGCCAACGGTCTACTATTAAATTCTGGAGCAGATCCAGTGAGCAAATAAAGATTCAGGAGCTCCAGACAAGAAGAGGACACCCATCTTAGCATACCACAGGAATTTCAAAACCCACCTCCACTTTATTGCCGCGGAACCGCGGCAAAAGCAAGCTTAGTCCGCGGAACCGCGGCCATTTGGAGCCCTCATCGACTCAAAATCCCTGTGAGTGTTCCTTATCTCTCCCCCACTCTTCTGAACTCCATTGAACTGTGTTTTCTGCAGCATTCTTTGTGCAAACTCTCTTCCCCCTTCCAATAAATTGTTTTTGTGCAGGATTCTTTGCGCCGCGCTAAAAAAATAAAAATTGATTGCAGTTGATTGTTACTGCTTTGCATTTATTATTACGGACTTTAAGGGGCTTGAAACCAATCCAGATTGGGTGGGGATTTCATCACCCTTCCCAGGACCCCAGAAATCACAAAAAGCATATGCATTGACCATTGCTTAAATTAAAAAATACTAGACTCAGCCCTAAGGACTTCGCGCTCAATAGGACAGAGGACTAGTTACAGGCATCGGCCGTTTATCCTATCCTGACTTTGCGGTGTCTAGGCAAGTGTGTCCAAGGCAAGTGGTTACTTAATTAGGACCACTACTTACGTAGTGGGGAGCCTCCCACTTACCTGGCACTTACTTGGCCGCAATTGGCAGAGAAGAGGCGGTTTGAGGTCCTATTTCTAGCCCTTTGGAACAGTTAGGAGCTGTCTAGCTGACCTAGGTGACCCTAGATCTAGGTGTGATTGTGCATATCTTGTTTGTGATTGTTTGAAGCCGTAAGTCCGTACATATTTCTGTAAAGCTCTTTCTTAAAAAAAAAAGAAAAAAAAACACAAAAAACCAAAAACTTGCCCTTTGTCGCCAAAATCCCATTTTTTCACCCACCACCCATCGTATTTCTCCATTGACGTTGTCTTACCCTCACCTTCTCCGCTTTGACTATACTAAACTCGTTTAGTGTATGTCCGTTTGGACTCAGGACAATAGCGCCCGCCTAGTCCGCGTTACGTTAGTCGCTACCGACTACGCGATCGACTCAGACGTCGAAACTCCGTCCACGCCTTTTTCACCCTTACCTTTGCCGGCCAACTCCGACGTTGACTGGAATTCTGTTCATACATCTTCACCATCACCAACCTTTTCTTCCGCGATGTCAGGATTTAATCCAAACATCCCTACAACTCCCCCAGGATTGATTCGACCTCCTATGGATGCGAATAACCCACCACCACCGCCTGTCGTAGCGCCACAGCGAATCGCGCTCTAGGATCGTTTCTATCCCACCCGTTCTGCACTTCCCACCTGTCTTTCCCTTCCACCGGCCAATGGGGATAATTTTGAAATTAAGCCCCACTTCATTAACATGCTTTCGAAATTTCATAGGCTTGAATCTGAAGATGCCTATATCTTCATCAACAAGTTTCAAAATGTTTGTGCCATGATGAAAACCACCCAGCTGTCGGACGATGCTATACGGCTACGGGTCATTCCGTTCACTTTGTGCGATCTTGCTGAAAAATGGCTGTATAGCACCGCTTCCCACTCCATAACCAGTTGGGACGAGTTTGTGAAAGCGTTTCTCAAGAAATTCTATCCGAATCATAAAACCGCGAGGATCTGTAACGAAATCAACCAATTCTCCCAGCTTCCTACTGAACCCTTCTGGAAGTGCTTTGACCGGTATAAAGACCTTCTTGTTCAGTGCCCTCACCATGGTATTGAGAAATGACAACTTTGCCAAACCTTATACGAGGGCCTGAACCCAGTAACCAAGCAGTTGTTGGAAACCATTTGTCAGGGCCACTTCCTATCGAAATCTGACGAGGAAGCGTGGCAATTCTTCGACGACCTTGCGGAACAAACGCTTCAATGGGAGAGCACCAGACCAACTTCTTCTTCTTCCTCCACTTCTACTGGTCAGTCTAGGGTAGGCATTCACCAACTTGATGTCTCTATTGCGATGAAATCTAAAATGGCTGCAATAACGAGAAAACTTGAAGAGATAGAGAGCAAATTTTCATCTCCTGCTCCTGCCCCTGTTCTCCCCCTTCGTACCATTTGTGCTTGTTGTTCCGATCCTTCTCACTTAACCGAAGAGTGTCCTTACAATCCCCCTTCTCAAGGACAGGATCAGGTTAATGCTGCATTTCAGCAAAGTCCAAGAAATGATCCATACTCTTCCACCTACAATCCCGGTTGGAGGAACCACCCCAATTTTGTCTGGAATCAGAATCAACATCAATTCCAAAGCAACAATTTCCAGAGGCCCCCTCCTCCGCAACAACAAGCGCAACAACAAACTCAACATCATTTTCAGCAGCCTTTCCAACCCCAACCTTTTCAAAATCAGACGAACAACTTTGCACCCAACAATTCTTTTCCGCAAAACGACTTTGTTCCGTCAAACAACGATAAGGTTTCCTCGATAGAACGAAGTTTGGAGGCGTTCGTTAAACAATCGACACAATCCACCGCCAACATCCAGTCGTCTATTCAGTCTTTGGTGCAACACACTGCTGCACACGGGCAAAGCATCAAGACCATCGAAGCCTAGATTGCACAGCTGAATGCGGCGTTAAGCGAGCGAGAAAAGGGGAAGCTTCCATCTCAACCACTCCCAAATCCCGGTCGCCCACATAATGTACATGTTGCTCTTGAACAACAGAACCATAATGTGAGTGCCGTGACTACATTGAGATTGGGAAGGATGCTGCACAACAACATCGGCACAACAATTGAGGATAATGACACCCCGGCCGCTTCTTCTTCTTCTTCTTCTTCTTCTTCTCCTTCCTCATCTTATGAGCCTATTCTTCATTCTTCAAAAGGCTCTTCTTCTTCTTCTTCTGCTCTGAACGGACCCACTTCTCACTCCACGAAAACACCAGCTCTGGGATCCGTTCCAGCTCCACAATCTCCTCCACAAGCATTGGACTCAACCAATTTTAAAAACGTTCCATTTCCAAACCGGTTGAGGTCCAATAAACAAAATCCACAAATGGAGAAGATTCTGGAGTTGTTTAAGCAGGTTAACATCAACATTCCCCTTTTAGATGCTGTCCAACAAGTCCCGTCCTACGCGAAAATCTTAAAGGACTTATGCACAAAAAAGAGGAAATCTCATGTACCCAAGAAAGTTTTTTTGGCTAGTGCCGTGAGTGATGCTCTTACCCAATTTTTACCGCAAAAACGGAAGGACCCTGGCTGTCCTACGATTTCTATTACCATTGGGGATAAGAACATCAACCGCGCACTATTAGATCTTGGTGCCAGTGTTAACCTGCTTCCGTACTCAGTATATGAGCAATTAGGTGTAGGAGAGCTGAAACCCACACACTGTACTCTCCAAATAGCCGACCGATCAATCACCCATCCTAGGGGTTTGCTAGAGGATGTGTTAATCAAGGTTGGGGACTTCATATTCCCCGTTAACTTCATTGTATTAGACACACAGCCTGTAGCTAACCCCCGGAATCAAATTCCGGTGATACTCGGTCGCCCATTCCTTGCAACCTCAAATGCTGTGATCAATTGTCGCAATGGTTCGATGAACCTATCTTTTGGAAAAATGACAATTGAACTTAACATTTTTAGGTTAGGGAATCAGCCCACCGAACCTAATGCTCATATACTAGACATTTGCTCGATCCAGGAGATCACCCCAGAAGAGTGTGAATTCGAGGAGTTTTTGTTCGATCACAATAACCTTAACGCCACTAGTGCATTCCTCTTCGAACCTGCTGCTGTTTCTGCGCCCGACAATGACTACGAGTGTTTCACTTTCTAGAACGATCTTAGCCACTCACCACCCGAGTTTGAATCCTTCGAATTTTCGGATGAGTTACCTGAACCATCCAACTCGGTCACTTACACTCGTTTTGAACCTTTGCTGGAATCCTTTGAGTTCGAGACCTTTTCACCAATCTTGCCTTCAATCGTTTCACCTCCAACGCTTGAACTCAAGCCTTTACCGTCTCACCTTAAGTACGCTTACTTGGGTGAGAACGAGACCCTCCCTGTTATCATCTCGGCTTCTCTAGCTCCAGAGCAAGAGAGAGCCCTTCTTGCGGTCTTGCACAGCAATAAGCAAGCTTTTGGCTGGTCCATGGCGGACATCAAGGGGATTAGTCCCCTGATCGTTGAACATTACATTCATCTGATGGATGATGTCAAACCAGCCAGGGATCCACAAAGGCGTCTTAACCCAGTCATGAAGGAGGCTGTGAAAAAGAAGATCGTAAAATGTCTAGATAGTGGTATCATTTACCCTATCTCTGATACCCAGCGAGTTAGCCCCATTCATGTTGTCCCTAAGAAATCAGGCATAACGGTCATCACTAACGAGGCGAACGAGTTAATCCCTACTCGCACCCAAACTGGGTGGCGAGTATGCATCGATTACAGAAAACTCAACGCCGCAATGTGGAAGGACCACTTTCCGCTACCTTTCATTGACCAAATGCTTGAACGATTGGCCGGACACGAGTACTTCTGCTTTCTTGATGGCTACTCCAGCTATAATCAGATTCCCATCGCCGAAAAAGACCAGGACAAGACCACATTCAGTTGTCCTTTCGGCACATTTGCATATCGTGGCATGCCCTTTGGGTTTTGCAATGCGCCCGCTACCTTCCAGCGGTGTATGATGGGAATCTTCTCAGACATGGTGGAAAAATTCCTGGAGATCTTCATGGACGATTTCTCTATTTTCGGCGATTCCTTTAACGAGTGTTTGCTGCATCTCGATGCTGTCCTTACCCGATGTAAGGACAAGAACCTCACTTTGAATTGGGAGAAGTGCCACTTCATGGTGCGCGAAGGTATTGTCTTAGGACATATCATTTCGCAAAATGGCATAGAGGTTGACAAAGCGAAGATTGAGGTCGTTTCCAATCTCCCTCCTTCCAGATGCGTCAGAGACATCCGAGCCTTCCTTGGCCATGCCGGTTTCTATAGACGGTTCATCAAGGACTTTAGCAAGATTGCTAGGCCCTTGACTCTTTTGCTGGCCAAGGACAAGCCATTCGACTTCAACTCGAGCTGTGTGACTACGTTCGAGTCATTAAAAAGCTCACTCAATTTTGCTCCCGTTCTTTCTTCACCTGACTGGATGCACCCATTTGAGATTATGTGCGATGCATCCGACTTTGCCATTGGTGCTGTCCTTGGACAACACATCAACAAGATGCCGCATATAATCTATTATGCTAGCCGAACCCTGAACGACGCCCAACTGAATTATACAACAACTGAGAAGGAATTCTTGGCTGTTGTATTTGCTTTAGAAAAGTTCAGGCCCTACCTCATCGACTCTCCAGTCATTGTCTACACAGACCATTCTGCTCTGCGCCATCTTTTTGCGAAGAAAGATGCAAAATCTCGGCTGATACGTTGGATCCTATTGCTTCAAGAGTTTGACCTTGTCATCAAGGACAAAAGAGGATGTGAAAACGTAGTCGCCGACCATCTCTCACGACTTCCTTCTTCGCCTTTGCTTCATATTCCGATCAACGACGTTTTTCCGGATGAACAACTCTTGACAGTATCTTGCGAACCCTGGTTCGCAGATATTGTGAACTATTTGGCCACAGGATTACTACCGACTGAATGGTCACGTCAGGACAGACTTCGATTCTTATCCTAAGTAAAACACTTTTACTGGGACGAACCCTATCTGTTCAAGTACTGTCCCGACCAGATTATTCGTCGGTGTGTCCCTGACGATGAATTCAAGAGTGTGCTGTCATTTTGCCATGATCAAGCATGTGGCGGGCATTTTGGCCTCAGAAAGACAGCTGAGAAGATCTTGCAGTGTGGTTTCTACTGGCCACAACTCTTCAAAGACTCTCATGACTACTGCAAGACTTGCTCCCGGTGCCAACACTTGGGCCGGATATCCCGGAGGAACGAGATGCCGCTCCAACCAATCTTGGTTATGGAGATTTTTGACGTTTGGGGGATAGATTTCATGGGGCCGTTTCCCAGCTCTTTTGGGAACTTGTACATCCTTCTCGCTGTTGATTACGTCTCTAAGTGGGTCGAGGCTGTGCCCAGCCGGACTAACGACAACAAGGTTGTCGTTAGGTTTCTTAAAGAAAACATTTTCTCCCGTTTTGGGCACCCCCGAGCGATCATTAGCGACAATGGAACTCATTTCTGCAATAAGACTTTTGAGGCCTTGATGCGGAAATATTCTATTAATCATAAGCTATCTACGCCCTACCACCCCCAAACCCGTGGGCAGGCCGAAGTTTCAAATCGGCAAATCAAGCAGATACTGGAGAAGACGGTTTCCAAGAACCGTAAGGATTGGTCGTTGAAACTCACTGATGCCCTTTAGGCATTTCGAACTGCTTATAAGACCGATCTTGGCATGTCTCCCTATCTGCTTGTGTATGGAAAGGCTTGCCACCTCCCTGTCGAATAGAGTATCGCGCATTTTGGGCGATAAAGGAGCTGAATCTGTCTCTCGAAAATGCGGGCAGCCATCGGAAGCTGCAGTTGAACGAATTGAGCGAGCTTAGGGATGAGGCTGACGATAACACGATTGTAACACCCGAGCCCAATAATACTATTTATATTACTAGTTGAGGGTTGTATACCGCTCATTCCAATTTTCCTGATTTTCTGGTGTTTATTACTAAATTTTACCCGGTTAAGTCATTTTTGGCACATAACAAATTTTAACTCCTAAAATGAAATTTAAGATGTCCATGTTGGCCTACTCGTCTCCACTAGTCGCGTGGTAGCGTCCGCGTGTCGAGATTCTGTTCCGTTTGGCTAAACGGGCCAGTTTGGGCGACTACGCGCACGTGCAAGTGTCCGACTTGGGGGCATGCATTTTAATCATTAAACACCTCTTTTCAAAATTTGGAACCCGCTTAAAATCCTATAATTTGAATTTGGAACCTTTGGGCGCAATCCGGGCGCGATTTGGAAATGTTTCATTTTGCGCCAAAATGGCCCATTTAAATTTAATACCTCAAACTAGTATCTACGAATATATATTTCGTTAACTGCTTATCTTTCCAAAGTTTAACTGCAAATCCTTTTTAAATTTTCTTGTGGCCAATCATAAGGCTGAGTTTGTGGGCCCCGCCTCCTAATCCTTCTCTGTCTCTCTCTCTCTCATCATCTGAAATCCAATCTCCCTCTCTCTCCAATCTCCTTCTCTCTCTTCCTCTATTTAATACCCATGCAGCAGCCGCCTCCCTCAACCGTCTTCCTCCATCGCGAAACCCTAACCCTAACCCTAGCCTCGTTCTCGCGCAGCCCACCATCGCCACCGAGACCTCGCCGTCGCCGCCAGCAACGCCTCCTCGACCGCCGCACCTTCCTCCTCCTGTTCTCCCGACGATACCCGCGCCTGCACCCAACCCCGACCTCGCCTCCACCCTCGCAGACCTCGCCGTCGACGTCGCCTCTCACCGTCGACGCCTCCCACGACTCCCTCTCACCCTCCTCGTCGAGACCTCGTCAGCACCTCCCTTCCTCTCCTCGCCGGACCACCAACCCGAGCCTTCATCCATTGCCTACCCCGCTGTTCACCGGAGAACGCACCGGCGACCTCGCCGTCGTCACCAGGGCCGCCTCCTTCTCCCCCTCGACCACCAGAGCCGACCCCCCTCTCCTCCAGCTCGCCGCAGCACCCTCTCCCGCGCACCCCGAAGCCTCCAACCCTTGCTGCAGCCGCTGCCGTTGCTTCGCCGGCGTTCCAGCGCCGTCGAGCTCGCCGGGGTCACCTGGTACACCTCTCTGTAAGTGTCCCCTTTCCTTCCTTTGTGCAAATCATCCCCCTTGCTGGTCGTAGTCACTTGTATCCTATCGTATTGCTAACTTCGCTCCCTTTTGTCGTTGCCGGAATCCGACCGTGCCGTCTTGGCGAACCCGACGCTCCAGCGAGGTCCCCTGGTCCGTGTGATCTCGTTGATCTCTGTTGGGACTCGATCCGTGGCCCGTGCTTTCATATCGCGTTTTCTGCCGACTTTGCATCCGTGTTCCAGTTTGCAGACCGTCGAGGCAAGTATCTGAATACTTGCTTGAACATGCTAGCGTGCGAGATCTAGTCTTACCACGCAATTAAACTCATACTATTTAATACCACAACTTAATGATGGCATTTGATATCGTATTATTGCAGTATCTTTATATTGGAATCGTTACAATAGTTCCTCGTAATTAATTAACCCACATCAATCTATGCTTTAACTAAATAAAACGACTGAATCATATCTGCTTAAACTGTTAAATCATTCATGAGACAATTACTATATTTAGTATAATTTCACGTAGTTCCTTAATTTATAATTGCGGATATTGCTTTACCTTGTGGCTATTGCACCCTAAAGATGATTGAACATGTTAATAAGAGAATATAAAGATCACTGTGGTTATATGGAATATTGTGGTTAATTACTGTTTCCTGCTGTTGTTCATTATTGATTGTGTACCTGTTGTGAGCACTTACCCGATTGCACGATATATTGGCCTGACCCTGATACACCTGACATATACATACATACCGACTCACCCTGTCGTACCATGACATTTCCTGTTTCATGATTTCATGCCTAATGCCGACAAACCTAACCATTCCTGCTGTCGATCCAGACAGACCTACTTTTACTTGACTTGTGTTGGCATTAGTCCTTGACTACTGAACACCTGACCTGACATACATAGTTTGGGGGTATGGGGAAATCAAAGGTGAAACCGACTTGTAACTCAACAGTTCGATACATTGTTCTGATCAGTCTTACGGGCTTGGCCAGTCCGGGAGTGATGATGCTGACATCACTCGTCCATCCTACTACCTACTTTTACTGCTTAGCGGCACGTCTCGGATCCAGCCCCGAGGGTCATGACCGTGGTCCCGGGCACGCACGGGATACTATTGAGTTACATCGACGATTCATCAATTGGTTTCAAAGACTATAGAGTAGAAAACCTGATAGGACAGTTTGGACACCATTGCACATTACCCTGCTTGTTATTCCTTGTTACTGCCTTATTCATGTTCATACTTGCATTGTTTATTACCATGTTTATGCTATATACTTGATGTCATGACGCGCTGACGTCTGGGTTTTGCATGGCCCAGATTCCTTACCACTATCGACGACCGAGCAGGAGTACTTCAGCCAGCAGGCTGAACTGTGAGTTCCTTAGAGTTTAGTTTATTTATTTTCATTTCATTTCCAGATGTGAGCCCGCATTATGGGACGTACTGTTTATTCATTGTACTGGATCATTAGCTTCCGCACTTATTGTTTATTTGATTCTTGTTGTTATGGATTTGGAAATGTATTAGATTAGCTTTTTATCTTGTTCTTGATAACCTTACAACCGTAATGTGACTGTGGATGGATACTTCCTACCCACAGGTAGCATGGTTGGCTATGTCGCGTGCCCGATCTTGCGTACTCTGGGAAGCGGGGCGTGACATGGTTTTATGGTATCAGAGCGATAGGTTAATTGGGTTGATTCTTAGTAGTTGGGTATTTCACCCGATACACGAATCAGAATACCCGTGATTAGGAAACATGTCCTGCCACTTTGACCGTTTTACCCCCTTGAATCATTCTTCCGGATCATGTCGACATGCAAACTTACTTTGCATTGTCAACTCGAAAACCTAATCTCTTGTTATCTCTAGGATTTAGGCGACTTGGGTGGAGTTAAGTAATTGCGGCTATGATACCGCGGCATAGCTACAATGCAGTACTCTATTTAAGTATCTTGGAGTTCTAGCCTTGATTTATATATTGAATCTATCATCATGCTAATGTTGTTTGTTTTGATTTCAGGACCATGGCAGATAAGAATTTCAAGACGTATCAGAGGCGTGTGGATGAAGCCGCCATGTTAGGAGTGATACGTGGGATGTTGGAAAATCAGAAGAGGCAAACTGAGCTGATCCAGCAGCAAGCAGATTCATTTCAGGAGGGTTTGCAGACTATGCAGCAGTCTGTAAACACCGCTGTAGCGAAGCCAGTCGACCGAGTAGGAACCGTGGCAGACTTCAGACGGTTGGGTCCTACTACTTTCACTGGTTTGGAGGAACCGTTACCAGCCGAGCAGTGGCTAGTAGACACGGAGAATTTACTGATTGCGGCACAGATCCCAGAAGACAAGAGAGTTGATGTGGTGCGCATTCAGCTGGTAGATTACGCCCGAGAGTGGTGGCTTGTGGAGGAGACCCGCTTGTCCAAGCCAATCAGTTAGGCGGATTTCTCTAAAAGTTTCTTGGAGAAGTTCTTCCCGCGGACTGCACGGGAGGAAATGGAGGAGAGATTCATTGGGCTGAAACAAAACAGAACAGCTGTGGATGTACATGCAGCGGAGTGGACGAGACTCAGCCGTTTCGCTGGACCCTTAGTCGCCAAGGAGGCAGACAGGGCGCGAAGGTTCTTGCGCAGTTTGGATGTGGACATCCAGAGGCAGATTGTCTCCCTGGGTTTGACCACTTTCTCACAGGTTCTTACGGCAGCCAGAGAGCAGCAGAGTTTATCAGGATCGAAAGGGAACCTTCACCAGACAGCAGTTGCGGCCAGGAAGCCTGCATTTGTGCCTAACCGAGATCATGGGCGCAGAGGTATTCCAGTGGACCGTCGAGGTGTAGCGCCAATGAAGAAGCCTGTGATCGTTGACCGAAGGAAGAGCGTGACCTGTGCCTACTGCCACTTACCTGGGCACGTGCATAAGGAGTGTAGAAGAAGACTGGGACTTTGTCTGGTTTGTGGAGCAGCCGATCACGCAGTTGGTGCTTGTCCGTCGAAGCTTCGCACGAGAGAGGATATATGGAAGACTCCGCAGAGACCGTTCCAAGGGCAGAAACAGCTGACACAAGGGCCCAACCAGGGTCGAGCTTTCACCTTGACAGCTGATGAAGCCAAGGCATCAGGAGAAGTGGTTTCAGGTACTGTACTCGTTCGTGGTTTTCCCGCATTGGCATTATTTGATTCCGGAGCATCCCACTGTTTTATGTCGTCCAAATTTATAACTACACACTCGATCACCTGCACGACCTTGTCTAGTTTCTGGGACATACACACTGGGAATGGGAAAATCATAGCTAGTAATGAATGTAGAGATTGTACGGTTGTTGTTTGCGGACGAGAGCTTTTTGCAGATTTCTTGGTGATTGATACGGGCAGTTATGATGTAGTTTTGGGAATGGATTTTCTTGGCACTTTCCACCCACACATTGATTGTAGGGCAAGGAAAGTAATTTTCCATATTCCCGGGCACCCTGAGTTTACTTTCATTGGAGGAAGCAGTTCTGTCGGTCCAGTCGAGTTTAGGGCTATGCCGACGAACAGTGTTCTTGCGGCTATGGTAGTGGATAATAGTGAAGAGCCGGCAGTTGTCCGCGACTTTATGGATGTGTTTGAAGATATTTCGGGCTTACCGCCGAAGCGAGATGTGGAGTTTGCGATTGACCTTATTCCTGGTGCAGCTCCAGTATCAAAATCTTATTATCCGATGGCACCGGTGGAATTGGAAGAAGTTAAGAAACAAGTGGGTGAATTACTCGAGAAGGGATGGATTCGAAGCAGCAACTCGCCTTGGGGAGCTCCAGTCCTTTTAGTAAAGAAGAAGGATGGCACGAGAAGGATGTGCATTGATTATCGAGAATTGAACCGGGTGACTATTAAGAACAAGTACCCGATCCCTCGCATTGGAGAACTCTTTGAGCAGCTTAGTGGCGCGAGGGTATTCTCGAAACTGGACTTGCGATCAGGATATCATCAGGTCCGAGTGAAGGCAGAAGACATTTGCAAGACAGCGTTTCGGACTCGGTATGGGCATTTCGAGTATTTAGTGATGCCCTTCGGAGTGACTAATGCGCCGGCAATATTTATGGATTTGATGAACAGGATCTTTTCACAGTTCTTGGACCAGTTTATTGTGGTATTCATTGACGATATTCTGGTGTACTCGAAGAGTCCGGAGGAGCATGCTGAGCACTTACGGATCGCACTGCAGACGCTGAGATAGAAGAAATTATTCGCGAAGATGAGTAAGTGCGAATTCTGGCTGGAAGAAGTGAAGTTTCTGGGGCATGTTGTATCGGGCAATGGAATCGCCGTTGATCCCGAGAAGATTGCAGCAGTTCGAGACTGGCCTATTCCGAAGAATGTTGCGGAGATAAGGAGTTTTCTTGGACTCGCTGGTTACTACAGAAGATTTGTGGAGAACTTCGCGCGTTTAGCTGAGCCGTTAACCAAGCTTACGCGTAAGGAGGTACCGTTTGTTTGGTCGGATGGATGTGCATTGGCCTTCGAGACGTTGAAGCAGAAGTTGATAACCGCCCCGATCCTGACCGTACCGGACAATTCAGGAGGACTGGTGATTCATAGCGACGCATCTGGAAAAGGATTGGGATGTGTTTTAATGCAGAACGGGAAAGTCGTCGCTTACGCATCGAGACAGCTGAAGACTCATGAGAAGAACTATCTGACTCACGACTTGGAGCTTGCAGCCGTGATCTTCGCCCTGAAGATTTGGAGACACTATCTTCTGGGCGAGAGAGTTGAAGTCTTTACGGATCACAAGAGTTTCAAATATGTGTTCACTCAGAAGGAGTTGAACATGAGGCAACGCAGATGGTTGGAGCTGATGGCCGACTACGACCTTGATCTTAAGTACCATCCGGGAAAAGTTAACGTCGTGCCAGATGCGCTAAGTCGGTTACCAGCAATTCAGTTATTGACTGCACAGAGAGAGATCATTGAGGAGTTTCGGAGATTTGACTTGGAGGTTGTGCTACCGCGTGCTACAGGACAGTTGATGCAGTTGCAAGTACAATCGTCCTTAGTTGAGAAGATTAAAGCGGCGCAATCGCAGGATCCTAGACTATAAAAGTTTCGAGAGCAGGTGGAAGCCGGACTACGAACCGATTTACTGATCCATGAAGATGGTTCGTTGAGGTATGGTAGCCGTGTGTGTGCGCCAAAAGGAGATGTGCGTGAAGAGCTTATGAAGGAGGCACACAGTTCAGCTTACTCTGTACATCCAGGAGGGACAAAGATGTACCGAGATATTCGACAGCACTTCTGGTGGGAAGGTATGAAACGGGAAATTGCTCGCTTCGTGGCTAAGTGCTTGGTGTGTCAGCAAGTCAAGGCTGAACACCAAAGGGTTGCTGGTTTGTTGCAACCACTTCCGATTCCTCAGTGGAAGTGGGAACATATAACCATGGATTTCGTGACGGCTTTACCGCGGAGTCCAAAGGGCAACAATGCCGTATGGGTGATTATCGATCGGTTGACCAAGGCAGCTCACTTTATTCCTTTTCGGGTTGGTCAATCGACGGAGACTTTGGCAGAGCGGTACATGCAGGAGATTGTCAGATTGCATGGAGTACCGATAAGCATCGTGTCCGATCGGGACACTCGGTTCTTGTCGCACTTTTGGAGGAGCTTACAAGATAGTTTGGGGACTCGATTGAAGTTTAGCACAGCTTATCATCCTCAGACTGATGGACAATCGGAGAGAACGATCCAGACCCTTGAAGATATGTTGAGGGCCTGCATGTTGGACTTCAAAGGTTCTTGGGAAGATCATCTACACCTGGTGGAGTTTTCGTACAACAATAGCTTCCAAGCAACGATTCAGATGGCCCCGTTTGAAGCACTGTATGGTCGTAAGTGCCGTTCACCTGTTTGTTGGGATGATGTTGGTGAACGAAGGTTACTAGGACCAAATTTGGTGGTACAGACAGTCGAGAAGGTGATTACAATCAGGAAGCAAATGAAGGCAGCCCAAGACAGACAGAAAAGTTGGGCCGACACGTCCAGAAGACCTCTAGAGTTCGCTGTGGGTGATTTGGTATTCCTGAAGATATCACCGACTAGAGGAGTGATTCGCTTTGGAAGTCGGGGAAAGCTTAGTCCCCGATTCGTTGGACCCTTCGAGATATTGGAGCGTGTTGGAGAGGTATCGTACCGGTTGGCGTTACCACCGTCATTAGCAGGAGTTCACGATGTGTTTCATGTGTCTCAACTACGGAGGTATGTTCGTGATGAGACTCATGTCTTGGATCATTCAGAGTTGACCGTACGGGAGGACCTGACTTTTGAGGAGCGACCAGTCGAAATCAAGGATCGCAGAGAAAAGGTTCTTAAGAACAAGGTTATCCCTCTTGTGCTAGTTTCTTGGGGTAATCGATCGCATGGGGAATCCACTTGGGAGCGAGAAGACGAGATCCGGCAGAAATTCCTTTATCTTTTCCAGTAGTTAGCTATCTTGTATTCTTGGAATTTCGAGGACGAAATTCTTTTGTAGTTGGGTATGATGTAACACCCGAGCCCAATAATACTATTTATATTACTAGTTGAGGGTTGTATACCGCTCATTCCAATTTTCCTGATTTTCTGGTGTTTATTACTAAATTTTACCCGGTTAAGTCATTTTTGGCACATAACAAATTTTAACTCCTAAAATGAAATTTAAGATGTCCATGTTGGCCTACTCGTCGCCACTAGTCGCGTGGTAGCGTCCGCGTGTCGAGATTCTGTTCCGTTTGGCTAAACGGGCCAGTTTGGGCGACTACGCGCACGTGCAAGTGTCCGACTTGGGGGCATGCATTTTAATCATTAAACACCTCTTTTCAAAATTTGGAACCCGCTTAAAATCCTATAATTTGAATTTGGAACCTTTGGGCGCAACCCGGGCGCGATTTGAAAATGTTTCATTTTGCGCCAAAATGGCCCATTTAAATTTAATACCTCAAACTAGTATCTACGAATATATATTTCGTTAACTGCTTATCTTTCTAAAGTTTAACTGCAAATCCTTTTTAAATTTTCTTATGGCCAATCACGAGGCTGAGTTTGTGGGCCCCGCCTCCTAATCCTTCTCTGTCTCTCTCTCTCTCATCATCTGAAATCCAATCTCCCTCTCTCTCCAATCTCCTTCTCTCTCTTCCTCTATTTAATACCCATGCAGCAGCCGCCTCCCTCAACCGTCTTCCTCCATCGCGAAACCCTAACCCTAACCCTAGCCTCGTTCTTGCGCAGCCCACCATCGCCACCGAGACCTCGCCGTCGCCGCCAGCAACGCCTCCTCGACCGCCGCACCTTCCTCCTCCTGTTCTCCCGACGATACCCGCGCCTGCACCCAACCCCGACCTCGCCTCCACCCTCGCAGACCTCGCCGTCGACGTCGCCTCTCACCGTCGACGCCTCCCACGACTCCCTCTCACCCTCCTCGTCGAGACCTCGTCAGCACCTCCCTTCCTCTCCTCGCCGGACCACCAACCCGAGCCTTCATCCATTGCCTACCCCGCTGTTCACCGGAGAACGCACCGGCGACCTCGCCGTCGTCACCAGGGCCGCCTCCTTCTCCCCCTCGACCACCAGAGCCGACCCCCCTCTCCTCCAGCTCGCCGCAGCACCCTCTCCCGCGCACCCCGAAGCCTCCAACCCTTGCTGCAGCCGCTGCCGTTGCTTCGCCGGCGTTCCAGCGCCGTCGAGCTCGCCGGGGTCACCTGGTACACCTCTCTGTAAGTGTCCCCTTTCCTTCCTTTGTGCAAATCATCCCCCTTGCTGGTCGTAGTCACTTGTATCCTATCGTATTGCTAACTTCGCTCCCTTTTGTCGTTGCCGGAATCCGACCGTGCCGTCTTGGCGAACCCGACGCTCCAGCGAGGTCCCCTGGTCCGTGTGATCTCGTTGATCTCTGTTGGGACTCGATCCGTGGCCCGTGCTTTCATATCGCGTTTTCTGCCGACTTTGCATCCGTGTTCCAGTTTGCAGACCGTCGAGGCAAGTATCTGAATACTTGCTTGAACATGCTAGCGTGCGAGATCTAGTCTTGCCACGCAATTGAACTCATACTATTTAATACCACAACTTAATGATGGCATTTGATATCGTATTATTGCAGTATCTTTATATTGGAATCGTTACAATAGTTCCTCGTAATTAATTAACCCACATCAATCCATGCTTTAACTAAATAAAACGACTGAATCATATCTGCTTAAACTGTTAAATCATTCATGAGACAATTACTATATTTAGTATAATTTCACGTAGTTCCTTAATTTATAATTGCGGATATTGCTTTACCTTGTGGCTATTGCACCCTAAAGATGATTGAACATGTTAATAAGAGAATATAAAGATCACTGTGGTTATATGGAATATTGTGGTTAATTACTGTTTCCTGCTGTTGTTCATTATTGATTGTGTACCTGTTGTGAGCACTTACCCGATTGCACGATATATTGGCCTGACCCTGATACACCTGACATATACATACATACCGACTCACCCTGTCGTACCATGACATTTCCTGTTTCATGATTTCATGCCTAATGCCGACAAACCTAACCATTCCTGCTGTCGATCCAGACAGACCTACTTTTACTTGACTTGTGTTGGCATTAGTCCTTGACTACTGAACACCTGACCTGACATACATAGTTTGGGGGTATGGGGAAATCAAAGGTGAAACCGACTTGTAACTCAACAGTTCGATACATTGTTCTGATCAGTCTTACGGGCTTGGCCAGTCCGGGAGTGATGATGCTGACATCACTCGTCCATCCTACTACCTACTTTTACTGCTTAGCGGCACGTCTCGGATCCAGCCCCGAGGGTCATGACCGTGGTCCCGGGCACGCACGGGATACTATTGAGTTACATCGACGATTCATCAATTGGTTTCAAAGACTATAGAGTAGAAAACCTGATAGGACAGTTTGGACACTATTGCACATTACCCTGCTTGTTATTCCTTGTTACTGCCTTATTCATGTTCATACTTGCATTGTTTATTACCATGTTTATGCTATATACTTGATGTCATGACGCGCTGACGTCTGGGTTTTGCATGGCCCAGATTCCTTACCACTATCGACGACCGAGCAGGAGTACTTCAGCCAGCAGGCTGAACTGTGAGTTCCTTAGAGTTTAGTTTATTTATTTTCATTTCATTTCCAGATGTGAGCCCGCATTATGGGACGTACTGTTTATTCATTGTACTGGATCATTAGCTTCCGCACTTATTGTTTATTTGATTCTTGTTGTTATGGATTTAGACATGTATTAGATTAGCTTTTTATCTTGTTCTTGATAACCTTACAACCGTAATGTGACTGTGGATGGATACTTCCTACCCACAGATAGCATGGTTGGCTATGTCGCGTGCCCGATCTTGCGTACTCTGGGAAGCGGGGCGTGACAACGATTGTCGTTAAGAACCGAACGAAGGTGTTTCACGATAAACACCTTTTGCGCAAAACATTCGTACCTGGTCAACAGGTACTGCTTTACGACACCCGGCTACATTTCCATCCAGGAAAGCTCAGATCTCGCTGGAAAGGGCCGTATTTTGTGCGAAATGTGTATCCGCATGGCGCTGTGGACCAAAAGACGGTTCATTTTTCAAAGTAAACGGACACCGACTTAAACTGTACCTTAGCGCCGAACCAACAGAGGAGCTCCTGGTCTTACAGGATCCGGTTTACCCTGTATAATCTTCCTCTGCCTACCACCAAACTTCGGTTATCCAGCCAAGAACAACGGACACTGTTCTAAATAAGTTTGGGGGTATGTATATACCATTTTGTATATATTTGTGGATATTCTTTTCCATTTTTGCTATTCTTCTTTTCTTTAAAAACAAAAAAAAATGTGTGTATATCTAACCGATGATTTTGACCCTTCAATGATCTCTTCATGCAATGACAGTGAGAACACTGTCCAGTTTAAGTTTGGGGGTACGCTCGGTACGCATTTCCAACCTTCGCATTCATATGTATATTTTGCATCTGCATATTAAAATCCATAAAACCCATAAAAATCAGAAAATTTACTAAAAACATAAAAACTTTTCTGTCAAGTTAGGTAGTGGGAGAACTCAGATTCAACATTTCGACGGTTTTGTTTGATAAGATAAGAATAACTAAATCTTATTTTTAGATTTTGAAAACCTGAATGATAACTCTCCTTTGAAGTTAACTATAGCTGATATACGTCTTTACATCACACTGCACGTGTCGTGAGTTTTGGAAATTAGATGACGAGTCCTTTATGTCTAAAAACTTTTAAATGGATCAATGATTTTCTGAGGATCAAATAGGTTTGTTCTGAAATAAGTAATATCAAGAATAGTTTATGAAGTGAAGCGAATATGAAGGAATGTTATTGATGCCTTAATTGGAACTAAGTCTGAAAAATAACCCATCTGGAACTTGATTGGAATGATTGCACACCTAACCCACTAAACACGTCTTTTATCCAAAAAAATAACTGAACTGCCGGTTATATCTCCGTTCGCATTGAATCATCATGATTGTCACGCTAAATTGTCTTTTGTTTTTGGGCCTAGGTAACTTGAGTAATTAAGTCCGCTGGGGTGTCTCTACACCTAATGCCCTAAAGCCAACTGGTTTGGGTGCATTGGCCCAAAGCTCGTTAAGAAGCCTAGAAAGTCCAGATTAAAACAAAGTCAAGCAAGTGTTCTCTCTGAGTTAAAATTCCTAACGGTTCTTTGTGTGAGAATAATCTTGACAAAAGAAAAGTTTTTATAAAAAAATATTTCTAGCGGAGATATGAAGGTTTTATTCTATGATAAAGACTATTGCACGTTCACAGAGGTGTGTATGAAATGAAAACAAGAAAAATGTGGAGTGAAAAATAAGACCTAGTTTCCTGTTAAGGAAGATAGAAATTCTGAAGTTCAAACCTTACTGGAAAACGAAACTTGAAAAATGCTTAACTTTTTATAAAACTTATGTGACCCTTTTAAAATTTTTATCTGGGCTTTATTGTGTGACATGATGACTTTATTCGATCCTTCTGGAACTTAACGACACTATTTGCACTGCACGTAAAGACATATAAAATGTTAAGTTAAATAAGAAGCGAGGTGTGAAAAATAAAGGTTCGATAGTCTAGACTTAGAATAATAGAATTGTTATTTTCTGAAACAAAACCCTTGGGTTTGGATCATAGTTATTTTGCAAAACTAGCTTGACCGGATTTTGTGGGTAGTATCCGCTGAAAACCCTCAGGAGACAACACTCCTCCTACTAGGGACACCTAGAGGTTTAACGGCTTGTTGCACATGCTCAGTGCAATCGCGTTCCCTGCGAAAGTGAGGTTAGGAATTTTTGTGAATAAATTGGCTTTGCTCGGGACGAGCAAATGATAAGTTTGGGGGTATTTGTTCATATCAATGTTTTGCATTTTTATACCGCCCAATTTTTATCATATTGCTTATCGGTAGGTACTCTTGAGCCGTGTTTGCTAGTCAATTGGAGGATACAGGTTCTCGGCTCCAAACGGTGAAATTCATGGAAAAGCACGACAAATTCTGGATTTCTGCCAACCACAGATAAAACACGGGTCTCCGCTCTCTATCCGTATGTTGCCACACACCAGTTTAAGAAGACAAAATGGCAAATCGATTGTCATCTTCATGCACAAAGCACAATGGAAACACAAAGTCCAAGAAATTACACGGAGCTCAAGAAAATCATGACAAAAGATCCACATCCAATCACCTTTTGATGTACTAAAATTCTGGAAGAAATGTGAAAAGTTTCTGAGAAAAGACATATACCACTCAGCAGAAAACATCAAACCAGGGAACCCCACAAAATCCTATGACTTAACTCCACTAAAGGGCCGCGGTTCCGCGGCATAAGCATGCTTAGGCCGCGGAACCGCGGCCGTACGGTGTCGGCAGCGTGTCATCTTTTGGGGGCAGATTTGTAATTCTATGTGAGGACAGATTATTGCCCTAGATTTTCAGTTCCCTGCCTATAAATAGTCCAGAACTTGCCAAAACCAAGGGTGCTTATTCTTGTATTTAGATTTTAGAATACATGTATTGTTCTTCTTCCTCCTCTCATCTTTTCTCCATTAAAAACTTGTAGTGAGCTTTTGTGAGTGAAGAATGAATAAAGAAGTTCTTGTTCTTACCATGCTTATCTTGTTGTAATTGTTAATTATATTTGCTTGTATTTTTCATTTGCTAATCTAGTTGTTGTTATTTGTTGTTTGTTTGTTTCTTGTTCTCTTTTTCTTTATCCTTAAAACAACTATGATGCTTAAGCTTTATCCTTGCCAAGGTGAGGTCTCAAATAGCTAGTTGTAATCTTCTAACCTCTTTCTTTCTATCTTTCTCCTTTGTTTTATTTTCCTTTTTCTTGTAATGGGTGAGTAGTTTTCTTAACTTGTTAGGGTAGGATAAGGAAAGTTTGAGAGAAGGAAATCTCTCTCACTCTTTCCTTGCCCAACATCTTAAATCAGACTCCCGTTAATTGAACCACAATCCGCTCCCTACGGCACCCTATCCTACATGATAGCGGTGATTCCGTAGTGAGACCGGTTGTGGTTGAATTAACCGGAGGTTAAGGTTAAGAGCCAAGAACGGACGGACAAGTACCAAAAGGAAGAACTTATGCGTTGGAAAGCCTAGCTTATACTCGCAAGTTCCTTCCTAGTCGTGCTAATCCCCGTTGTTGCCGATTACCGTAACACTGATATTAAGAGTGGCAACGAAAGAAGTGAGCGGCTCCTAACTCAAACTAACCTAATCCTAACCCTAACAAGCTTTCTTTACATATCATTTTAACACATAGTTAATCTCAAAACAAACTTGGACATTTGGACTTAACTTGTTAAAGCACATAGAAAAAGATTTCCATCTCTCTGCGGACGACCCGTACTCAACCGGCTAGCTACAAGCGAAACCGTCTTGATTGCGGTAATAAATTTGAACACGCAAAAACTCTACCAATCAATACTTAAGCACGGAATTCCGAGATTATCTAAAAGAGAATGAGATTCTCTCTCAGCTTACTCCTTCGTATACATCACAACACAAAGGTGTATTGGAGCGGAGGAATCGTACCCTATTAGATATGGTGCGCTCTATAATGAGTACTGTTGAGTTACTTATTTCTTTTTGGAGTTATGCACTTGAGATAGCTGCATACATATTGAATCAAGTTCTATCAAAATCTGTGCTTAAAACACCATATGAAGTATGGAGTGGAAAGAGACCATATCTTAAACAAGTTAAGATATGGGTTTTTCCGGCCTATGTTAAAAAACAGAATTCGGACAAACTCGAAGCACGATCAGTTTTTTGCAAGTTTGTGGGATATCCAAAGAATTTATATGGATATCTATTCTACCACATTGAGAAACAAAAAGTGTTTGTTACTCAACACGCCACCTTTTTAGAAAAGGAATTATTTTTGAAAGAAATTAGTGGTAACAAGGTAGTGCTGGAAGAAGTTCCAGATGCACAAACTACAACTGAAGATTTGGTAGAACCGGAGGATTCGATAGTCCCCGATGAACCTCAGCCACTCCGCAGATCTAATAGGGTTTCTCACCCACTTAAGAGATACTATGGTTTTCTCATAGATGGTGGGAGCAAGGATTGCATCATGGAAGATGATGACCCAACTAGTTTCGAGCAGCCCATCACAAGTGGGGACTCTATGAAATAGCTGGATGCTATGCGATCTGAGATGGAATCCATGTACACCAATAAAGTATGGACTTTGGAAGTTGCTCCTGAAGAGGTAAAACCCATTGGGAGTAAGTAGATTTTCAAGAAGAAAATTGGTGTAGATGGAAAGCTTGAGACCTTCAAAGTTAGACTTGTAACAAAAGGTTTTCGTCAACGACTAGGTGTTGACTATGATGAGACCTTTTCTCCAGTGTCTATGCTTAAGTCCATCAGGATCTTACTTTCCATTGCTGCATACCATGACTATGAAATCTGGTAGATGAACGTCAAAACCGCTTTTCTAAATAGTGATTCAGAAGAGAGCGTGTATATGACACAGCCAGAGGACTTCGTAGACAGTGGGAGCAGCGGAAAGGTGTGCAAGCTGCTTAAATCAATTTATGGATTAAAGCAGACGTCGTGGAGTTGGAACATCTGTTTTGATGCAGCAGTCGAAGAGTTTGACTTCATCAAAAACATAGATGAACCATGTATATATAAAAAGGTTGTAGTGAGTAGGGTCGTATTTCTCTTATTGTACGTGGATGACATACTCTTGATAAGAAATGATGTTCCTATATTGCACTCGGTCAAACTCTTCTCCATGAAAGATCTGGGTGATACCTCCTACATACTGGGGATAAAGATCTATAGAGATAGATCTAAAAGGATATTGGGATTGTCTCAATCCCGGTATATAGACACCGTGCTAAAGAGCTTTAGTATGGAAGATTCTAAGCGTGGTAATTTACCCGCTTATTCAGGAATCGCTCTCTCCAAAAAGATGTCTCCCAAGACTGATTTGGAAAGAGCTCGCATGAACGTGATACCCTATGTTTCTGTAGTTGGGTCTATCATGTACGCGATGTTATGCACTAGACCGGATGTAGCATACGCACTTAGTGTGGTAAATAGGTATCAATCAAACCCATGGGAGAAGCACTGGATAACTGTGAAGAACATTCTTATGTACTTGAGAAGTACTAAAGAGATGTTCTTGGTGTATGGTAATGGAGAACTCCAAGTGGAGTTCTTTTCCGATTCAAGATTCCAGAGTGATAAGGATGACAACAAGTCTATTTTGGGGTTTGTCTTCACCCTTAATAGAGGGGTGGTATGTTAGAAAAGTTCCAAGTAAGATACCGTTGCAAACTCGACGATGGAGGCTAAATACATCGCTGCCAAAGAGGCTGTCTGGATGAAGAAGTTCATTATTGAACTTGGTGTGGTTCCATCCATTGAGAATTCAATACATTTGTATTGTGATAACAATGGAGCTGTGGTTTTGGCCAAGGAATCCTGATCCCATCAGCGATCCAGACATATTTTGAGGCGGTATCACCTGATCCGGGAGATAGTTGATCGCCGCGAGATCGAGGTCAGGAGAGTAGACGTGAAGGACAATACGGCAGATCCATTCACGAAGGCCCTTCCCCAGACACAATTCGAGAGACTTTTTGGGATGTTGGGTATGCGATACTACAACAACTGGACTTACTGCAAGTGGGAGATTATTAGGAATATGTATGCCCTAGAGGCCACTATTGTATATTATAGTGGATACTTGGACATATATATAGAGGACATTCTTGCTCGATATGATAGTATGCTATATGGTTACTCTTTATCGTAACATGTGCACTTGTTTTAGTTTACTTTCTTTTTGATACATGTTGATAAAGTGCTTAGGATGTGTGCTTGACTACCAGGACTATGATGCAGACCATACTAGTGGGGCTTGTGTAGTCTACTAGCACATCCTTAGCTGTTCCTAGTCGAGAGAATATCGAGACAGAGCATCGATATTCCAGAATAGACTAGCGTATACGTTTCTTGACCCTGTATAGGGCACTGGTTGATTCCACAACCATTAGTGTTTGACATCAAAGATTGTACACTGATGCTCATTGGAGAATGAGTACACCGATAATACTCGCTAAGAACTCCTAGATGGTACCATACCTATCGTTAGATAGCAGTTCTTTGGTGACACTTGTAAATGTTATTCTGTAGACCCGAGATTGTCATAGTGTCTTGTGTAGTTCCCACTGTGCTTTGATTTTCTCTCTACTACGGCTCAAATGAGTCATGCAAACATATGGTTTTTGGGTATAGTCCCGAGTCACATAGAGGCAGTGAGTGATAGGAGGGATTTCGTCTCTCCCGGTATTAGGAGTTGATATTGCGCTATACTCGATTGGCTATAACAGCAAGTCCCTGGCCAGGGCTGATGAGATTTACTGATAAATGTTATCAGTAGTTTCTTGAAAGGTTATAGGCCACACATCGGCATGACTTATCGAGTTAGTGGGGTTTGACGATTCCACCTCTCATACTCGATATGCGACATATCAGACGAAGAGACCGAACTGTACGGTAAGTGTTGCTTATAGGCTTTACGGGAGTTTGGACAAGTTTACTTATCGATCTTTTATTTGTTCAATACCTGGATAGCCGTTACGTGCAGCTAGTACCTCTGACGGCTTGTGGGTATCTGATATGATCATTACCCACTGCTGCCGTATTGACGAGTCTTTAGTGTCCCATATAGAGGTTTTTAGTTCAAGCGAAACGAAATAGGGCACGTATAGAGATATGTGCGGGAGCTTGATTAAATACGAGTATATGATACCGTATTCTAATCTAGCGATATTTGATATCAGCTGGGTTATATATGATATAATCGGATTATTGAATCAAGTGTTGATTCAATGATTTGATTTATATATATGTTTATATATTTGATATTAGCCGGATTATATATGATATAACTGGATTATTGAATCAAGTGTTGATTTAATGATTTGATTTATATATATGTTTATATATTTGATATTAACCGGATTATATATGATATAACCGGATTATTGAATCAAGTGTTGATTTAATAATTATATATATATATATATATATTAACTAATATTAAATATTAGTCGGTTATATGTGATATAACCGGATTATTGAATCAAGTGTTAATTTAATGATTTTATATACATATATATATATTTGATATTAGTCGGGTTATATATGATATAACCGGATTATTGAATCAAATGTTGATTTAATAATTATATATATAAATATATATATAAACTAATATTAAACTCACTTAAGATTTTCTTCTCTTTATGTGTGTGTGTGTGTGAATCATGATTGATGATACACGGAACTAGGATGTGTGGGAATCACATTTGAGTAAGATAATAATAAAATTTGTGAATTAAAAGAAATGAAGAATGAGTCATGGTTTTAGAACCTTGGAGAAGTATTGAGAAGCTATGACTCATCTTCAATTCTTGGATTTTTCATAGATATTTATTGGTCTTTTCTTATCTCATCTCTGATCTCATTTTTAGCTAATGGTTCACACTCATCCAAGTCCATCATCTTCTTCATCTTCTCACTAGATTTTCTAGGGTGAGAAAAAGATAAAGAAAAAGAAAAAGAAAAGAAATATTTTTAGTGAGCAAAATTGCTACTTCATCAACCTACACTACTCTAGCCAATTAGTATAGATTATTAACTTCACTAATACCTTGTTGAGTGAAGTGTGAGCTTGAATATGAGTTGCCTCAAGGTGGATCATCTTCGACGACGAAGACTACAAGTAAGCTCATTTCATTCTTCAAGTGGAGTCAAAGAAGAATTTAGGGACAACTACTTGGAGTTTTAGAAGTGAAATACTAAACTATAAAGGTTGTAGACTCTCTTCACTTAGTTTAGAACATAGTTTGATAACTTTGAAACCTTAATTCTCTAGTTCGATTCTTGTTAGTATACTTAGACCTCTAAATTTTTAAAATTGCATACTTGATACTCATTGAAACCTAGTAGAGGCGTTAAGACATACTTTCACTTTTGACCTCAGATCGCCATAGTGTCTTGTGTGTGTTCCCTCTATACTTCGATTACTAACCTACCATGGCATTAAAGAGCCATGCAACAGGTTTTAGATGGGTACAGTCTCGAAACACATGGAGGCAGTGAGCGGTCGAAGGGATTCGTCTCTCCCGGTATAAGGAGTTGATGTCGCGCTGTGCTTGATTGACTATAACCATAAGTTCTTGGCCAAGGCAGTTGAGATAAACTGATAAGTGTTGTCAGTTGTATCTCAGATGGTTATGAGTTTGACATTAGCATGACTTATTGGATTATTAGGGGTCTGACAGAATCCACCCCCCAAACCCGGTATGTGACACTCTATGAAGAGACCGGACTGTAGGGTGACTGTCACTGATAGACTCTGATTGCGTACGTATGAGCTTTTTTATCGACCTTTCTTTCGATCAATACCTGGATAGCCGTTAGTGCACCTAGTACCGCTGACGTGCTCATGGGTTAACTTGTGAGTGGATTGATCTAAAAGTATTTCAGATTCAATCGGATATGATCCTATCCTACTGCCAATGTATTGATTGAGCTTTTAGAGTATCACACAAAGATTTTCCCTGCTCTGGCGAAACGATGTAGTGTGTGTATGATGATACGTATGGGAGTTCAATTAAACATGTGTATATAATACACATACATTAATCGGACATTTGATAATACTGGCCGATTTATTATAAAGCTGGATTATTAAATCAAGTATTGATTTTATATATATATATATATATATATATATATATATATATATATATATATATATATATATATAGTATTATGTTCACTCTCTCTCATTTGCTATTTGTATGTGATACAAATACATGTATATGTATATGATATATATACTAATATATTGTGTATATGATACACATAGACTTCTAGAAGTGATGATAAGTACGGAAGTTCGATTAAATACGTGTATATGATATACATTAATCATCAGACGTTTGATAATAATAACCGGTTTATTATAAAGCCGGATTATTAAATCAAGTGTTGATTTAATAATAAAGGATTATTAAATCAAGTGTAGATTTAATAATAAAACATATATTGATATATATTCTAGTATTATGTTTATTTCCCATATGTTATTTGTATGTTATGCAAATACATGTATATGTGTATGTATATGATACATATACTAATTTACTTGTTTATTTGATACACTTATTATTTAAGAAGGAACACTTCATTTCTTTAAATGAATAAAGAAATGAAGCATATAGAGAGGTATGATTGTAAGAATGGGCATCATTGTTATATTGATAATAATGAACTATTTTTAGCATGAAGACTTCATCTCTTTCTATTTGATTTTTTCATTCAATCATGCTCTTTCTCTCTTTTCATTTTCTTTCATGAGAGCAAGAGAGAAAAAGAGAGAATTTTAGAGAGTGAGCTCACTATATATCTTCCTCTCATTTTCTAGAAATTTTGAGAGCAAGTTACTTCACAAGAGTATGCTTTTTGGTGGAGTTGATGCTTGGGTAGGGGTTTTCTTTGAAGTGTATAATTTTTGGCGTAACTGGACCGCTTGAAAGCTCGATCCTTATAACGTGGATTCTAGCTTGGGTCTTTCACTAGACGAGTGGACACGCTACAAAGGTTGTATCCCCTAAACCCTATATTAACCTTATTAGTTTTGCACAACTATTAGTATTTGGATGATTTTGGGGTTCATGGTTGGTGCCGTGTTTTACAAATTTTTGTTTGTTATTTCCGCCGCGGTTCGCAAGTGTTGCAACCACAGTACCAAATGATAACATTTTATCAGAGCTGATTCAAATACTAGTTGTTGTTTTTGTGGCTAAAGATTTCAAAACCCCAATTTTTCAAAACCTGTTTTCAAAAATTGCATGAAAAACCTCTCATTTTTCTATGTACCCGAGCCCCGGGGGTCTTTGGTTCGTACCAAGACTTCGTACAGGTTTGTGGGTGACCTCAGGGCTATCCTCGGGGAATAGGGTGGGCCCCCACCCAAGGCTACCACTTGGCTACCTTAGAAAGGGGGCCAAACCCGAGAGCACCATTTAGCGTGCTATCGATTTTAGCTTCCAGTCCGAGGCCACCAAGTGGTGGCCTCAGGTTGGGGGCCACCACTTAGGCCTCTAAAGGGCCCCATGGGATGTGCCATAGGTCCCCGTCAGGGTCTTGGGCACTTTCCGGGTCTTTCGGGACTTGAAAATGTGAAAAATGAGGGATTTTTTGGACTGTCGGGGTGAATTTGAAGTTCGTTTTTTGGAATTTCAAGTTTGCAACCTTATGGTTATGAAATAGTTTAGCCGTGGCTTCAAATTAACTTGATCAAAGTATTTGATCGAGTTGGTTTGTTCACATATAAGGATATGTGTTGGTAAAGGATGCTTAATTGATGTGTAATCAAGTAGACGAGGTTGTACATTAGTGAATGTGTTGTTGGTGTGTATGGCTTGGTTCGGATTGTCTCGATGAATAGCCCCTCATATGAATGTGAATGCATAAAAGTGTTGTATGTAATTCTTTTATTCTATGGATTACCAAATGTATTGTTCTTTTAGGTATATGAAATAGGTTGTCCTGTGGTGAAGTGCTCGAGCCGCCGGATTCAAGAATGCATTAAGTTGTTGTTCCCGCCAAATTTTTTGGATCAAACATTGATGTTCTTTTTATAAAAATGTGGGGCATCACCTCATATGCAAAGCACGCGGGTACCTGCTGCAGATAGGATAAAATTCTATAGTAGTGCCTACGTGTTAAACACGTGAGCACTCACATGCAAAGTATGTGAGTACCGGTTTCAGATAAGATTAAATTCTATGATAGCCCTCCACGTGTTAAACACGTGAGCACCCACATGTTAAACACGTGAGTTCTCTTGTCGCATTCTTTTGGCAGCGTTCACATGCAAATCACGTGAGTGCCGCTGCTATATATGTAAATGGCAGCGCTCACGTGATAGCACATGAGTGCCCCAATTTAAAACACTCTCATATGATAGAATCAAATTATATGTTAGGAAAATATTTTCCTAATCTTGTTAAACAAACAAGATATTCATATGATAGAATTAAATTCTATTTGGGAAATATCTTCCCTAATCTTTCTAAAATGGAAAGATCTTTCTCTAACAGAGAATATTTGGATTTAAAATACAATGGTGATAAAATATCACCAATTAAATCATCTGATATAATTAAATTCTATGTTATATAATTAAATTCTATTTGGGAAATATTTTCCCTGATCTTTTTAAATATGGAAAGATTTTTCTCTAATAGAGAATATTTGGATTTAAAATCCAATAGTGATAAAATATCACCAATTAAACCATCTGATAGAATTAAGTTCTATGTGGGAAATATTTTCCTGATTTTTCTAAAATAAGAAAGATCTTCTCTGTTAAACAAAATTAAATTCCATGTTAGGAAAATATTTTTCTTATCTTATTAAATTAACAAGATATTCATATGATAGAATAAAATTCTATGTTAGAAAAATATCTTTCTAATCTTGTTAAACTAACAAGATATTCATATGATAGAATAAAATTCTATATTAGGAAAATATTTTTCTAATCTTGGTAAACTAACAAGATATTTATATGATAGAATAAAATTCTATGTTAGAAAAATATTTTTTCTAATCTTGTTAAATTAAATAAGAAATCTTCTCTGTTAAACAGAGAGCCTTTGGATTAAAAATCCAACAGTGAATAAAATTCACCGGTTGATTTTTAAAATCAATTTGATTGATTATGAAATCAATCATGATCTCTCAATGAAAGATTTTCTCAAATAGATCGATTTTTCTCTTTTCCTATAAATATGAGCAAAGATATTAAATCTAAAGGAGAGGAGCCCCCCATAAGCTTCTGTAAAAAAAATTACAGAAGGCTCTCCAAAAGCTTCGAAAATAGAGAATTTAATTCTCTTCGAAGAAGAAAATCTTCCTCCTCTCAAACCCTAAGTAAAGAAAAAAGTAGGGATCAAAATATCTCCTTTACCTATCATATTATATCTAAGCGTTTAACCCTTTAAAAAAACTTAGTTTTTTCTCTGGATCTTAGATCCACAAGACAAATCTCCCATAAGTTGAGAATTTAATTCTTATCGGGAAGATCTTGTTCTTGAGAATCAAGGTTTCAAAGAAAAACAAGGTTAAAAAGGACATGAGAGAAAAACATGAAGAAGATGGAGTCCATAATACTCCAAGAACTTTGTTCCTTCATAATTAAGAACTTAATTCTTAAAGAACCTGATCCTACATCCTCAAAACAGTGGTCTTTGGTGATCGTTAATGGTCAAAATAGTATTGACAGAAGTTTAATTTCTCTAAAAATATCAACAGAGATTAAATGTCCAAGAACTCAATGTCTCACGTGAAACACACGTGAGCACCCAAGAACTCAGCGCCTCATGTGAAACGCACGTGAGTGCTATGTGACTGAGTGCTTAGCACTGCTGGGTGGTATAGAAACCCAATCTTAGCCCAAATTGGCTAAGTTTGTGAAGCTTAAGTTTCTTCTTAAATCAACTGAGCCCATATACTCGTGATATCCAATTTGATCTTAGTCCCACATACGACTAATGATCTTTCATCAATGATATGCAAGCTGATCTTAGTCCCATATACGACTAATGATTTTCATTTCATATTTTCTAAGTTAATATTATTCTTATATAAGAATAACGATTCTTAGATCCACCATGATCTTTTCTCTCAAATACGGGATTTGGTTCAAGGGTAAATCTTTCCACATCCCTGATATATGTCGTTGTAATTCCTTAATGTCTTCAGAGAGGTGGCGGGTCTCAACAGCCAACAATTCCTCTTCCTTCGTCACAAACATGAGAATGTTGGACCGAAATGTCCTTAAACTAATATCTGTCCCAAATATGGGAATGTTGGACCGAAATGTCCCTAAACTAGCGTGTCGCCCCAAACACGGTGATGTTGGACTGAAATATCCTTAAACCAATATGTTTTGCCCTGCGGACTATCTCCATGACTACCGTTTACTATCCATGGGCTATTCATATATGATCTAATGATCAGTTGAGCCCATATGCTCATTTGTTCCTAAGTCGATCTTAGTCTCATATATAACTAACGATCCTTAGATCAAACCCAAGTTTCTCGTGAACATATGGGCCTCACAAATGTGAGAAATGCGTCCAAAGTTCAATCCCGTTGGCAAACCAAGCTACCAACACAGATCCTGTCAAGTAAATACTTGACCTAAAATATCTAAGTTGTTCTTAGTCTAAATAAGACTAACGATTCTTAGATAAAGCCCATGTTTCATATGAACCGATGGACTTCACAAATGTGAGAAATGTGTCCTAAGTTCATTCCTGTTAGCAAACCAAGCTACCAACGTAGATCCCGTCAAGAAAATGCTTGACCTAAATCATAAAAATATATGTACAGATTTGGACTAATCTGCGATCTACGGGCAACGACATAAACTAGTCTTCGTATACAATCCACGGGCAACCACATATAAACAAATATAACACGACATGAAGTGATCTACCGGAAAAGGAGAAAGTTGTTATCGCAACGTGATAACGTAATTAATTACAAGGGCTTGCACCTGCAGGAAAGAGCGTCCCCACAATTAAAAACCCCTCACAAATGAGGGGGATTCTGATATAGTCTGCTACATCGGTCATATCTATCCAAACCTCTGATATACGGTACCATAAATGAACTTGGTATCTTCGGAGAGGTGGATGGATATATTCTAAATAGCATCTGCCCCCAGATTCAGGCTAGATGTCTCTGTCCAGTTTTAGGCGGTAAACAGTGATTTTATTAAAGAGTTGAGACCGTGCCGCCTTGTTTTAAGATTGGCGGAGGGCTCTCCACGCTTTTAAAGGTTTTAATTTTGCTATGTGAGGGTTATTCACGCGATCATGAAATGTCTCATTTCGTTTGCAGCTCAAACGAAACGCAGAATTCCTAGAATATCCGGCTATTCACGCTAGCCTTACGTCCGCCCTGCCGTAAGTTAAGTAGCCTTACGATGAAGACCCGATGCCCTGTGGCGAATGAGAATGGCATATAAGAACAATGTATTTTCTTTTTCTTATTATGTTTTTCTGGTGTGGTAGGATACTAGATAAAAGTGTTTTATCTAAATGATGGAACTACATTAATTTGATTAATGTAAAAAAATAAATCCAAACCGATATTGTAGGAACCAACCAGTTTTTCAAAAACTACTCATTTTCGAAACCACTTGGTTCATTCAACGATATCAAGTTCATTACGTTAAAAGTTTTCTTTAAAACCATCCATAGCCCTCCGTCATTTCAAATTATTAGAGTACTTAGTATTCATACTACGTTTGTTGGCCTTTGTCAAGGCGTAGTGTACGGTAGCTAAGCGATGATTTTCTACCGCATATGATGCGAATGGTTAGGACAGTCGTACGACCTTGTTGGCCTTTGTCAAGGGTTGTGCGGGTGGATCTAAATCAATCACGAAATGACGGGTAGAATTTAACTAGCGACTTATGGTTTGTTGGCTTTTGTCAATATCATAAGTCACTAGGGGTAAAAATTATATCGGGAGTTAAAAGTGTTGAAACTTGCAATGTGATTGCATGCCTTTTAAGTGATAGTTAAATCCCGATTCCCACTGTGAGTAATAATTACTCTCGGAAGATTTTCACTTCACAATTAGTTAACCCATTAGGTGTCTAGAAAAGTGTTTATGAGGTTATGCCTCTAAGAAAATGGGGTTATTTGATAAGGTCCATGCAAAAGCGCGGAGACACTCCCTCAAAGTACTTATACTGGCCTGGCTGACCAGTTAGTGAACTTGTGGGGTGTAAATGATTCTAGTTAGTTCTCTTTTTATGGTTCGAAGGAGAATTCGATAAAATAGTGGGAGTCATCCCTGTTGTGGTCAAAAATTACATCCCTGTTGTGGTAAAAAATTATATCTCGGTTGACCAAGTCAAAATCAAAGTCAACCCCAAGCTAAGTGGGCCAAAACCCAGATCAAGACCGAGCATGGAAGGGACCGGCCCCGTGACAAAAAGAATGAAGCCATAAATTAGTTTAATGTAATTCTTTTTTTAGAAATAAATGTATCTAAAATGGACAAAAAACCAAAATTTTGTGAACCCCATGGCTTATATGCAAAAAGAGATAAGCACATAAGGTATGGGGTGGTACAAGTGTCATTTGGCAAAACTCAAGAGGCTATATGTAAAGTGTGTACCATATAAAGGCAAACATGACGAAAAAATCAACAACTTTTTATTCTCTAAAAAATTAGGATTTGTGCCTCCATCCTCACTCTCTCAAGTTCTTCCTCTTCCTCTTCATTTTCCAATTAAATCAAATGCTTAGTTCTGTTTTTCTAAAAACTAAATAAAATTTCACCATAAAGCCATTGAAGGAGAGTTTAACTCTCATATCCAGCCCCTAAAAAAGAGAAGATTTCCGTTACCTTCTTCTCCCTTCTCAAGATATAATTTGAGAGAGGGAGAAGAAGGGAAACCCACCTCCCAGGGTTCCATCAAGAGACGAAAATGGGTATTTTTTTATCACTCAAGATCTAAATTTTGGAGTTTCAAGAGAACCCATTTGGGTTTCTTCTCAAAATAGAAAGGAATTTTTTTGGAGTTTAATTCCACAATAAAAATCCTTTTAGGAGTTTAACTTTATTTAAATTTTTTAGGAGTTTAACTCCGTAATAAAAATTCTTTTGGAGTTTAACTCCACAATATAAATCCTTTTAGGAGTTTAACTCCATTTAAAATCATTAGGAGTTTAACTCCATAATAAAATTCCTTTTGGAGTTCAACTCCACAATAAAAATCCTTTTAGGATTTTAACTCCATTTAAAATCTTTTGGAGTTCAACTCCACAATAAAAATCCTTTTAGGATTTTAACTCCATTTAAAATCTTTTGGAGTTTAACTCCACAATAAAAACCTTTTTGGATTTCAACTCCACAATAAAATTCCTTTTGGGGAGTTTAACTCCACTTAAAATCTTTTGGAGTTTAACTCCGTATAAAAACTTTTAAGAGTTTAACTCCAAATAAAATCTTTTGGTGTTTAACTCCCTCATAAAAAAAAGAAAAAAAAAGAAAAAAGTCTTTTGGAGCCTACTGAGGGGATTGGGAGCTTCCCCCCCTCACGTGATGAGGAGGCGAACCCCTGCTCCTTCTCACGTGAGGGAGAGGGATCTCCCACTAAATGGAAGCTTTCCCCCCTCTCATATGAGGGGGTTTGTGGGAGCCTCTGCTCCCTCTCACGTGAGGGAGAGGGAGCTCCCACAGCTCCTCATTCCCCCTCACGTGAGGGGGAGGCTCCGACTTAGTGGGAGCCCCGCCTCCCTCACGTGAGTGAGAAGGAGCTTCCCCTCCCCCTTAAAAAAATAATAAATAAAATAAAATAAGTAAAATAAAATATTTTTTTTAAAAAAATGTTTCTTTGAATAATTAAAAAAATTATTTATCACAAATAGAATAAAAAAATGAACATGCCCCTATTGTTTAAAAACACACTAACACATCGCATTGATTTCGCATGACTAGTTTGATTCGTCAATCGGAGGTTCTCTCGCTCCAAAAGCGAGGGGTAATTAACGGCAGTTTAGTCCGTGGCTGCTGGAGAATCGGATTTCACAATCAATAAACCCCAGCCTATACTAGGCAGGGAGAATCTGTGTATGCCTGACAAGCGACGTATATTCCCATTTCAATGGGGTGACGAAAAATGGTTTACAGATTCTGGCACGGCCAGTGGGACCTTTCTCTCCTCCCATATTTTGGGTTGAATGTTCATGCAAACTCAATTAACATATATATCGATTGCCTGTACTGAAGTCATTTTTTATGTGTGTACAGGTTAACAGCTTTCAGTCACAACCCCGAATTCAGCAATCATGTCTCCCAAGATGAGCTTCGTTTCTGACGTGGCTCCTATTCCTTACGTTGTCCAGATCAATGCCCGCGTGGTTCTCCCTGCAAGTCTCAGCCAGAAATGGAAGGAGTCACCCCGTCAATTTGGTTCCATCATCATCTATCCTACCG